>JARQOD010000003.1:352139485-352199820 GCA_033576555.1 Oophaga sylvatica | reverse complement strand
CCTACCTAATGTTTACGGTCAGAGAGGTGCCCCAAGCCTCTACGTGGTTTTCTCCCTTTGAGTTGGTATATGGTCGGCACCCGCGGGGCTTGCTAGACATAGCCAAGGAAGTATGGGAGACCGAGGCAACCCCATACAAGAGTGTTATAGAGCATATTGCCCAGATGCAAGATAGAATTGCTAAGATTATGCCATTGGTCATCTGCAGAGAGCCCAAGAAGCTCAAAGCAGGATATATAATCGGTCAGCAAAAATTAGGACTTTCAACCCCGGGGATCGAGTCCTAATCCTAATTCCCACGGTGGAAAGTAAGTTTTTGGCCAAGTGGCATGGCCCATACGAGATAGTGCAGAAAATGAGCAAGGTCACCTACAAAGTACATCAACCCGGGAGACGGAAGCCCTACCAGTTCTATCATATCAACTTGATCAAGCCCTGTAGGGACAGAGAGTCATTATTGGCCTCGGGTGAAGTAGATAAAAGGCTAAAACCACCTCTACCTCCTGTGACAATTGGTGAGACATTGTTTGTACACCAAAAACAGGAAGTACGGGAGTTTCTGCAGAAAAATCAGCAGAGGTTTTCAGACTTGTCCGGCCGGACTTCTCTCGTGAAACACCTGTACAGGAAACCGGAAGTCCGCAGAGAGATAGTCTCTACTGAGATCAAACGGATGCTAGACCTCGAGGTCATTGAGGAGGCCCAAAGCGAGTGGTGTAGTCCGATTGTCCTGATCCCAAAACCTAATGGAACATGGAGGTTTTGGAATGATTTTAGAAAGTTGAACGACGTGTCAAAGTTTGACGCATACCCGATGCCACGGGTATACGAGCTAATCGAGAGGTTAGGATGTGCCCGTTATATTATAACCCTCGATCTGACAAAAGGGTACTGGCAGATACCCCTGTCTGATGAGGCAAAAGAAAAAAACGCCTTTGCAACCCCTGAAGGCTTGTTTCAGTATCTTGTGATGCCATTCGGGTTTCATGGATCCCCGGCTACCTTTCAGAGGCTTATGGACCTGATCCTGCGCCCGCATCAAGCCTATGCAGCTGCCTACCTGGATGATGTGGTAATTTTCAGTTCCGATTGGGAGAGCCACCTTGCTAAGGTACAAGCCATCTTAGACTCGATAGGCGGAGCTGGGCTGAACATAAACCCAGAGAAATGTGCAATTGGCCTAGAAGAGGCCAAGTACCTGGGCTACGTCATTGGCAGGGGCTGATTAAGCCACAAATCGATAAGGTAGAGGCGATTCAGAACTGGCCTACACCCCTCACAAAACGACAGGTCAAAGCATTTCTGGGCATCACTGGGTACTATCGCAGATTTGTGCAAAGTTATGCCTCAATTGCTGCCCCGTTGATCGACCTGACAAAAGGTGGGAAGTCAAAAATGGTAGAATGGAATCCAGAGGCAGAAAATGCATTTCAGTCTTTGAAAATGGCTTTATGTCAAAGACCAGTTCTGGTCACCCCTAATTTCAGGGACGAGTTTCTTGTTCAAACTGATGCCTCTAATGTGGGGTTAGGGGCGGTGTTGTCGCAGGTCGTGAAGGGTGAGGAGCACCCGGTCATGTATCTAAGTCGAAAACTGACACCGGCTGAACAAAATTATGCCATTCTGGAGCGAGAGTGCCTCGCAATCAAATGGGCGCTGGACTCGCTGCATTATTACCTCTTGGGCAGGAAATTTAAATTGCAGTCAGACCATGCTCCTCTGGCATGGATGAAGCAGAACAAGGAAAGGGAAGCCATGGTGACAAGGTGGTTCCTTTCGCTTCAAGAATTCAATTTCTCGGTAGAGCATAGACCTGGGAAGTTACAGGGTAATGCCGATGCCTTGTCCAGAGTTCACTGTCTCTTTGGAGTTGTTGATCAGCCCTCTGGTCTGGAGAAGAGGGGGGCATATGTGAGACAGTGAAGGGGTGCGTACTGGACGGGGTGTATATCTCGCCCAGGTTTCTTAGCTGGGTCGCATAAGGAATATAGGAGTGAATGTAGGATGGCAGTACGATGTTCACTCCACTCCCCATCCAGTACAGGCTTGCAGCTCAACCCTGAGCACACACAGCTGCCTAATTAAGCAGCCAGAAATAGGTGGTAGAGTTACACAGGCAGAGCTCTCAGTCTGGATCTGGCTTCAGACGCTGCTGGAGTCTCCTTCAAGCCTATCTCTGGTAATTATAAATTTGTGTTGTTGTGGCCAGGCTGCTAGAGCTTAGATCACGGTAGTGAGGTAACTGACTGTGTTTAGCTAGCAGCCTGACAGGCTTAGGATTTTATTTTATGGTTTGATTTATGTGTATTGCTGTGGACTTTCAATAAAACTGGTTGCGGCCAGTTTACACCAGTGCTGCTGTCTGTGATTGGACTCTTTATGCCACTCTGTCTACCCGAGACAGCGATCCCGGATCTAAACCCCCTGAACAGTCTACACTATATTTCTCTGCTGTATCGGAGCATCATGAATTGTGGTATGTGTTAAAGAGGCCCACTAAGACTATTTGGCCCGGGGCCCACGAAAACCTGGAGACAGCACTGCCTCCCCCCCACAACTTTAGCCAAATAACCCCCAGTTTTCAGTGTGTTACTATTATTATAAAGTTAATTAAGGTTGACAAGCTTAAGTAATAAGTAGAGATGAGCAACTTTGCCTTTTTTAGGGTCAAGTCGGGTTTCGTGAAACCCGACTTTCTCAAAAGTCGAGTCGAACGAAGTCGGCCGACTAACGGAATGGTCGGGTCGGAGTCGAAAATCCGACCCCAATGCAAGTCAATGTGGAATAAAAGTCGGCAGGGAGTGGAGGACAGTAAACACACCTACAGTGCCCATTTCAATGCCAACGACATCAATTCTTATTACTTAAGCTTGTCAACCTTAATTAACTTTATAATAATAGTAACGCATTGAAAACTGGGGGTTATTTTGCTAAAGTTGTAGGGAGGGCAGGGCTGGCTCCAGGTTTTCGTGAGCCCCGGGCCAAAGAGTCTCAGTGGGCCCCTTTAACACATACCACAATTCATGATGCTCCGATACGGCACAGAAATATAGGTATAGTACAATGCCAAATACTTCACTTCTTACATTACATGAGTGATATCTATTGTAAATTCTACAATAGCTCAAAAAATGGACAGTATAGTCCTCCATACAGTATTATGGGTACCACATAGTGTGCCATACAGAATAATGAGCCCCATATATTGCTCCATACATAATTGGTCCCATATAATGTTCGATAGAGTATGTGATGAGCCCCACATAATGCTCCAGTAAATGATTGGTCCCATGGATGATGCTCCAGTGTATGATGGGCCTATATAATGCTCCATATATAATGGGCTCCATATGATGCTCCAGTATATGATGGGCCCCATGGATGATGCTCCAGTGTATGATGGGCCTAGATAATGCTCCATATATAATGGGCCCCATATAATGCTCCAGTGTATAATGGGCCCTGTATATGATGCTCCAGTGTATGATGGGTCCCATTTATAATGCTCCAGTGTATGATGGGCCCCATATATAATGCTCCAGTGTATAATGGGCCCTATCTATGATGCTCAAGTGTATGATGGGCCCCATATATAATTCTCCAGTGTATAATGCTCCCCATATATTGCTCCAAACATTAAAAAAAATGAAATACCTCTCCTGGCTGGGCACTGCTCTACTCTGGACTCCTCAGCGTCACCATCTTCCAGCTCTCTGAACTGTGACTGTTCAGGCAGAGGGCGCACACACGTGACGTCAATGCGCTCCCTGACCTGAATGTCACTGTCAGGAAACGCGGAAGACGTCACAGCGGTGGAGCAGGGAGAGGTAAGTATTGCAAATGCTGGGGCCCTGAGCAAGCAGGGGGGGTATACTCGTGGGCGCCGGTGTCTCTAATGGCGAGTGGGCCCCCCACCTTCTCAGGGTCCCGGCACTTGCCCGAGTGCGCCAGGTGCTGACGCCGGCCCTGGGGGGGTACAGCCCAGTTAGGGAGGTGTAAAACCTGGCATATGTTGAGGTGTAGCTAGAAACAATGTTCCATTCATTAACATTTCCCATCGGAAGCAATTGTGATGAGACCTCCTTCCTGTGTCAACCATGTTACAGCCCCTTGGGCTAATTTTTAGAAACACTATGTCTATGCTTGCACATTGCGCACTGGAACTACCATGCTAGTAGTCTAGTTTCATAATTGTCTGGCCCTTGAGGCCTCCTTCCTGCATCAACCATGATACAGCCCCTAGGGCTAATAACTTGAAGACAATATGCCTGGACATTGTGCAGTGGCAGTGGAACAACAAGGATGGTAGTCCAACCTTTATAATTGTGAAGCCCTTGTGATGATGATGGGTGGCTTTTTCCTGCGCTAACCAACACACAGATTTTTACCGCCTGCTTTTAAATAATCATGCACCCATTTCAGTCTTTTCCTCAGGCCCCAGCAGAAAATTCAGCAGAAAATTACTTGCATTTCCCATTGACTTGCATTGGACTCGCTACGAATACCCGAGTATTAAGACCTACTCGTTACGAATATAGCGAGACCGAATATTTCACTACTCGCTCATCCCTAACATATTCTGCAGCGCTTTACAGTTTGCTCACAATCTAAATTCACTATCAGTATGCCTTTGGAGTGTGGGAGGAAACAGGAGAACCTGTAGGAAACCCACGCAAACACGGGGAGAACATACAAACTCCTTGCAGATGTTGTCCTTGGTGGGATTTGAACCCAGGACATCCGTGTGCGTAAGCCGCCGAACTCAGGGTCCCAATTCTATAATTATAAACAATATTTTTCTGTGGTGCTGTTGGCTCTAATTGACAGTAACTACAGGTTTAGAATTGCAGACATTGGGGCCTATGGAAGAACTGGAGACTCTAGAGTCTTCAATTCTTCCATTATGGGTCGGCGGCTTTGCAATAACGAGTTGCACCTACCACCAGCACGCCAACTTCCTGGCTCCAATCTAGAACCTGTCCCATATGTTGTAGTTGGGGATGAGGCCTTCCAGCTATCAAGGAATGTGATGAGGCCATATCCATGACGACACCTTGACCACCGTCGTCGGATCTTCAACTTGCGCCTATCACGGGCCAGGCTCCTGGTGGAGTGTGCATTTGGCGTTCTGGACTGGACAGTACAGTCCTCCATACAATATTATGGGCACCACATAGTCCTCCATACAGTATTATGGGCCAAATATAATGCTCCATAAAGAATATTGGACCCCAAATAATGCTCCATACAGGATACTGGTCCCCATATAATGCTCCATACAAAATATGGAGCTCTCCTCTGCACTGCGCTGCGTTCTGCACTGTTGCGACTCAGGAAAGGGCGCTGTGGAAAGACTCCCCATCATCATCATCATTGATTCCCCATTATCATCATCATTTGCTCACTATCATCATCATCATTGCCTCCCCAACATCATTATCAATTCCTCCCCATCATCATCGCCTCCCCATCATCATTGCCTCCCCATCATCATTGCCTCCCCATCATCATCGCCTCCCCATCATCATTGCCTCCCCATCATCATCACCTCCCCATCATCATCGCCCCATCATCATCATCATTGCCTCCCAATCATCATCGCCTCCCTATCATCATCGCCTCCCCATCATTATCATCATTGTCTCCCCATCATCATCATCACTGCCTCCCCCACCACCATCACACATACAGCACCACAGCACTCTCTCACATACACACACACAAAGCACTGCACTACATACACACACACACCACACATCTCACCTGTCCGGTGTCCACGCTCTCTCTGCCACAGCCAGCCGCTGAATGATGATGTCATTCAGCAGCGCTGCTGTGAGAGGAAGCGCGGGCGCCCTGCAGGCTCCCCCTGGAGCCCGGAGCTGCGGCAGCGGAGGCATGGGGAGAGGTAAGTATTGCGCCGGCTGCTGCCGGGGCCCTGAGCAAGCGGGGGGAGGGGCCCAGTGGCGGCGCTGGTACCGCTCTCATCCGCTAACGGGTGCCGGGGTGCCCGACGGCGAGTGGGCTTCCCCGCCTTCTCAGGGCCCCGGCACTTGCCCGGGTATGCCGGGTGCTGACGCCGGCCCTGCCACTTCCCACCAGCTAAGTACCATATGCTGTTTGTAGGCATTCAGATGAGTGCAAATATGCATTACACAACATGGTGTGAAAATAAATATAAAAAAATAACAAAGTTTTGTATAAATAATAAGAGCTAATGAAAATAACAAACGTTGAGTATGCCTACTGAAGAGCATATTGGTAGCATATGTTTTTTACAGGCATCTAGATTAGTGCACATTTCTTTGGCACAACATGAGTCTAAACTGCATATAGAAAAAATAACAAACAGGTTTTGAAATCATAATATATAAGTAAAATAAAAAATCACAGCTGGTGGTATGTGGGTGGTGGGGTTGGCGGGTTCCCAGCATCTCTGTGTGGTTGGCTTGGATGACCACCTTGACCATCAACCTGTTGGGGTGGATTTTCTGGGCCCTGAGCTAACATCTGCCCACGGTCAGGTTGGTGTGTGGACACATTGCCATAAAGATAAGGGAGATTATATTCCTGTGTAAGATGGTGCCCACGAGAATCATACCCCCCAATATGACCATGTTGAGCACATCCAGGTTGAGACCAGCCTCCAACACTGGATCTGTACGAATGGCCATATTGGGAAGTCGGATTATAGCCAGCCATTTGACCCTGTTGTTGCCAAGGTTGGTTCTGTGGGGGAATGGTTGAGGTGTAGGCACCCATGCAGGAGGATCATCAGATCTTAATTGAGCATGCACATTTTGGTGGGGGCAAGGCGCAGAAGGTTACGGGGTGAGAGCCGCCACCTCTCAAGGAATTCAAACACCTCATATGGTGTATTGGGGGGTGTGCATGCATCAATTAGGATGTGCATTGATCCTCGCACACGGAGCCTCAGCTCACGAGGTAGGGGACGAAGGTAGCGGGCAAGGCTACGGGCATAGGCCTCCTCACCCTCATTCACAGCAGCCCTTGAAAGGTAATTGAGTACCCCAGTGTCCACATGCCTATGTGTGTCTGATACAGTGATTTCTCTCCGTCTTCTCCCACGGCGGGATATTGCAGCAGGCTGGGGGGAGCCCCCCAGAGGTACAGTGGGGCTGCTGCTGTTTCCTGCTTCATCCCCAATGGCGGATGCTGCTGCAGCTGGTGCCACTGGTACAGGTAGAGGAGGAGGGGGTTGCTGAGGTCCTTGGGATTGTGAACCTTGGGGGATGCTGATGGGAGGTTCAGACGATGGGCCAGCCACCTCTTCATCTGCCCCAACCGGGTCAATAATGGCCTCTGAGTCGAAGCCTGTCTCCCTCTCAGTGAGGTTGGATTGAGTTCTGTTGGGAAATGAAAGGGGATTAGAACATGTAGGAGATGTGAGCCTAAACTGCATATGTGTTATATGGTGTGATGTATGTACTTACGGTCTGAGATCCAGAATAGGTGCCAGAAAACCCAGCCTGCCAAAATAAACGTATTTTCTTTTTGTGGGTGCTGCTGACCCGCTCTTGAACCTCTGCTGCCGTTCCCTCCGGTATTGGTCGGGGATGCTTCTCCATCTTCTCATAACATCATCCACTGCAATGAGACATATAATGAAGTCAATTAGCTAGCTGCACAAAGCCAAATTCTTCTACATACACGTAATTTAGTCATGGGGGCCTAGTAGGATGCGACTATCCGAACATTTTGGCGCCAAAAAATAAACAAACAAAAAAAAAACCTTTTTTTTGGAAAATTGCCACTACAACTACTTTCTGACCATGAAGAAGTTAGCAAATAAATCAAGTAACTTACTGATTCGCTGCTGCTCCTCGCGTGGGCTGTCCCCAAAGTGGGTAAACATCTGCCCGCAGATGCGCCTCCATGCCGCCTCTTTCCTTGCACGGTCTGCATAATGTGCATCTCTTTGGTCCCAAATTTCGGACCTCTCCTGCACCAACACAATAAGCATCTCTACATTGATGAGGGTGGACATCATGGCCGACTCCGTGGAGGCGTTCTTCCGGGATGTCTGGCGCTCTTTTTGAGCTAATTTACATGTGTCAGCTTCCTGCTGCATGTGTTGCACCATTTCCTGTGAGCTGCAGAAGTCTTGGGTATTTCTCGCAAGTCACACGTCTGGTGCGTGTGTAATCCGTTGTTTTCTCGCACCTATAGACTTTCATTGGCGTACAACGGGCGTAATATGCGTACAATCGCAGCATGCTGTGGATGTCTCGCACCGTAAGATACGCCCGAGAAAAATACGCATGATCAGAGCTGCCCCACAGAGAAATATTGGTCCGTGTGTAATGAGTGGTTTTCACGCCTCTCACTCGTCCGTATTCCTCCTTAGGGCTCATACCCATTTGTGGAAAAAAAAGGTCAGTTTTCAGGATGGAAAAAACGGTCCGAATATATGCAATTGTCATGCGATTGTCATGCGATTTGTTTGCGATTTTTAATCGCACCATCCGTTTTCCATCAGTTTACCATCTGTATTCAATGCGATTGTAACATGACGTTTTACATAGAGCAGTTATCTCTATGTAAAAATTCATGTAAAAATTACATTGTCAAAAAAAATGTACACAAAAAGCAAATAATTTATATATATACAGTACAGACCAAAAGTTTGGACACACCTTCTCATTCAAACATCTTTCTGTATTTTCATGACTATGAAAATTGTAGAATCACACTGAAGGCATCAAAACTATGAATTAACACATGTGGAATTATACATTACACTTTACAAAAAAGTGTGAAGCAACTGAAAATATGTCTTATATTCTAGGTTCTTCAAAGTAGCCACCTTTTGCTTTGATTACTGCTTTGCACGCAGAAAAGGTGAACGGATGGACTCTACATGCCTGTTTCCCACCGTGAAGCATGGAGGAGGTGGTGTGATGGTGTGGGGGTGCTTTGCTGGTGACACTGTTGGGGATTATTCAAAATTAAAGGCATACTGAACCATCATGGCTACCACAGCATCTTGCAGCAGCATGCTATTCCATTCGGTTTGTGTTTAGTTGGACCATCATTTATTTTTCAACAGGACAATAACCCCAAACACACCTCCAGGCTGTGTAAGGGCTATTTGACCAAGAAGGAGAGTGATGGGGTGCTACCCAGATGACCTGGCCTCCACAGTCACCAGACCTGAACCCAATCGAGTTGGTTTGGGGTGAGCTGGACTGCTCACCCCTTCAATTTTGAATAAATCCCCAACAGTGACACCAGCAAAGCACCCCCACACCATCACACCACCTCCTCCATGCTTCAAGGTGGGAACCAGGCATGTAGAGTCCATCCGTTCACCTTTTCTGCGTGCAAAGCAGTAATCAAAGCAAAAGGTGGCTACTTTGAAGAACCTAGAATATAAGACATATTTTCAGTTGTTTCACACTTTTTTGTAAAGTGTAATGTAAAATTCCACATTTGTTAGAACAAGAAAAGAAAAAAGGACATACTATGCACCAGGGAACTCCAATATATCAAACAAAAATCAGTTTTATTGAAAACTACAATACAATACAACACACTGAACAATTAAAAACAATTAAAAATGAGCAAACAATCCCCCAAAAGGGTACATAGCTCCCTGAAACCCATGTGGCTGTGTAAATATAGGAAATACATATGCAATAGTATAAATATGAAAAACGTGTTGCACAAGGTTTATATGTATGCATGTAAGCCTAATCAATCCCCATATAAATGGCTGAAAATAGGGTCACATAACAATAATATAGGCTGCTCTTACACCAAAATGATGATATAAATATGATAACAACAATATATGTGTTAGATGACAAAATAGATGGCACCAATAACAAAAATAAGTCCAAAAAGGGCCGATACCTGTAGAAATAATCCTATGAATATATAGTATATCAACATGCAAAAAATAGAGCGCCCATAAGGTCTGTGACCTGGTAAGCTGGAGAGATACCCATAGAAAAATGACCAGAATGTTACCAAGCCTGTGGGGGAAGAAAGAGAAGGGTTCAGGGAGGGCAAAGCCCAACGCGTGTCGCCACTACCGTGGCTTCATCAGGAGCAGTAGGTACCTATGGGTATCTCTCCAGCTTACCAGGTCACAGACCTTATGGGCGCTCTATTTTTTGCATGTTGATATACTATATATTCATAGGATTATTTCTACAGGTATCGACCCTTTTTGGGCTTATTTTTGTTATTGGTGCCATCTATTTTGTCATCTAACACATATATTGTTGTTATCATATTTATATCATCATTTTGGTGTAAGAGCAGCCTATATTATTGTTATGTGACCCTATTTTCAGCCATTTATATGGGGATTGATTAGGCTTACATGCATACATATAAACCTTGTGCAACACGTTTTTCATATTTATACTATTGCATATGTATTTCCTATATTTACACAGCCACATGGGTTTCAGGGAGCTATGTACCCTTTTTTGGGGATTGTTTGCTCATTTTTAATTGTTTTTAATTGTTCAGTGTGTTGTATTGTATTGTAGTTTTCAATAAAACTGATTTTTGTTTGATATATTGGAGTTCCCTGGTGCATAGTATGTCCTTTTTTCTTTTCTTGTTCTAATCATACTTGACATACTCCAGGTTGAGCCCTTATTCTTATGTTTTGGGGTTGTGCCCTCCACCCTTGTCTTTTTCCTAGTAAAATTCCACATGTGTTAATTCATAGTTTTGATGCCTTCATTGTGATTCTACAATTTTCATAGCCATGAAAATACAGAAGAATCTTTGAATGAGAAGGTGTGTCCAAACTTTTGGTCTGTACTGTATATACACTTCTACATAGTATAATAGCTGCCAATTCATCCCCAGCTATACTGTAAAATCACACTGAAAAAAAAATATATATATATATATATATACATATATACATGTCATTGTGATATATATATATATATAGGTCATACACTTCTACATAGTAGACACACACAATGCGATATCAAAGAATAATATTACCACAATGTAATAATATAAAAAAATAATATAATATAAATGATGAATATACCTATTTAATATTTAATGATATCGCCAAACAAAAGATGGCTAACCACCCGGGTATATAGACAAAAAATGGTGGGATGGCAAAATGGTGGAATGCAAGAAAATGAAATTCAATAAACTTATTAAAACAATAAAATTGTCTAAAATATTAAATACACATAAAATTGGAATAAAATAGCCTTTATTCACACATGGCTAAATACAGACACCACAAATAAAAATAAACAAATAATATAAAAATTAATGCAAATAATCACAAATAATAATATATAAATAGACAATGGAACACTCACAATTCAAATATATAGCAGAGTAGACTGGATTGCAAAGGCTAATAGGTGTGACCAGATGGTAATACACATATATGTTCACATTAGGTTTTTTAAAAAAAGGTGCAAGTGAGCAATTGCCAAATTGTGCACACTGTGCATAGATAAAAAAACACAATATGTTTGCAAATAAATGATAACATTAAAAAGAGTGCAAAAAAAGGGCATTGCACTGCATTCCACCATTTTGCCATCCCACCATTTCCCAATATTTTTTGACTTCTACATAGTATAATAGCCGCTAATTCATCCCTGGCTATACTGTAAAATCACACTGACAGCTTTAATAAAGAATAGAAAGAATACATATACACACATAAAATACATATATATATATATACATATATACATGTCATTGTGACACATATATACAGTTAGGTCCATAAATATTTGTACAGAGACAACATTTATCTAATTTTGGTTCTAGACATTACCACAATGAATTTGAAACAAAACAAATCAGATGCAGTTGAAGTTCAGACTTTCAGCTTTCATTTGAGGGTATCCATATTAAAATTGGATGAAGGGTTTAGGAGTTTTAGCTCCTTAACATGTGCCACCCTGTTTTTAAAGGGACCAAAAGTAATTGGACAGATTAAATAATTGTAAATAAAATGTTAATTTCTAGTACTTGGTTGAAAACCCTTTGTTAGCAATGACTGCCTGAAGTCTTGAACTCATGGACATCACCAGACGCTGTGTTTCCTTCTTTTTGATGCTCTGCCAGGCCTTCACCGCGGTGGTTTTCAGTTGTTGTTTGTTTGTGGGCCTTTCTGTCTAAAGTTTAGTCTTTAACAAGTGAAATGCATGTTCAATTGGGTTGAGATCAGGTGACTGACTTGGCCATTCAAGAATATTCCACTTCTTTGCTTTAATAAACTCCTGGGTTGCTTTGGCTTTATGTTTTGGGTCATTGTCCATCTGTAGTATGAAATGACGACCAATCAGTTTGGCTGCATTTGGCTGGATCTGAGCACACAGTATGGCTCGAATACCTCAGAATTCATTCGGCTGTTTCTGTCCTGTGTCACATCATCAATAAACACTAGTGACCCAGTGCCACTGGCAGCCATGCATGCCCAAGCCATCACACTGCTTCCGCCATGTTTTACAGATGATGTGGTATGCTTTGGATCATGAGCTGTACCACGCCTTTGCCATACTTTTCTCTTTCCATCATTCTAGTAGAGGTTGATCTTGGTTTCATCTGTCCAAAGAATGTTATTCCAGAACTGTGCTGGCTTTTTTAGATGTTTTTTTAGCAAAGTCCAGCCTAGCCTTTTTATTCTTGATTCTTATGAGTGGCATGCACCGTGCAGTGAACCCTCTGTATTTAATTTCATGCAGTCTTCTCTTTATGGTAGATTTGGATATTGATACGCCTACCTCCTGGAGAGTGTTGTTCACTTGGTTGGCTGTTGTGAAGGGGTTTCTCTTCACCATGGAGAGTATTCTGCGATCATCCACCACTGTTGTCTTCCGTGGGTGCCCAGGTCTTTTTGCATTGATGAGTTCACCAGTGCTTTCTTTCTTTCTCAGAATGTACCAAACTGTAGATTTTGCCACTCCTAAAGTTGTAGCAATTTCTCGGATGGGTTTTTTCTGTTTTTTGCAGCTTAAGGATAGCTTGTTTCACATGCATGGAGAGCTCCTTTGACCGCATGTTTCCTTCACAGCTAAACCTTCCAAATGCAAACACCACACCTCAAATCAACACCAGCCCTTTTATCTGCTTAATTGAGAATGATATAATGAAGGGATTGCCCACACCTGTCCATGAAATAGCCTTGGAGTCAATTGTCCAATTACTTTTGGTCCCTTTAAAAACAGGGTGGCACATGTTAAGGAGCTGAAACTCCTAAACCCTTCATCCAATTTTAATGTGGATACCCTCAAATGAAAGCTGAAAGTCTGAACTTCAACTGCATCTGATTTGTTTTGTTTCAAATTCATTGTGGTAATGTCTAGAACCAAAATTAGATAATAGTGTTGAGCGATACGATACTGCAAATATCGGATATCGGCCGATATTAGCTGTATCGGCCTTTCGATTCCTAATACCGATATTTTCGTCATATCGGATACCGGAATCGGATTTGTCACTGTCACTGTGAGTGTCCGTCGGTCGGGTCTGTCAGGAGTCAGCGGCACTTACCTGGCAGAAGATCTCCGGCGGTCACGTCCTGGACTGCTTGATGGCCGCCATTATCTTCTCCCTGGCGGTCACATGCAGTTTTTCGCGATAACTGCAGTGACTGCTGGGTAATCCTGGCCGTAAAGCAGTTAGTCCGATGACGTCACCGCCGGGGAAGCAGGTAATCAGCTGTGCTGCGCCGGGATGACAGGCTCTGCCTGTCATTCTGATGTAGCAGAGCTGGATCGTTGTGGGACACTCGTTACTATGGACTGCGTCGGACAGGTGGTATACTGCTGTTTTTTTTTTTATTTTTTTACAGGAGATCGATGGCGTCGCAGGATGAGACTGTAATAAAAGTAATGAAAACTGTGTTGTTTTCTTTATTAAATTAAAAAACTTTTATATGAACATTCACCCGTCCGGGTACATCAACAATTTAACTATTTACATACAGGGACCCTGTCCGGGTTATTTATAATTCTTTGGCAGGGGTGTTCCAGGTACCACCTGGTACTCTTCTGATGCTTGCCAAACATCCGAGACACCAAGGACCACCAGGACCTGATGACGTCGTGTGGCCTGTACAATCAAGTCGTGACCCGCTATCTGTGTCTGTGTGGCCACCTCTTTCATCTCCCTCCGGGTCTGGAGCCCTATGTCCCGGACTGAACGAACCCCAGGGGGCCTAACAGGCGCCGGGTACGGGCCAGCTATAGTTATCATGTCCATAGCTGGGGCTGCTGAGGAGACCACTGAGGGAGGCTGGGGAGATTTACGGCGTGGGGTAGGCACTTGTGCAGAGGCCTGGATGTGGGAGGCTGAAGGCTCCGAGGGTCTCACAGGTTCCTGACACTCTGGGGAGTAGGGGTCGCACCTGGTAACATTTAGGGCGTACCATCCATTGTAACCCCAGTGTCGGGTGTAAGTCACCAAGTCTCCTGGCAACAGGTCCCTCCCTGGGTGTCCTTCTGGGAGGTGAGTCTCCACGTCCCGCTGGGTCACAAACACTTCTAAATAAAGTCCAGGCTCCTGGATGAAGCCCCAACCACCTTTCAATTTAAAGCTCCGTACTGCACCCTTACGCCGCGGCTCCCTCAGGGTTCCTTTATCTTTTCTCATCCGGTCCTTATCTGCCCGGTCCTTCTCCAGGTTACGTTGCCGAAGTTTTTGGGATTCTCGCTGCTCCCTTTGTCGCTCTGCTTCCCGCTCCCAACGTCTCCACTCTTCCTCCTGACGCCGGTTGTAATTCTCCTCCAGCATCTCAATGTCTCCACCATCAAACTGCAGCTTATGATGTCCGGTTTGCGGCAGCTCTCCTGGCGCCCCCCAGTCCTGGCGGCGCTCACCTGCGGAGGAAGCAGCCGGCTCTGGAACAGATGACAGTCGGGGCTCCGGTACAGACAGGTAGACCTCTGGTGCCTGCGCGGCCTCCTCCATGAGGACGGGTGTCGCTTCTTCTGTCTCAGCGACGGGGGCAGACAGCGGGATCTGGGGTGCTGCCGGTGCAGAGTTTTTTGCAGGAACGGGTGCCTCCACTGCGACAACGTCAACCGGATCACATTGCAAGGGCTGGGATGCCCGCACGGACTCCTCTACTAGAACGGGTGCCTCACCTTCCGGTACAGACACTTCAGGTAAGAGGGATTGGCGCCGCTCCAAGTTTAGTTTTAGGGCACGCCAGCTGGCTTCCATCCTGGCGACCTCCTCCCGGTGCCGGGCCAGGCCTCTTAGGGTATCCTCCGCTTCTTGCAGCGTAGGAGGGTTTCCAGGCCGGGTGCCCAACGGTGGTTCCGTGGCGATCGGGTCTCTTCCGTGGGGGGAGAGCTCTGACTGCTCCATCCCTTCACACTTCTGCTCGTGTCCATTAGCCATCTCTGCCAAGTCACATGTGTCATTAACATCTGGAGAGGGCCCCTCTTTTGTAGGGAGGCGGGACCTTCGTGTTAGTTTCCGCACACTGAGGAGGATTAGGAGGCGGAACTGAAGAGCTGTGGGGCACGATCTTACATTGCAGTACCATTTAGAGTGGTCGGCCATCGTTTTCACGCCACTGAGTGAGTGTACACCCACGAAGAGCACGCCCTTCTTCTTCACCAGTGCCTCGTCGTGACGCAGATATGGCGGAAAAATGGCAAATACATTCTCTGATGATTTTAGCAATTCTCAAGCACAAAACCAGTTCAATTCAGGCACACAGGACTCGCTTATAGCGAGCTACAGAATCCTGTTCTTGACGCCCAAGTTGAGTCGCACAGAGCCAGAGGTTTTGAGGGTACTCGGCACCGAGCCCGTCGACTTCTATGGGGTATGTCATGGCTTTACCCGGCAATTGAATCAGAGTCTATTTTACTATGTAGAAGTGTATAAACTATAAATATATGTATATATATATATATGTCACAATGACATGTATATATATATATATATATATATATATATGTATTCTATGTGTGTATATTTTGTGTTTACAACGAAAGAAAGGGGTTTTTTTGTTGCGATTTTTTGTTCCCATAGACTTACATTGGACTTCCGGTATCGGAATCGGATATCGACGATATTTAGTGATATCGGCGATACCATTTCGATACGATATTTTTAGATATCGAGCAGTATCGCTCAACACTATTAGATAAATGTTGTCTCTGTCCAAATATTTATGGACCTAACTGTATAATATATATATATATATATATATATATATGTATATATATATATATATATATATACATATATATATATATATATATATAGGTCATACACTTCTACATAGTATAATAGCCTTTTATACACAAAATTGCCCTGACACTGTATATAACCCATATATGTATGGGGGAATACCACTATATAATCTATAATTCACACAACATAGGAAACCGAACAAAAGTTCCCATACTAAGGTGGTATGAATAAGTACAAAATTTATTGAACAGATTTATACATAAAATCCACTAATAGTACAAAAAGAGACACAACATGATATATGTTGGTTTTTTTGTGCAGTATACTACCACCTGTGGCATGCTTTAGTGAGAGTCATTTGAGCTGTTTTGTCCCTCATCAGTATATTGTTGTGTCTCTTTTTGTACTATTAGTGGATTTTATGTATAAATCTGTTCAATAAATTTTGTACTTATTCATACCACCTTAGTATGGGACCTTTTGTTCGGTTTCCTGTGTTGTGTGAATTATAGTATAATAGCCGCTAATTCATCCCCGGCTATACTGTAAAATCACACTGACAGCTTTAATAAAGAATGGAAAGAATACATGTACACACATAAAATACATATATATATATATATATATACTTGTCATTGTGACATAATATATATATATATATATAATATATATATATAGTCATAGGCAAAAGTTTTGAGAATGACACAAATATTATATTTTCACATGATCTGCTGCCCTCTGGTTTTTATGTGTGTTTGACAGATGTTTTTATCACAGACAGAAATATAATTGCAAACATATGAGTAACAAAAGCTTATATTGACAGTTAGAATGAGTTAATGCAGCAAGTCAATATTTGCAGTGTTGACCCTTCTTCTTCAGGACCTCTGCAATTCTCCCTGTCATGCTCTCAATCAACTTCTGGACCAAATCCTGACTGATAGCGTCCATTCTTGCACAATCAATGCTTTCATTTTGTCAGAATTTTTAGGTTTTTGTTTGTCCACCCGTCTCTTGATGATTGACCACAAGTTCTCAATGGGATTAAGATCTGGGGAGTTTCCAGGCCATGGACCCAAAATCTCTATGTTTTGTTCCCTGAGCCATTTAGTTATCACCTTTGCTTTATGGCAAGGTGCTCCATCATGCTGGAAAAGGCATTGTTGATCGCCAAACTGCTCTTGGAGGGTTGGGAGAAGTTGCTCTTGGAGGACATTCTGGTACCATTCTTTATTCATGGCTGTGTTTTTAGGCAAGACTGTGAGAGAGCCGATTCCCTTGGCTGAGAAGCAACCCCACACATGAATGGTTTCAGGATGCTTAACAGTTGGCATGAGACAAGACTGGTGGTAGCGCTCACCTTGTCTTCTCCGAATGAGGCGTTTTCCTGATGTGCCAAACAATCGAAAAGGGGATTCATCAGAGAAAATAACTTTACCCCAGTCCTCAGCAGTCCACTGCCTGTACCTTTTGCAGAATATCAGTCTGTCCATGATGTTTTTTCTGGAGAGAAGTGGCTTCTTTGCTGCCCTCCTTGAGACCAGGCCTTGCTCCAAGAGTCTCCGCCTCACAGTGCGTGCAGATGCACTCACACCTGCCTGCTGCCATTCCTGAGCAAGCTCTGCACTGCTGGTAGCCGGATCCCGCAGCTGAAACACTTTTAAGAGACGGTCCTGTCACTTGCTGGTCGTTCTTGGGCGCCCTGGAGCCTTTTTGGCAACAATGGAACCTCTCTTCTTGAAGTTCTTGATGATGTGATAGATTGTTGACTGAGGTGCAATCTTTCTAGCTGCGATACTCTTCCCTGTTAGGCCATTTTTGTGCATTGCAATGATGACTGCACGTGTTTCTTTAGAGATAACCATGGTTAACAGAAGAGAAACAATGATGCCAAGCACCAGCCTCCTTTTAAAGTGTCCAGTGGTGTCATTCTTAAGGTACTGCCACACTTAGCGATCTCGTTAGCGATCACGATAACGACGCAAGCTAACAAGATCGTTGGTGTGATCGCTTTTAGGTCGCTAGTAGCTGCCAAACAGGAGATCTCATAAACGACACATCAGCGGTCAGCGATCTCTTTAACGACTTTGGCGGTCGTTAGGATGTCATTAGCATGTACTGAGTGCTTCTGATTCATAGGAATTTCCAGCATCGCTCCTGCTCTCTGCGTCCTGCTAGCCTGCTTTGCAACTTCTGCAATCCTCTCTGTGACGCAAAAGAGAACTTATAGATATTGCGATCCACTCCGTGACGCTAAAAAACCTAGTCCCGCCTACGTCGCTGTCATATGCGTCACAAACGAGGTCGCTCGTCGTTCGCAAAAGGTGCCAAACACAGCGATATAGGCTCACCAGCGGGATGCCAACGATCAAAAAACGGTCCAGAACGCTAGTGAACGATCAGCGACATCACAGCAGGGTCCACATCGTTGCTACATGCCACACACAACGAGGTCGCTAATGAGATCGCTAAATAGTGACGTTTTAGTGATCTCGTTAGCGATCTCGTTAGCGATCTCGTTTAGTGTGGCATACCCTTTACTTAATCATGACAGATTGATCTCCAGCCATGTCCTCATCAACACCCACACCTGTGTTAATGGAGCAATCACTGAAAAGAGGTTAGCTGGTCCTTTTAAGGCAGGGCTGCAATGATGTTGAAATGTGTTTTGGGGGATAAAGTTCATTTTCTAGCCAAATATTGACTTTGCAAGTAATTGCTGTTAAGCTGATCACTCTTTATAACATTCTGGAGTATATGCAAATTGCCATTAGAAAAAGTGAAGCAGTAGACTTTGTAAAAATTAATATTTGTGTCATTCTCAAAACTTTGTCCATGACTGTATATATATAGGTCACATCCTTCTACATAGTATAATAGCCGCTAATTCATCCCCGGCTATACTGTAAAAACACTGACAGCTTTAATAAAGAATGGAAAGAATACATATACACGCATAAAATACATATATATATATATATATATATATATATATACATATATACATGTCATTGTGATATATATATATAGGTCATACACTTCTACATAGTATAATAGCTGCTAATTCATCCCCGGCTATGCTGTAAAATCACACTGACAGCTTTAATAAAGAATGGAAAGAATATATATACACACATAAAATACATATATATATATATTATATATATATATATATATATATATACATGTCATTGTGACATATATATATATATATATATGTCATAGACTTCTACATAGTATAATAGCCGCTAATTCAATTGCCGGCTTTTGTGAAATTACAGACCCGACATGAAATCACACATGGTTTACATACAGTTAACCATGTCATTTCATGTAGTTTGATATATGGTTTTCACTAACAATTACATGAGTGGCTGTGTGCAAAATTTCACATATGTAGGGGTTAATTAAAGGTATAAATTTGTTGGAAAAAAAATGCGTGGGTTCCCGCCCTATTTTCTAAACCAGACAGACAAAGCAAGCGAGTGGGGGCTGATAATAATAGCCCAGGGAGGGTGCATTTATTTAGTGTCCCCCCTGGCTACTAACATCTGCCCCCAGCCACCCCAGAAAAGGCAAATCTATAATTAGATTCGCCCTTTCTGGCACTTTGCCCGTCTATTCCCATTGCCCTGTAGCGGTGGCGAATGGGTTAATAATGGGTTAAAGCCACCTTGCTATTGAAAGGTGACTTTAAACCAGGTTAATAATTGAGAGTTGTCAATTTGACAACTCTCAATTATTAATCCTTTTGTATGAAAGGAAAAAAAAACACACACATTAATTATTAATCCTTTTAATGAAATAAAGACACAGTTTTTGACCATATTTTATTGCTCAGGTCATCCTCGATTCCCTTGTTCACCTGTAATAAAAATAACATAAAAAAGCAACATTATTCTTACCTATCCGATGCACAGTCATGTCCCACGCTGTAATCCTTCACAAAGGGTTAAGTGGTTTACAACTAGCAGGGCAGCTAATGCTGCCTGCTCAGCTGTAAGCTCCTGAATGAATGGGCTCCTCTCCCGGCGACAGGAGAGGAAGTGATGAGTGTGTGAAGCTTAATTGATTGCTTCCCACTTTCACTTCAGGTCAGGTCACCCGGGGACACCGCACAGCAGCAGTGACATTAGAGGGAGTCAGTGACCTGACCTGAAGTGAAAGTAGGAAGCCATCAATTAAGCTTCACACACTCATCACTTCCTCTCCTGTCGCTGGGAGATGAACTGATTCATTAAGGGGATTACAGCTGAGCAATAAAATATGGTCAAAAACTATGTCTTTATTTCATTAAAAGGATTAATAATTAAAGTGTGTGTGTTTTTTTATTTACTTCAATAAGATTAATAATTGAGAGTTGTCTAATTGACAACTCTCAATTATTAACCTGGCTTAAAGTCACCTTTCAATAACAAGGTGGCTTTAACACATTATTAACCCATTCGCCACCGCTACAGGGCAATGGGAATAGACGGGCAAAGTGCCAGACAGGGCAAATCTAATCATAGATTTGCCTTTTCTGGGGTGGCTGGGGGCAGATGTTAGTAGCCAGGGGGGCACTAAATAAATGCACCCTCCTTGGGCTATTATTTTCTGCCCCCACTCGCTTGCTTTGTCTGTCTGGTTTAGAAATAGGGCGGGAGCTCACTCATTTTTTTTTTAACGAATTTACACCTTTAATTAACCACTACATGTCTGCAATTTTGCACACATATACTCATGTAATTGTAACTTAAAACCATATATCAAACTACATGAAATGACATGGTTAACTGTATGTAAACCATGTGTCATTTCATGTCGGGTCTGTAATTTCACAAAAGCAGGTAATTGAATTAGCGGCTATTACAGTATGTAGAAGTGTACGAACTATAAATATATGTATATATATATGTCACAATGACATGTATATATATATATATATATATATGTATATATGTATTTTATGTGTGTATATGTATTGTTTCTATTCTTTATTAAAGCTGTCAGTGTGATTTTACAGTATAGCCGGCAATTGAATTAACGGCTATTATACTATGTAGAAGTGCATGAACTATAAATATATATATATGTGTCACAGTGACATGTATATATATATATTGTAAGCTTTTCAGGGGATATAGCTCTGGGATCGCCGTCCGGGTAGACGGAGTGGCACGGAAACAGTTCATTCACAGACAGCAGTTCTGGTAAAAACTGGCCGCAACCAGCTTTATTAAAGTCCACAGCAAACAGAACATAATCAAAACCAAATCATAAACATAAGACCTGGGCTTGTCCAGCCACTTACTACACTTAGATAGATTTCCCTATCTATCCGGGACCAGACTCTAACAGCCTGGGCCAAAACAACACATATGTTCAGCATTTACCAGCATGGAGTTTCACAGAGTCTCCTCCTTGTGTCTGAAGGCACCTTCAACGTCCAGACTTGAGAGAGCTCCCCTCCTATTCAGCAGCTATCCGCATGGATTCTCACAGAGACTACTCCTGTGTCCGGGGTACATTGAGCACTCAGACTGAGACAGCTCATACTCCTGGAGACTCCTTCTTGTGCCTGGACTCCTTGTCCAGACTAAGCGAGCTCTCTGACTGTGTTCCCAGACACCTACTTCTGGCTTCCTAATTATCACTTGAGTGATTTCAGGTTTGAGCTGCAAGTGTGCACTGAATGGAAGGTGTAGTGACCTATCTCTACCACTAGGTGTACAAAGCCATACATTTCCCTTATCCCAGTCAGCACAGTATCTAGGTGAAATGTACACCCCATTCGACACATATTCCTTCACTGTCTCACATATCCCCCCCCTCTTCTCCAGACCGGAGGGCTGGTCATCCAGACCGGAGGGCTGGTCAACAATCCAAAAGAGACAGTGAACTCTGGACCAGTCATGGCCCTCATCAGCTTCATCTTCATCTGAAGCATCCGCACTACCCTGTACCCTCCCAGGCCTATGCTCTCTGCCGGCCTCGGGTATCCTGCACGGTTTCATCTTGACCTTAGGGCCGGGCTCAGTTTCGATATAGTGCCTGGCCAGAGAAGTACGACCCGGCACATCAGAACACTTCTGCTGACTCTTCCTCAGAAATTCACGTACCTCCTGTCCTTGGTGCACTGACCATGTGTCACCAACTATCACGGAAGGTATAGGGGTTTTTTTACTTTTCTCTAGTTCTCCTTGAACCCTCTTTAGCACATCTATTTTCTTGAATATCGGTGGACTCATAAAGTCTATTTCACAGACCTTAAGCTCCTCTGCCATGGTCTCTGACCATTTTAAGCTACTCTGTTCAAATGATTGGGACTGTAGAAGGAGCAGATCGTTTTTCTTTTGCAGTACACATAATTCATCCGCTAAGTCTCCAGCTGAATTGTAATGTTCTACCGTGACAACAGCATTCTTATATAGAGCCTTAGACTTATTGAGCAGCATTTGCTCTTGCAACGAAGAGATTCCCTGTATTCTTCCTTTTACTTCATTGACTTTCTCACGAAGATGCTCATGGCTTTCATCACACTCCTTCATCACAGTTTGGAGTTTTTTCTGAGAAGTAATCAATTCATCTGGTACCTGTTGGACGTCCTTTATGTCTTCGGCCCCTTCTTCAGGCTCTTCTGGTAGAACATGCTCAGAAGCCCTACCGTCAGTCTTACATTCTACCTCTTCAGTCACATCATTATGGTCTCCAATATCTCCATTTATTCCAGCTCTCAAGTTCTCCTTGATAGCTGCATCTGTATACTCAGAACCCGCCGGATTCTTCTCTTCCACCAGGTTCTGCATCCCATCTGGGCTCCCGTGTATCTGCAGCGGCAACAGAGTGATACATCGCTTTTCCCATTCGTTGGGACGTGGCTCAGATGTAGACTCCATGAAAGTGCGCTTGAGCTCACCAATGCCAGCCTGATGTCTCAAAATCTCATCTTGTGATTTATCCAGATCCTTTGTGTCGCTCGGGAACACTGATGAATCACCTGGTGCCGAACTTCCAGCCTGAACTTTGCGAGTTGCCGCTACTGATCCAGACAGTACACCATCCACGCCACTGTCTCTGGCCGAAACAGATTCCTGGGCAGAGTCAGCCCCCACATCCTCAGTCTTGTTCTTCACAGCTGCACTTGAGACCTCAGCTTCTGATGAGGCATCTGGTTTGGTGTCTACCACTTCTATGGCTTTTTCCACCTCTGCAGCATTACCTTCAGAGTCCTTGGCATGATGCAGATCCACACCATACATTGATAACTTCTCATTTCCAACAGCATCCACTTGTGCTGTGTTCAGTTTCAGAGTCCTGCCTTTAAAGCTCAGCTCTCCTCCTTTCACCTTAGTCTTCGCCAGGGAATCGGCCAACTGTAAAATATCTTCAGATGCCATCTTCTGTCCGGCTGTAAGGTCAGCATCAGCTTTCTTCTCAGGACCCTCAACCTCCTCTGCTACCATGCCTTCCTCATTTGCACTGGTTGCTTGATCGTCATCAGATGATTCACTATCACTACCACTATCCCTGTCTGACCCCTTTTTCTCAGCCACATCCGGCTCACTTTCAGGGTTATACAATTCATTCTCATTCACATCCTGCTCACTTTCAGGGTTATACAATTCATTTTCATTCACATCTTGCACACTTTCAGGGTTATACAATCCATCATCTTGATCTGGAACCTTAGTTAACATGTCATCCACAACATTAACTTCACCATCTAGTCCCTCAAGTATGTGACTATGTGACAACCCCAGCACTATACTTCTATATAGCTCAGGTACTAGGAGCTGGCTCAAGACCTCTCCCTGGACTTCAGTGTCCCTATACAACAGGTTATTGTTTATGGCAACATGAGGAAACCTCTCCTCAGAGCCAGGCTCTTGGGAAACCTCATTTAGAACCCTTATATTTTCCTGTGCCGTTTTAAGAGTGGGGTCTCTCCACTGCTCACTCTCAAAATTGTCACAGGACACAGGTAAGTCAGGGACACTCGGTTCCCGAGAACCACCATCCTCGCCTCCCAACATCACCTGCAAAGGAATTTCATCACTATCACAGTCATCATTATTATCAATATCATTATCATGATTATGATCAGTATCATCATCACTATCATGATCATCATCATTATCATTATCAGCATCATTATCATGGTCATCATCATTATCACATAAGTTTAACGGCCCACTAGCATTGTGTTCCGCCCCTCGGGACTGCGCACCCTCAATAGGAGCTTCATCACACTGTCCATCAGAAACATTTTTCCCCCAGAGATCCTTAGACCGGGGAAAGTCATTACCCAATATGACGGGGGGCACCAGGTTCTTCACTACCCCCACTTCACATGAAACCTCCCCGCGTTTGGGCATCAAGTCCACGACAGTCTCTGGGTAGACTTTGGTGTCTCCATGGACGCACACCACACTCAGGTGTTTATCAGGGATAAAGTCCCTATCAATCAGGCTGTCCCATACGGAAGTCACTGGACTCTCTGAGTCCAAGAGGACCTGTGCTGGGCAGTCATTTACAACCACCGGGGACCCCTGTGGTCCAGTCTCTTCGGCTGAGGTGGACACACACACAGGCTCTGCGCAGGGAGAGAGGGATCCGCCAACATCACAACACATAGGCTCCCCCTCTATTGGACAGTTGGCTGCAATTTCACGACATCTCCAACACTGTCCATCACACTCTCCCACCCACACGACCCCAACAGCTGGAACGCTCTTACCGGGAGAGTTCGGCGTCCAGGAACTCTGAAGTGACGACCTCTCAGACGGCTGGTCACGGAGGCAGTCTTTGCTGGCGAAGGCCCTCTCCATCAGGCTGACCAGACGATTGGCGTCCTGGTGGTCTCCTTGTCCGACCTCTGGCTGTACCTCAGGAGGACGTGCTTGGGTGTAGCGGTCCACTATCACCTTTTCAACTCCATAATCAGGTTTGCTGACTGCAGACTCCCAACTGCATCTCCAGTCATGAACTCCCCTGGCACGGGCTGTCACCGTAACACCCAGCCGGGTAAGAATCTCCGCTTTCAGCTTGGCATAGTCTTGGCTGTCCTGCTCGCTCAGGTCAGCATAGGCCCTTTGGGGTTCTCCAATCAGATAGGGTGCGACCATCATAGCCATTCAGATAGGGGCAGATTCTCCTTCTCTGCCAGTCCCTCAAACCTAGTGAGATATACCTCCACATCGTCACGAGGTGTCATCTTTTTCAGGGACCGTCTTACCGCCTTCTTTACAGCGGACAATGCAGGTGACTTTGCAACATTACTTTGGGACGATGCGCTGCAAGTCTTTTGTAGTGCTGCAACCTGCTCAAAAAACAACCGGTTATTCTCCTGCTGCTGCTGCAGGAATTGCTGCTGGGCCTGCTGCATGCGCTGCTGGTGCTGCAGGCGCTGCCGCTCCATGCTCTGCTGCATGCTCCGCTGGGCCTGGACCAGGTACTCAACGAGCTCCTCCATACTGCCGGACTTATCTGTCTCAACCACGGCAGTCTTATGTTGCACATTAACTTGCGCCATTTGTTCAAACAGCGCCTCCATGCTGTCATCCATGCTGTCAGACTTCTCTGTCTCAACAACGGCAGTCTTCACTCAAGACATACACACTCCACAGTCTTTTCCACAGAAAATTCAGCTCTGCTGTGCAGACACTTTTTTTTTTCTCTGCAAACTCTATTAGGGCCACTGTCTCTTTAAGACTTCTCCAACAGACTTTTTCCTTTGCTGCTGCACACTCCAAAGTTCAGCTTTGCTGTGCAGACACACTTTTTTTTTTTTCTTTTGCAAACTCTATTAGGGCTACTGTCTCTTTAAGACTGCTCCAACAGACGTTTCTTTTGCTGACACACTTTTTTTTTCTCTGCTGCTGCTTCAACAGACTTCACCTTTATTGCTGTCTCTCGCCACTGTGCTGCACGCACATTCCAGCACCAATTGTAAGCTTTTCAGGGAATATAGCTCTGGGATCGCCGTCCGGTTAGACGGAGTGGCACGGAAACAGTTCATTCACAGACAGCAGTTCTGGTAAAAACTGGCCGCAACCAGCTTTATTAAAGTCCACAGCAAACAGAACATAATCAAAACCAAATCATAAACATAAGACCTGGGCTTGTCCAGCCACTTACTACACTTAGATAGATTTCCCTATCTATCCGGGACCAGACTCTAACAGCCTGGGCCAAAACAACACATATGTTCAGCATTTACCAGCATGGAGTTTCACAGAGTCTCCTCCTTGTGTCTGAAGGCACCTTCAACGTCCAGACTTGAGAGAGCTCCCCTCCTATTCAGCAGCTATCCGCATGGATTCTCACAGAGACTACTCCTGTGTCCGGGGTACATCGAGCACCCAGACTGAGACAGCTCATACTCCTGGAGACTCCTTCTTGTGCCTAGACTCCTTGTCCAGACTAAGCGAGCTCTCTGACTGTGTTCCCAGACTCCTACTTCTGGCTTCCTAATTATCACTTGAGTGATTTCAGGTTTGAGCTGCAAGTGTGCACTGAATGGAAGGTGTAGTGACCTATCTCTACCACTAGGTGTACAAAGCCATACATTTCCCTTATCCCAGTCAGCACAGTACCTAGGTGAAATGTACACCCCATTCGACACATATTCCTTCACTGTCTCACAATATATATATGTATTATATATGTATATATGTAGTGTTTTGTGAGCTGTCAGTGTGATTTTACAGTACACGGGGATGAATTGCCGGCTTTTCAAAGGACACTGGTGCGTATAAATCGGACAGCACTCGCATGGTGCGAGTGCTGTCCGATTTTTTAGCGCATCCATTGACTTGCATTAGCGATTATCATGCCAAAATCGCTGCAAATCGCAGCATGCTGCGATTTTTTTCTCAGACCGATTTCAGCTGAGAAATAAATCGCAAATGAGAAGTCCCCTATTGAATAACATTGGTCCGATTGCAAGCTGATTTTTTATCGGCTTGCAATCGCCCGTATTTCTCGCCAGTGAGTATGAGCCCTTTGTGTGATGTCGGCCTAAGAGATAGTATCACAATGTGACCACTGCCCATTTTATGGCTAAACATTCGTTTTCTGCCTTGGAATAATTTTTCTCACATGCCAACAGTTTCCAACTTAGGTAGCCAACAGGATGCTCCTCTCCATGTACCAGTTAAAGTCAAAGTCAGAGGCAATCAGGACTGGCTGCTTACACAGAGCTACTTTCAGTTCTTGAAAGGCTATCTCTTCACCTCCAACGTTCATTTGGCCATTACTGATTTTGTCCCCTGAAGGAGGTCAGTCAGGGGTGCAAAGTTTGGAATGAACCTCCTGCAGTACACCACAATTCCCAGAAAGGCCCTAACTTTCAGCCAGTTCTGGATTGCATCCACTTTATTGATCTTGGATTTGATTTTGTCTCTACCTACTTCATATCCAAGGTATTTGGCTTCCTCTTTCTCCATGGCACCTTTTTTTTAAATTTAAATAGAACCCCGCCTTCCTAAGTGGATCAAACACTGCCTGGACTCTTCCCAGATGACTTCCTCAACCCAGGCTGAAGATTACATTATTGGTAGTGTTGAGCGATACTGCTCGATATCTAAAAATATCGTATCGAAATGGTATCGCCAATATCACTAAATATCGTCGATATCCGATTCCGATACCGGAAGTCCAATGTAAGTCTATGGGAACAAAAAATCGCAACAAAAAAACCCCTTTCTTTCGTTGTAAACACAAAATATACACACATAGAATACATATATATATATATATACATGTCATTGTGACATATATATATACATATATTTATAGTTTATACACTTCTACATAGTAAAATAGACTCTGATTCAATTGCCGGGTAAAGCCGTGACATACCCCATAGAAGTCGACGGGCTCGGTGCCGAGTACCCCCAAAACCTCTGGCTCTGTGCAACTCAACTTTGGCGTCACGAACAGGATTCTGTAGCTCGCTATAAGCGAGTCCTGTGTGCCTGAATTGAACTGGTTTTGTGCTTGAGAATTGCTAAAATCATCAGAGAATGTATTTGCCATTTTTCCGCCATATCTGTGTCACGACCAGGCACTGGTGAAGAAGAAGGGCGTGCTCTTCGTGGGTGTACACTCACTCAGTGGCGTGAAAACGATGGCCGACCACTCTAAATGGTACTGCAATGTAAGATCGTGCCCCACAGCTCTTCAGTTCCGCCTCCTCATCCTCCTCAGTGTGCGGAAACTAACACGAAGGTCCCGCCTCACTACAAAGAGGAACCCTCTCCAGATGCTAATGACACATGTGACTTGGCAGAGATGGCTAATGGACACGAGCAGAGGTGTGAAGGGATGGAGCAGTCAGAGCTCTCCCCCCACGGAAGCGACCCGATCGCCACGGAACCACCGTTGGGCACCCGGCCTGGAAACCCTCCTACGCTGCAAGAAGCGGAGGATACCCTAAGAGGCCTGGCCCGGCACCGGGAGGAGGTCGCCAGGATGGAAGCCAGCTGGCGTGCCCTAAAACTAAACTTGGAGCGGCGCCAATCCCTCTTACCTGAAGTGTCTGTACCGGAAGGTGAGGCACCCGTTCTAGTAGAGGAGTCCGTGCGGGCATCCCAGCCCTTGCAATGTAATCCGGTTGACGTTGTCGCAGTGGAGGCACCCGTTCCTGCAAAAAACTCTGCTCCGGCAGCACCCCAGATCCCGCTGTCTGCCCCCGTCGCTGAGACAGAAGAAGCGACACCCGTCCTCATGGAGGAGGCCGCGCAGGCACCAGAGGTCTACCTGTCTGTACCGGAGCCCCGACTGTCATCTGTTCCAGAGCCGGCTGCTTCCTCCGCAGGTGAGCGCCGCCAGGACTGGGGGGCGCCAGGAGAGCTGCCGCAAACCGGACATCATAAGCTGCAGTTTGATGGTGGAGACATGGAGATGCTGGAGGAGAATTACAACCGGCGTCAGAAGGAAGAGTGGAGACGTTGGGAGCGGGAAGCAGAGCGACAAAGGGAGCAGCGAGAATCCCAAAAACTTCGGCAACGTCACCTGGAGAAGGACTGGGCAGATAAGGACCGGATGAGAAAAGATAAAGGAACCCTGAGGGAGCCGCGGCGTAAGGGTGCAGTACGGAGCTTTAAATTGAAAGGTGGTTGGGGCTTCATCCAGGAGCCTGGACTTTATTTAGAAGTGTTTGTGACCCGGCGGGACGTGGAGACTCACCTCCCAGAAGGACACCCGGTGAGGGACCTGTTGCCAGGAGACTTGGTGACTTACACCCGACACTGGGGTTACAATGGATGAAACGCCCTAAATGTTACCAGGTGCGACCCCTACTCCCCAGAGTGTCAGGAACCTGTGAGACCCTCGGAGCCTTCAGCCTCCCACATCCAGGCCTCTGCACAAGTGCCCACCCCACGCCGTAAATCTCCCCAGCCTCCCTCAGTGGTCTCCTCAGCAGCCCCAGCTATGGACATGATAACTATAGCTGGCCCGTACCCGGCGCCTGTTAGGCCCCCTGGGGTTCGTTCAGTCCGGGACATAGGGCTCCAGACCCGGAGGGAGATGAAAGAGGTGGCCACACAGACACAGATAGCGGGTCACGACTTGACTGTACAGGCCACACGACGTCATCAGGTCCTGGTGGTCCTTGGTGTCTCGGATGTTTGGCAAGCATCAGAAGAGTACCAGGTGGTACCTGGAACACCCCTGCCAAAGAATTATAAATAACCCCGACAGGGTCCCTGTATGTAAATAGTTAAATTGTTGATGTACCCGGACGGGTGAATGTTCATATAAAGTTTTTTAATTTAATAAAAAAAACAACACAGTTTTCATTACTTTTATTACAGTCTCATCCTGCGACGCCATCGATCTCCTGTAAAAAAATGAAAAAAAAAAAACAGCAGTATACCACCTGTCCGACGCAGTCCATAGTAACGAGTGTCCCACGACGATCCAGCTCTGCTACATCAGAATGACAGGCAGAGCCTGTCATCCCGGCGCAGCACAGCTGATTACCTGCTTCCCCGGCGGTGACGTCATCGGACTGACTGCTTTACGGCCGGGATTACCCAGCAGTCACTGCAGTTATCGCGAAAAACTGCATGTGACCGCCAGGGAGAAGATAATGGCGGCCATCAAGCAGTCCAGGACGTGACCGCCGGAGATCTTCTGCCAGGTAAGTGCCGCTGACTCCTGACAGACCCGACCGACGGACACTCACAGTGAGAGTGACAAATCCGATTCCGGTATTCGATATGACGAAAATATCGGTATTCGGAATCGAAAGGCCGATACAGCTAATATCGGCCGATATCTGATATTTGCAGTATCGTATCGCTCAACACTAATTATTGGCCATATATGCTGCAGTGTAATTCTTGTGGGGTATGAGGATGACATCTATGGACCTCTGTAAGGTGGCCAGAGCTCCCTGCAGTTTGAACAGCATCCGAACATGTTAGAAGCAACTGTCAGGCATAAAGAAAGCTGTCTTCCACTTGGCTTCACGTGACAAGGGGATTTTAAATTGTTAATATTCCTTTATTAGATCCAAGGTGGTTATGTTTCTCGATCAGCTCATCAACACGAATCAGATATGCGCCGAACTTGGAGACTTCTTTCAGCTTCCAATAATCAATACCACATCTCCATTGGGTTTTGGAACAAGAACAATCGGGTTAGACCACCCACTCTTATATTCCTCAATGACTCAGAGATTCAGCATACGCTCCACTTCCCTGGAGATCAGTTCTCGACGGGCTTTGCGAATTTGGTACGGCTTCGAATTCACGAGCACATGGGGTTCCGTCAGAACCTCGTATTCTATGACATCTGTACATCCCAGCAAATCTGAGACTAGGTCCCAACATTGTTGTTTTTTGGCCTTCAACAGTGTTTTGGCTACTGTGACATTTTTAATGTCCCCTTCTGGCTTAATCAGAAAACATAAGGTTTCAACGGGGTCCCTGTTTTGCCAATACTTTATGGTTAGCGGCATGAGGAGATTCTGAAAGTGAGAAGTGGGAGCTGTTAACTGGCAGGTGGTACAGGACTTGCAATACCTTAGGATTTTCCAGTGACTTCTGGGCCAATAAGTCCTCTGCATGACCTGTCCTTGAGCTTTGTCCAGCCCCAGATGGCCACTCAAGCCATGTCCAACACCTCCCTTCTATAGGGTCCTGGTATCAACAATTGTTCCACTATCTCCTCCCTCACCTTAGTAACCCAGTACAATAAGTCTCCACTCAACTTGAAATAGGGAAACCTGGTGTCAGTCCCTGGCTCCTGTGCTCTGTTGTTTGTCAGGAGCTGGCCACGGACTAAAAATTATTGGCACAATGCATGTAGAGTCTACGGGTTGCAGACATTTTCCAGCATAGAGCACCTGTTACGTAGATATTATTGTTGTATTATATTAGAGATTTGCTTGCTTGTCAGTTCAGGTAACAATGTTTCCATTCAGTGCCAGCAAGCAGAGGCAGGCGTGCTGAATACATCTTATGTATTTATCCCTAAGGCCAGACAGAAGATTGCTAATGGTGAATTTAAAACAAATATTCTATTAATCTCATCAGTATCTCAGGGTCTCAAGCCATTGATCTCCCAGCAACTAGGCCCATTCTGTGGATGGGGACAGTAAACCCAACAGAACCGTCACTATAGGTGATCTTACATGCAGTCCCAGGTAATGGGCTTTTGAAATATTCATCATTCTTTGAGCAAAAAGCAACTGTTTAAATGGAAGGGAGGAAAAGAAGACTCATGTTTAGTGAGGAGCTATTGGAGTGACATTGAGGGGAGAGGATCTTCTAGGCTGAGGTCCTTGAGCCATGAATGGATGACCTATGGAGTTTTGGAGATCAGTTGTCGGCTGGGCCGGATCCCCCTGCTATGGTTGAGAGATCTGTAGTCTGGATTTCACAAACTTTCTTAAGGATTGTTGATCTTGGATATATGGACGCTGGTTGTGTTATTTGCGTTCTGAAGGAGCCTGGACTTTGAGTATACTAATGTAGATTTGAAATCTGTGGAAAAGCCAAAAGTTGGGAGACAGTGAGTATCACCTGGTACGGGAGCAGTGGGAACATCGGTTCTGGGAAGGGGATCTTGTGGACTGGGGGCAATGTATTTTGGCACTCTAACTATATTTGTTGTAAAACCATAGATGTAAGGAATATAAGATAGCTGCATCGTTAACCTGCCTAGGTGATTATTACAACCCACAACTTCAGATCTTCACACGGTTTATAACAGTAACTTTATTGAACACTTCCTTTAGAGTTAGTTTCCTATGTTGGGTGGACCCAATTTCCCCCCCAGTCACTCCTATCTCAGCAATGTCCAGGCATACTACCTCCTAATCCCATATCATTACAGACAAGGGAAACCCATCAGGCTCTCGGGTTGGTGAGACTTCTTTAGGGCCACACCGTCTCTTATGCAAGCAATAAAGGTCTCTGCCCCTATCCATAAATCTCAAAACAACACAAAGCCCCAGCCTATGATAATTGGGTGCAATAAATCCGGGACCATGCCAACCTCATGGGACTCAGTACCTCAGGCTGCCTCAATGTCCACTTTAGCCATCAGATAGTCTTTAGCATCCCAAGGAATGCAGCGGATGCAAATCTTCTTCCCAAGGACCAATTGGAGAGGCATTGTGGTCTTCACGAAGGTCACAAAACTCCCTGAATCCAGCAGTCCAGTCATTTGCAGACCATTCACTTTTGCAGGACAAGCTTGGGACCCCTCGCCTGGTGGATAGTCCACACTGCACGCTGGATATGCGTAGAATGAACACCAACATCCCATTCTACAGTCCATTTGCTCGGTAGTTAGTAGTGATGAGCGAACATGATAAGTTGCTATCCAAGCATGCTAGTGTGCTGAGTGTCTTCAGTGTGCTCGAAAAATATAAACGAAAAAGATTGGTTTGGTACCGTGTTAGCCAGTAGAAAAAAACATATAGAGTGCTTTCAGTGGGAGAAGCAAAATAGGAATCTTGTGAGTATGATACCTTCATTAACATCTTTGATTCTATTCACACAGGACTCAATTTGTCAGGAGGATTCATGTCCCATTACCAAATCTGAGCAACTTCCTCCAAAAACAATGGAGACACCACCAGTCCTTTGATCTCACATGCATATGGGGTCCATAAAACTTTCACACCACTTATCTAATCTTACCTAATTAAGGATTCTCTCTTTAAGCTCAGTGTTTGTTTATTTCAGTGTTTGTTTATTTAAATGTCCATGTATCACACCATCCTGTGCTTTTCACTGTATATAATTTGGTTTCTTCAAATATTTTGTTACACCAGCCTGATGAAGAGACGTAAGCAGTCTCGAAAGCTCGCCCTCTAATATCTTAAACTATATTTTGTTAGCCTTTAAAAGGTATCATACTCACAAGATTCCTATTTTGCTTCTCCCACTGAAAGCACTCTATACGAAAAATATAACAAACAGGCAGCCGCTGCATGTGCTGCGGTTGTCAAGCAGCCGTGAGACATGCAGACCGTGGGCACTCAAACATATTTTTTGAGTATGCTCAAAAAACTTGGTTAGCACCCGAGCATGCTCAGATAACACCTTATCCAAGCACATTCACTCATCACTAGTGTTGAGCATTCCGATACCGCAAGTATCGGGTATCGGCCGATATTCGCTGTATCGGAATTCCGATACTTAGTTCCGATATTTTTCATATATCGTATACCGGAATCGGAAGTTCCCATAATTCTTTGAGAGGCAATGTGATTTTAGTCAGCCAATGAGGAATCTTATGAAGTGTGGGCACATCCTGTAATGCTGCGGTCATCTTAACTAATGGCATGGCTGTGATTGGCTGCTGAAATGATGTCAGAATGCACTATAAAAGGCGCCGCCGCCATTTTAGCGTCACTGTACTGTGAACTCAGTTAGGGAAAGAACGCTGCTCTGCTGACTCTGAGGGACAGTTAGAGATTGCGATTTAGTGTACTGTGCTTTAGGCAGGCTAGTTTACCACCGGCTGTGTAAAGCTTCCTTTTGCCTGCAGTGTTGTTTTAACAGCTCTGCAAGGTGTGTGTGAGTGCAGGTGACGCTGCAGTTTGCTCTGTATGCAACGCTGTCTGTAGGCATCTGCACGTGTCACTCACAGACTATTTTTTTTTTTCTTCAGTGTAATTCTTTCTGCTCCATGTAATTGAAATAATAGTGTGACGCGCTTCCATCCGTATCCAATACATTGGTTGCAAACACTATAGAAGTCCACGAAGGAGCCTTTCACAGCAAGTGAACAGTTGTGTTTCAGTGTTCACTGCAGTCTGTGTTTTTTTTTGTTTTTTTTTGAGTGCAGATCACGCTCCAGTTACTTCAACTACCGCTGCGTGTACTCTGCTGAGCGTCTGTCACTGGCTCATCCTTGTAATTTTTCAAAAATTGCTGCTGCTTTCTTCTATTTAAAATTTACAAAAATCTATTAGTGTGACGCTCTTCCATCAAAATACAATACATTGCTTGCAAACATAATAGAAGTCCACAAAAAGGCCTTTCACAGCAAGTGAACAGTTGTGTTTCAGTGTTCACTCTAGTCTGAGCTTTAATTTTTTTGTAGGAGTGTAGATCCCGCTCCACTTACTTCAACCACCGCAGCGTGTACTCTGCTGAGCGTCTGTCACTGGCTCATCCTTGTAATTTTTCAAAAATTGCTGCTGCTTTCTTCTATTTAAAATTTACAAAAATATATTAGTGTGATGCTCTTCCATCAAAATACAATACATTGCTTGCAAACATAATAGAAGTCCACAAAAAGGCCTTTCACAGCAAGTGAACAGTTGTGTTTCAGTGTTCACTCTAGTCTGAGTTTTAATTTTTTTGTAGGGTGTAGATCCCGCTCCACTTACTTCAACCACCGCAGCGTGTACTCTGCTGAGTGTCTGTCACTGGCTCATCCTTGTAATTTTTCAAAAATTGCTGCTGCTTTCTTCTATTTAAAATTTACAAAAATCTATTAGTGTGACGCTCTTCCATCAAAATACAATACATGCTTGCAAACATAATAGAAGTCCACAAAAAGGCCTTTCACAGCAAGTGAACAGTTGTGTTTCAGTGTTCACTCTAGTCTGAGCTTTAATTTTTTTGTAGGAGTGTAGATCCCGCTCCACTTACTTCAACCACCGCAGCGTGTACTCTGCTGAGTGTCTGTCACTGGCTCATCCTTGTAATTTTTCAAAAATTGCTGCTGCTTTCTTCTATTTAAAATTTACAAAAATATATTAGTGTGATGCTCTTCCATCAAAATACAATACATTGCTTGCAAACATAATAGAAGTCCACAAAAAGGCCTTTCACAGCAAGTGAACAGTTGTGTTTCAGTGTTCACTCTAGTCTGAGCTTTAATTTTTTGTAGGAGTGTAGATCCCGCTCCATTTACTTCAACCACCGCAGCGTGTACTCTGCTGAGTGTCTGTCACTGTCTCATCCTTGTAATTTTTCAAAAATTGCTGCTGCTTTCTTCTATTTAAAATTTACAAAAATCTATTAGTGTGACGCTCTTCCATCAAAATACAATACATTGCTTGCAAACATAATAGAAGTCCACAAAAAGGCCTTTCACAGCAAGTGAACAGTTGTGTTTCAGTGTTCACTCTAGTCTGAGCTTTAATTTTTTTGTAGGAGTGTAGATCCCGCTCCACTTACTTCAACCACCGCAGCGTGTACTCTGCTGAGTGTCTGTCACTGGCTCATCCTTGTAATTTTCAAAAATTGCTACTGCTTTCTTCTATTTAAAATTTACAAAAATATATTAGTGTGATGCTCTTCCATCAAAATACAATACATTGCTTGCAAACATAATCGAAGTCCACAAAAAGGCCTTTCACAGCAAGTGAACAGTTGTGTTTCAGTGTTCACTCTAGTCTGAGCTTTAATTTTTTTGTAGGAGTGTAGATCCCGCTCCACTTACTTCAACCACCGCAGCGTGTACTCTGCTGAGTGTCTGTCACTGTCTCATCCTTGTAATTTTTCAAAAATTGCTGCTGCTTTCTTCTATTTAAAATTTACAAAAATCTATTAGTGTGACGCTCTTCCATCAAAATACAATACATTGCTTGCAAACATAATAGAAGTCCACAAAAAGGCCTTTCACAGCAAGTGAACAGTTGTGTTTCAGTGTTCACTCTAGTCTGAGCTTTAATTTTTTTGTAGGAGTGTAGATCCCGCTCCACTTACTTCAACCACCGCAGCGTGTACTCTGCTGAGTGTCTGTCACTGGCTCATCCTTGTAATTTTTCAAAAATTGCTGCTGCTTTCTTCTATTTAAAATTTACAAAAATATATTAGTGTGACGCTCTTCCATCAAAATACAATACATTGCTTGCAAACATAATAGAAGTCCACAAAAAGGCCTTTCACAGCAAGTGAACAGTTGTGTTTCAGTGTTCACTCTAGTCTGAGCTTTAATTTTTTTGTAGGAGTGTAGATCCCGCTCCACTTACTTCAACCACCGCAGCGTGTACTCTGCTGAGTGTCTGTCACTGGCTCATCCTTGTAATTTTTCAAAAATTGCTGCTGCTTTCTTCTATTTAAAATTTACAAAATATATTAGTGTGATGCTCTTCCATCAAAATACAATACATTGCTTGCAAACATAATAGAAGTCCACAAAAAGGCCTTTCACAGCAAGTGAACAGTTGTGTTTCAGTGTTCACTCTAGTCTGAGCTTTAATTTTTTGTAGGAGTGTAGATCCCGCTCCATTTACTTCAACCACCGCAGCGTGTACTCTGCTGAGTGTCTGTCACTGTCTCATCCTTGTAATTTTTCAAAAATTGCTGCTGCTTTCTTCTATTTAAAATTTACAAAAATCTATTAGTGTGACGCTCTTCCATCAAAATACAATACATTGCTTGCAAACATAATAGAAGTCCACAAAAAGGCCTTTCACAGCAAGTGAACAGTTGTGTTTCAGTGTTCACTCTAGTCTGAGCTTTAATTTTTTTGTAGGAGTGTAGATCCCGCTCCACTTACTTCAACCACCGCAGCGTGTACTCTGCTGAGTGTCTGTCACTGGCTCATCCTTGTAATTTTTCAAAAATTGCTACTGCTTTCTTCTATTTAAAATTTACAAAAATATATTAGTGTGATGCTCTTCCATCAAAATACAATACATTGCTTGCAAACATAATCGAAGTCCACAAAAAGGCCTTTCACAGCAAGTGAACAGTTGTGTTTCAGTGTTCACTCTAGTCTGAGCTTTAATTTTTTTGTAGGAGTGTAGATCCCGCTCCACTTACTTCAACCACCGCAGCGTGTACTCTGCTGAGTGTCTGTCACTGTCTCATCCTTGTAATTTTTCAAAAATTGCTGCTGCTTTCTTCTATTTAAAATTTACAAAAATCTATTAGTGTGACGCTCTTCCATCAAAATACAATACATTGCTTGCAAACATAATAGAAGTCCACAAAAAGGCCTTTCACAGCAAGTGAACAGTTGTGTTTCAGTGTTCACTCTAGTCTGAGCTTTAATTTTTTTGTAGGAGTGTAGATCCCGCTCCACTTACTTCAACCACCGCAGCGTGTACTCTGCTGAGTGTCTGTCACTGGCTCATCCTTGTAATTTTTCAAAAATTGCTGCTGCTTTCTTCTATTTAAAATTTACAAAATATATTAGTGTGATGCTCTTCCATCAAAATACAATACATTGCTTGCAAACATAATAGAAGTCCACAAAAAGGCCTTTCACAGCAAGTGAACAGTTGTGTTTCAGTGTTCACTCTAGTCTGAGCTTTAATTTTTTTGTAGGAGTGTAGATCCCGCTCCACTTACTTCAACCACCGCAGCGTGTACTCTGCTGAGCGTCTGTCACTGGCTCATCCTTGTAATTTTTCAAAAATTGCTGCTGCTTTCTTCTATTTAAAATTTACAAAAATCTATTAGTGTGACGCTCTTCCAGAGGACAGCGTTACCAAGGTGTACACCATAGTGATGGGAAATCTAGTTAATTTTGTTGATTAGTTCACCATGAACTAGTTCACTGAAAAGATTAGTTCAAAAGATTAGTTCATTTAGTTCATTTAGTTCAGTTTTTCTCCACCCTATCCTGTGAGGAGCTGATAGGAAATGCATCATGTGACCTCTGAACTAAATGAACTAGATGAACTGCTGAACAAAATGTTCTATTGAGAATGACTCAGGACAGCCTAGTTCAATCTGATGCCTCTCACTGAGCCCAGCAGTGCCACATAATGATTGTGTATGAGGGGGCTGAGAAGCAGTTCAGCATCCACCATTTTAAGAACAGAACAGGGGTCAGTGTTAAAGATTTTAGCAAGACTGATCTTCTAGGCTAGAGGCATGAACTACACACAGAAACACTCTCTCTTATACACACATATGAGCTGTGTCTGTGTACTGTGTGTGCAATTTCATTTTTTATTAATAATATTATTATTACTGCTATATTTGTATTTGATGTGTGGTATGCCTTGGAGGTGCTGGCTTGCCCTGCTGCCAGTGTATTATCTGAGCGCGTCTTTAGTGCTGCAGGTGGTTTACTAACAGACCGTCGCATGCGACTATCCTCAGACAATGTAGACCGGCTTATTTTTCTGAAAATGAACAAGGCATGGATCTCACCTGAATTTGCCTGTCCGTTTTCAGATTAAATAACTGTTTGCCAACGTTTTCCAAGTCTCCTGTTTAGGGTTGAGCATTCCGATACTGCAAATATCGGGTATCGGCCGATATTAGCTGTATCGGAATTCCGATTCCGAGTTCCGATATTTTCGTCTTATCGGATACCGGAATCGGGATGTCACTGTCACTGTCAGTGTCCGTCGGTCGGGTCTGTCAGGAGTCAGCGGCACTTACCTGGCAGAAGATCTCCGGCGGTCACGTCCTGGACTGCTTCATGGCCGCCATCTTCTTTCCCCGGCGGTCACATGCAGTTTCTCGCGATAACTGCAGTGACTGCTGGGTAATCGCGGCCGTAAAGCAGTCAGTCCGATGACGTCACCGCCGGGGAAGCAGGTAATCAGCTGTGCTGCGTCGCGATGACAGGCTCTGCCTGTCATTGCGATGTAGCAGAGTTGGATCGTCGTGGGACAATCGTTACTATGGACTGCGTCGGACAGGTGGTATACTGTTGGTTTGTTTTTTTTCTTTTTTTACAGGAGATCGATGGCGTCGCAGGAATGAGTGTATAATAAAATTAATGAAAACTGTGTTGTCTCTTTTATTTCATTAAAAGACTTTTTTCTTGCTGTGTCTTTTTTTTATGCATTTAATAACTTTGGGATTAATAATGGATCGGTGTCTTATTGACGCCTCTCCATTATTAACCGGGCTTATTGTCACCGTGCAATCAACGGTGACAATAACCCCTTATTACCCCGCTTGCCACCGCTACAGGGCAAGTGGGAAGAGCCGGGTAAAGTGCCACAATTGGCACATCTTTTGATGCGCCAAATGTGGGGCTGCTGTAGCCTGGTATTATCAGGCTGTTGAGGGCCAAAATCCATGGGCCTTGACAGTCTTTTAATACCAGGCCGCAGCAGTCTGCATTTTACTTGGCTGGTTAACAAAAATAGGGGGGATCCCCACGCCGTTTTTTTTTCGAGGGGATCCCCTATTTTTTGTTAACCAGCCAAGCTAAGCAGACTGCTGTGGCCTGGTATTATCAGGCTTGCAAGGTCCATGGATATTGGATCCTTACCAGCCTGAAAAACCAGGCCTCAGCGGTCTGCTTCATCTGGCTGGTTAACAAAAATAGGGGGGACCCCATGCCAATTTTTTTCAAGGGGATCCCCTATTTTTGTTAATCAGCCAAGATATGCAGACTGCTGTGGCCTGGTATTATCAGGCTGGCAAGGTCCATGGATCTTGGCTCCTTAACAGCCTGAAAATCCAGGCCTCAGCGGTCTGCTTCATCTGGCTGGTTAACAAAAATAGGGGGGACCCCATGCCAATTTTTTTCAAGGGGATCCCCTATTTTTGTTAATCAGCCAAGATATGCAGACTGCTGTGGCCTGGTATTATCAGGCTGGCAAGGTCCATGGATCTTGGCTCCTTAACAGCCTGAAAATCCAGGCCTCAGCGGTCTGCTTCATTTGGCTGGTTAACAAAAATAGGGGGGACCCCACGCCAATTTTTTTCGAGGGGATCCCCTATTTTTGTTAATCAGCCAAGATATGCAGACTGCTGTGGCCTAGTATTATCAGGCTGGCAAGGTCCATGGATCTTGGCTCCTTAACAGCCTGAAAATCCAGGCCTCAGCGGTCTGCTTCATCTGGCTGGTTAACAAAAATAGGGGGGACCCCACGCCATTTTTTTTTCGAAGGGAACCCCTATTTTTGTTAATCAGTTCCCTCTGACGTCACTGATTGTGTCCCTGGCTGACCTGAAGTGAAAGTGGAAAGCAATCAATTAAGCTTTCCACTTAAGGGCCCGTCTCACATAGCGATATCGCTACCGAGATCGCTGCTGAGTCACTAGTTTTGTGACGCAGCAGCGAGCTCACCAGCGATATCGCTGTGTGTGACATTCAGCGACGATCAGCCCCCCTGCCGGGTATCGCTGATCGTCGCTGAAATGTCAGGACCTTTTTTTGATCGCTGGTTTCCCGCTGACAGGCACGCATCGCTGCGTGTGACAGGCGGGAGACCAGCGATCCGCTGGTAACCAAGGTACACAGCGGGTTTCCAGGCGCGGGGCTGTGCCTAGAAACCCGCTGTGTACCTTGGATACCAGCGCCCTGATGCAGGGAGCTGGTATCCAAGGTACACAGCGGGTTTCCAAGCGCTGCGCGGTGCCTGGAAACCCGCTGTGTACCTTGGTTACCAGCGGATCGCTGGTCTCCGCCTGTCACACGCAGCGATGCGTGCCTGTCAGAGGGAAACCAGCGATCAAAAAAAGGTCCTGACATTTCTGCGACGATCAGCGATACCCGGCAGGGGGGCTGATCGTCGCTGAATGTCACACACAGCGATATCGCTGGTGAGCTTGCTGCTGCGTCACAAAACTTGTGACTCAGCAGCGATCTCGGTAGCGATATCGCTATGTGAGACGGGCCCTTAAGCGATGTTACCCGCAGTGTCGCTGTCCCAGATCGCTGCTGAGCTGCCTGTCTGGCAGCTCAGCAGCGATCATGTAGCGATACACCAGCGATCCTGACAAGTGCATATCGTTGTCAGGATCGCTGGTGTATCGTTATGTGACACCCAGCCTTTACTCTCCTGTCAGGCAGGAGAGGAACTCATTCATTTGGGGTTTACTGTGAGGCTGCAGCATTAGCTGCGGTCCCTGCAGTAAACATTAACCCTTTCTGAAGGATTACACCGTGGGACCTGACTGTGCATCGGATTGGTAAGAATAATTTTGCTTTATTATTTTATTTTTATTACAGGAAATGGTTTTAGCAGGTAAATAAAATATGGTCAAAAACTGTGTGATTATTTCATTAAACTTCTTTTTTATTAAAGTGTGTGTGTTTGATTTTTCTTTCATACAATAGGATTAATAATTGATAGTTGTCTAATTGACAGCTCTCAATTATTAACCTGGCTTAAAGTGACCTTTCAATTGCAAGGTCATTTTAACCCCTTATTAACCCATTCGCCACCGCTACAGGGCAATGGGAATAGACGGGCAAAGTGCCAGAAAGGGCAAATCTAATTAGAGATTTGCCCTTTCTGGGGTGTCTGGGGGCAGATGTTAAGTAGCCGGGGGGGGCCAAAAAAAATGGTCCCTCTCTGGGCTATTATTATCTGCCCCCACTCACTGGCTTTGTCTGTCTGGTTGCGAAAATAGGGCGGGAGCCCACGCATTTTTTTTCAGCAATTTTAAACCTCATATATATATATACATGTCATTGAATTTGTGACACATATATATATATATTTATATTTGTAGTTCATACACTTCTACATAGTATAATAGCTGCTAATTCAATTGCCGGCTTTTGTGAAAATGCAGAACCCGACATGAAATGACACTTGGTGTACATAGGGTTAACCATGTCTTTTCATGTCCTTTGCTATCTAATTTGCACAAACAATTAAATCAGACTATGTGTGCAAAATTTCACACCTGTAGGGATTAATTAAAGGTGTAAATTCTTAGCAAAAAAGTCCGTTTTTTTACAACGAATTTACACCTTTAATTAACCCCTACAGGTGTGAAATTTTGCACACATAGTCTGATTTAATTGTTTGTGCAAATTAGATAGCAAAGGACATGAAAAGACATGGTTAACCCTATGTACACCAAGTGTCATTTCATGTCGGGTGCTTCTGTCTTTTCACTGAAGCCGGCTTTACCCGGCAATTAAATCAGAGGATATTTTACTATGTAGAAGTGTATAAACTATACATATATGTATATATATATGTCACAATGACATGTATATATATGTATATATGTATTCTATGTGTGTATATTTACTGTTTACAAGGAAAGAATGGGGTTTTTTTAGTTGCGATATTTTGTTCCCATAGACTTACATGGGACTTCCGGTATCGGTATCGGGTATCGCCGATATTTTAGTGATATCGGCGGTACCATTCCGATTCCGATACTTTAGGATATCGGAAAGTATCGCTCAACTCTACTCCTGTTATGTTCATCTTTCTACCACCTGAACTCTACTCCCTGGGCTACAACACTGCCAGTCACAGGGGAATGATCATTTACAAAACAAAATGTTATCCCCAACAAATAGTAGCGCAACGACTCCAGTGCCCACTTTATCGCCAGGCACTCTCTCTCTACAATGCTGTCTCTGTTTTTTGATGGAGTAAGTTTTCGACTCAGGAAACTAATGGGATGCTCCTCCCCGTTAAGCTCCAGTCCTGAGACAACACGGCACCCATACCTACCTCTGACGCATCAGTCTGGACAATGAATTCTCTTTTGAACTCGGGTGTGCTCAAAACTGGTGACCCACACAGTGGCCCTTTTATTGCCCCTGTTGATGACCCCTTGCTGATTTATTAACCGGCTACACCAGATCCATGGGTATTCTCTCAAACTGGACCTCTAAAATTTTTAATGGCACCAAGGGACTCACTAAATGAGGCTGAGGACTGTGTACCTGGCGCATGTGACAAGAGTTACAATACCGTTTAACTTCTTGATAGACCCCTGCCAGTAAAACCGTTGTATAATTCTGTGTAGGGTTTTCTTTTGGCACAAATGTCACCCTAGTACATGCGCATGCGCTAAGTCCATTACCAACCTCCGATATGACTGCGGTAGCAGCAATTGTTAAAAAATTTCAACATGTATTTTATAAACCTGATACAGCAAATCTTGGTTCAGCTCTAATTGTTGAAATACTGTAGCTGCCCCGGGGTGTTGGGGTTCCCCATTGACAACCAGTAAATTTTCACGGGCTAGACTCAACGTAGGGGCCGCGGAGTTGCGCCTTAACAAATTTGTCACCTGTCACATTTAAGTATTACAATTCAGGTCCCGGTGTCAAATCTTCCATCTCCCAACTAACACTTCGATAGGAGAGGGGTTTTCCTACTCCACCGAAGGCAAAGGTAATACTGCCCACTGCACACATGTGTTATGCATAGTGAGACTGATAGTAGCCAACAAAGTAGCTAACAAAGGCCACTTGTGATGGGCCTATCAGCGTAGGACCAATGCTACTCAAAAGATCTGCCATGATCCTGGACAAAATCTTGATATAATGGTCAATGAGTGAGAATGTACGATAGGATCCAGGCAGATGTGAATGTTTGTTTGGTTTTAGTAGCAACTTCATGTGTGACATGTTTGAATGTCTGGGCAACCCTCCTGTCTCCAATATATGATTGAAGGTGCGTACCAATGTGGACGGGATATCCTCACTCAATAATTTAAATAATTTGGCTGTAAACCCGTCAGGTCCTGGAGCTTTCCCGTATTTAAAGTAACTTATCGCCGCTGTCACTTCCGTCACCTCAATTTGTTTTTTTAAAAGGAGAAGCTGATAGTTTGTGATGGATGGTAACCGTATTCCATCTACAAAGGTGTTACCCTCCGCACTATCCGTATGTTCCACCTTATATAAGTCTGAGTAGTATTCTTGTAGAATGGTGTTTATGGTTCGAGGGTCTGTGTTCATGATCCATGTTTATTCGTTAACGCTGTAATATGTTGATGACGAATGTGATTTCCTTTCGCTAGTCGTGCTAATAGTCTCCCTCATTTGCTACCATAACGATATACATCGGCTCTATAATTGTTATTACTGCTTGTCTCTCGTCGATATACCCATACGTGTAAGTCAGCCTTAGCCTGCTTACATCTATTTTTAACCTGTGTTGATGAACTTGTCTTGTTTGCCGTGTACCTATCGCGTAATATTCTGCTAGCCTGCGATTAGTTTGTCGCGATCTTCTTTTTTAGCGTTGTCTGATAACCTATTAGTTTCCCGCGCATTACTCCCTTCCCTGCTGCCCATAAAAGTTCCGGCCTATCCCTAGTATCTCCATTATCCCTTACATATTAAAAACACCATTGCTTCACGTGATGTCGAAACTTCTCATCCATTAACAAATAGGTCGGGAAGCGCCAAGTTTGGTTTGGCCCCATCTGCACCATATCTGGCAGGGTCACTGATACGGGCGCGTGGTCATATTTAGCGACGTTGTGCACATCTGCCTCTTCCACTCCCCTTAATAGCTCGTGTGCTAGCAATATATAATCTATTCTGGACCAAGAGTCATGTGGCGCCGAATAGAATTAATATTCACTGCCATCTGAGTTCAGGTGTGTCAAAATGTCTACAAAGTTACTCGTGTCTAGCAAGGGTTATTATAAACGTGTGTCATGTGATCGCACATTCATTCGCATGGACCTACAGTTCTTCACTGTTTAGATTCACCATATTTAAGTCACCACCATGGGTGGTTTTAATGCTCTCCTATCGGCCTGATATGCTTGGATACCTGGGATAAATTCAGGAACGTCTCCAAACTCCCTACTCACATGTCAGCGCAGGAACCGTAAGAGGGAACGTGCTTGTTTTGTTGCGCATAGGTGGAGTTTTATACAGTAAATGATTACTGCTGTCTTATTTTTTGCGTCCCAAGGGCAGAATAAGTCTGCGTAACGTTACATTTTACAGACACTCATATAATAGACACACGCTACCCTAACCGTGACACAAGGAAGGTATTGTTGCCGGATAAAGCCGCCATTTTAGCGTCACTGTGCTGTTAATTCTGTTTGGGACAGAACGCTGCTCTGCTGACTCTGAGGGACAGTTAGAGATTGCGATTTTGTGTACTGTGCTTTAGGCAGGCTACTTTACCAACCGCTGTGTACATCTTCCTTTTGCCTTGCAGTGTTTTTTTCACAGGTCTGCAAGGTGTGTGTGTGAGTGCAGGTGACGTGCTGCAGTTTGCTCGGCATACAACGCTGTATGCAGGCATCTGCACATGTCACTCTCACACTCTTTTTTTTTTTTTCTTTAGTGTAATTCTTGCTGCTCAATTCAATTGAAATTATAGTGTGACGTGCTTCCATCCGTATCCAATACATTGGTTGAAAACACTGTAGAAGGACACAAAAAGCCCTTTCACAGCTAAGACTTGTGTTCACTGTAGTCTGAGATTTTAATTTATTCAATTTTGATCACGCTCAAGTTACTTCTTCAAGCAATGCTGCTTGTACTCTGCTGAACGTGTCTTACTGCCTCATCCTTGTCATTTTTCTCTAATTGGTGTACATGTACATCAAAGTAGTCTTCATTTTGATTGAAATCCAAGCAGGTACCCGGACACTGTATGGCTGTTTTATACGGTGGACTGGCTCCAACATTCAATAACACTTAAGATGCAATCGGGCACCTTGTCAAGGCCCAATCCTCTTCTCCCTCTGATATAATAATAATAATAATAATCTTTATTTATATAGCGCCGACATATTCCGCAGCGCTTTACACTTTAAGGCCGGAGTCACACTGGCGACAAAATCGGACGACTGCAATGCGATGAAATATCGCATTGCAGTCGGACCTATGTTAATCTATGGAGCAGCTCCCAGTATCAGATTTTTTGTGGTCCGTTTTAAACGTCCGTGTACAATCGCAGCATGCTGCGATTGTCACCCATTGTCGGTCGACAATCGCCAATGCAAGTCTATGGGAGCGATGAAAAATCGGATTACAAACGGACCACACTGTGTGACTTGCGATGAAATCGCATCGGTGTCCTTTAGAAAAGCCGGCAATTCACCCCCGGTTATACTGTAAAATCACACTGACAGCTTTAATAAAGACTAGAAAGAATAGATATATACACATAGAACACATATATATATATATATATATACATGTCATTGTGACATGTACATATACATATATTTATAGTTCCTAGACTTCTACATACTGTAATAGCCGCTAATTCAATTGCCGGGTTTTGTGAAATCACAGAAGCCGACATGAAATGATACATTGTTTCCACACATTTAACCATGTAATTTCATGTATTTTTATATATGTTTGAAACATACAATTACATGAGTGTATTTGTGCAAAATTTCAGACATGTAGGGGTTAATTAAAGGTGTAATTTCGTTGAAAAAAAATGCGTGGGCTCCCGCTGTATTTTCTCCACCAGACAGACAAAGCAAAGCGAGTGGGGGCAGATAATAATAGCCTAGGGAGGGTACATTTTTTTGTGCCCCCCCTGGCTACTAACATCTGCCCCCAGACACCCCAGAAAGGGCAAATCTATAATTAGATTCGCCCTTTCTGGCACTTTGCCCGTCTATTCCCATTGCCCTGTAGCGGTGGCGAATGGGTTAATCTCACCTTACTGTCACCTTAGTATTGAAAGGTGACCTTAAGGCAGGTTAATAATGGATAGCTGTCAATTAGACAACTATCAATTATTAATCCCATTGAAGTAAATAAAAAAACACACACACTTTAAGAATAAATAATTTTAATGAAATAAAAACACATTTTTTTGACCATATTTTATTTTACACTTAATCCGTGCGAAGCCATTGATCTCCTAAAATAAAGAAAAAAAAATAAAACAACATTATTCTTACCTATTCCGCCGATCTGTCACGTCCCACGCTGTAATCCTTCACAAAGGGTTAACTAGCTTTGAGCCAAGCAGTGCAAGTAATCCTGCATGCTCAGCTCAAAGCTCATGAATGAATAAGTTCCTCTCCTGGCGACAGGAGAGGATGTGTTTCATGAATGAAGCTTAATTGATTGTGTCCACTTTCCCTTTAGGTCAGGTCACTACAGTTAAATTGGCAATAAATCAATTAAGCTCCATTCATGAATCTATTCCTCTACTTTCGCTGGGAGAGGAACTTATTCATTCAGGGGAATACAGGTCTGAGACAGCATTATTAGCTCTCTGCGACCTGTAACCTGTTAACCCTTTCTGATGGATTACACCGTGGGACCTGACTGTACATCGGATTGGTAAGTATAATTTTGCTTTTTTATTTTATTTTTATTACAGGAAATGGTTTTAGCAGGAAAATAAAATATGGTCAAAAACTGTGTGATTATTTAATTAAACTTATTTTTTATTAAACTGTGTGTGTTTGATTTTTCTTTCATACAATAGGATTAATAATTGATAGTTGTCTAATTGACAGCTATCAATTATTAACCTGCCTTAAGGTCACCTTTCAATACTAAGGTGACAGTAAGGTGAGATTAACCCATTCGCCACCGCTACAGGGCAATGGGAATAGATGGGCAAAGTGCCAGAAAGGGCGAATCTAATTATAGATTTGCCCTTTCTGGGGTGTCTGGGGGCAGATGTTAGTAGCCAGGGGGGGCACAAAAAAAATGTACCCTCCCTAGGCTATTATTATCTGCCCCCACTCGCTTTGCTTTGTCTGTCTGGTGGAGAAAATACAGCGGGAGCCCACGCATTTTTTTTCAACGAATTTACACCTTTAATTAACCCCTACATGTCTGAAATTTAGCACACATATACTCATGTAATTGTATGTTTCAAACATATATAAAAATACATGAAATTACATGGTTAAATGTGTGGAAACAATGTATCATTTCATGTCGGCTTCTGTGATTTCACTGAAGCCGGCAATTGAATTAGCGGCTATAACAGTATGTAGAAGTGTAAGAATTATAAATATATGTATATATATATGTCACAATGACATATATATATATATATATATATATATATGTGCTCTATGTGTATATATCTATTCTTTCTTTTGGCATTTAAATACTATTCTTTTGGATCCATTATATGTCAGTTTTGCAAGCCTGCGAGAAAATCTCGCAAGTCGGATGAAAATCGGATGTTACAAGGTACACACACATGCGATTAAATCGCATCTTTGAAGGAAAATCGAATGCCAGAAGGATGTGTGATGTTTTTATTTTGATCAGATTGTCGACCATCTAAAACGGACCGATTTTTTGTGGTTGTGTGTGACTCCGGCCTAACAGTTTCAAAACACAAGTCATAGGTAACAACGTTAACAATACAATAATTAAAGTAAAATAAGCCGACCCTGCTCGTGAGAGCTTACAATCTACAATGAGGTGGGGGAGATACAAAGTACAGGTGTGTATATATAATGGTGCATTTCCAATGATGGTCCAGCCATCTTGAGGGAGTGAGGCATGGATGGAGATAGTGAATGGGCTCCACATACACACTTAAACATAGAACGACTTTGGTTATTGAATGTGATAGACCACTCTGAACAAATGTGTTTTGAGGGAGCGCCTGAAACCAGGCAAATTGTGGATAGTCCTAATTTCTTGTGGTACAGCATTCAAGAGGATTTGCGCAGCGCGGGAGAAGTCTTGTAGTTGGGAGTGGGAGGTACGGATTACTGCAGAGGTTAGTCGAAAGTCATTTGCAGAGCGCAGCAGTCGGTTAGGCCGATAGATAGAAATGAGGGAGGAGATGTAGGGGGGTGCTGCACTGTGGAGAGCTTTGTGGGTGAGAACCAGTACTTTGAATTGGATCCTATAATGAATGTGCAGCCAGTGTAAGGACTGGCGAAGAGCGGACGCGTCCGAGTACCGATTAGCCAGATGGATGACCCTGGCTGCTGCATTAAGGATGGACTGGAGAGGGGATAGTCGAGTAATGGGGAGGCCAAGTAATAGAGCATTGCAGTAGTCCAGGCGGGAGTGGATCAATGCTACAGTGAGGGTTTTTGTTGTTTCCATGGTGAGAAAAGGGCGGATTCTAGAGATGTTCTTTAGGTGTAGACGGCAAATATCTAACAAACAGGTCATGCTGGAGAGACTTGCACCTACTGCCACTCAGGGTCTTCAGCTCCTTTGTGAGAAACTAATGTTTGGCCAGCCAGTATATCAAATAAAGTTCATGAGAAATGGGAACTGTGGTTGGCTTCACTTTTGGTACTGGCTGGGTGCTAATACCAAACCATGGTGTGGCATTCAATGGATATTCCTGGCTGGTTGGAGACAACCTCATTCCCACAGAAAAGTACCTGAAAGCTAAGGAGATGGTGGCCTCTCTCAACATGAAGGAGTTTGCTTGTTGTCTAGGAGACCGACCACCCCTGCTGTGTACCTTGTCAACGTTGTGTTGAAGCTTGCAAGGATTAAGAGGTTACAGTGGTAAGTCTGGTTTTTACTAAAGATCCTGCTGTGTATTATAGTTTTTATGTTTTTAAAAAAAATAATCTTAGGAATGTTAAATAAATTTGTTATTTTTTTTGTTAAATACAATGTATGTTATGAATGTTAAATAATTTTTTTTGGGTTTTTTATAAAATAAAATGTATGTTATGAATGTTAAATAACTTTTTTTTTTTTTTTCAGGTATTTGATCTACCGTAGCTAGTTGCTGATCGTTGACTCTACACCCCTCTCCCCAGAATGTTACTCGGGTTATGGGGAGAAAATCACCGCTATTCCAGACTGATTTAATGTTAATGTGTCTGGCTCTTACACAGCACACAGCACTTGATGTTAGTTTATCTTTTTCCTAAATTATTTGTTACACTGCCCTTCTCACATTTTATTTTCACTTTTTTTTTAAGCACAAGTTTTTTTACACTTCCTTGTTCTGTAAGTAGGCTTAATGGTTAATGTTTTATACAAGTTTTTTTACACTTCCTTGTTCTGTAATAGCTTTAATGGTTAAATGTTTTATACAAGTTTTTTTACACTTCCTTGTTCTGTAAGTAGGCTTAATGGTTAAATGTTTTATACTAGATGTAAATATGTAACATGTAAATTTTAGATTAAGATTTTGCAAATTAGTAGGTCCACACCATCAGGCTCTTTCGTCCCCTCTCCCTCAGAGTAGCGGTAATATATCGGACCCCAGGCTCGCCCACACAGTTCCTTGACCACTTCTCTGCCTGGCTGCCGCACTTTCATGTCCTCAGAAGTACCAACCCTTATCCTTGGAGACTTAAACATCCCATTAACAGCCCTACTTCCACACTCAAAACACATTTGTTCAGAGCGGCCTATCACATTCACTAATCAAAGTCATTCTATGTGTAACTGTGTGTGTGTGTAGCCCATTCACTATCTCCATCCATCCCTCACTCCCTGAAAATGGCTGGACCATCATTGTAAATACACCATTGTATATAAACAACTGTACTTTGGAGCTCCCCCTCCTCATTGTAGATTGTAAGCTCTCACGAGCAGGGGCGCCTTATATTGCTTTAATTATTGTATTGTTAACGTTGTCACTTATGACTTGTGTTATGAAACTGTTAAACTGTACAGCGCTGCGGAATCTGTTGACGCTATATAAATAAAGATTATTATAGTAGAGGCCCACTCAGTAGTGGTGAAGTGAACGGCGCAAATTGCGAGTTGATTGCGACTGATGCAGCTGATACTCCATTACTGCTGGCTGCTGCTCACACAACCGCTACAACATATGTAACGTGGAATTCCACCTGCTGGGTAAGTCACATATGATGCGATGTTCAGGAAGGCAAAATCTGCGTTGCAGAGCTGCAATGCGAGATCTGGCCATGGTGGAACGTCGCAAGTTAGCGCACTGTAGGCGGACCTTGTGCAGCAGTGAATCAAGATCCGGATAGTCCCTCAAAAAACTGTGGACGACAAAGTTTAGCACATGTGCCAGACATGGTATGTGAGTGACGTTGCCTAGGCCCAGACCTGCCACCAGATTTCGGCCATTGTCACACACTACCAAGCCTGGCTGGAGATTTGCTGGCAAAATACACATGTCGCTCTCTTGCTTTATGGCATTCCAGAGCTCCAGCACTGTGTGGCTTTGATTCCCCATGGAAATTAATTTCAGGACGGCCTGTTGACGTTTGGCCACGTCTGTCCTCATATCGGTCAACAGGCTCGCTGTCTGGGTGTTATGTTTGACACCAATCTCTCCTTCACCTCCCATATACAATCTGTTGCCCGCTATTGCCGCCTACACCTAAAGAACATCTCTCCCCAATCCAAGACTTCTCCCGCGCTGCGCCAATACTGTGGAATGCTGTACCCCAAGAAATTAGAACTATCCACAATTTGCATGTTATTGGGCGCTCACTCAAAACACATTTCTTCAAGGTCTTCCCTCTTCTAGTGTATCCTCACCCATCCCTGTAGACTCTGAGCCCTTGCGGGCAGGGTCCTCTCTCCTTCTGTACTTGTGTGTGCCTTGTATTGCTCATGTTTACTGTACTTGTCTATACTTGCCCCTCTTCACATGTAAAGCGCCATGGAATAAATGGCGCTATAAAAATCAATAATAATAATAGCGGCCTATCACCTTCACTAATCAAAGTCATTCTATGTGTAAGTGTGTGTGTTTGTAGCCTATTCACTATCTCCATCCATCCCTCACTCCCTCAAAATGGCTGGGCATCATTCTAAATACACATTGTATATAAACACCTGTACTTTGTATCTCCCCCACATATTTGTAAATTGTAAGCTCTCACGAGCGTGTGCGGATTATATTGCTTTCATTATTGTATTGGTAACGTTGTTAGTTATGACTTGTGTTCGGAAACTGTTAAACTGTAAAGCGCTGCGTAATCTGTTGGCGCTATATAACTAAAGATTCTTATTAAGCGTTCACGGGTCCATGTGGAGGTAGACCGTGACGGCTCCTGCAACGATGTTTCTGAGGAACTGGAGAAGGAGGAGTCAATGTGTACAGACTTGATTCCCGCAATCCTTGTAGTTGCCTGAACACGTACAGCGCCACTCGCAAGATCTGTACCCGGCTCCACAACATTGACCCAATGGGCAGTAAGGGAAGGTATCATCCCTGGCCATGGGTACTGGTCCACGCAGCGGTGGTCAGGTGGACATTGCTACTGACGGAGTTTAGTAGCGCATGTTTAATTTTAACCTCAACAACATGGTTTTGCAGACCAGGGACGGCTTGCCTGCTGAAATAAAATCAGCTTGGCACATTGTATTGTGGGACTGCTAATGCCATTAAGTTCCGTAAACTGTCAATCTCCACCAGCCTGAATGACAGCATTTCAAGGGACAGGAGTTTTGCAATGCCAGCATTCAGAACCTGTGCTCGTTGATGGTTTGCCGAGATTGGGCCTACACCCGATACGCCACAACCTGACACCCACAGATAAACAAGCCATAAAATCTCTGAAAGATAACCCCAACATTATTATTAAACCAGCAGATAAGGGGGGTGCTATCGTTATTATGAATAAGACACAATCTATTGCCGAAATTCATAGACAACTGTGAGTTAACCTAACCTACAGACAACTAAATTGTGACCCTACATTTTACATCTGTCAAAAAATTGATCGTATCCTGACAAAACATCTTTAATTGATCACCATAGACTGTAAGACTATGACATTCCTTAATATTCAATACCCCATCACCCCTGTTTTCTACACACTCACAAAAATCAACAAAAAACTACATTATCCACCCGCATACCCTAGAGGGATAATTCTCCGTGTTCTACAGTATCACCCAAATGTTTAACATGTTGCCTAATTCCTATGTATATATATTCTTCACCCTATGTATATATTGTATATATTATACATTGTCATTGACTGTAAATTTTTCTATCTCTTCCAGCGACTATTTGATAAAGGCCACTGCGTTGCCCAAAACGTCAGTCAGTCGTCTCATAGCTATTTTCTTTTTTCACATCAAGTGTGCAATAAAATTTTCAAATTTAACCATGACATATGCAGTTAAACTTGTGCTGTGATTCTCTATAGACTGTACATCTTCAGTGTGTCTTTGTAACTCAACTACGTGTTTTCTACGCACTATTTTAGACATATTTGTGGTATTGAGGTTACTGACACTTTACCTCTTTTTACTTTTTGATTACACAGCTTGCATTTGACATAGCAAATATCATCTGCAAGTGTGTTAAAAAAGGACCACGCAGTGCAAGTCCTGGGAGCGTCCGTTTAGACTTTTGGAAGAGAAATCCGAACAGGTGCCAAAATGGAGGCTACAGGCAACAGAGTATGCAGCCTAACTCTCCCTCCTGTTTGTACCGTTGGGGCAATCGCTTCCTCAGAGCTGCTACCACCACCTTCCTGTTCCTCACGCCATGTTGGGTCTTGGACCTCATCATCTCCACTAACTTCTTACAACACCTGCTGCTGTTGGGTGGTCTGGCCACCACCATGCTCAACAGAAACTGGCACCTGAGTCTCATCATCATCAGATGCGTTCTGTGATGTGCTGACCATCGGCACTGTCTCAACCGCCTCTTCAGATTCAGAGAGACACAGCTGTTGCGCATCACTGCATACTCCCTCTTCTTCACATTCCAGAATGCTGCTTGGCTGGGCCCCTGTTTGCAAACCAACAGATTCTGAGAACAGAAGCAGAGACTCAGCTGGCTCCTGTACAGAACTCTCTGACTGACTGGGCAATTTGGCAGGCGGTGAAGAGACAGATGGTTGCTCAACAGTGCTGTGGTCTTGAGAGGAGGTGGAAGCAATTGAAGTCGATGCATTGGACCCTGGGCTCCAACACCACCAGTTGTTGCCTGTAAGTGCTGTTAGCACAGTCAACACTTGCTCCTGTGTTACTGGTGTTGAGTAATGGCAGCTGTTCCCCTGCTGTGTGTACGACAAAAAGTCATGCTGCCTCCACCCTGTCCTCCTCTCATCCCTGGGCTCCAACACCGCCAGTTGTTGCTCGGAAGTAATTGGCACGGGTACTGACTCATGCCCACCCTGGTTACAGCACGACAGCTGTTTCCTGGCAGTGTCAACGTAAATTAGCCTGAAGTTGTCCTGTCATGTTGCATTCCGGTTATCCGACTCTATGGTGCCTGCAGTTTAGGTGATTCCTATGTGTGCTGTGGGATATGTAAATAAAGGCTCTTTCCGTTGTGAAAATAGGACAAGCACCCACTGTAGGACTGTGTGATTCGGTAACTGCAGACGGCTTGCGGCCTGTCAACTTACATTTTCATGGGTGCCTTATGGTACCCGTCCGCGTTCCAGTACCGTCAGCTGGTTCTCCGCAGTGCCTTTGGCCTAGGTGCCTCCATCTCGGTATCCGAGTTCCAGCAACGTCTGCTGGTCCTTGGTAGTGCTTTGGAGCACAGGTACCTCCTGCTTAGTAACCGTGTCCCAGTAACGTCAGCTGGTCCTCGGTTGTGCCATTGGCTCTTTTCCTTCTGCTGCCCCTCCTGGTTCCAGCACAGTCAGCTGGTCCTCGTTACTTGCATTGGCTCTTGTACCTTCTGCTACCCGTCCGGGTTCCAGTACCGTCAGCTGGTTCTCCGCAGTGCCTTTGGCCTAGGTGCCTCCATCTCGGTATCCGAGTTCCAGCAACGTCTGCTGGTCCTTGGTAGTGCTTTGGAGCACAGGTACCTCCTGCTTAGTAACCGTGTCCCAGTAACGTCAGCTGGTCCTCGGTTGTGCCATTGGCTCTTTTCCTTCTGCTGCCCCTCCGGGTTCCAGCACAGTCACATGGTCCTCGTTACTTGCATTGGCACTTGTACCTTATGCTACCCGTCCGGGTTCCAGTAACGTCAACTGGTTCTCGGAAGTTAGACGACCCTAAAGACCACCCCGAAGAAGATGACGACCCCAAGGACGACGAGCATCAAGCCAACCAGCCTGAACACCATCACAAAGAAGAAATATAAGATTACCCAGAAGAAGATCACCAACAGGAAAAATAAGGTTCCGACAAACTACAAGATACAGAACAAGAGACAGAAGAACAATAAGCAGAAGATCAAAAAGCAGAAGAACATGAAGTATAAGACCAAAATGAAGAGCAAAATATATGCTCTAAATTCTAAGCAGAAGAAGACTAAGCAGTGTATGGGGGTGAGTCCGTTCCTCCTCGTGGTGCCCCTGGAAACTGCCTGCTGCTGCAGGCTAAACTGAACACGGACAAATACTGTTGTAATTTAAATCTTTTGTGACAGCAAGAACGGAAGGATGAAAAATTCATACTTTGACAGATTACAAGTACAGGAATCTCTGTCACAAATAAGAATATGATGAAGAAGATGAAGAGGAAGAAGATGAAAATGTAGAATATGAAGAAGAATAATAGTTTAATAAGAACAATATGAGTAATGTTAACAAAAAGATGAATAACAAGAAGTTTACGAAGAAGATAAAGAAGCTGAAGATGAAGAATAATTTTATGACAAAGATGATGCTGCTGAAGATTATGAAGGAGAAAGTGTGTCAAAAGTTAAAAAGGTGAAGAGCATGGAAGTTGTGAAACATACATATTTGCCAAAATAGAAAAAAGGTTAACAACATTGTCAATTTGTTAGTCAATCCAAACGTATTTCCAAAAAAAAATTTTTAATGCTATTCCATTGGATTGGGTTAAACATGTATGCCTTTAATGTCTCCTCAACCTCCCCCAATACATTCTACATTACTCTTTGTTGTTTTCCTTCATGTACAATTAACCAACAAGGCAAGAATGGGTTTTTTTTAATTCCGATATTTTGTTCCCATAGACTTACATGGGACTTCCGGTATCGGTATCGGGTATCGCCGATATTTTAATGGTATCAGCGATACCATTCCGATTCCGATACTTTTGGATATCGGAAAGTATCGCTCAACCCTACTCATCACTAATGGTCATGGAACAATGGGGAGCTATATGACCTGGGCCGTGACATCCCCAGTAAATTACATCATCCAATGAGACCCTCAGCATGACCATGTTAGACTTTGGATGCCCCACCCCGTTTTTAACCTCCGACCTCCAGTATGTAGTAGGTTGTCTCTCCAAGGAACCATCGGCCCCTTTGTACATTTGGACCAGCCCGACCAAGTCATCGGGCTTGGAAGGGAGTGCATGAATCTTTCCAGTACAACTCGCTTCACACTGAGGTAGAAGTCTCCAGCTATAACCGCTTTTGGATGAGGTTCAGCAGATCAAACATTTGGGAGCGAGGAGGTTTGTCATGGTAATATGCCAAGCGGTGAACTGTTGTGCCTTACAAACATTGTCACCCCCAAGCGCACCAAAATTTCCATTTTCAAATTCATATACTTTGGCATCCTGTAAGGCTATGTCATAGTAGGCCTTTTGTAGTTCCCCATTAAGTATGGCACAAAGACTTCTGTCCACTACTCTAGTGGGAGTTAATCCCTATCGACAATCCATTCAAAAATGGTTAAAAAGGCCTCTACATTGTCCCCAGAGATCATTTTCTGCAAATCTCTCCTCACAGCTTTTCGGATAGGAAAATTATCATTTGATCTTGAAGTTGGAGGGCCGCTGTGCCGCGAACCGCCTCTGTGAGTAAATCAATCTGCTGCTGCTGTTGTCGGTGCTTTTGCTGGATTTGTTGCTGGTGCTGCTGCTGTTGCTGGAGCTTTTTATGCTGCAGCTGTTGCATAAGCAGCTTACTTGTCTCCTGGTATGCCAGCTGTTGCTGCTACTGCTCCTGCTTGGCTTGCACATGTAGCCAGGTTGTCCATGCTGTTTGACATTGCTCTCTGGCTTATAGCAACCTTCACCTATGACATGCAGTACTTCAGACACATGTGTTTCCTGGGAACGCTGCCCATACTTCTAAAACCAAGTAGAACAATGCTACTCACTTGGGAGCGATCTGAGGTATTACAGGAACCATTTCTATTTAAAATCTGGCTGGTTAATTACAGTCGTCATAAACCACATCACAGGAAACTCAAATACAGCCCTTGTCCAGCTTAAACTACAACATAAAGCATAAAGTCCACATAATAGTGCTGGTTAGACTGCCTGGCTTAAGAGTTCAGCTTCTTAGTCCACTATCAAAGGTATTCAATCCAGGAGATCTGCACACCAAAAGCATGTGTGAGACAAACAGCTCTCAATTTACAAAGCGAACCACACCCAGGGGTGGAGATATGGTGACCAGCAGTCTCTCCCAACTCATCAGCTGTTCACAATCAATCTGTCAAAGCCGATAAACTCCTTTAACCCCTTAACGACCGCCGATACGTCTTTTAACGGCGGTCATTAAGGGTACTTAAACCACAGCGCCGTTAATTAACGGCGCTGTGGAAAAAGTGAATAGCGCCCCCCAGAGGCGCATTTTCTCCGGGGTCTCGGCTACCGGTGGTAGCCGAGACCCCAGAGAACATAAATCGGGTCGGTTTTTACCGACACCGATGTTGCGATCGCCGTTATTAACCCTATAACGGCGACCGCAACAAAAAAAAAAAAGTTGTGCCATTTAATTTCTCTGTCCTCTGATGTCATCGGACATCAGAGGACAGAAAAAAAGGGTACCCGGGACCCCCATGTGGCCCCTGATCCCCTCCATGTGGCCCCAGGGCCCTCCGGTGTCCCCCGGTGCCTGCGCTGTTAAGAAAATGGCGGGCGCATGCTCAGTGCGCCCGTCGCTATGTGCCGCTGTCTTGGGGGGGGGGATGGGCAAATTTTCTTTGGGGTCTCGGCTACCGGGGGTAGCCGAGACCCCAGAGAACATGATCCGGGTCGGTATTCACTGATCCCGGTGTTGCGATCGCGGCTATGCAAGCATAGACGCGATCGCAAAAAAAAAAAAAAGATTTCTCTCCCCTCTGATGTGATCGCACATCAGAGGGGAGAAAATGAGGGTCCCCGTGTCCCCCTGAACCCCCCTATACTTACCAGTGTCCTCTGGCAGGTCCCCCTGGCCTCCGATCATCCCGGTCTTCTTCCTGCAAAAAAAAATGGCGGGCGCATGCGCAGTGCGCCCGCCGATCTGCTTGGCGGCAGATTCAAATTTTTTTTCATTCATTCTCATAAAAGTACATTTTGATCACTGTGATAAACTATCACAGTGATCAAAATAAAAAAACAGTACATAACCCCCCCATTTATCACCCCCTTAGTTAGGGACATATAATAAAAAATGGAAATTATATTTATTTTCATTTTTCTGTTAGGGTTAGGGTTATAATTAGGGTTAGGGTTATAATTAGGGTTAGGGTTACCATTAGGGTTAGGGTTAGCATTAGGGTTAGGGTTATAATTAGCGTTAGGGTTAAGCTGGGTTCATACTGCATTATGGCAGTCCGTTAGACGGACTGCGTTACACCGCGGTATAACGCGGTGTAACGCAGTCCGTTAACGCTGCCATTCACCCCCATTTGAGGGCGCATCGCGACGCATGCCGTAAAGCGGCATGCGTTTGCGACGTGCCATCATTCAGTGATGGAGCCTCGGACGCGGGCTGCAGCGTCTGGGCTCCGTCACCGCTAGCGCAGATGAATCATCTGCTGATTCCTCTGCGCTAGCGGGTATAGCATAATGCGATCGCGTTATGCTATACCGTTACCAGCCCGTCAACGCTATGTGTTGAACGGGCTGGTAAAACGCAAAATGAACCTAGCCTTAGGGTTAGGGTTATAATTAGGGTTAGAATTAGGGTTAGGGTTAGAATTAGGGTTAGGGTTAAAATTAGGGTTAGGGTTACAATTAGAGTTAGGGTTATAATTAAGGTTAGGGTTACAATTAGGTTTGGAGTTAGGGTTGGGATTTAGGTCAGGATTAGGGTTGGGATTAGGGTTACGGGTGTGTTGGGATTAGGGTTGGAGCTAGAATTGAGGGATTTCCACTATTTAGGCACATCAGGGGGTCTCCAAACACGACGTGGCTTTCAAAAAGTCAAATGGCGCTCCCTCCCTTCCGAGCCCTGCCGTGCGCCCAAACAGTGGTTTACCCCAACATATGGGGTATCAGCGTACTCAGGACAAATTGCACACCAATTCTGGGGTTCTAATTTCTCCTGTTACCCTTGGGAAAATAAAAAATAGCTGGCTAAAAAAATCATTTTTGAGAAAAAAAATGATTTTTTATTTCACAGCTCTGCGTTTATAAATTTCTGTGAAACACTTGGGGGTTCAAAGTGCTCACCACACATCTAGATAAGTTCCTTAAGGGGTCTAGTTTCCAAAATGGGGTCACTTGTGGGGGTTTCCAATGTTTAGACACATCAGGGGTCTTCAAACACAACGTGGCTTTCAAAAAGTCAAATGGCGCTCCCTCCCTTCCGAGCCCTGCCGTGCGCCCAAACAGTGGTTTACCCCAACATATGGGGTATCAGCGTACTCAGGACAAATTGCACACCAATTTTGGGGTTCTAATTTCTCCGGTTACCCTTGGGAAAATAAAAAATAACTGGCTAAAAAAATCATTTTTGAGAAAAAAAATGATTTTTCATTTTCACGGCTCTGCGTTTATAAATTTCTGTGAAGCACTTGGGGGTTCAAAGTGCTCACCACACATCTAGATAAGCTCCTTAAAGGGTCTAGTTTCCAAAATGGGGTCACTTGTGGGGGGTTTCCACTGTTTAGACACATCAGGGGGTCTCCAAACACGACGTGGCTTTCAAAAAGTCAAATGGCGCTCCCTCCCTTCCGAGCCCTGCCGTGCGCCCAAACAGTGGTTTACCCCAACATATGGGGTATCAGCGTACTCAGGACAAATTGCACACCAATTTTGGGGTTCTAATTTCTCCGGTTACCCTTGGGAAAATAAAAAATAACTGGCTAAAAAAATCATTTTTGAGAAAAAAAATTATTTTTCATTTTCACGGCTCTGCGTTTATAAATTTCTGTGAAGCACTTGGGGGTTCAAAGTGCTCACCACACATCTAGATAAGCTCCTTGGGGGGTCTATTTTCCAAAATGGTGTCACTTGCAGGGGGTTTCTACTGTTTAGGTACATCAAGGGCTCTGCAAACACAACATGACGCCCGCAGAACATTCCATCAAAGTCTGCATTACAAAATGGCACTCCTTCCCTTCCAA
>JARQOD010000003.1:352128512-352139385 GCA_033576555.1 Oophaga sylvatica | reverse complement strand
TAACAAAATAAGGCATAGTTTTTGCAGCTATCGGTGCATGTGAACAAATCCAGCAATTGGATAAGTTCTTGGCCTGGGCAATATAATTATGGTATTGTACAAATTTGTTCTCCATTGCTTTGACATATCACTATCCCACGGTTCTAGGATATCATTATCATTTTTACATTGGTCAGATATACTAAAAATGAGAAGCATGAACAAGTGGTACTTCTCAAGTTCCATTTCTTTTAGTCCTTGTGAAATCTCTTGCAGTGTGATGCGTGTATCCAGACAGGTTTTCCCTCCAACTTGACTGCTGTTGGTGTAGTCAGCGGACTTGGTAAGGCCCTCAAACCGAGGATCTAGACTTTTCCTTAGATGCCTTCGCGTCACCACCCAATCTCCAGGCTTAAGATCATGTGAGCCGGATAAGAAGGATAGATCTGGAAGGGAATTGAAAACACGATTGTGAATTTGAGTGAATAATTGTTGCAATGTCCCTACATAGGCTGTCATATTTGAATAAGAGGCCTGCATCTGCAGAGGGAAGTACAACCCTGTTTTTGGGGGACTCCCAAACAAAATCTCATATGGACTCAAACTTGTTTTTTTGTTGGGAGTGACCCCGACTGTATACAATGCAATGGGCAGACACTCAGTCCATGGTTTTCCCGTTTCTGCCATTGCTTTCTGAATTTTCAATTTTAATGAGCCATTTAACCTTTCCACCTTACCACTACTCTGGGGATGGTATGGAGTATGAAATGCTTGCTCAATTCCCAGAGAACGGGTAATTCCTTGACACACTTGTGAAGTGAAATGAGTACCTCTATCACTTTCAATCACTTCTGGAACTCCAAACCTGCACACAACTTCTGATAATAATTTATTGACTACTGTATGGGCATTTGCATGAGCACAGGGCCATGCCTCTGGCCAATTGGAAAACAAGTCAACACATACCAGCGCATACTCATAATTGCCTACTCTCGGAAGCTGAATGAAATCAATTTGCAATCGCTGAAAGGGGTACAATGGCCTGGCTGCACACTTTAGTGGCACTTTAACTGTTTTTCCAGCATTGTGGCATGCGCAGATCACACATCCCTGCACAAATTTTGCAGCCGCATAATGGAACCCTGGTGCTACCCAGCTTGCTTTTACTTGACTTACCATTGCGTCCTTGGACTGGTGTGTGAGGCCATGGGAGAGGGAGCACATCATAGGGGACAATGCCCTTGGCAAGCAGTACTTACTGTCCACTCTCCACAGTCCATCCTCTTCTTTGACACCTAAGTGCCTCTGCCATTCTTCTTTTTCCGGTGCAGAAGCCTGGTCTTGCAGGCTCTGAAGTAGTTGAAGATCCATCTCCCCAGATACTTGCAAAGTGAATGTTCCTAAGGGGAGAGGAAACAGAACAGCAGCTTTTGCTGCAACATCAGCACGATTATTGCCTTCGGCCTCTTTGGTGTGCTCTTTGGTATGAGCTTGCACTTTTATTATAGCAACTTTCTTAGGTAACTCTAGTGCTCTGAGGAGCTGAGCCACTAGATCAGCATTTTTAATGGGCTTACCAGAGGAACCAATAAACTTTTTGCTCTTCCATATGGGACCATAATCATGACAAATGCCAAATGCATAACGGCTATCAGTAAAAATATTTGCATTCAAATGTTCGGCAATTATACACGCTTCAGCGAGTGCTTTTAACTCAGCTTCCTGAGCAGACATGCCAGCCGGCAGTGCTTCACTTTTTATCACTTTATGTTGATCAACAATCGCATACCCTGTATATGGCACGCCATCCTTGTAAAACCTTGATCCATCAACATAAAGCTCTAAGTCTGCATTTGAAATTGGTGTCTCTTGTACATTAACAAGTGGTTGCGTTTCTGTTTCCATTAGCTCAAAGCAATCATGCTGAGCTTCAACTATCTCAAAATCATCTGTAACGTCTGGTAACAAAGTAGCTGGATTGAGTACAGTACACCTTTTGATTGTGACATTAGGAGGTGTAAGTAAGGCAACTTCATACTTTGTCAACCTGTTCATGGACAAATGTTTAATCCTTGCCCGGAGCAACAGCTCCTGTACAGAGTGTGGTACTAGAATTTCCAGAGGACTATCCAGCACAAAGTCTGCAACTTTTTCTTTTAACAGTGCACAGGCAGCGACTGCTCTGATGCATGTTGGTGCTCCCTGGGCTACTATATCGAGTCTAACTGAATAGTATCCCAGGGGGCGATGTTTTCCTCCATGTAATTGTGTAAGCACTCCTTTTGCATGTCCTCCTGATTCATGACAGTACAAACGGAAGGGAAGGTCATAGTTTGGAATTCCAAGGGCTGGAGCTGAGAGAATGGCCTCCTTTAAACCTTTGAACCCCTCTTTGGCTTTGGGAGTCAGCAGGTATGGCTGTCCCTTATTGCATTCTGATAGTACGTCAAAGAGGGGCTGCATCAACTCAGATGCAGCAGGAACCCATTCTCTGTAATAGTCAATCAGCCCTAGAAATGTTCTCAACGCGGCTTCTGAAGTGGGCTCAACCGCTTGGCTTATGGCCTTTTTTCTTTCAGGTGTTATATGCTTCTTTTGAGATGAGATGCAATGTCCCAAAAAAACAACCTTTTGCTTTGCTACCTGTAATTTATCTTTTGACACCTTGCATCCTTCATGATACAAAAATGTTAACAAGGAGGCTGTTTCCTTTACACACTCCTGCTTGGTTGGGGCACAAAGAAGTAAATCATCCACATACTGTAACAGTTGTACATCTTCATTTTCAGGTTGCCAGGAGCGAAGAATCCCCGCCATTGTTTCAGAAAACACTGAGGGGGATGTTGCCCCCCCCTGTGGCAATCGTGTCCAGCAGTACTGTTTTCCATCGTGAGTAAAGGCAAACAGTAGTTGGCTCTCTTCATCAATTGGCACCGAAAAAAAAGCATTACTGAGATCAATAACAGTGAAATATTTTGCATTGCTTGGAATCTGATTCAATAGAGTATGTGGGTTAGGCACTATAGGAGTATCTACAATTATTAGTTTGTTAATTTCCCTTAAGTCATGTACCATCCGGTACACAGCGGGTTCACCTTGCGCATTTTGTTTCTTTTTTATCGGAAATAAAGGAGAATTAAATATGGATTTTTTTCTCTGTCAATATTCCTGCCTTTAGATATGTAGATACTTGGGCTGAAATGGCTTCTGTTTGTTCCCTACTCAATGGGTACTGTCTGATACGTACCAGCACAATTCCTGGTTTTAATCTAATAGATACAGGTGTTACTTTTAACAAACCAACATCTGTTTTGTCTTTTACCCATAGTGCATCTGGTATTTGCTCGAGCATCTGTAGAATGTCCTCATCTCGCTCATCTTCCAGCTTCTCATCACCTAGCTGGATCACGGACATCAGAGTAGAGAGGACTTCTTCTGATAAAGGTCCTGAAACAGTAATTCCTTTTTTTCCAAACCTAATAACAGCATTTATAGCATTTAAAACATCAGATCCTATTAAATTTAGAGGACATTTATCTGAAACCAACAATTGGGCACATACAGTTAGGTCCATAAATATTTGGACAGAGACAACATTTATCTAATTTTGGTTCTAGACATTACCACAATGAATTTGAAACAAAACAAATCAGATGCAGTTGAAGTTCAGACTTTCAGCTTTCATTTGAGGGTATCCACATTAAAATTGGATGAAGGGTTTAGGAGTTTCAGCTCCTTAACATGTGCCACCCTGTTTTTAAAGGGACCAAAAGTAATTGGACAGATTAAATAATTGTAAATAAAATGTTCATTTCTAGTACTTGGTTGAAAACCCTTTGTTAGCAATGACTGCCTGAAGTCTTGAACTCATGGACATCACCAGACACTGTGTTTCCTTCTTTTTGATGCTCTGCCAGGCCTTCACCGCGGTGGTTTTCAGTTGTTGTTTGTTTGTGGGCCTTTCTGTCTGAAGTTTAGTCTTTAACAAGTGAAATGCATGTTCAATTGGGTTGAGATCAGGTGACTGACTTGGCCATTCAAGAATATTCCACTTCTTTGCTTTAATAAACTCCTGGGTTGCTTTGGCTTTATGTTTTGGGTCATTGTCCATCTGTAGTATGAGACTACGACCAATCAGTTTGGCTGCATTTGGCTGGATCTGAGCACACAGTATGGCTCTGAATACCTCAGAATTCATTCGGCTGTTTCTGTCCTGTGTCACATCATCAATAAACACTAGTGACCCAGTGCCACTGGCAGCCATGCATGCCCAAGCCATCACACTGCTTCCGCCATGTTTTACAGATGATGTGGTATGCTTTGGATTATGAGCTGTACCACGCCTTTGCCATACTTTTCTCTTTCCATCATTCTAGTAGAGGTTGATCTTGGTTTCATCTGTCCAAAGAATGTTCTTCCAGAACTGTGCTGGCTTTTTTAGATGTTTTTTAGCAAAGTCCAGCCTAGCCTTTTTATTCTTGATTCTTATGAGTGGCATGCACCGTGCAGTGAACCCTCTGTATTTAATTTCATGCAGTCTTCTCTTTATGGTAGATTTGGATATTGATACGCCTACCTCCTGGAGAGTGTTGTTCACTTGGTTGGCTGTTGTGAAGGGGTTTCTCTTCACCATGGAGAGTATTCTGCGATCATCCACCACTGTTGTCTTCCGTGGGGCCCAGGTCTTTTTGCATTGATGAGTTCACCAGTGCTTTCTTTCTTTCTCAGAATGTACCAAACTGTAGATTTTGCCACTCCTAAAGTTGTAGCAATTTCTCGGATGGGTTTTTTCTGTTTTTTGCAGCTTAAGGATAGCTTGTTTCACATGCATGGAGAGCTCCTTTGACCGCATGTTTCCTTCACAGCTAAACCTTCCAAATGCAAACACCACACCTCAAATCAACCAGCCCTTTTATCTGCTTAATTGAGAATGATATAATGAAGGGATTGCCCACACCTGTCCATGAAATAGCCTTGGAGTCAATTGTCCAATTACTTTTGGTCCCTTTAAAAACAGGGTGGCACATGTTAAGGAGCTGAAACTCCTAAACCCTTCATCCAATTTTAATGTGGATACCCTCAAATGAAAGCTGAAAGTCTGAACTTCAACTGCATCTGATTTGTTTTGTTTCAAATTCATTGTGGTAATGTCTAGAACCAAAATTAGATAAATGTTGTCTCTGTCCAAATATTTATGGACCTAACTGTAAGTCTGCAGTATGAGCTATTCGTATATTCATAGGTTTTGTCTCATATAATGGATGAACCGCTCCTCCTGCTCCCATTCCTTGTACTGTTTTTTTTTGTCATAAATTGTTGTGGCATATCCTGTTTTCTTATAATAGTACGGCTCGCCCCCGTATCAATCAAACATTTCAATTGCTTCCCATTGGGAAGTTGTAATTGCGTGATAGCCATTGGACCATCCCGAGGGGAACCGCTATTACAGAATTACACTGGGGGCTGACAAATTCCTAATCTGATATGCTTCCTGCCTCCTCCATTGTTATCATTTTAACGTGAACTTGCTCTGGTTTAATTGCTCTGTTCCTTGGACAATTCCTTTTGATGTGTCCTCTTTGACCACATCCATATTAAAGCCCCAATTTTTTACATTCTTCTGGGTCTATTACCCCATCTCTTTTCCTCCTTTCTCCCCTTTCAGCTCCCATATAGTATATACCGCTGCTTGTACTGCAGTTTTGACAGCATTACTGAATGCCTCAGGAGGTATATTCACCATAACGGGAGCTGGTTTCTGCTGTTTTTTTGCCTTCCTATTATTGATCTGATCCTCTATTCCCCTGTACATGGGAATAGAGTGCTCAAGTGTAGAATATATACATTCAGGTCTAACCCTCAATGCTTCAGTTCTTATGTCTTCTCTTAAGGGTATGCCACACTGAACAATATCGCTAACGGGATCGCTAAAAAACGTCACTATTTAGCGATCCCGTTAGCGATGTTGTTCAGTGCGGCAGCTGCCAGCGACGAGCTTCCTGCTGTGATCTCGCTCGTCGCTGGAATCGTTCCGGACCCTATTTTCTCGTCGGCGCTCCCGCTGGGTAAGTATATATCGCTAGTGTGGCACCTTTTCTTAGCGATTTAGCAGTACTTTTGTACCGCTAAAGTCGTTAAGAAGATCGCTAACGGCGATAGCGTCGTTAACTATATCGCTAAATGTGGCCGCACTTAGCGATATAGAAACAATCCCGCTAGCGATCGCATTAGTATGCGTCGTTATCGTGATCGCTAGCGGGATTGTTTAGTGTGGCAGTACCTTTAGTCCTGTCATGAACATATTCTTGAGAAACCTAGCCTCCCTAGGGTTCCTTAGGTCGTAATCATGATCTGTGAACACTGCTGTGCACCTAGCATGGAATTTATCAATAGGTTCATCTGGTCCTTGGAAGACTTCAGGTAACCCCGAAGCCAATTCCTCCGTTAATTTTTTTGCCACCACTAACAACCTTGCAACAAATTGTCGCCCTGACTCACAGTTTTCTTATCCTCTGGAACATCCTGTATAGTATTAGCATCTGCAGGGACAGCTTTTATTTTCTCAAGTAACGGCACCCCAGCAAATATTCGGCACAGTGGTTCTAAATCATTCCAAGCTGCCTCATAATTATCTGCTGTTCCTTCTACTGCCTTGTAAAACCCTAACGGATTCTTATAGGCATCAGGGAAACTATTGGCCATAGCTAACTGTTCAGATCTGCTCCATGGCTTATACCCATGGATTTGACCGTAATGCAAAAGGCAGAAAAACGGTACTGTATCAGAAGCGTACAGCTGTATACAGTGTAGGGGAAAATTTAAATCTCAGTATATATTTCTGGAGTCACACACAGACGCTAACTCAGTATGGATTTGACTGTAATACAAAAGGCAGAAAAACGGTACAGTATCAGAAGCGTACAGCTGTTTACGGTGAAGGGGAAAATTTAAATCTCCATATATATTTCTGGAATCACACACAGACGCTCATTCAGTATGGATTTGACCGTAATACAAAAGGCAGAAAAACGGTACTGTTTCAGAAGAGTACAGCTGTATACAGTGTAGGGGAAAATTTAAATCTCCGTATATATTTCCGGAGTCACACACAGATGCTCACTCAGTATGGATTACACCAGAATACAAAAAGCAGAAAAACGGTACAGTATCAGAATCGTACAGCTGTATACAGTTTAGCAGAAAATTTAAATCTCCGTATATATTGCCGGAGTCACACACAGACACTCTCTCAGTATGGATTTGACCGTAATAAAAAAGGCAGAAAAACGGTACTGTATCAGAAGCGTACAGCTGTATACAGTGTAGGGGAAAATTTCAATATCCGTATATATTTCCGGAGTCACACATAGACGCTCAATCAGTATGGAGTTGACCGTAATACAAAAAGCCAGAAAAACGGTACTGTATCAGAAGCGTACAGCTGTATACAGTGAAGGGGAAAATTTAAATCTCCGTATATATTTCTGGAATCACACACAGACGCTCGTTCAGTATGGGGATTTGACCGTAATACAAAAGGCAGAAAAACGGTACTGTGTCAGAAGCGTACAGCTGTATACAGTGAAGGGGAAAATTTAAATCTCCGTATATATTTCTGGAATCACACACAGACGCTCATTCAGTATGGGGATTTGACCGTAATACAAAAGGCAGAAAAACGGTACTGTGTCAGAAGCGTACAGCTGTATACAGTGTAGGGGAGAATTTAAATCTCCGTATATATTTCTGGAGTCACACACAGACACTCACTCAGTTTGGATTTGACCGTAATACAAAGAGCAGAAAAACGGTACTGTATCAGAAGCGGACAGCTGCATACAGTGTAGGGGAAAATTTAAATCTCCGTATACATTTCCGGAGTCGCACACAGATAGTCAGCATGTGTATGTCCGTGATACCAGCCGGTACATGGTAGTTTGTGAGGAGTATACAGCTCTATCTGGTGTGGGAAAAAATGAATGCTCAGTAACTGTGCAGAAAAAAGAATAAAAGTATTAGTGCTGTGTAAAAAGCAGTCTGCACAGCAGTGTACACACAGCAATACAGCTATCAGGCAGCCTAATAACCAGCGCTGCTGCACAAAAGAAAATCCTCCCCTGTCACTGCACACTAACTGTACAGCACAATTGCTATCAGCACAAGCACATAAGAACTTCTCTTTCCAGCCCTAACTCTCTCTACTGATAAACAGTCAGCAACCTCTCCCTACTGTTAAGATTGGCAGAAGTAAAATGGAGGTCGGCGTTCAGGGCTTTTATAGACACTATGACGTCCCCCAAAGCCAGCCAATCACTGCAATGCCCTTCTCTAAGATGGTGGTGGACCCTGCCCATGTCATCTCGTTGTCCACAGTGTACGTCCTTGCTCATTGGCGCTTGTTTTGCCGAACGCATGGCCGACTTCACGCTAGCGAAACCCGACTTTGGCGAAAGTCGGCGACTTATGAATCTGACCGACCTGTTTCGCTCAACTCTATTTGTTACGTGTTGACCATGTGTTTCAGAGGGCACAATTAAAAGAGATAGTAGAGGACATTCACTTTTTATTAAGACAATTAGCAGGGTTTCTATATAAAGCTGGAAGAGTTATGTATACTAGTGGAAGGAGGCTCAAGGTTGGGGAAGATGCCGCCAGCAAATAGGAGAAGAAAAAGAGTAAGAGTAAGTGATGCAATGATTTCTATGAATGCTTTGAGTGCTGTATGGTGGTACTGGATAGTTTGGAGTAGGTGAGAAATGTTAGTAGAGCCTCAGAGTTATACATGGGAGAGGGGAGAAGGGAGGAGCTGATATTGAGAGAGTGCATATAATGTGTTGGAGAGCGGGACAGTTGAGAAAAAGCAGAAGTTAAAACATTTATGAAACATGTCTTGTGCAGCTTACCTGTCTCCTGCCCTGATCAAATGCCATGTATAACTGCAGAATAAACTTTAAAAGTATTGCACTTAAAAATGTATTGCACATATCCCTTACCACATCTATCCTCTTCACATCTGAATATATAGAAAGTTTCTGCAAGGGTCTAGCACCAATTGGCCTAAGTGAATAGCTAAGCAATTAGCACAAGACCAAAGCAGGCATTACTATGCAAGATAAACAACCCCATCTTAAAACAGAGAGACCATAAAAAGAGCAGTGAAAGAGATAGCTTTGAATATTTAAAAAAAAAAAAAAAACAACACAGCAATGGATAAATACCAAAGAAAAATCTTGCAAAATGGGATGCTGATTGACAGAGTTGATGAAATAATAGTGCTTAATGCTGCTACATTAAACTAGTTGCTTTTTTTTCAGGGCTAATTTAAATTGATTCTATTCAGTTATAATAATAATGCTCTTATCTGCAATTCGTGTAAGGTGAGGTTTGGCAGTAGGAATAGCATATGACAGGCATCTAGTCAGGGATATTGTCCTCAGACCCAGAGGTCCCAGAACCCAGAAACAGTTGTACACTACAGTGTACGTGAGGTCTAAGGAGGATAATTGCTTGTAAATTGTAAGCCTTCCTGCTGGTTTCTTACCATGCACTCATTGATGATTCATGTTTTTTACAGTCATCTGTACTCAGAAATTCATCAAAGCGGGCAAAATTAACTGATTTACTATGTCCATTCACAGTTTCTCTCTAGTATCTGTATGTAAGAGGTAGTGGTGGGAGACTTTACGTTACAGAAGCTGGAGTTGTCACTTCTGAACTCTACAGTGCTTTTTTCCGTCTATTTCTGGGTGGTTATTGAAGTATGTTTGGGGTCATTGTCCTGCTGGAAGACTCATGGCCTAGGATGCAAACCCAGTTTTCTGACCCAGGGCACTACATTGTGACCCAAAATCCTTTGGGAATCTTCACATTTCATGATGCGTTGCACACAGCCAGGGCTGCCACTAGGAAGTTTGAGGCCCCATACTGGCAAAATTTTCGGGGCCCCCTTGAGACTCCACCAGGCTCCACCCCAGCCCTGCCTCCACCCCCAAACTGTCCACAGTCCCACCACTCTCTCTTGGAACTCCACTTCTCACTCCACTTCTCACCAATCACACATTAACAGTTCCCATCACCAGATCACACATATAGCCAGTATCTTTTGTTTTGGCCAAAAGATGTTTTTTAATCTGCCACCATGACAAGGTAGACTCTTTTGGCTGGGCCCTCCTCTACTCTAACCTATTAAACATTTGTTAAAATATGCAATACAATTTAGGTATATTTTTATTTATTTTTTAAAATGACCAATAATATCACATACAAGGGACAAATACCATGACCGTACACCATATTACCACCACATAGTGACCTATAATACCACATACAAAGAACAAATACCGCCACACGATATCCAGACCACATATTACCACCACAGTGACCGAATAATATCACATAAAAGGGACAAATACCACCGCACCACGTCCAGGCCACATATTACCACTACATGGTGACCAATAATACCACATACAAGGAACAAATACCAACACATGATCAGACCACATATTACCACCACAAAGTGACCGAATAATAGCACATACAAGGGACAAATACCACCACACCATGACCAGAATGTATATTACCACCACATAGTGACCAAATAATAGCACATACAAGGAACAAATACCGCCACACCATGGCCGGACAACATATTACCACCATATTGTGACTGAATACTACAATACTGATCATTAATAAAAAAAAACAATACTATCACAATACGTGCCATTATACACTGGAGATCTGTACCATGTATTCAGTGTCTGTGTACAGGTAATACAGTGATCACCGGTGACATTATACACAGGAGCTCTGTATATAGTGTCAGTGTACAGGTAATACAGGGATCACCAGTGACATTATACACAGAGCGCTGTAATAGTGTCAGTGTACA
>JARQOD010000003.1:351998087-352128412 GCA_033576555.1 Oophaga sylvatica | reverse complement strand
CCAACTTCTTCATGTGCAGTCTCACTTTCTCCCTCACTTCTTCATGTGCAGTCTCACTCCCCCCACTTCTTCATGTGCAGTCTCACTCCCCCCACTTCTTCATGTGCAGTCTCTTTCCCCCACTTCTTCATATGCAGTCTCACTTCCCACCACTTTTTCATTTGCAGTCTTACTCCCTCCCACCTCACCTATTTAAAAAAACAAAAACTTTTTTATACTTACCTCAGTCACTCCCCAGCAGGGTAGACGCTAGAATGCATAGGCTGCTTCCAGGTATGATGTCATTTCTGGGGGCGTATCATCAGTGAACCAGCTAGACTGTATGGGCTGCTGACAGGACCTGGAAGGAGCCCATACAGTCTTAAATATTCACTACTGAGACAGCTAGAATGTATGGGCTGTAGTCAGGACATGGAGGGAGCCCATACATTCTAGCTACAACGAGCAGGAGCTGCGCAGTCGTCAAGGTTAGATGGCCGTACACAGCTCCAAGATGGCTCCCGGGCCTCAGCGCTGATGTGTGCACCGCAGTGCACAGTATTTTAGTGCACAATGGGACCCGATGAGCAGAAGCACAAGAGCGGGCCCCAGACCTGCGGGCCCCTCTGTGTACTGCTGTTCACCAGGCCCCATACAGCAGTAAGGGCAGTAATGCCCTGATGGCGGCCCTGCACACAGCCAAAGCACCCAGGGCCAGAGGCAGCAAAACAATCCCAAAATATATTGGAATCTCCATCATATTTGACTGTATCTACTGTATTCTATTATTTGTAGGCCTCATTCCATTCACAGTAAACAGTAGAATTATGTGTTTTACCAAAAAACTCTACCTTGGTCTCAATCTGTCCACAAGCAAGACACCTGCTGGCCCTATAACAATAGACAGGGCCCTCGATGTCCCTCTACAAATCTTGATGGCCAGCTGATGGACCTGAAAAAAAAATTGTGATTTGCAATGTGTCTAATTATGTTCCACAGACCACATGGCCCGATAAGGTATTAAAATAATAAACTTACATTTCCTGTTGAATGTTTTTTCACCATTGAAAGAAATGCAAATGTGCAAAAACGCAGCAAAAACTTTGCATGTGAACATAGCCCAAAGTCTGTAGGAGGATTTTTTTCTCTTATTTATTTTGCGTTATATACAAGTAATTATCCTGGAAAGAATGTTTCTTAAATGTTTTCCAGGCAAATCGATTTTAAGTCCGGATTTGTATGTTTTATTGTCAGTCTGTAAAAATCGAGTAATACTCTGACAACTTTGTTCTCAGCACTGACCTGAGATTCAGAGATGGTTACAGGGGACTTCCCCATGCAGTTCCCATATCATTTCAGCGCTGTTTACATAGTTTTCAGCAATTTTTAGATCCGCTCCAGACCTCCCAGGGTGGGGCGCCAGAAAACACGTTACTCGGATCGACAACCCAAGATATACCATTTGCTCAACTCGAGTAACCGAGCATTTTAATGCTCGCTCATCACATATTATAGCTTTTTCTTTTATAACCACTGAGTTTGTGTTCCCTGTGCTGCTGCATCCATGTACCTCTTTACAATGTGATGAAAATGAATGAGGGAGAAAGACAAAAGTGGAGAAATAAAGAATGAGAGAGACTGCAGAGTAAAGAAATAAAGTAAGAATAGCTTTAATTAATTTATAAATGTATTAGTCCTAAGAATGTATTTTCATTATTTGATTTGATCTCTGCAGTCACTTCCAAATCATTTAAGACTTTTACTTTTGGATTTAGACTGAATTACTAACTGTACACATAACGAATATTATATTGTATATGCTGAAAATAAAATGGAAAAATTAAAAATGAACAGGAAAATATGTATCAGAATTTTATCTTCTGTAAAAATATATTCTTGATACTTGATTTGACCTCTTTGTTTCTAGGCTGTATATAAAAGGGTTTAAGAGAGGAGCAATAACGGTGTACATTAAAGAGACCAAGCTGTTCTGTCCAATCCTATATTTTGACCTGGGTCTAAGGTACATAAAAATTGTTGAACCGTAAAATATTATAACAACTATTAAGTGAGAGGAGCAGGTTGCAAAAGTTTTTTTCTTGCTGGATGTGGAACGAAGTTTTAGAATTTTTGAAATGATCTCCACATAAGAAATGATTGTTACTATGAATGAACCAATTACAAGACAGCCACCAATCACAAATATCACAAGTGATTAACCCAAATGTCCTGGCAGGAGAGTTCTAGGATGGGTGGAACATCGCAAAAGAAATGGTCTATCTCTTTTGATCCACAGAACGGTAATGAAAAAGTGAATGTTGTGTGAATTAGAGCATTCACTGCACCAATGACATATGATCCCACTATGTGCTGGATACAGACCGCTTCACTCATAATCACAGTATACAACAGAGGGTGACATATGGCGTTATAGCGGTCATAAGCCATGGCTCCCAGCATACAGCATTCTGTTCCACCCAACAGCAAACACAAAACATCTGTATAGCACAGTTAGAGAAGGAGATGGCATTACATTCTGACCATAGACTGGACAACATCTTCGGGACGGTACATGAAACATATAGTATTTCTAAGAGAGCAAAATTAGCAAGAAAAAAATACATTGGAGTGTGGAGGCTCGGACTAAGCTTGTATGCAAGGATTATAGATAGGTTCCCAAACACAGTGATGATATATGTACATAAAAAGACTGGAAAAAGTAAGACTTGATTCTTGATAATTCCAGAAAATCCCAGAAGAATAAATCCTGTTACCATTGTATGATTGCTATTCATTTCATCTGATTTTCTAGAAAATAAACAAAAATAATGAAATCAGAAATATGCAACAAATCTGCTATGTATTTTAAAGAAGTAATAGAATGTAATATGAAATATCATGGTGGGGGGACTTTTCTGGTACAAAAGTACTGTTTGATGAGTATTGCTCCTGTAGATTATGTATCTCAACAAATTGCTAGGAAAAGAAATTGTTCTGCCTGTTCATTCAGATGTCTGATTTTCACGTGCGAGTGCTTTCTGTGTTTTTCAGGTATAGCATTCCTACCTGTGATGGACTATGGGGCCATTCACATACCTGTGATTTTTTGTGGACCGAGGGGTCCAACCATATGTGTAGTTAGGGATACAGCTTGGGGGAGTGAGAAAAACAACTGAGTGGGCCTCTAATCAGAAACCCTGATTAGAGCTATGGTGGCACTGTGATATTACTGCCATGATATGACATAATGGTAGATAACAGTCTTGCAGAACATACAAGTGATCAAAGTACCGTTATAGATGGTGACTTACCGCTGATGTTCTTTCTGATGTAGTCGTTCTTTTTTCACATCTTCTATCTGGCCCAGACTAACATAGCAACTTCTTCAGCCATAGCTTGCCTGCAGAATTTTCATCAAAGACATATTTGACTTCTTATGCTTCCTGCACCATCCCCATCTATTCCCGACCTGCACAAACTCCAATACTGGATCGCTGCGATTTGTGTCCCTATGACTGCATCTCTTGCTTGACACAATAACAGCGCTGTTCTTACTGCCCACATAATGTCCACCACTGTGTCCCTTACATAGTAATGATGCCTCCTTTGTGACCTCTAGATGGTAAAATTGACCCATATAAAATATTTTTGCCCTGTGCAAATGCCCTAGAAAACAACATCCACATTTTGCTCCTTTGACGGCCACAATACTCTGAATCCCCTATAACAATAATGCATTTTTAGTGCTCCCTTAAAATTTAATAATGTTCACGGAATCCCCCATGTACAGCTCCTCTATACTCCATATGGTGGGCCCACACCTCCCCTATACAGAGTATGATGTCCCTGCAACTCCCCTATACACAGTATGATGGGCCAACAGTTCCGCTATACACAGTACAATGGCCTCACTGCTCCAGCAATACACAGTATAATGACCCCCACACAAGCCCTCACACTATTTAGTGGCCTCCAAAGTAGTCCCTACATTAGGTCTCAACTGCACAATGGCCCCTGCATTATCTCCTACACTGTATAATGCCCCCGTCGTAAGCCCTAAACTGTACCATGACCCTCATCACATTAGCATCCAAACTGTGTAACCCCCACATATTATAAGTGCCCTCACAGTAGTCCCTACAATGTATGAGGGCCCTAGTTGTCGCCATAATGTATGAGGACACCAGTAGTGCCTGTAATGTACGAGGATCCCAGCAGTCCCTATAATGTACTGTATAAGAGGCTTCCATCACTGTTTCAGGGTCCCTCATTATTTATGATGCCCTCACAAGTTTTAATTAAACTAAAAAACATCATAGACCCACCTAATCCAGGATCCTGATGACTTTCAAGGGGTGGACTAACACGCAGGGACTACCATTCTGTAGACTGCAGGCTTAGAGTGACCTGCGGTTTGCAGATCTGAGAGCGGTAGTGCAGGAAGATGGTGTCTCTTTGCTCTACTGTGGGGCTTAACTGTATTGGCGTGCAGTGCATGCTGATAGAGTTAAGAGTAGGATAGCTCAGGTTGGGCCCTTTTGAGTGTGGGGCGACCGCACACTCTGCTCCCGGTAGCTACGCTGCTTGGTCCACGGAAAATCGCTATGACATGTCCGATTTTGAGTCAAGTGTCAGATCAAAATTATCATTGCAAGTCATTGAGTCTGAAAAAAAATCGGATGGCATCCAACTGCGGTAAAATTTTCACAGACTGTCAGAAAGAAGATGATGCGGAATAGTTTTTTTTATTCATTCATGTGCAAAAAATGGATGACATTCGAACCACACTCTGATCAAAGTCAGAATAATAGGTCCATTTTTCATGTGCGTGGAAAAATCGAATGTCTGAATAGCCCCCCTAGAACAAGTCATTGCAGTTCTTTAGATAGACCATTAATCTATGACTGGTGGATATCTGACCCTCAGGATCCTCAGTGATTATCAGAACACAGCTTCAGAGTATCCCCATACAGCCACATGCACACCTGCAGTACAATCTTTTTTCTGCTGATCTTAGGAGAAGGGAAGACTTAGATGTTCGTCTCACACTCATGGCCTATTCTAAGCACAAACTATTAATATTTTTTTTTACAAAATCACAGTCACATATTAAAAAAGTCACTTACTGTATATAAGTATTATTCATATTTTTGTTCCAGAATGCAGAGATATTCTACTTAATTTATCCCAAGACTTAATGGATTTGTCCAGAAAAGGATCTTTGTTCGTTCTATTGTTCTCTTCACAATTTTTATCTACTACTTGTTTCATTATTTGTGTGAGCTGTTGAAACCATTAAAGATGCATCTTAAATGGTAAATGATCCATTCCTTTATTATATAAAAAGCTGTGAATCCTTTGTGACTTATCCCTTGAGTAATAGAGCTCTGCTTGTACAAGAAACATTATTAGTTTGTGAAGTCATTTAAATCTTTCAAAACTTTTCAAAACAATGATGGAAAATGGAAAAAGTTTCTTTTCAGGATTAAAAAGTTATTTTTAGTTAATATTTTAGAGGCTGCTGGATGGTGAGAGTTGGAAAAAAAAGAATAGAGAGGAGCTTCAGAAGTGAGGGTGAGATAGCTGGTCAAAGCTCGTGAGACAGAGTGCTGCTTAGTTAATAGGCACGCCCGTTGATAAGTTCAGTAAGAATTACTGAAGCCAGTGCTGGACCTGACAGCGAGCACAGTACCTGATGTTTTTTAGATCTATTGCCTGCTGAACAACTTATAGTGATAGTTAAATAATTACATACTTAATATGGTTGATAAAAGACTCAAGTTTAACTAATGACAATGAAGGACACCTGTAGAGAGAAGTGGCTCTAAACACCAATGAGTGGCTTCCTGAAGACTATGATACAGTAAAGATGTATATCTTTGTACCGTGTTAGCCAGTAGATAGAAAAATATTTAGAATTGAGTGTCCTCAGTGGTTGATACCTTTTAATGGCTAACTGAAAAGATGGTAAGAAATTGCAAGCTTTCGAGACTACTCAGGTCTCTTCATCAGGCAAAGACTAATACAACATCTGAAGAATCACATATTTATACCCAACAGGACACAGGAATAATGCAATAGATAAGACAAGTGACGTGAAGCAAAACTATCATTATGGGGAGTGACATTATGGGGCCATAACTGTCTATCACTCTCCATAATGATAGTTCTGCTTCACGTCACTTGTCTTATCTATTGCATTATTCCTGTGTCCTGTTGTGTATAAATATGTGATTCTTCAGATGTTGTATTAGTCTTTGCCTGATGAAGAGACCTGAGTAGTCTCGAAAGCTTGCAATTTGTTACCATCTTTTCAGTTAGCCATTAAAAGGTATCAACCACTGAGGACTCTCAATTCTAAATATTTTCCTGATGACTACACAGTTAGGCTTTGATCTTTGTCAGCTGAGTGCTGTTCATATTGAACAACAGGCACTGGCGGTTTTGGAGGACCTGCTTGGAGAACAACAACTTGACAATACAGGTATTTTTCTTCCCTCGGTTGTGCCTAGATCATTGACATTCCCTCCCTTATCTGTCTGTCCAAAGGTAGATATTTTCTGTAGATTGGTTACAGAAGATCTAAAAAAGATACTGCAGAATATACGGGACAATAATCTTACATCTCAACAAAGGAAAGCCTTAAGGGAATTACAATCATTGGACATGGTGGTAATTAAACCGGCAGACAAGGGAGTGAGTGTCATGATCTGGCCAATTTCTAAGTATGAAAGGGAAGCTTTTTGTCAGCTTAAAAACAAGGATACTTACCGTGCACTCTCCCACAATCCTATGCAGGCCCTTTACACTAAACTTGAGTCAATTTTGATCCCTGCTCACGGGTCGGGTATTGTCCCTAAGAAGATCATAGATGGGCTTTTACCTAAGTTTCCAAAGGTAGCCACCTTTTACCTTTTGCCAAAGGTGCATAAGGACATTGTGAACCCCCTGGCTGTCCTATAGTCTCTGGCATAGGAGGGTTGAGCGATAATGTTTGTAAATTCATCTATTTTTATTTGAAACCATTAGTGGAAACGCTCCCCTCTTATGTCAGAGACACGACTGACATACTCACCAAGATTGACGGGGTCTCAATCAATGATGGTATGTTGCTTGCTACCATAGATATTGAGTCACTATACACATCGACTAGACATTCTGATGACCTGAGAGAAGCCAGCTTCTTCTTTGAGACAGCCAACTGGTATGGCCGTTTCACTAATTTAATTTGGATTTGCTGGAATTTGTGTTGACTCATAATTTTTTTGCTTTTGAAGACCATTTTCTTTTGTAGACACAGTATACCGCAATGAGCACGGCGTGCGCTCAGTCATATGCAAACCTGTTTCTCAGAATTTGAGAGAGGCAGGTTTTCCAGGGCGATGGAGAGCACGCCTCAAACCCAGTGATAGGCTGGTTTCTTTACATAGATGATGTTTCGATGATTTCGGAGGGTGACGAGGTCAGCCTATCTGATTTCATGCGTCAACTTAATGATAATTCCTTTAACCTTAAATTTACTTTTAATTCACATAGGAAACAAATTGATTTTTTGGACATTAGTTTGTGTGTTCGAGGAGCATGGACGGATTGAGACAGATATGTACAGGAAAGAAACTTCTGTGAACTCCCTTTTACATGCCTCCTTGGCACATAGCTATTTTGTTATTAAGGCCAAGCCAGTTGGCCAGTATCTCAGGAAAGGGAGGGTCTGCTCTACAGAGGCCCGATTTGAGAGACAATCTGCCATTCTCATTGAGAGGTTCAAAGCCAGGGGCTACAGTGCCAGTTGCATCAAAGCGGGTTATAGGTGGGCTAGGTCTACAAGAAGGGATGATTTACTGATACCATCTTAAAAGAAGACAGAAACAGAGGTGCATGGACTGAGTTTCATCTCCACCTACAATTGCCGCTGGGAGCAGAGCCGTGAAATTTTGAGGAAACATTGGCCGGTATTCCGAACTGACACCATTCTTGCTGCCCAACTGCCGCTGGTTCCGTGCATGATGCAGAGGAGAAGCAGAAACTTAAGGGACCACCTGGTAAGAAGCCACTATGTGGCAAAACATAAATCTTTATTTAACTCAGGTGGCCCAAGACATGGATGCTTCCCTGTGGGTCATGTATGGCATGCTCTAATATACTGAGATGTGGGACCTTCAAGTCATCTGATGGGAGCAGGGAATGTACTATCCATGATTTTTTTTCTCGTACTACCTCACACATGATTTATTATGCTACCAGTCGATGCTCCCTGATATATGTTGGTCTCACATCCAGGGAATTTAAAGTTAGAACTCGTGAGCACTTACGAGACATTTTGGCAGCGAGTGAGGTGTCGGATATTTCTACACTTAAGACCTTACCTAGGCATTTTAGAATGCATCATGTATCTGATCCCGGCCGCTTGAAGGTGAGGGGGATTATTTTTATTATTATTATTATTCATTTTTATAGCGACATTTATCCATGGCGCTTTACATGTGAGAGGGGGCGAATATAGACAAGTACAATAAACATGAGCAATACAGAACACACATAAGCACAGAAGGAGAGAGGACCCTGCCCGCGAAGGCTCACAGTCTACAGGGGATGGGTGAGGATACACTAGGAGAGGGTTAGAACAGGTCGTGCGGCGGTACAGTAGACTGAGGATCACTACTGGTTGTAGGCTTGTTGGAAGAGGTGGGTCTTCAGGTTCTTTTTGAAGGTTTTCATGGTAGGCGAGAGTCTGATGTGTTGGGGTAGAAAATTCCAGAGTATAGGGGAGGCACGGGAGAAGTCTTGTATGTGGTTGTGGGAAGAAGAGATAAGAGGAGAGTAGAGAAGGAGATCTTGAGAGGATCGAAGGTTGCGTGTGGGTAAGTACCGGGAGACCATGTCACAGATGTATGGAGGGGACAGGTTGTGGGTGGCTTTGTATGTCATAGTTAGGGTTTTGAACTGGTGCCTCTGGACGATTGACTGGATCGATAGTGGTATGAGGGGTGGCAATCTGAAGCAGATCCTAGCTCAATGAGAGTGTAGGTGGATTGTCACCCTTGACACCATGTCCCCAAGGGACTGAATGAAAAACTAAGTTTTGCATCCTTTCTGTGACCTGCTTTTTTCATTTATTCATGTTTGGAATAAGAATGCCATATCCCCACAGCTTTTTGTGTTGTTCTATTATAAATTAGTTCCTGGAATAAAATTGAATCCTTGTTTTTTGATTTTTAACTTTTGCTTGTATTTGTCTTTTTTCATTTAGTTTCTTTTGGTATGAATGTTTTCTATGCTGTTTTCTTTGATGGATCCACCTTGCCTATTTGGGAACTCACCATTCTAGCCATCACTGCTATCCCAGGTTTAGGATTTACCACCAATGGCCATGTGGACTCAGTATTGGATATGATTATATACAGTGCCTTTCGAAAGTATTTGGCCCCCTGGAACTTTTCAACCTTTTCCCACATATCATGCTTCAAACATAAAGATACCGAATATAAATTTTTGGTGAAGAATCAATGACAAGTGGGACACAATTGTGAAGCTGAACAAAATTTATTGGTTATTTTAAATTTTTGTGGAAATACAAAAACTGAAAAGTGGGGTGTGCAAAATTATTCGGCCCCTTTAACTTAATACTTTGTTGCGCCACCTTTTGCTGCGATTACAGCTGCAAGTCGCTTGGGGTATGTTTCTATCAGTTTTGTACATCGAGAGACTGAAATTCTTGCCCATTCTTCCTTGGTAAACAGCTTGAGCTCAGTGAAGTTGGATGGAGATCGCTTGTGAACAGCAGTTTTCGGCTCTTTCCACAGATTCTCAATTGGATTCAGGTCTGGACTTTGACTTGGCCATTCTAACACCGGATACGTTTATTTGTGATTGTGAACCATTCCATTGTGGATTTTGCTTTATGTTTGGGTTCATTGTCTTGTTGGAAGACAAATCTCCGTCCCATTCTTAGGTCTCTTGCAGACTCCAACAGGTTTTCTTCAAGAATGGTCCTGTATTTGGCTCCATCCATCTTCCCATCAATTTTAACCATCTTCCCTGTCCCTGCTGAAGAAAAGCAGGCCCAAACCATGATGCTGCCACCTCAATGTTTGACAGTGGGGATGGTGTGTTCAGGGTGATGAGCTGTGTTATCTTTACGCCAAACATATTGTTTGGCATTGTTGCCAAAAAGTTCAATTTTGGTTTCATCTGACCAGAGTACCTTATTCCACATGTTTGGTGTGTCTCCCAGGTAGCTTGTTGCAAACTTTAAATGACACTTTTTATGCATATCTTTGAGAAATGGCTTTCTTCTTGCCACTCTTCCATAAAGGCCAGATTTGTGCAGTGTATGACTGATTGTTGGCCTATGGACAGACTGTCCCACCACAGCTGTAGATCTCTGCAGTTCATTCAGAATGATCATGGGCCTCTTGGCTGCATCTCTGATCAGTCTTCTCCTTATTTGAGATGACAGTTTAGAGGGACAGCCGGGTCTCGGTAGATTTGCAGTAGTATGATACTCCTTCCATTTCACTCCTTGAGATGTTTAAAGTTTTGGAAATCATTTTGTATCCAAATCCGGCTTTAAACTTCTCCAAAACAGTATCACAGACCTGCCTGTTGTGTTCCTTGGTCTTCATGATGCTCTCTGTGCTTCAAACAGAACCCTGAAACTATCACAGAGCAGGTGCCTTTATACGGAGACTTGATTACACACAGGTGGATTATATTTATCATCAGTAGTCATTTAGGACAACATTGGATCATTCAGAGATCCACAATGAACTTCTGGAGTGAGTTTGCTGCACTGAAAGTAAAGGGGCCGAATAATATTGCACGCCCACTTTTTAGTTTTTGTATTTCCACAAAAATTTAAAATAACCAATAAATTTCATTCAACTTCACAATTGTGTCCCACTTGTTGTTGATTCTTCACCAAAAATTTACATTTGGTAACTTTATGTTTGAAGCATAATATGTGTGAAAAGGTTGAAAAGTTAAAGGGGTGAGCACATGAGAGATATAGCGAGGAAAATGGATACACCTGTGGCCAGACATATCAATCTCAAACATGGGGGAGACCCTAATGCAATAAAATTCATGGGTATTGATAAGGTACCCAGACCGATTCGTGGTGGCGACTGGGACAATTTAATATTACAACGAGAGACAAAGTGGATTTTTCGACTAAAAACTGTCTCTCCATATGGTTTAAATGAACAACTTTCCTATTCCTGCTTTCTCTAGTATAGGGTTGTGCAGGGTGATTTAGTTAGGGTTAGCCGCCGTGGATCGGGGGGGCCACTTGCGCAGGACTTTAGGGCTCCAACCTCCGCTGCTAGGTAGGGTCGGATGGAAATAGGTACCTGATAGGGATCTGTCAGGCTTTCCTTTTTCCTTTCTTCCCTTCCAAATTGAAATGTTATTTTATCATGACCTATGAATGCTGGTCTCCATATTGGATTATGTTATTTTGTATCCTTTACACTGTCTCCAATTATATCAATGAAATAATTTGGGTATCGCTCCATAGTGTGGTAAGCCAGCCTAAGCTCCAATTAATATTTTTTCTATATGGAATGGTATTCCTTCTTCTCCATATCTATATTTTGGATTGGAGTATTATGGGACACCTTATGTGGATGCTCCTTTAATAGTTCTAGGATTTACCTCTTAGTGCGAGAGGATTAATCTCCAATTTTTCCTGTTTGGAGATTTTTTATACTATGTCTGTGTTAATAACGGTATAGAATGGGTTAAAATGATCTTGCGCGTCCTTCCTTTTGTTTCTATAGGGTTAATGTCAGATTTTGGTGAACTATCGAATGTCACTTGAGATGATGTTGTCAAGTGGCATCTGATGAATGAGGCTATTCATACCAAATAATTGTTAACCTATCCTATATTATATTGGTAGAATTAAGTAATGAGTAATGACACGATTTTGGCCGCAAAATGTGATGCTGGTTGCAATAATATTTAATGGCGCCATTTGGGACGCAATATAATTGTATTATGACGCTTCTGTTGTGCAGTGACATAACTTGTACATTTGCGTTATACCTTCGTCGCAATTTGCGATTTAATTTAACGTCCCAATATAGGACGCAACACAATGGTGCGTTCTGTGTTGCTTCTTGAAATTTGTGATCCTTCTAATTTACACACGGAAGCCACTTATTTTGAACCACGCATGCGCGCGGTGGTTTTTACATCGCTGAATGGGACGCTTGTGATGTAGTCTCAATAGACCGGATGTCCAATGAATGGGAGTACCGGAAGTTACTAACTGCGCATGCGCTATTATCATACGGCGCGCAATCACTATTTGGCAAGCGGTGAGATCGCTATATTCTTCATTCATTTCGTAATGTGTGGCGTGCGTTTCAACAGGATTATGACCTCATTAAACAGGCATGTATTTTTAAACCATGCACATCACGTTTTATTGGTGGTTCATTTTTTAGTTTTGCACTGATTGGTTTAAATGGTGGTGGGAGTGTCTTATTAATTGATATAAGGAGGAGTTGTATGTTTTTTTCTCCCCATGAGAGCAATGCATTTGATATAGATGTCTCTAGTTGCCATATCCCCTGATGAATCCTGAAAGGAGGAAACGCGTTGGGAAAGGGCCTTGTCTACTCTGGAAAATGACCAGATGCATACTTTATTAGGAGATGAATTTTGGAGCGTATATCTCCATTCAGATGGGTGAGATCATTCCTTTTATACATACTGTCTCACACACGTTTGATTGAGTTTCAGACAAATGACTTACAAATAAGCGATGCTTACATTTGCATTTAGGTATTCAATTTTTGCTCTTGCGTTGCAGAGCTAATTATATGTTGTCTGATTTACATATATATCTCCTATCTTTTGTAGTCCCTATTGGACTTAACTCTCTGTTTATATCATATATCCTCACTACTTGGTTGGAGGATGATAATTGTCTGTGTGTCCCCTTTTTAACATTAAGTTCATTAAATGTTAAGTTTTATATCCCCATTTTTTTGCTGCTATTTATTGAGTTTCATCTCCACCTACAATTGCCGCTGGGAGCAGAGCCGTGAAATTTTGAGGAAACATTGGCCGGTATTCCGAACTGACGCCATTCTTGCTGCCCAACTGCCGCTGGTTCCGTGCATGATGCAGAGGAGAAGCAGAAACTTAAGGGACCACCTGGTAAGAAGCCACTATGTGGCAAAACATAAATCTTTATTTAACTCAGGTGGCCCAAGACATGGATGCTTCCCTGTGGGTCATGTATGGCATGCTCTAATATACTGAGATGTGGGACCTTCAAGTCATCTGATGGGAGCAGGGAATGTACTATCCATGATTTTTTTTCTCGTACTACCTCACACATGATTTATTATGCTACCAGTCGATGCTCCTGATATATGTTGGTCTCACATCCAGGGAATTTAAAGTTAGAACTCGTGAGCACTTACGAGACATTTTGGCAGCGAGTGAGGTGTCGGATAATTCTACACTTAAGACCTTACCTAGGCATTTTAGAATGCATCATGTATCTGATCCCGGCCGCTTGAAGGTGAGGGGGATTATTATTATTATTATTATTCATTTTTATAGCGCCATTTATCCATGGCGCTTTACATGTGAGAGGGGGCGAATATAGACAAGTACAATAAACATGAGCAATACAGAACACACATAAGCACAGAAGGAGAGAGGACCCTGCCCGCGAAGGCTCACAGTCTACAGGGGATGGGTGAGGATACACTAGGAGAGGGTAGAACAGGTCGTGCGGCGGTACAGTAGACTGAGGATCACTGCTGGTTGTAGGCTTGTCGGAAGAGGTGGGTCTTCAGGTTCTTTTTGAAGGTTTTCATGGTAGGCGAGAGTCTGATGTGTTGGGGTAGAAAATTCCAGAGTATAGGGGATATACAGAATTATATTGTTTTTGCTGAGCTTCTACTATGCTGTGCTCAGCCTGCTAAGTGGTGCTAGCTCCATCCGGTCCTGGTCCAACCCGGCGGTGTTTGCATCATCCCGCTTGAGTTCCTTCCTAGGTCCGATGAACGAAGCCTCATGTCCGTAGTTTGGAGCCTGACGACCGCTGCCTGGTGCCTGGAGATCATGTCCAATGTCCGGAGTCTGGTAACCGCTGTCTGGTGCCCGGAGCCCGACAACCGGTGCTTGGTCCTGTGCTGTCCGTGTCTCAGCCGATGACCTGAGCTGCCATGCCAGTGTTCCTGGACCTGCGCTGTCCATGTCTCTGTCAATAACCTGAACTGCCACGCTGTTGTTCCTGGTCCTGTGCCATCCGTGTCCCAGCCGATGACCTGAGCTGCCATGCCAGTGTCCCGAGGTCATGCCTGTGATCTGATGTCCTGCCAGTGTCCCTGATGTCCTGCTGGTGTCCCTGATGTCCTGCCGGTTTGCCTGATGTCTTGCCGGTGTCCCTGATGTCCTGCTGGTGTCCCTAATCTCCTGACTGTGTTCTGATATCCAGCTTGTGTCCTGATGTCCAGCATATGTTCTGATGTCCGGATGTCTAGCCTGTGCCCTGATGACCTGATGTCCAACCTGTGCCCTGATGTCCTGATGTCCAGCCTGTGTCCAGATGTCCTGATATCCAGCCTGTGACCAGATGTCCAGCCCGTGGTCACAGTGGCCCAGCCTGAGTTGCAGAATTGGTCCAGCTCGTGTTCCTGGATGGACTCCTCCATGTTCCTGGAAAGTCGCCAGCCTTGTTTCCTGGTGACGGCTCTGCCCGTGTGTCCTGGATATGACCAGCAGAGGTCCTGAGCTGCCATGTCGATGTTCTTGGACCTGTGCTGTCTGTGTCTTGCCTGTGTCCAATGTCCTGCCGGTTCACTGGGGTCCGCACTATGATGATGTCTGTCTGAGGTCGGTGTCTGATTTTCTCCTGCTGTGCCTGTGCTATGCCTGAGGCCTGAGAGAGAGGTTCTCCTAGTGTGCCCGTGCCAGATGACCCTGGACTGCATCAACTCGTGATGACCTGTTGCCATCATCAATCGTCTGCCCGAGGTCGGTGTCTGATGTTCTCCTGCTGTTCCTGTGCTAAGCCTGAGGCCTGAGAAAGAGGTCCTCCTAGGATGCCCATGCCAGATGACCCTGGACTGCATCAACCCGTGATGACCTCTTGCCATCATCTGTTAACCTGAGACATGTACCCTTCCTTGATGTGTGGAATCGGGAGCCTGGTGTTGTTATGTTTATGTACGGTGTCTGTGTTAAAGTAATCTTTATGTTTCTTCATACCTGAAGTTGTGCGGTGTCATCTAGTCCTGCATGTCGCCACCTTGCCCACATAGTCAGCTGCCACAGACCCCAGTCGCTGCCCTCCCCTAGACCGGGAAGGCCCGGGTCCACCTCTGTGGTCCATGGGTCCACATTCCCTTACCATCTGGGACGCACGCCCCACATCGTCGTGGTCTAGAGGCGTGGGAGCATAGGCTAGCTAGGTAAGCTATGCCATGTCCCGTAACCGGGAAGCGTAACGGAAGCTCTGGCCATGGACTCTGCTGAGCATGTGTGGTCTGCAGGACTTTCCCCGAGCCCACCTGGTGAGCAGAATAGACTGCTCAGACCCCATGTGGTAAGTGAACTAGATGACTCGATTCCCCGCTCGGTCAGCGGTTCGGACTTTTCGAGCTATGGACTCTGCTGCCATATTGTGATCTGTGGGACTTGCCGCCAAACACAAGTGAAGTTTCTGGGGAATTGTTTTTTTCTTGGGTCTTCAGTAGAGATGAGTGGTGTTCGAAGTGAACTGTTCGCCAATCTCAAATTCGAGCTGTTTTGGGTGGTGTTCGAGTCGTTCGACGAACCCGAACGATTTTGAAAAAATCCGGCTGTAAGAGGTTATGTTCGATAACTGTTCGTGCACCTAAATTGTCACTGGACTTTTTCACAGTAATGCTGAGAATCACTGTTAATACACAGTTTGAGTGTACAGCGGGCTGAGTGAGGGGCATTGGATGGATCTCTGCAGAGATAATGAAGATCTCCATTTTTTTTTCTCTTTCCCGCATTTTTTTTTTTTTTATTATTATTGTTTATTTCTATAGCACCATTGATTCCATGGTGCTGTACATGAGAAGGGGTTACATACAAATTACAGGTATCACTTACAGTAAACAAACTAACAATGACAGACTGATACAGAGGGGAGAGGACCCTGCCCTTTCGGGCTTACATTCTACAGGATTGTGAGGCAGGAGACAGTAGGTCGGAGGGTTGCAGCAGTTCCGGTGTTGGTTGAGGCAATATCTCCGGTAGTGGTGAGGAGGTAGCAGGGTCATTGCAGACTGTAGGCTTTCCTGAAGAGGTGGGTTTTCAGGTTCCGTCTGAAGGATCCGAATGTGTTTGATAGTCGGACGTGTTGGGGCAAAGAATTCCAGAGGATGGGGGATATTCGGGAGAAGTCTTGGAGGCGGTTGGGTGAGGAGCGAATAAGTGTGGAGGAGAGAAGGATGTCTTGGGAGGATCGGAGATTATGTGAGGGAAGATATCGGGAGATTAGTTCAGAGATATAAGGAGGAGACAGATTATAGATGGCCTTGTAGGTCAGTATTAGTAATTTGAACTGGATACGCTGAGGGAATGGGAGCCAGTGAAGAGATTTGCAGAGGGGAGAAGCGGAGTAGTAGCGAGGAGAGAGGTGAATTAGTCGTGCAGCAGAGTTAAGGATGGACTGGAGAGGTGCGAGGGTGTTAGCAGGGAGGCCAGAGAAAAGGGTGTTGCAGTAGTCGAGGCGGGAGATGATGAGGGCATGCACAATCATTTTAGTAGATTGAGGGTTGAGGAAAGGACGGATTCTTGAAATATTTTTGAGCTGAAGGCGACAGGAGGTAGAAAGAGCTTGGATGTGCGGTTTGAAGGACAGGGCAGAGTCAAGGGTTACTCGAGGCAGCGGACTTCTGGTACGGGGGAAAGCGTGATGTCGTTAATTGTGATAGATAGGTCAGGTAAGGAAGATCTGTGGGATGGGGGAAAGATTATGAGTTCAGATTTGTCCACATTGAGTTTGAGGAAGTGGGAGGAGAAGAAGGAGGATATGGCTGATAGACACTCCGGGATTCTGGATAGCAGAGAGGTGATGTCTGGGCCAGAGAGGTAGATCTGAGTGTCATCAGCGTAAAAGTGGTACTGGAATCCGTGGGACTTTATGAGTTGCCCCAGGCCAAGTGTATAGATTGAGAAGAGTAGGGGTCCTAGAACAGATCCTTGGGGGACTCCAAAGGAGAGAGGGTGGGACGAGGAGGTAGTGTGTGAGTGGGAGACGCTGAATGTGCGGTTGGAAAGGTATGAGGAGATCCAGGATAGGGCGAGGTCTTTGACGCCAAAGGAGGAAAGAATCTGTAGTAGAAGGCAGTGGTCAACTGTGTCAAAAGCAGAGGACAGGTCAAGAAGCAGGAGTATAGAGTATTGTCTGTTCGCTTTGGCTGTAAGTAGGTCATTAGTAATTTTGGTCAGGGCTTGTCTCAGTGGAGTGATGGGGGTGGAAACCAGATTGTAGAGTGTCAAAGAGCAAGTTAGAAGAGAAGTGGTAGGAAAGCTCAGCGTGGACATGCAGCTCCAGGAGTTTGGAAGCGAATGGGAGCAGCGATATTGGGCGATAGCTGGACATAGCGGTTGGGTCGAGGGTTGGCTTTTTAAGAATAGGCGTGATTGTGGCATGCTTGAAAGCAGAAGGGAAGGTACCGGAAGTTAGTAATAGGTTGAAGAGGTGGGTTAGGGATGGAATAATAGTGGTGGTGAGTAGTGTTGAGCGATACTGCTCGATATCTAAAAATATCGTATCGAAATGGTATCGCCGATATCACTAAATATCGTCGATATCCGATTCCGATACCGGAAAGTCCAATTTAAGTCTATTGGAACAAAAATCGCAACCAAAAAAAAACCTTTATTTCCTTGTAAACACTAAATATACACACATAGAATACATATATATATATATACATGTCATTGTGACATATTATATACATATATGTATAGTTTATACACTTCTACATAGTAAAATATCCTCTGATTCAATTGCCGGGTAAAGCCGGCTTCTGTGAAAAGACAGAAGCACCCGACATGAAATGACACTTGGTGTACATAGGGTTAACCATGTCTTTTCATGTCGTTTGCAATCTGATTTGCACAAACAATTACATCAGTCTATGTGTGCAAAATTTCACACCTGTAGGGGTTAATTAAAGGTGTAAATTCGTTGTAAAAAAAACGGATTTTTTTGCTACGAATTTACACCTTTAATTAACCCCTACACGTGTGAAATTTTGCACACATTGACTGATGTAATTGTTTGTGCAAATCAGATAGCAAAGGACATGAAAAGACATGGTTAACCCTATGTACACCAAGTGTCATTTCATGTCGGGTTCTGCATTTTCACAAAAGCCGGCAATTGAATTAGCGGCTATTATACTATGTAGAAGTGTATGAACTATAAATATAAATATATATATATGTGTCACAAATTCAATGACATGTATATATATATATATATATATATATATGAGGTGTAAAATTGTTTAAAAAAAATGCGTGGGCTCCGCCCTATTTTCGCAACCAGACAGACAAAGCCAGCGAATGGGGGCAGATAATAATAGCCCAGAGAGGGACCATTATTTTTGGCCCCCCCTGGCTACTAACATCTGCCCCCAGACACCCAGAAAAGACAAATCTATAATTAGATTCGCCTTTCTGGCACTTTGCCCGTCTATTCCATTGCCCTGTAGCGGTGGCGAATGGGTTAATAAGGGGTTAAAATGACCTTGCAATTGAAAGGTCACTTTAAGCCAGGTTAATAATTGAGAGCTGTCAATTAGACAACTATCAATTATTAATCTATTGTATGAAAGAAAAATCAAACACACACTTTAATAAAAAGAAGTTTAATGAAATAATCACACAGTTTTTGACCATATTTTATTTACTGCTAAAACCATTTCCTGTAATAAAAATAAAATAATAAAGCAAAATTATTCTTACCTATCCCATGCACAGTCAGGTCCCACGGTGTAATCCTTCAGAAAGGGTTAATGTTTACTGCAGGGACCGCAGCTAATGCTGCAGCTCACAGTAAACCCCCAAATGAATGAGTTCCTCTCCTGGCTGACAGGAGAGGAAGTGGAAAGCTTAATTGATTGCTTTCCACTTTCACTTCAGGTCAGCCAGGGACACCATCAGTGACGTCAGAGGGAACTGATTAACAAAAATAGGGGTTCCCTTCGAAAAAAAAATGGCGTGGGGTCCCCCCTATTTTTGTTAACCAGCCAGATGAAGCAGACCGCTGAGGCCTGGATTTTCAGGCTGTTAAGGAGCCAAGATCCATGGACCTTGCCAGCCTGATAATACCAGGCCACAGCAGTCTGCATATCTTGGCTGATTAACAAAAATAGGGGATCCCTCGAAAAAAATTGGCGTGGGGTCCCCCTATTTTTGTTAACCAGCCAGATGAAGCAGACCGCTGAGGCCTGGTTTTTCAGGCTGGTAAGGATCCAATATCCATGGACCTTGCAAGCCTGATAATACCAGGCCACAGCAGTCTGCTTAGCTTGGCTGGTTAACAAAAATAGGGGATCCCCTCGAAAAAAAAAAAACGGTGTAGGGGTCCCCCTATTTTTGTTAACCAGCCAAGTAAAATGCAGACTGCTGTGGCCTGGTATTAAAAGACTGTCAAGGCCCATGGATTTTGGCCCTCAACAGCCTGATAATACCAGGCTACAGCAGCCCCACATTTGGCGCATCAAAAGATGTGCCAATTGTGGCACTTTACCCGGCTCTTCCCACTGCCCTGTAGCGGTGGCAAGTGGGGTAATAAGGGGTTAATGTCACCGTTGATTGCACGGTGACAATAAGCCCGGTTAATAATGGAGAGGTGTCAATAAGACACCGATCCATTATTAATCCCAAAGTTATTAAATGTTTAAAAAAAAGACACAGCAAGAAAAAAGTCTTTTAATGAAATAAAAGAGACAACACAGTTTTCATTTCTTTTATTGTACTCTCATTCCTGCGACGCCATCGATCTCCTGTAAAAAAAGAAAAAAAAAAACCAACAGTATACCACCTGTCCGACGCAGTCCATAGTAACGACAGTCCCACGACGATCCAGCTCTGCTACATCGCAATGACAGGCAGAGCCTGTCATCGCGACGCAGCACAGCTGATTACCTGCTTCCCCGGCGGTGACGTCATCGGACTGACTGCTTTTACGGCCGGGATTACCCAGCAGTCACTGCAGTTATCGCGAGAAACTGCATGTGACCGCCGGGGAGAAGAGGATGGCGGCCATGAAGCAGTCCAGGCCGTGACCGCCGGAGATCTTCTGCCAGGTAAGTGCCGCTGACTCCTGACAGACCCGACCGACGGACACTGACAGTGACAGACCCGACCGACGGACACTGACAATGACAGTGACAATCCCGATTCCGGTATTCGATATGACGAAAATATCGGTATTCGGAATCGAAAGGCCGATACAGCTAATATCGGCCGATATCCGATATTTGCAGTATCGTATCGCTCAACACTAGTGGTGAGGTTGGGGAGGAGGTGGGTTGGGATGGGGTCAAGTGCACAGGTTGCGAGGTGAGATTTGGAGAGAAGACAATTAAGCTCCCTTCAGTTATGTTGGAGAGGGCATTTCCAGTGGGCGGTGCAGTCTGTCAGCCTATCAGCAGCGCACACACGGAGCGAAGTGCTTTTTTCACACAAGCAAGGGCATGTGTCATTGGCTGTGTATGTCACATGTCCTTGCCTTATATGACCCAGCCATTTCCTCCCTCGTCACCATTTTCTCACTGCTGCAGCTCAGTGTTAGACGGCACTGCTGCTGTTAGCGCTATATTGTGTGTGCAACTGCAAATTGCAAGCGAAATAGCTGTGAAATACACAGGAAGGTTTAGGGAGTAGGGACTAGTTCGTAATTGCAGCCCTGTTGAGGGCTAGGTTATATCAGTTCCTAGCAGTTTTAGCAGGCAGGTCTGTGCTCTTAAATAGACAGATAGGTCAACTTGGGAGTAGTGACTATTTGTAATTGCAGCCCTTTTTAGGGCTAGGTTAGTAAGGTTACATCAGTTCCAAGCAGTTTTAGCAGGCAGGTCTGTGCTCTTAAATAGACAGATAGGTCAACTTGGGAGTAGTGACTATTTGCAATTGCAGCCCTTTTGAGGGCTAGGTTACATCAGTTCCTGTCACTTTTTGCCAGCTCCACCAGCGTTCAAATAACTCCTAATTTGTAGCTGCATCTTGCCTCTAAAATAATTGTGGGCATAGTAGCAGTGTGTGATACTCATTGTATTAGGCCATCTCTACAAAGCTCCACCAGCGTTCAAATAACTCCAAATTTTTTGCTGCATCGTGCCTGTAATATAATTGTGGGCATAGTAGCAATGTGTGCTACTCATTGTATTAGGCCATCTCTACAAAGCTCCACCAGCGTTGAATAGTGTTGAGCGATACTGCTCGATATCTAAAAATATCGTATCGAAATGGTATCGCCGATATCACTAAATATCGTCGATATCCGATACCGGAAGTCCAATGTAAGTCTATGGGAACAAAAAATCGCAACAAAAAAAACCCTTTCTTTCGTTGTAAACACAAAATATACACACATAGAATACATATATATATATATACATGTCATTGTGACATATATATATATACATATATTTATAGTTTATACACTTCTACATAGTAAAATAGACTCTGATTCAATTGCCGGGTAAAGCCGTGACATACCCCATAGAAGTCGACGGGCTCGGTGCCGAGTACCCCCAAAACCGCTGGCTCTGTGCGACTCAACTTGGGAGTCACGAACAGGATTCTGTAGCTCGCTATAAGCGAGTCCTGTGTGCCTGAATTGAATGGTTTTGTGCTTGAGAATTGCTAAAATCATCAGAGAATGTATTTGCCATTTTTCCGCCATATCTGCGTCACGACGAGGCACTGGTGAAGAAGAAGGGCGTGCTCTTCGTGGGTGTACACTCACTCAGTGGCGTGAAAACGATGGCCGACCACTCTAAATGGTACTGCAATGTAAGATCGTGCCCCACAGCTCTTCAGTTCCACCTCCTCATCCTCCTCAGTGTGCGGAAACTAACACGAAGGTCCCGCCTCACTACAAAAGAGGGGCCCTCTCCAGATGCTAATGACACATGTGACTTGGCAGAGATGGCTAATGGACACGAGCAGAAGTGTGAAGGGATGGAGCAGTCAGAGCTCTCCCCCCACGGAAGCGACCCGATCGCCACGGAACCACCGTTGGGCACCCGGCCTGGAAACCCTCCTATGCTGCAAGAAGCGGAGGATACCCTAAGAGGCCTGGCCCAGCACCGGGAGGAGGTCGCCAGGATGGAAGCCAGCTGGCGTGCCCTAAAACTAAACTTGGAGCGGCGCCAATCCCTCTTACCTGAAGTGTCTGTACCGGAAGGTGAGGCACCCGTTCTAGTAGAGGAGTCCGTGCGGGCATCCCAGCCCTTGCAATGTGATCCGGTTGACGTTGTCGCAGTGGAGGCACCCGTTCCTGCAAAAAACTCTGCACCGGCAGCACCCCAGATCCCGCTGTCTGCCCCCGTCGCTGAGACAGAAGAAGCGACACCCGTCCTCATGGAGGAGGCCGCGCAGGCACCAGAGGTCTACCTGTCTGTACCGGAGCCCCGACTGTCATCTGTTCCAGAGCCGGCTGCTTCCTCCGCAGGTGAGCGCCGCCAGGACTGGGGAGCGCCAGGAGAGCTGCCGCAAACCGGACATCGTAAGCTGCAGTTTGATGGTGGAGACATGGAGATGCTGGAGGAGAATTACAACCGGCGTCAGGAGGAAGAGTGGAGACGTTGGGAGAAGGAAGCAGAGCGACAAAGGGAGCAGCGCGAATCCCAGAAGCTTCGCCAACGTCACATCGAGAAGGACCGGGCAGATAAGGACCGGATGAGAAAAGATAAAGGTACCCTGAAGGAGCCGCGGCGTAAGGGTGCAGTACGGAGCTTTAAATTGAAAGGTGGTTGGGGCTTCATCCAGGAGCCTGGACTTTATTTAGAAGTCTTTGTGACCCGGCGGGACGTGGAGACTCACCTCCCAGAAGGACACCCGGGGAGGGACCTGTTGCCAGGAGACTTGGTGACTTACACACGACACTGGGGTTACAATGGATGGTACGCCCTAAATGTTACCAGGTGCGACCCCTACTCCCCAGAGTGTCAGGAACCTGTGAGACCCTCGGAGCCTTCAGCCTCCCACATCCAGGCCTCTGCACAAGTGCCCACCCCACGCCGTAAATCTCCCCAGCCTCCCTCAGTGGTCTCCTCAGCAGCCCCAGCTATGGACATGAAAACTATAGCTGGCCCGTACCCGGCGCCTGTTAGGCCCCCTGGGGTTCGTTCAGTCCGGGACATAGGGGTCCAGACCCGGAGGGAGATGAAAGAGGTGGCCACACAGACCCAGATAGCGGGTCACGACTTGACTGTACAGGCCACACGACGTCATCAGGTCCTGGTGGTCCTTGGTGTCTCGGATGTTTGGCAAGCATCAGAAGAGTACCAGGTGGTACCTGGAACACCCCTGCCAAAGAATTATAAATAACCCGGACAGGGTCCCTGTATGTAAATAGTTAAATTGTTGATGTACCCGGACGGGTGAATGTTCATATAAAAGTTTTTTAATTTAATAAAAAAAACAACAACACAGTTTTCATTACTTTTATTACAGTCTCATCCTGCGACGCCATCGATCTCCTGTAAAAAAAATGAAAAAAAAAAAAAACAGCAGTATACCACCTGTCCGACGCAGTCCATAGTAACGAGTGTCCCACGACGATCCAGCTCTGCTACGTCAGAATGACAGGCAGAGCCTGTCATCCCGGCGCAGCACAGCTGATTACCTGCTTCCCTGGCGGTGACGTCATCGGACTGACTGCTTTACGGCCGGGATTACCCAGCAGTCACTGCAGTTATCGCGAAAAAACTGCATGTGACCACCAGGGAGAAGATAATGGCGGCCATCAAGCAGTCCAGGACGTGACCGCCGGAGATCTTCTGCCAGGTAAGTGCCGCTGACTCCTGACAGACCCGACCGACGGACACTCACAGTGACAGTGACAAATCCGATTCCGGTATTCGATATGACGAAAATATCGGTATTCGGAATCGAAAGGCCGATACAGCTAATATCGGCCGATATCCGATATTTGCAGTATCGTATCGCTCAACACTAGCGTTGAAATAACTACCAATTTTTAGCTGCATCTTGCCTCTAAAATAATTGTGGGCATAGTATCAGTGCGTGCTACTCATTCTATTAGGCCATCTATACAAAGTTCCACCAGCGTTCAAATATCTCCTAATTTTTTTGCTGCATCGTGCCTGTAATATAATTGTGGGCATAGTAGCAGTCTGTGGTACTCATTGTATTAGGCCATCTACACAAAGCTCCACCAGCGTTGAAATAACTCCTAATTTTTTGCTGCATCGTGCGTGTATATAATTGTGGGCATAGTAGCAGTCTGTGGTACTCATTGTATTAGGCCATCTATACAAAACTCCACCAGCGTTCAAATAACTCCTAATTTTTTGCTGCATAGTGCCTGTAATATAATTGTGGGCATAGTAGCAGTCTGTGGTACTCATTGTATTAGGCCATCTATACAAAGCTCCACCAGCGTTCAAATAACTCCTAAATTTTTGCTGCATAGTGCCTGTAATATAATTGTGGGCATAGTAGCAGTGTGTGCTACTCATTGTATTAGGCCATCTGTTGTGAATGTTTTGGAAATGAATTCTGAGCAGAAGCTCCCTCTGGTGGTTACAAACAGTACTGAACCATTCAATGAGGATTGGCAATCAGGAGTTACAGACTGGTCTGATATAAGGGAGGTTCCCTCCCATCATGGTTGCCGGTGATCAATTGTTCTTGTCTCAACTGTGGTTCCTGGTTCACTTGGAAGCTTGCTGAGTCTTGCCTCTTCTTCTGCTTTCAGATAAGATATTTTCTGTTTTTGTTTTTGTGCTTACCATTTGCATATTTCTCTGCATTTCTGTGAGGTTAGCCAGATTCCCCCCGGGGGGCTTGGGCTCCTCTCAGTTCCGCTGGAGCCATTGTTATTTGTTCATTTGCCTTTTCCAGTTTTTTCAGTGGCTGCTGCTTAGTTTTGTTACACCAGAGAATTGATTTAGGTGCTAGAGGTCGTGTGATCTCAGGTGTTTTTGCAATCAGTAGCATTGGCATTTTTTAGGGTTTTTTTGGATTGCAGTGAGTATCCTTTCTATCCTTTTCTGTATAGGCAGATTGGGCCCCAGAGTTTGCTCATACTATTTTCTGTCTGTGTCTGTATTTCCTCTTGTCTAACCGCCATTACATGTTTGGGGGCTTCCTTATGTTCTTTGGGGATCTGCTCCGGGGCAGATAGCTTTCCTATTTCTATCTTTAGGTGTAGTTAATCTCTCAGGCTGTGACGAGGCGTCTAGGACCAACGTAGGAACGCTCCACGGCTGCCTTTAGTTGTGGTGGTTAGTCAGGGTACTGCAATCCAATAGATTCCAACCTCTCTGGTGTATTGCCGTTTTTGCCTGCTCTCCTCAGCTACCAAAACATAACAGTATCACCGGCCAAACTGAAAATTGTATGGTACTCACAGAAGGGAAAAATAGTGTGGAAAGAAAAAAAGTTGTCAGAGAAGATTTTTTTTTTCTGTTTCTTGCATTTTTTCCCTCTTTTTCTCTGGGTGCTGAGGAGGATTTTTTTCTCTCAATGGAGCTTGCACAGCTGTCTGGCCGTGTGGATCAGCTTGCCACTGAGGTTCGGAGTATTGCTGTCTATCTTGCTGGGTTGCCGGTTGTGGAACCTAGGATTCCCATGCCAGATTTGTTTTTGGGAGATCGGGCCAAATTTCTGAATTTCAAAAATAACTGTAAGTTGTTTTTTGCCTTAAAACCTAAGTCCTCAGGGAACGCAGCACAGCAGGTTCAAATTGTCATCTCTCTCCTGTGCGGCAATCCTAAGGATTGGGCTTTTTCCCTGACACCTGGGGACCCTGTTTTGAGTAATGTTGATGCATTTTTTCTGGCTCTGGGGTTATTGTACGATGAGCCTAATGTCACTGATCAAGCTGAAAGAACCTTGTTGGCATTAAATCAGGGGCTTGAGGACGCTGAGTTGTACTGTCAGAAATTCCGAAAATGGGCAGTCCTAACCAAATATAATGATGATGCTTTGGCAGCCCTTTTTCGGAAGGGGCTGTCAGAGAATGTAAAAGATGTTATGGTGGGTTTCCCTCCTCCCTCTGGTCTCAATGATTCTATGTCATTAGCGATTCAAATTGACAGACGTTTGCGTGAGCGTAGAGGTATGCGTGGAATAGTGTTGCCTTGTGAGCCAGCTTCTGAACCCATGCAGTGTGATAGAGTGGCTTCTGGGGCACAGCGTCATGAGTTTCGAAAATGCAATGGGTTGTGTTTCTATTGTGGTGACGCCTCTCATGCTATTTCTGTCTGCCCTAAGCGGGGAAGACGTTTTGCACGCTCAGTTGTCTTGGGAAGTGTTCAGACTAAATTTTTGTTGACTGTTACCCTGATTTGCTCCCTGTCCACATTTTCTGCTCAGGCTTTTGTTGATTCGGGAGCAGCTATTAACCTGATGGATTTTGATTTTGCCAAACGTTGTGGGTTTCCCTTGATACCCCTACGGACGTCTATTCCCCTACTGGGGATTGATTCTACCCCTTTGGCTGAGAATAAACCCCAGTTTTCTACTCAGGTGATAATGAGGGTACTGTATTTTTGGTACTGTATAATCTGCATGACATTATTGTACTAGGTTTCCCTTGGTTACAGTCTCATAATCCTGTTTTGGATTGGAAATCTGTGTCTGTAACCAGTTGGGGCTGCCAATGTGTTAATGTCAACACTTCTGTTTTTTCTGCCTCTCCCCAGTCTCAGGATGTTCCTGACTTTTTGACTGATTTTTCTGATGTGTTTAGCAAAATTAAATCTGCATCCTTGCCCTCCCATAGGAGCTATGACTGCGCTATTGAATTAGTGCCTGGTAGTAAATTTCCTAAAGGTCGCCTTTTTAACTTGTCTGTACCTGAACATGACGCTATGCGGTCTTATATCAAGGAGTCATTGGAGAAGGGTCATATCAGACCATCCTCTTCACCCTTGGGTGCCGGTTTTTTCTTTGTGGCCAAAAAGGATGGTTTATTAAGGCCGTGTATTGATTATCGTCTCTTGAACAAGATCACTGTGAAATATCAATATCCGTTACCCTTGATTTCTGACCTGTTTTCCAGGGTGAAAAGTTCTACTTGGTTTACCAAGCTTGACCTCAGGGGGGCGTATAACCTTATTCGCATTAAGCACGGAGATGAATGGAAGACAGCGTTTAATACCCCAGAGGGGCATTTTGAGTACCTAGTGATGCCCTTTGGGCTCACTAATGCTCCTCCTTCCATCTTCCAGTCCTTCATGAATGACATTTTCAGGGATTTTGTGGATAAATTTCTGATTGTTTATTTGGATGATATCTTGATTTTTTCCAATGACTGGGACTCTCATGTGAAACATGTTCGGACTGTGTTCCAGATTTTGAGAGAGAATGCTCTGTATGTGAAGGGATCAAAGTGTCTTTTTGGCGTACAGAGGATCTTATTTCTGGGATTCATTTTGTCTCCATCTGTTATTGAAATGGACCCGGTCAAGGTTCAGGCCATCTGTGATTGGGTCCAACCTACTTCATTAAAGGCTCTTCAGAGATTCTTGGGTTTTGCCAATTTTTATTGTAAATTTATTGGTAATTTCTCTGTTATTGTTAAACCATTGACTGATTTGACCAGAAAGGGTTCTGATGTGGTAAATTGGCCTCCGGAGGCAGTCTCTGCGTTTCAGGAACTTAAGCAGAGATTCACTTCTGCTCCTGTTCTACGGCAGCCTGATGTTTCTTTGCCATTTCAGGTGGAGGTTGATGCCTCTGAAATTGGGGCAGGTGCCTTTTTGTCCCAAAGAGATCCTGAGACCTCTAAAAGTAACCCTTGTGCCTTTTTACTCTCGAAAATTTTCTCCAACTGAACGTAATTATGACGTGGGTAATCTGGAGTTATTGGCCATGAAGTGGGCCTTTGAAGAGTGGAGACATTGGCTGGAGGGAGCCGAACATCATGTGGTGGTCCTCACGGACCATAAGAATCTGGTTTATCTGGAATCAGCCAAGATCCTAGACAGGCCAGGTGGGCCTTGTTTTTCACACGTTTTAATTTTGTGGTTTCCTTTCTTCCTGGCACTAAGAATGTTAAGGCGGATGCCCTCTCGAGGAGTTTCCTTGCGGACTCTCCTGAGTTATCTGATCCTGCTGTTATTTTGAAAGAGGGTGTAGTTCTTTCCGCCATCTCGCCCAATTTGAGACTGGCTCTGGAAGGGTGTCAGGAGGATAAACCTGAGCGCTGCCATATTGGGAAATTGTTTGTCCCAGACGGTGGAAAAAGAGTGTGATGTCTGAGATTCATTGTTCCGCGTTGGTCGGTCATCACTGAATTTTTGGTACCAGAGACTTGGTGAGTCGGTCCTTTTGGTGGCCTACTTTGTCTCGTGACGTCAGGGAGTTTGTTCAGTCCTGTGGGACTTGCTCTCGCTCCAAGCCTAGCTCTCGCTCTAGTGGTTTGTTGATGCCATTGACTGTGCCCAAGAGACCATGGACCCATATGGATTTTATTTTCGACTTCCCTGTTTCTCAGAGAATGACCGTTATCTGGGTGATTTGTGATAGGTTTTCTAAGATGATACATCTTGTGCCATTACCTAAGTTGCCATCCTCCTCCGAATTGGTGCCTTTGTTCCTTCAGCACGTGGTTCGGTTACACGGCATTCCTGAGAACATTGTGTCTGACAGAGGAGTCCAGTTTGTTTCCAGATTTTGGAGGACTTTTTGTTCTAAACTTGGTGTTCAATTGTCTTTCTCCTCTGCTTTTCATCCTCAGACCAATGGACAAACTGAGAGAACAAACCAGACATTGGAAACTTATCTGAGATGCTTTGTGTCTGCTGATCAAGATGACTGGGTCTCTTTTTTGCCTTTGGCTGAGTTTGCTCTTAATAATAGGGCAAGCTCTGCCACTTTGATGTCTCCATTTTTCTGCAATTTTGGGTTTCACCCTCGATTTTCTTCGGGACATACGGAGGCTTCTGTCTGTCCAGGTGTTGACTCTGTTGTGGAGCGTATGCAGCAGATTTGGGACCAGGTAGTGGAGAGGTTGTCCCTCTCTCAGGAGAAGGCCCAGCGGTTTGCCAACCGGCATAGGACTGATGGTCCTCGGTTTAAAGTGGGGGACTTGGTCTGGTTGTCCTCAAGAAATATCCCTATGAGAGTTGCATCTCCTAAGTTTAAGCCTAGGTTCATTGGACCTTATAAGTTCATGGAGATACTTAATATTGTTTCCTTTCGTTTACTTCTTCCAGGGACATTTAAGATCCATAACGTGTTCCACAAGTCCTTATTGAAGAGGTTTGTTGAGCCAGTGGTTCCTATGGCTGCGCCTCCCGACCCTGTTTTGGCTGAGGGCAATCTGGAGTATGTGGTTGAGAAAATATTGGATTCTCGTTTTTCTAGACGGAAACTCCAGTATTTGGTTAAGTGGAGAGGTTATGGTCAGGAGGACAATTCTTGGGTGTTTGCTTCGGACATCCATGCTAGGAGACTGATCCGTGCCTATCACCGAGCTCATCCTGACCGACCTGGTTGCACAAATGAGGGTTCGGTGACCCCTCCTCAAGGGGGGGTACTGTTGTGAATGTTTTGGAAATGAATTCTGAGCAGAAGCTCCCTCTGGTGGTTACAAACAGTACTGAACCATTCAATGAGGATTGGCAATCAGGAGTTACAGACTGGTCTGATATAAGGGAGGTTCCCTCCCATCATGGTTGACGGTGATCAATTGTTCTTGTCTCAACTGTGGTTCCTGGTTCACTTGGAAGCTTGCTGAGTCTTGCCTCTTCTTCTGCTTTCAGATAAGATATTTTCTGTTTTTGTTTTTGTGCTTACCATTTGCATATTTCTCTGCATTTCTGTGAGGTTAGCCAGGTTCCCCTCCCCGGGGGGCTTGGGCTCCTCTCAGTTCCGCTGGAGCCATTTTTATTTGTTCATTTGCCTTTTCCAGTTTTTTCAGTGGCTGCTGCTTAGTTTTGTTACACCAGAGAGCTGATTTAGGTGGTAGAGGTCGTGTGATCTCAGGTGTTTTTGCAATCAGTAGCATTGGCATTTTTTAGGGTTTTTTTTGGATTGCAGTGAGTATCCTTTCTATGCTTTTCTGTCTAAGCAGATTGGGCCCAGCGTTTGCTCATACTATTTTCTGTCTGTGTCTGTATTTCCTCTTGTCTAACCGCCATTACATGTTTGGGGGCTTCCTATGTTCTTTGGGGATCTGCTCCGGGGCAGATAGCTTTCCTCTTTCTATCTTTAGGTGTAGTTAATCTCTCAGGCTGTGACGAGGCGTCTAGGACCAACGTAGGAACGCTCCACGGCTGCCTTTAGTTGTGGTGGTTAGTCAGGGTACTGCAATCCAATAGATTCCAACCTCTCTGGTGTATTGCCCTTTTTGCCTGCTCTCCTCAGCTACCAAAACATAACAGCCATCTCTACAAAGCTCCACCAGCGTTGAAATAACTACCAATTTTTAGCTGCATCTTGCCTCTAAAATAATTGTGGGCATAGTAGCAGTGTGTGCTACTCATTGTATTAGGCCATCTCTACAAAGCTCCACCACCTGTGTATGTAATAAAATTGTTTTACTGCTTCTAACCCAGCCAATCCTTTTGGGCTAGTACCACAAATTGGCCACTCAGCTCCGCTCGGTTTCCATCCATCGTTTTTTGTGCAAACAACTCCAGAGTTGTCAATTTGGTAACCACCAAAATGAGTGTCAAAATGCCTGCTGCTGGTGGAAAGGGGACTAAGCGTGTTGGGAAGGGAAAAAAAGGTTGTGTCCGTGGGGTAGGTGTTAAAGCAACAGTAACATCTGCAGAAGAAAGACCATCTTCCAGCCAAACTAAGATGTCTATTTCTTTTAGTGGACAATGTGGTATGATCCCTTTCTTACGGGCATGCCCATCGCTACAAATTCCAGATGAGGCAGAAAAACAGCAGGTGCTTCACAGATATCAAGTGCTCATTTAAGTCGGCTCTCCTCCACCTCAACTTCAACATCACAAAAACTCCAGTCCTCAGAGGTGTCACCCCAATCGCACTTGCTTCCTCACAGCTCCCAAGAAGTCTCCAGCTGCCCGTCTGAGTATGGGGTAGAACAGATGGTTGAGTCTGCAGAGCTGTTTACTCATACTATAACCTGGGAATCAGAGGTTGTCTCCACAGCTTCTGTGAATCCAGACGAGGAAATGATCTGCACTGATGCCCAGAGTGTTTATAAGTCAGATCCAGGACCAGATGAAAAAGGTTCTGAGCATAATGTAGACCCTCGTTCCCAAACTGTAACTCCTGTTGGTGGAGACAATGAGGAAGACGATGATGAGACTCAAATACCTGATGTGAGCGACAACTTGAGTTTTGTGTCAGGGCAGGAAGAGGTTGGCTCTGAGGACAACGGGGGTGAGAACACACAGGGTGATGATGACGAGGTTGTAGATCCCACTTACTGTCAACCCACAGTCAGACAGTCGATGAGGTCAGCAGAGGAGGTGAAGGAGGATTCTAGTGACGACGAGGTCAGGGTGCGCCTTCCTGGACAGAGACGTAGTACTGGAAGCACGTCACCAACTGCATCCTCAACCACAACTGTGCCTCTGACCACAAGTCAAGGTGGCTCTTCAGGTCGCATGCCTTGCCTAGCCTGGGCATTTTTTAACATCGATAAGGATGACCCAACTCGTGTTATCTGTAACATTTGTGACCAAAAGCTAAGTAGAGGCCAAAAAATCCATAGTTTGAGTACTTCATGCATGAACCGTCACATGGATATGAAGCATAAGTTGCAGTGGCAAGCTCACTGTGCTACAATGCGGCCTAGCGGGCCGGCCCAACCACCGTCTGCCCCATCTTGTGCATCCGCGACCGTGGCCTCTTCATCCTCTGTGACTGAGGGGACAGCAGTCAGACCTGTTTTGAGACTCAGACCTGGCACCTCTTTACCCGCAACAGCCAGTCTGATTGGCAGGTCATCATCAGTTCATTTGGAAGTGGAAACACCAGCTGGTGTTGAGTGCTCTCCGACATCGAGAGCACCACCTTTGGATCAAGGTAACCTAAGTTTTGCGCCTGCATCTTCCTCACAGACCATCAGTTGTCCGGGGACACCCTACTCAACCCCATCTATGCACAACAGCCAGCCCTCGGTCCCTCAGATGTGGACAAGTAAAAGACCATTTCCTCCTAGCCATGAGAAAGCTAAGAGGTTGAATTTCACCATCTGCAAGCTCTTGGCTACAGAAATGCTGCCTTTCCGCCTTGTGGACACAGAGGATTTTCGAGACCTTATGTCTGTCGCAGTGCCCCAGTACCAGATGCCCCGTCTGCACTACTTCTCAAAGAAAGGTGTGCCTGCGCTCCACCAGCATGTCGCACACAACATCACCACTTTTTTGAGAAACTCAGTGTGTGACAGGGTGCATTTCACCACAGACACTTGGATGAGTAGGCATGGACAAGGTCGTTACATGTCGCTGACTGGGCACTGGGTAACTATGGTGACAGCAGGACAAGGGGCTGCTGTCCAAGTCTTGCCGTCCCCACGAGTTGTGGGTCAATCCTCTTTATCTCGAAGTTCCTCCACTGCTTCTGCCTCCTCAACCTCCTCTCGGTCCTCCACCTGCACCCAAAGCCTGTCTGGTCATGCCACGGGCTTTCTAACTGCGCTGAAGGGATCCTGCAGCACACCTCCTTGCTATGCTGTCAGAAGGGCTCAACGTAATCAGGTGGTTTTTACGCTGAAATGTCTGGGAAATGTAAGTCACACAGCTGAGGAGTTGTGGTCAGCTCTGGAGAACCAGTTTCATGAATGGTTGTCTCCACTGGACCTGCAACCAGGGAAGGCCGTGTGCGACAATGCCGCAAACCTGGGTGCGGCACTTCGCCGGGGCAATGTCACACACGTGCCTTGTATGGCTCACGTATTGAACCTGGTTGTTCAGCAATTTTTAGCCCACTCTCCCGGACTACATGGCCTTCTGCAGAGGGCACGGTCGCTGTGTGCTCACTTCTGCCGTTCGCATCCCGCAGCTCAGTTACTTACATCTCTACAGAAGTCGTTGGGCCTGCCACTTTACCGGCTAAAATGCGATGTGCCAACACGGTGGAATTCAACTCTGCACATGTTGCAGCGACTGTGGCAGCACCGACAAGCCCTGGTGCAATACGTTCTGAGTTATAGCCTGGGCCAACGAGATCCAGAGGTGGGGCAAATCACGCTGGAGGAGTGGTCTCAGATCAGGGACCTATGCACCCTTCTGCACAGTTTTGAAATGGCCACGAAGATGTTTAGTGCTGACGATACCAATATCAGCATGACTATTCCGGTGATTTACATGCTGGAGCACATGTTAAACAGAATTCAGAGTCAGGTGGTGGGACAAGAGGAGGTGGAGGAAGTAGAGGAGGAGGAGTTGTATGCGGAAGGGCTAACATCTGCAAGGTCTAGACGGTCAGCAGCACCAAGGCAGCAGGCATGGGAGGGTGGGGGAGAGGGATTAACCAGGGCGCATGGTAGCAGCTAAACTAGTGAGGAAGGTGCAGGAGCCCAGGAAGGAGTGGAGGACGAACTGGCGATGGGCATGGAAGACTCATCAGATGAGGGAGACCTTGATCACATTTCTGTTGTGCGAGGTTGGGGGGAGAGGGCAGAGGAAGGAAGCATGATTCATACCTCGCCACCAACACAACAGGGACTAGGTGCTCCTGGTTGCGCAAGACACGAGTGCCTTCTTGCTGCACTACCTGCAACATGACCCTCGAATTGTCAGAATTCGAAATAAGCCACACTGTTAGATCCCCTGTACAAAAGTAAATTTGCCGAAATAATTCCTGCCATAGAAAGGGATTCACGCATGCAGCAGTATCAGCAGAAACTGTTGCAGAATCTTACATGTGCTTTTCCACAAAACACCAGTGGTGCACGTAGTGAATCTCACAGTTCTAACTTGCCAACCGTGGGACTGTCGAGTCTTCAGCACTCAAACCGGAACAGAAACACAGTATCTGCTGGTGTTCATGGAATCCTTTCACCACTTTTTTCGCCCATCCTTTGCAAGGCCACAGGAGACAAGAATTCAGACATATAGTCAACGCCTAGAGACGATGGTACAGGAGTATCTCCAATTGAGCATCGAAGCCATGACTGTGTCACTGGACCCTTGCTCTTTTTGGGCTTCCAATCTGGATAAATGGCCGGAGCTCGCCACTCACGCCTTGGAGATCTTGTCATGCCTCACAGCCAGCGTTCTCTCTCAACGTGTGTTCAGCGCTGCTGGTGGTGTGCTGACAGATAAGCGCACGTGGCTGTCCACTGAGAATGTAGACAGACTCATGTTCATAAAGATGAACAAATCATGGATCCGCAAGGACTTTTCTACCCCTGTGTCATCCTGGGGTGAGTAAAAGCTTGAGGATTTGGTAAAATCACATCACCAACCGTTTTAAGCTTTCAAATTACTAATAATTTTTAGCTGCATCTAGGCCGGAAAATAATTTTGGCCCTGTAGCAGTGTGTGGTACTCATTCTATTAGGCCATCTATACTAAGCTCCACCAGCTTTCAAATTAATACAAATTTTTAGCTGCATCTTGCCTGGAAAATAATTTTGGGCTTGTAGCAGTGTGTGGTACTCATTCCGTTAGGCCATCTATACTAAGCTCCACCAGCTTTCAAATTAATAATTTTTGTTCTCTCTGAACGTGTGTTCAGCGCTGCTGTTGGTGTGCTGAGTCTGACAGATAAGCGCATGCGGCTGTCCACTGAGAATGTAGACAGACTCACATTCATAAAGATGAACAAATCATGGATCTGCAAGGACTTTTCTACCCCTGTGTCATCCTGGGGAGAATAAAAGCTTGAGGATTTGTTAAAATCACCTCACCAACCGTTTTAAGCAACTCTGAGGCAATTGATGCTACTTAACTGGTGTCCGTGCCCCGAATTTTTGGAAAAAATGGAGACTCTTTTTGGAGTCCCCTTGCTGTGTTTTATGTGACGTTGGCATCGTCAATTACAGGTGGGTTGGGTCTTTCCCCACCCCCCTTTTAACCGTAAGAAACTACATACACTATGGCTTGGGGTAACACACATGGTTGAGTGTGAAGAGCTGTTTACTCATACTATAGCCTGGGAATCAGAGGTCTGCTTCAAAGCTTCAGTGTTTGCTAGTCAGCGGAGTAGCCATCGGCTGTAGATCTAATTACAAATTTTTAACTGCATCTAGCCCAGACAATAATTTTGGGCCTAGTAGCAGTGTCTGCTTGTCAGCGGATTAACCCAGCTGTTAAGCAAGCTACACCACCTGTCGTTTGGACACTTAATTTTTTCAAAGGAAATGCTTCGGGCCCCCGGGACACTCAGTGAAGAGCATCGGGGAGGCACCCCAAGGCACAGGGGCTGTGACTGGCGGTAGGACGCCTTGCGGTGGACCTCCTAGCTCGATCCTTATAAAAGCTTTTTAACTGCAGCAGCTTTACTGGACGCTACTGGAGCTGGAACTCTTCTTTATTTATAAAAATATAAAACATTACATACAAAATAAGCAAAATACAAAACCCCTTAACCTAAAACACAAAGAAACATACCACCAACAAGAAAACCAAAACAGCTTTAGGATGTCTCCTATTGTCCAATATCCATTGTCCAGTCCACATCCGGAGCTTCTTCCGAGCTTTCCAGCTCCCCAGAGGCCCCCAGCGGAACTACCCTTCAAAAACAAAAAGAAAACAAGAAAACCCATATTCATTCATACCACATTCACACTTACTCACACTTTACTCTATACTCCCATTCATACTTATTTACATATTTACATAAAATATAACAATATAATAATATAACAATATAAATATAACATTATAACATAAACCTTGGCCCATTCTGCCTTAAACTAATGACAATTGGCCTCCCCGGCCATACAAACTTAACCTTAAGGGTATGCCACACTAAGCGAGATGGCTAATGAGATCGCTAACGAGATCGCTATTGCGTCACCATTTATGATGCAGTAGAGATCTCGTTTTAGCGACTTAGCTTTGTGATTCCAAACACAACTCATCAGCGATCTGTATAACAACCTCTGTGGTCGTTGGGAAAAACTAGTCCCACCTGTGACGCTGGGGAAGTCGTTCATAAAGGGTGTCACACTCAGCGATTCAGGCTCACCAGCGGGACACCAACAACCAAAAAACGGCTCAGAACGTTCATAAGCGATCAGCGACATCTCAGCAGGGGCCACATCGATGCTACGTCACACACAGCTAAGTCGCTAACGAGATCGCTACTGCGTCATAAATGGTGATGCAGTAGCGATCTCGTTAGCCATCTCGCTTGCGATCTCGCTTAGTGTGGCATACCCTTTACTCTATTACGCTGCAAACATCTATATATATATATATATATTATATATATATATGTTTTTGTTTTTTTTCCACCACCCCACACCACAGGTCCATAAGTTCATGGCCTTATCACTACAAGCCCGGGTCCATAAAAGTTTATGCCCATACACAGCACTCTTTATCATTCTTCATGGGTCCATGGCAAGTTCTGCCCATATGCCCTCAAAACCCCCACCCAACCTAACTGTACCCACCCATCCCCCACTTAACTATACACACAATATACAATATACAATATAAACACCAACACCACACACAATGACACTAAAACACATAGCACATAGACAATATATATCATATTTATGTATAACATATATTCTTAATCACAACTTTATCATACTTTATAGTAACCTAACTTTCTAAACTTGCAAGGCCCAAGTTCAGTGCCTGCAAGCCTCAATATCCATTATCTTTTATTTTATTTACAAAACAAAAAGCTATACTGGGACATGCAGTAGCCCACCACCAGGAGACTGGAGACCTAAGAGGCCCTGTCCCTTACCAACAACACATTCACCCTGTCCCTTATCAACTAAAACTGTCCCTACTTCTGTCCCTAACAAACTGTCCCTATCTATCCCTACTCTACCTAACTTAACTAACTCTCTATCTATCACTACAACTGTCCCTCCTGTCCCTATCTGCCCCTACTTCTCTCCCTCAACACCCACACCACCTTATGCTATCCCTACCACCATCCACACGCAGACCAACTTTCCCTTGAGTGTGTTTTCAAAAGGAGAAGCCCCTCCAAAGCCAAGAGGCTCTCCTCACAACCAACCTCTCGAACTCCAAAGAACACACCTTCCCCAGGTCACCCAAGATGTTAATAACCACCACATCCCGGGGGATGGCTTTCTGTTGCGTCGACACTAAACACCGTGCATTCCATGTGTAAAACCTGACCACTACGCTAACTAGAAATAAAGTGCTCCGCTCTCGGCCACCCAGGGATCTGAATGCCCCATAGACCCACTCGGCGTAAGAAAGGGATGCCAGCCGTGGCCAACGTATGGAAGCACCCACCCTGAGGACCAGGGGCTTCTGGAAATGGGTCAACAAAACCCTTCTGTCGAGGCATTGCCTCACATGGTCCTATTTCCCTCATTCCCATACCCCACCGGCGGATTACCTTCAGAACCGGGGTAGCGTAAGCCGGGAGATGTCCGTGAGGTGTACGGAGGTCCTTCACTTGCCCTCCTGTCTCCCATTCCTGGAAGAAGGGCCGAAACCAACCCCTGCAGGAGAATACCCACAGAGGAGCCCTCTCTAGCCAGAGGTTGGAAATATTGGCTTTAAGAAAGGTGTTCACTAAGAACACTACTGGGTTGACCATACCCAACCCACCTAGTCTCCTCGTACAGTACGTGATCTCCCTCTTGATTAGGTTGAGCCTATTCCCCCATAACAGCTGGAAGAACAGGCTGTAAACCCGTGTCCAGAGAGGTTCTGGAAAGATGCACACACTGCCCAGGTAAATTAACAAGGGAAGCAGAAAGCCTTTAGCCAAGCTAACCCTTTCCCTCAGGGTTAACCCCTTCACCCCCAAGGGTGGTTTGCAGTTAATGACCGGGACAATTTTTACAATTCTGACCACTGTCTCTTTATGAGGTTATAACTCCGGAACGCTTCAACGGATCTTCGCGATTCTGAGATTGTTTTCTCGTGACATATTGTACTTCATGTTAGTGGTAAAATTTCTTCCATATAACTTGCGTTTATTTTTGAAAAATACGCAAATATGGCGAAAATTTTGAAAATTTAGCAATTTTCAAACTTTGAATTTTTATTCCCTTAAAACAGAGAAATATGTAACACAAAATAGTTAAGGAATAACATTTCCCACATGTCTACTTTACATCAGCACAATTTTGGAATCAAAATTTTTTTTGTTAGGAAGTTATAAGGGTTAAAAGTTGACCAGCGATTTCTCATTTTTACAACAAAATTTACAAAGCCATTTTTTTTAGGGACCACCTCACATTTGAAGTCACTTTGAGGGGTCTACATGACAGAAAATACCCAAAAGTGACACCATTCTAAAAACTGCACCCCTCAAGGTACTCAAAACCACATTCAAGAAGTTTATTAACCCTTCAGGTGCTTCACAGGAACTAAAGCAACGTGGAAGGAAAAAATGAATATTTAACTTTTTAGCCACAAAAATGATCTTTTACAAACTTTTTTTTATTTTCACAAGGATAAAAGGAGAAAATGGACAGATAAGGTTGTTATGCAATTTCTCCTGAGTACGCCAATACCCCATATGTGGGGGAAAACCACTGTTTGGGCACACGGCAGAGCTCGTAAGGGAAGGAGCGCCGTTTGACTTTTTCAAACTAAAATTGGCTGGAGTTGAGATTGGACGCCATGTCGCGCTTGGAGAACCTCTGATGCGCCTAAACAGTGGAAACCCCCCACAAGTGACACCATTTTGGAAACTAGACCCCCTAAGGTACTTATCTAGATCTGTTGTGAGCACTTTGAACCCCCAAGTGTTTCACAAAAGTTTATAATGCCTGGGTGTGAAAAAAAAAAAAAAAAAATTCCACAAAAATGATTTTTTAGTCCTAAATTTTTGAATTTTCCCAAGGAAATTGGACCCCAAAAGTTGTTGTCCAATTTGTCCTGAGTACGCTGATACCCCATATGTGGGGGTGGAAAACTGTTTGGGCGCACGGCAGGGCTTGGAAAGGAAGTAGTAACGTTTTGGAATGCAGACGTTGATGGGGGTCATGTTCCGTTTGCAGTGCCCCAGATGAGCCTAAACAGTGGAAACCCCCCACAAGTGACCCCATTTTGGAAACTAGACCCCCTAAGGAACTTATCTAGATCTTTGGTGAGCACTTTGAACCCCCAAGTGCTTCACACAAGTTTTAATGCCCGGGCATGAAAATAAAAAATCCTATTTTTTTCCCACAAAAATTATCTTTTAGTCACTAATTTTTTATTTTCCCAAGGGTATCAGAGAAATTGGACCACATAAGTTGTTGTCCAATTTGTCCTGAGTACACTGATGCCCCATATGTGGGGGGGAACCACTGTTTGGGCGCACGGCAGAGCTCGGAAGGGAAGGAGCACCATTTGACTTTTTCCAACCAAAATTGGCTGGAATTGAGATTGGATGCCATGTTGCATTTGGAGAGCCCCTGATGTGCCTAAACAGTGGAAACCCCCCACAAATGACCCCATTTGGGAAACTAGACCCCCTAAGGAACTTATCTAGATCTTTGGTGAGCAATTTGAACCCTCAAGTGCTTCACACAAGTTTATAACGTAGAGCCGTAAAATTTAAAAATCATATTTTTTCCACAAAAATGATCTTTTCACCCGAATTTTTATTTTTCCAAGGGTAACAAGACTCCAAAAGTTATTGTGCAATTTGTCCTGAGTACACTGATACCCCATATGTGGGGGTATACCACTGTTTGGGTGCATGGCAGAGTTTGGAAGGGAAGGAGCGCCGTCTCACTTTTTCAACGCAGAATTGGCTGGACGCCATGTCGTGTTTGGAGAGCTCCTGATCTGCCTAAACAGTGGAAACCCCCCACAAATGACACCATTTTGGAAACTAGACCCCTCAAGGAACTTATCTAGATGTGTGGTGAGAACTTTGAACCCCCAGGTGTTTCACTAAAGTTTATAACGTACAGCCTTAAAATAAAAAATCCTTTTTTTTTTTTACAAAAATGATTTTTTCGCCCCCAATATTTTATTTTCACAAGGGTAACAGAAGAAATTGGAACCCAAAAGTTGTTGTCCAATTTGTCCTGAGTACGCTGATACCCAATATGTAGGAGAAAACTACTGTATGGGTGCACGTCAGGGCTCGGAAGGGAAGTAGTGACGTTTTGGATTGCAGACTTTGATGGAATGGTCTGGGGGCGTCCTGTCGCATTTGGAGAGCCCCTGATACGCCTAAACAGTGGAAACCCCCCACAAGTGACCCCATTTTGGAAAATAGACCCCACAAGGAACTTATCTAGATGTGTGGTGAGCACTTTGAACCCCGAAGTGCTTCACAGAAGTTTATAACGCACAGCCGTAAAATAAAAAAAATCCTTTTTTTTTTTTACAAAAATGATTTTTTCGCCCCCAATATTTTATTTTCACAAGGGTAACAGGAGAAATTGGACCCCAAAAGTTGTTGTCCAATTTGTCCTGAGTACGCTGATACCCAATATGTGGGAGAAAACTACTGTATGGGCGCATGTCAGGGCTCGGAAAGGGAAGTAGTGACGTTTTGGATTGCAGACTTTGATGGAATGGTCTGGGGGCGTCATGTCGCATTTGGAGAGCCCCTGATGCGCCTAAACAGTGGAAATCCCCAACAAGTGACCCCATTTTGGAAAATAGACCCCACAAGGAACTTATTTAGATGTGTGGTGAGCGCTATGAAGCCCCAAGTGCTTCACAGAAGTTTATAATGTACAGCCGTAAAAACAAAAAAATCTTATTTTTTTTACAAAAATAATATTTTCGCCCCCAGTTTTTTATTTTGCCAAGGGTAACAGAAGAAATAGGACAAATTTCACAATAACTCTTGGGGTCCAGAGTACGCTGATACCCAATATGTGGGAGAAAACTACTGTATGGGCGCATGTCAGGGCTCGGAAAGGGAAGTAGTGACGTTTTGGATTGCAGACTTTGATGGAATGGTCTGGGGGCGTCATGTCGCATTTGGAGAGCCCCTGATGCGCCTAAACAGTGGAAACCCCCCACAAGTGACCCCATTTTGGAAAATAGACCTCACAAGGAACTTACCTAGATGTGTGGTGAGCACTTTGAACCCCGAAGTGCTTCACAGAAGTTTATAACGCACAGCCGTAAAAATAAAAAATCCTTTTTTTTTTTACAAAAATGATTTTTTCGCCCCCAATATTTTATTTTCACAAGAGCAACAGGAGAAATTGGACCCCAAAAGTTGTTGTCCAATTTGTCCTGAGTACGCTGATACCCAATATGTGGGAGAAAACTACTGTATGGGCGCATGTCAGGGCTCAGAAAGGGAAGTAGTGACGTTTTGGATTGCAGACTTTGATGGAATGGTCTGGGGGCGTCATGTCGCATTTGGAGAGCCCCTGATGCGCCTAAACAGTGGAAATCCCCAACAAGTGACCCCATTTTGGAAAATAGACCCCACAAGGAACTTATTTAGATGTGTGGTGAGCGCTATGAAGCCCCAAGTGCTTCACAGAAGTTTATAATGTACAGCCGTAAAAACAAAAAAATCTTATTTTTTTTACAAAAATAATATTTTCGCCCCCAGTTTTTTATTTTGCCAAGGGTAACAGAAGAAATAGGACAAATTTCACAATAACTCTTGGGTCCAGAGTACGCTGATACCCCATATGTGGGGATAAACTACTGTTTGGACGCATGGCAGAGCTCAGAAGTGAAGGAACACCGTTTGACTTTTTCAACGCAGAATTGGCTGGAATGGAGATCAGACGCCATGTCACATTTGGAGAGCCCCTGATGTGCCTAAACAGCGGAAACCCCCCCAATTCTAACTCCAACCCTAACCCCAACACACCCCTAACTCTAGTCCCAACCCTAATCCCAACCCTAACCCTAATCCTAACTCTAACCCTAATCCTAACTTTAGCGCCAACCCTAACCCTAACTTTAGCCGAAACCCTAACCCTAACCCTAATGGGAAAATGGAAATAAATACATTTTTTTTATTTTATTATTTTTCCCTAACTAAGGGGGTGATAAAGGGGGGTTTGATTTACTATTTATAGCGGTTTTTATGATTGGCAGCTGTCACGCTAAAAGACGCTTTTTATTGCAAAAAGTAGTTTTTTGCATCACCACATTTTGAGAGCTATAATTTTTGCATATTTTGGCCCACAGAGTCATGTGAGGTCTTAATTTTTGCGGGACGAGGTGACGCTTTTATTGGTACCATTTTTGAGCACGTGACATTTTTTGATCGCTTTTTATTTCGATTTTTGGGAGGTTAGAATGAACAAAAATCAGCAATTCATGAATTTCTTTTGGGGGAGGCGTTTATACCGTTCCGCGTGTGGTAAAATTGATAAAGCAGTTTTATTCTTCGGGTCAGTACGATTATGGCAATACCTCATTTATATAATTTTTTTATGTTTTGGCGCTTTTATAGAATAAAAACAATTTTATATAAAAAATAATTATTTTTGCATCGCTTTATTCTGCGAGCTATAACTTTTTTATTTTTTTGCTGATGATGCTGTGTGACGGCTCGTTTTTTGCGGGACAAGATGACGTTTTCAGCGGTACCATGTTTATTTATATCCGTCTTTTTGATCGCGTGTTATTCCACTTTTTGTTCAGCGGTATGATGATAAAGCACTGATTTTTTGCTTCGTTTTTATTTTTTATTTTTTAAGGGGTTCACAAAAGGGGTTAACTAGTGGGACAGTTTTATAGGGGGGTCGTTACGGACGCGGCGATACCATATATGTGTACTTTTATTGTTTTATTTTTTTTATTTACAATAAGTAATGAATTTATTGGGGAATATTTTTTTTTTTTTTTTTTTTTTTGGATTTTTTTTTACACATGTTTATTTTACTTTTTTTTACTTTTTTACTTTGTCCCAGGGTGGGACATCACTGTATTTCATCAGATAGCTGGTGTGACAGTGTGCACAGCACTCTGTCACACCAGCGATGTGACAGGCAGTGCAGGACGCTTCCTCATGCCTGCTCTCGGCAGGCACTGAGGAAGCCGCCTCCCTCCAGGACCCCAGCGCCATCTTGGATCCGGGTCCTGGGAGGGAGGAAGCCCTCAGAGCAGCGCGATCACATCGCGCTGCTCTGAGGGTCTCAGGGGGGCGCGCAGGGAGCCCCCACCCTGCGCGATCCTCCCCTGTGCCCCCAGCACACCGCGATCATGTTTGATCGCGGTGTGCAAGGGGTTAATGTGCCGGGAGCGGTCCGTGACCGCTCCTGACACACAGTCACGGGTGTCAGCTGTGATAATCAGCTGACACCCGGCGGCGATTAGCTGCGCTCTCTCCGGGAGCGCAGCTAATCGCCTATGACGTACTATCCCGTCCATGGTCAGAATGGCACGGGTTTTATGGACGGGATAGTACGTCTAATGTCAGAGAGGGGTTAAAGACCAACCCTTCCACTGGTCCACCTTTTGGGCGGCAATCTTGAGTCTGCCATCCCAATTTTGCTGGGGGTAGTCCCCGAGGCCAAATTCGATGCCTAGAATTTTGGCGGAGGCCTGGGGCTCTGGAAGGGGGCCCGGGAGATCAAAACTAGGATCTCCCCCTCCCAGCCAGAGACTTTCACACTTTTCCCGGTTGATCATGGACGCAGATGCCTCCGAGTAACGCACGACCTCGGACATGACCCAATCCGCCTCCCCTCTCGAGGATACGAAAAGGGAAACATCGTCAGCGTATGCCACCACCCTCAGAGGGGGCCCAGAGCCCGCATGGCCCATCCCGACTCCCATCAACGGTCCACGATCTACCCTCCTCAGGAAGGGATCAATCGCGAACGCATATAAAAGTGGGCTCAGAGGACAGCCCTGACGGACCCCAGAACCCACCTCAAAAGGGCGACCCGACCAATCGTTCACAAGCGGGAAAGTCTCAGCCCCTTGGTATAAGATCTCTAACCAATTTACAAACCTCCCAGGCAGACCGTACCTCAAAAGGACAGACCAGAGGTACTCATGGTTAACCCAGTCAAAGGCTTTTGATTGATCTAATGACAGTAGGTACCCCTTCCAGCGACCTGCCCTACCCTGTTCCACTGACTCTCGGACTCCGAGCACAGCACTAAAAGTGCTGCGGCCTGGAACAGTGCAGTGCTGGGCCTCCGAAAGGAGCCGGGGTGCAAACTTGACCAGCCGATTAAACAACACCATTGCCAGAACTTTCCGGTCCGTATTGAGAAGCGCTATGGGATGCCTATTCTCAATACGGGACGAGTCTTTACCCTTTGACAGAATAATCAGGGCTGACCTCCTCATTGAACCAGGAAGAGTGCCCGAGGAAAGACACTCATTAAACACCCCAGTCAAGTGGGGGACCACGGAGTCCCTAAAGGTGTTATAGAACTCGGATGTTAAACCATCCGGACCTGGCGATTTTTTGGGCCGAAGCCCATCAATGGCCAGTCTCACTTCCTCTTCCCTGATTTTTCTGCCAAAACACCAAGAGAGGGATCATCCCCTGGCTCAGGTATGGTTTCAGCCAGGAAAGCCGACATCTCATCCCGATCCAGATCCCTCTTCCCCAAGAGGCGTGAGTAAAAGGACATGACCACCTCCAGGATCCCTGATTTGGATGTGTTCAGGGACCCCGTACTGTCGATCAGTCCTGTCACCATCTTACAATTCATTGACATCTTACAGTTCCTGTAGGGGTCGGGTGAGCGGTACTTCCCGAAATCCCTCTCAAAAACTAAAGATGTGTGCCTATCATACTGACACCTCTTAAGCAAAGACTTCACTCTGGAGATTTCCTCACGGTCACCTCCAGTCGAGACGAGCTGCTCGAGTTTCCTCCCCAGAGCCTGATACAAGCGATGCCTGCTCAGACTTCTGAGACCCGAGAGCTGGCGGAAGAACCCCGCCACCCGCTTTTTGAAGATCTCCCACCTCTCTGACTTACTACTATAGAGATCCAAAAGCGGTACCTGGCTCTGAAGAAAATCCTAGAAGGATTGTCTCACCTCCGCTTCTTCCAGCAGGGATGAATTCAGCTTCCACAGCCCTCTTCCCATCCGGGGAGTCTCTACAACATTCAGAGAAAAGAAAATTAGGCAGTGATCGGAGAACTCCACCTCAACGGCGGACACAGCAGAAAAGATGGCGTCCGTGGCCTGGGTGTGCCGAATGTGGACATCCACCAGGCGAGCTTCACTAGCTATACTATTAAGCGCGACGCTGTCATAAGCCAGGCGATCTCCAGGACCCCCCCCGATCACGGGACCTCGTAATGGTGTTGAAGTCCCCATCAAAGACCACCTGTCGGCTCGTAAAAAGAAAGGGCTTAATCTTCAGGAAGAGACATTTTTGGTCCCACTTAGATTGGGGACCATAGATGTTTATGAGCCGAAGCTCTTGTCCCCTCATGAAGATGTCAAGGACCATGCACCTCCCCATTTCTAACTCGATCACTCGTCTGCATTCCACATCTGCAGTCTTAAAAAGGACCGCCACCCCGCTATATGGCTCGGCCGCAAAAGACCAGTATGAGGGCCCGCACCTCCACTCCCTCTGTGCCTTATATATGGCCTCCATGTCAGTTAGTCTGGTCTCCTGCAAAAATAAAATTTCAGCCTCAATTCGGGTGAAAAAAATCAAAGGCCGCAAATCTAGCCTCATCTGACTTAACTTAATGCTGGCGACATTAATGGACGCCAGCGTCAACGGGGCGAGTTCAGCCATCATGAGTGATCAAGTTCGACCGCCTTCTTCTTACCCACCAAGCTCCCACCACCCTCTGGGGAGGAGTCAGAACCCTTCCTCTTTAAGGTAGTTGAGGTGTCCATTCCTCTTCCCCTGGTGTCCTCACCTCCGGATTCCGGGTCTGTTCCCCCCCAGGAGAAACAACGTCCCTTGAGGGTTGGACTCTGCCGTCCCCTGAAGGACCCCCCGATGCCGCCCCCGGTCCCTCGCCCTTGTCCTGCGACTCCTCAGCAGAGTCTCCGAGTGCTTGGAACCGGTTGGAGAGTGTGATCAGAGGGGGGACGGTGGGCCCTTCCGTTGGTACATTCACAGTCGGAGGTGGGGGGGATTTGGAAGACTTGTTCAGCCTCCTCCTCCCCTTCCTCCTGTTGGTATGTTTTTTCCCACCCATTGATGTTGTAGGCTGCTCTACGACATCCTCATCAACACTTTCATATTGAGAGGAGCTGTCTGAGTCAGCCGCTTTATCATCCCTCTCCATCCTCCTGATCTCCTCGTTCACGGCTTCCTCCCCAGGGCCTCAGAGGCTTTAGCCACCAACCTAGAGGGAGGAGCAGGCATCACCCCGGTTACCCGAGGCTCCACCTACTCCTTACCTCCATGGCGAGCCGCCTGCTTCCGTTGATATGAGGGACCTCTAGTGACCTTGCCTTTCCTCATCGGCCCCCTAGCCCCCTCCCCGCAACCACAGCCTGCCGCATTGGAGAAAGAGCAAGGGCAGCGGCTATATGGGTGACCAAGGTCACCACACAGGTGGCACCGAATGTCCTTACACGCGGCGGCGGATGACCCACCCCGCCACACAAGGCACATTTCTGCACCTTGCGCTGAAGTGGCGGGGATCGCGGCACTTGTGACAGACCTTCGGTTGCCCCTGGTAGAAGACCAGGATCCTGTCCCTTCCCAGGAATGCCGAGGAAGGGATGTGGGTGACAGTATCGCCTGAGACCTTCAACTTAACCATGAAGGTCCAGCCCCCCGACCAAATACCAAATTCGTCCCTGTTCTTTTTTGGGACCTCGGTGACTTCCCCATAACGGGAAAGCCACGTCATTATGTCCACGCCTGAGAGTGACTTGTTACATGTCACCACGGCCACTCTCTTGATGGAATTTTGGCGAGACACCGCCTGCACGACGAAGCCTCGCCATCCGGGTTCCCCTTTCACCAGCTCATAATTCGACCAGAAGAGCTCAAGCCCCTCTGGCCGAACGAAGCTGATGTCAAAGAACCAGGCCGCTGAGGGATGGATCAGGGCGAAGATATCATTCGCCCTGAAGCCCATCTTCAGGAGGAGCTCCACCGCCCTGCTCCTGGGTGGGGAAGCTTCACTGCCCCCCCACCGAAGACGGACCACATTCCTCCTCACCGGCCCTTGCCCAGCTGTCGGGAGAGACCAGACAGTTCCTCCCTCTCTTCTCTCTTGGAAAGCGGCCAAACCATGCCTCTCTATCCAGAAAGACAAGTCCACCATCCTCCCCTCTACTATTATTGATCTTTCTCCTCTTTTGAGGGCCTCCAGAAAACGGCGGTGCAAAACGCCGTCCCCAGAGTCCAGAGGTGAGGAGACCCCCTGAGAACTCCCCCGACCCCCAGCCGTGACACCCGCAAATGAACGCCTGGGTGCCACGGCTGGGGGGCAGATGGGCCAGTCCCCTCCACTCATACTTGCTCTCACATCCATACCCTCATTCACACCCACATTCACTCCCTCATCCATATCACTCATGTCACTCCCACTCTCTCCTTCCTTCACCCCCTCATGCTCCACACCCGCAAATAATTCTTCAAAAATGTCAACCACTACCATCACTGTCATCCTCACTGTCCATCACACTACCTTTATTTTTATTAGCTTTATTATTTACACCATTTCTATTTACATTCTATTTACATTTTTATTTACATGCTATTTACATTGCTATGTACACCTCCTGCTGGGGCCCTGGCTGGACTCCTGGGGCGTCTCTATAATTGGCTCTGGTGCCCTCTTTGGCCTCACTTCTGCCCAGGAGTGCTGCCACCTCTTTAATAGCCCCAGAGCAGAGTGCACTCAGTACACTCTGCCTGGGCTTGGGAGCAACAGCAGCTCCTGAGCTCCCCTGCACCAATTTTTTTGTTCTCTTGCTTCCTAGAGCAGGGACGGACCTTGCCACCGCACCCTGCCCTCCCACACATCTCCCCTGCCGGCTTCGCCCGGAGCGCCAGAGCCCCCGCACCACCAGATGACGGTAATGGGCTGGGACCCCGACAACTCCCTACCGGCTTTCAGGGGCGCAGAACCAATGTATGGGTGGGCGGGACAGAGAGCGGCGAAACCGCCGAGGCCATGCCCCCCGCCGGCCGCAGTCATTCCAGGCTGGGCAGCAGCCCGTTTCGAGGCCACGCCCACCCCAGATGAGATGGGCACAGTGGGCGGAGCCATGACCGCAGAGGCCACGCCCCCCCGCCGGCCACAGTCACCCTGAGCTGAGCAGCAGTCCCCTTGCGAGCCACACCCACCCCCCGATGACGTGAGCACAGCAGGGGTGCGCCGGGGGGGCAGCCCCCCGAGCCCGCCCCTTTTGGCCAAAATTCGGGGGGGGCCCCCCCCCTCAGGCCCACCACCCCCCCTTCCCCCCCCCGCCCCGGGGAAGGACCACTTTTGGGGCCCCCCGGCGGGGCCCCCCGCCACCCCTTTTGGGGCAAAAGGCCAACCCTGCTTCCCAAGGGCCCCAGGGGAGCGCCCACCTTGACAAAAGGCACAGCGGCCCCCTGGCCCAGAGCTCTACCCCCAAAAAGGTCCCCCTTAAAGGACCCGTGCGGAGGGGCCCCCCGAACAGCCCCAAAACCCCCCCCCAGGGCCCCCCGCCACTTTATTTGGGGGGGCCACCCCCCTGCCCCCAGGGGGCTGAAAAAGAACCCCCCCAACGGGAAAAACCAAAAACCCCCCGCCTCCCTTCCCGCCGAAACCAAAGCCAACCGGTGCAGTTCCAGGCGCCCCACCCCCCCCTTCTCACCACCCGGGGCCCCCGGGGTCATTTTTCCGCCAAAACGGGGGCCCCCCAAAAAAGGGCAAACCGCTTTACCCCCTCTTCTTTGGGGGCCCCCACCTTTTCCCTTCCCTCCCCCCATCCCCCTCCCCTAAAACATTCCCAAACCCGGATCAAACCCCCATTTTTTGGGATAGGGGAACCCCCCGCTTTTACCCCCTCCCTCCGGGCCTTTTTTCTAAAACCTCCCAACCCCCGGGGGGGGGGCCCCAAAACCCAATTCACAAAGCCAAAAAGTTCTAAAAATTTCAAAGTTTTTATTTCATCCTTTTTCGTTTAAAAAAGCTTTAGTTTTTTCGGCGATATCTTTTTAGGGGAAAAAGCGGGTTTAAAATTCCCCCCCCAACTTCGGTTTATGTAAATCATAAACAAAGTAAAAAAAAATTTGTAATGAAATTTTCAGTTGAAAAAAGAAAAGTTAGGGGCGCACCTTGCTTGGGCAAATTCGTTTAAAAACCACAACCGGCCTCAAAGTCGGCCCTTGGGCGGGTTCTTAAAACCCCCCGGATCCATGGGCCAATTTACCTCCTTGGCAAGGCCAAAGGGGGTTATGGCCCCGGAATCTCTCCGGAGCAGTACGTCAGAAAAAAACTCCCCCACCAAACCAGAAAATTTGCGTTCCAAAAAGGGGCCCCCTTTTTTATTTGTAGCAACAATTTTTTTTTTTTTTTTTTTTTTTTTTTTTTTTTTTTTTTTTTTTTTTTTTTTTTTTTTTTTTTTTTTTTTTTTTTTTTTTTTTTTTTTTTTTTTTTTTTTTTTTTTTTTTTTTTTTTTTTTTTTTTTTTTTTTTTTTTTTTTTTTTTTTTTTTTAAAAAAAAAAAAAAAAAAAAAAAAAAAAAAAAAAAAAAAAAAAAAAAAAAAAAAAAAAAAAAAAAAAAAAAAAAAAAAAAAAAAAAAAAAAAAAAAAAAAAAAAAAAAAAAAAAAAAAAAAAAAAAAAAAAAAAAAAAAAAAAAAAAAAAAAAAAAAAAAAAAAAAAAAAAAAAAAAAAAAAAAAAAAAAAAAAAAAAAAAAAAAAAAAAAAAAAAAAAACCCCCCCCCAAAACGAAAAGCTTCCCCTTAAAAAGAAAAATGCCCATCTGTTTCCCCATCCCATTTTTTAATTATTGCAAAAAGGGGGCCCAATTTACCCAGCATCCCCCCCAAATAAAACGCGGTGATGCTTTTTTATTCTGACTAAAAGGCCCAAGAAAAAAAGAATGGGGTCATGTTTTTCCCCAAACCTTGATAAGCGCCCATGGGAGGGCCAAACCACGGGGTTCAGGGGCCCGGTTGCCTGAAACCCATGTTTTGGCCCTCCCTGCCCAGGGGGGTTACCCGGTAAAGCTTTTTTAGGCACTCCCCCCCCCGGAAACCCCCGGACCTTGAAAGGGGAAAGTTTTTCCCCCCCCTGAACCCAGGGTTTGCCGCAGGGAACCCCGGTCCCAAAAAAAATTTGACATTTTGGGGGCCATAGGATACCGGGAGGGGGGGGATTGTTAAGCACACACGCATACCTGGTGATTTTGTTACAAAACTAATCACAATCCGTTTAAATCTGTTAGGGGTTTTAACTTTTCAAATTTCCCCACAAAGGCCCCCTTTTCCCATTTACCCCCTTTTTTTTCCCAAACCCCCAAACCCCCTTTTTCCCCCCCCCCCTTCAACCAAGACAATTTCCCTTGGGGGTTTTTTTTAAAAAAAGGGTGCCCGAGGCCCTTAAACCCCCCTTGAAATCCCCGAACGCCCTTATACCCCGAATTTTAACTACCCGGGGAAAACTTTCGTTCCTCGAAAAACAATTTTTCCCCCCGGAAAACCAAAAACCCCCCGTAACCCAAATAAAGTGTCCCCCCCAAAAAGGAGAAACCCCCATAAACCCCCCCCCTAAAATTAAAATAGATTACCTTCGGGGGGGTGCATACTCCACTTTAAATTCAGACCCCTTTAATCTTGGGAATTCAAGAGAAAATCGTCCTTTTGGGGCCCTTAAAAAAGGGGTTTTAAGGGTTGTGTAAATTTCGTGAGAAAATGGGGTGGGGACCCCTTTAGAAAACCCCAGGGGTTGTTACGGGGGAAAAAAGAATTTCCACAGAAACTTCCCAAGAAAGGCTGAAGGTCAAATAAGTAGAAAAAAGGGGAAAACCCCCATTTAAGGGGGTTTTTTTATCCCCGGGGGGCTCCATGGGAACAAATAAAAAAACCAAAAATTTTTTAAAATTTCCCTTTAAAGGGGGATATTTACAGGGGATTGTAGTAATAGTTCGTGACGCCACCTGTGGTTTCTGATCAGGATGACCAGCGCTGCAGGGTAAATCCTCAGAGGGGTTGTTACTGGGCAGCAAGATGTTAAGTCTTCCACAGGTAAGACTAGTCCCTCTAAGTATATGGCGGTGCAGGATGCAGGGAATAAGTCAGACACACACAAGTCAGTCTCTTTCCATACCTTTACTGGTGGTATTTGCAGGTATGTCCCGGGAGGCTGCTCAGGGTGGAGGATGCACATTCAGGTAATCACCGAGTAGGTTTAAGGCCTCCTTTCTCTTTATGTGTGAGTTTCCAACCTGCATAAAGCTAAGTTCAACTCTGTGTGTAACAGCTACGCCCGGCCGACATTGTGGTGGAGCCTTCTTTTGGCAAGAACTAAGTCTATGGCTGATCAGGCCCGACTCCTGTCCTCCCTGATCCCGGTTACGTATCAGCACAATAGGGCCCCTCTGCGACTTGAAGTCCAGCAGGGTCACCGGTTTTCTCCTACTAACCGTGAAGGAACTAGCAAGGCTTCGGACCCAGCGTCCGGTTAAGCAGAGTGGAGGCAGCAAATGTTGCTATAACGCCTCGGTCACTCTCTCCTTTGGTCACCACTCGCCCGTCGCCCTACTCACACCCTTAACATAAGCACGGGTAACAGTAGGTGTAGTCGTCAGCTTCCTTCCTTCCACAGCTCACTGACCGTTTCTCAGTTAACTCGTTGTTATAATGACTGTAGTCCCCTTCCTTCTTTTCCTTCATAGACTCTGTCCAGAGCAGCTTTCAGGACCTTCCGTCAGACTGATTACAAGCTCGCTCCGAGAGTCACTCTCCACGTTCTTTGGGTACTAACAGTCAGGACGTTCTGAGATAACAGTTCGCCTTCTTCTCTCTGTCTCATCTGACAGGAAATCTCCGTCTGTCTGGCTAGAATGACTCACTCCTGAATCACCCAAGACTCAACTCTGACAGGAAACATACTCGCTACTGCTACGTCTCCCACACCCTTAAATAGTCTAAGGTTCCCTCTGGTGGCAATACTGGGAAGTGTGAGTGTGAATGAATATCAGGTTTTTGTAATTACCTTTCTGTGCATCCTCCTGGGAAACGTGTACCAAGCGCAGCTGGGCCACACAGGAGCAGTGGGAATATCGGTCCTGGGAAGAGGATCTTGTGGACTGGGGGCAATGTATTTTGGCTATCGAACTATATTTATTGTAAAACCACAGATGTAAGGAATATAAGATAGCTGCATTGTTAACCTGCCTAGGTGATTATTACAACCCACAACTTCAGATCTTCACACTGTTTATAACAGTTACTTTATTGAACACTTCCTTTAGAGTTAGTTTCCTATGTTGGGTGGACCCTGTTCCTCCCCCCCCCCCCCCCGGTCACTCCTATCTCATCAATGTCCAGGCATACTACCTCCTAATCCCATATCATTACAGACTAGGGAAAAAGAAGAGGAGATAAAATAGTGTGGACCAATGGAGGTGTAAGGGGCTTAAATTTGAGTGAAACTGATTAAGAGCAGGAGACTGCTACTATTAAGGCTGTTAAACTATAAGATACCTCAGTAAACGAGTGCAATACACGAGGGAATTGTTGGAGCCAGTGGGTTGGCTGCACCTATTAGAGTATGGTAAATGAAGGGTGACTTTACAGAAGACCAGTGGTACGGATTCATTTGATAGTTAGTTTGAAGCAAAAAAAATATTTTTAGTCCCAAAACTACTAACTCTCTGTATACTTACATGACTAATTCTTCCATGTTTTTAATTATTCTTTAAGACCATTTCCTTTAATATTCGGCAACAAAAGACTATGATTTTAAAATTCCACAATGTTTAGAACAGGACAAATTGTAAAAATAAGTAGAATTACGCGTTACATACTTCCACTGACTAGACAAGTCAGTATTGTATTATGATTTAAAAAGAGAAAACACAGCAGTTTGACAATAGATGGCTTCACCCAACCACTAACCATGAGTGGAGAAAAGGTTTTGATGTTATCATTCATATTCTCTAAAAAAAGGCCAAGAAAGCAAAAAATTCTGCCGGGGTCTGTAAACTTTTGAACACAACTGAATGGGAATATTAGGGTTTTACAGCCGAGTGCCAGGAGGTCAGAGGGCACAGTTTATCATTACACATAAGAATAAAAAATTTTATTAGCCCTAAAAATATATTTTCAATGTTTGAATTGATCTCTACAGTCACATCCAAATCATTTAAGACTTTTACTTTTGGATTTAGACTAAATTACAAACTGTTCACCCAACTACATATTATATTGTATATGCTGAAAATAAAATGGAAAAATTAAAAATGAACAAAAAAATGTATCAGAATTTTATCTTCTGTAAAAATATATTCTTGATACTTGATTTGACCTCTTTGTTTCTTAGGCTGTATATAAAAGGGTTTAAGAGAGGAGCAATAACGGTGTACATTAAAGAGACCAAGCTGTTCTGTCCAATCCTATATTTTGACCTCGGTCTAAGGTACATAAAAATTACTGAACCGTAAAATATTGTAATAACTATTAAGTGAGAGGAGCAGGTTGAAAAAGTTTTTTTTTTGTTGGTTGTGAAACGAAGTTTTAGAATTTTTGAAATGATCTCCACATAGGAAATTATTGTTACAATGAATGAACCAATTATTATACAACCGGCAATCACAAATATCACAATTTCATTAACCCAAATGTCCTGACAGGAGAGTTCTAGGATGGGTGGAACATCGCAAAAGAAATGGTCTATCTCAATTGATTCACAGAACGGTAATGAAAAAGTGAATGTTGTGTGAATTAGAGCATTCCCTGCACCAATGACATATGATCCCACTATGTGCTGGATACAGACCGCTTCACTCATAATCACAGTATACAACAGAGGGTGACATATGGCGTTATAGCGGTCATAAGCCATGGCTCCCAGCATACAGCATTCTGTTCCACCCAACAGCAAGACACAAAACATCTGTATAGCACAGCCAGAGAAGGAGGTGGCATTACATTCTGACCGTAGACTGAACAACATCTTAGGGACGGTACATGAAACATATAGTATTTCCAAGAGAGAAAAGTTAGCAAGAAAAAAAATACATTGGAGTGTGGAGGCTCTGACTAAGCATGTATGCAAGGATTATAGATAGGTTCCCAAACACAGTGATGTTATATGTACATAAAAAAATCGGAAAAATTAATAACTCCAGAAAATCCCAAAAGAATAAATCCTTTTACCATTGTGTGATTGCTATTCATTTCATAAGATTTCTTATGATGGAAAGAAAAATAGTGAAATTTTAATTAAGTAACAAATCTACTATGTTTTTTAAATAAATATTAGAATATAATATGACATATCAATTCGTGATCTACAGGAACAATTTGTAGCAAACTGCTGGGCAAGGAAATTTGTTTCTCTGTCCCTTAAACTAACTGAGATTTTTAATATCAACCATTAATGTGTGACTGGTGAGGTTCTGACCTGCAGAATTCTCAGTGATCAGAACAAAGATTTCATGTATACCCCCATACAGCTACATGAGCAGTTGCAGTACAGTCTATATTCTGCTGATCTTAGGAGGAAGGATGACTTAAAATTCTATCGATCTCACACTGAACGCCTACTCTAAGCATAGTTAATCGTTATTTTTTTACCCCCAAATCACAGTTACATATTAAAAAAGCCACTTACTGTAATGGATAGAGATGTGTCCAGAAGAAGTTCTTTGTTCGATCCTGTTCTCTTCACAATTTTTATCTTCTACCTGTTCCATTATTTTTCTGAACTGTTTAACTTTAAACCATTAAAGATGCATCTTAAATGGCAAATGAACTATTCCTTTATTACTTAAAAGGTTGTGAATCCATTGGGACTTTTCCCTTGAGTAATGGAGTCTTGCTTGTGTGAGAAACATTTTTAATTTGTGAAGTCTTTTAGATCTTTCAAAACTTTTTAAAACAATGTTGGAAAAAGTAAAAAGTTGTTTTTCAGGATTAAGAAGTTATTTTTAGTTAATATTTTAGAAGTTGCTGGACAGTGTGCGTTGGAAAAAAGACATGAGAAGAGTAGCAGAAATGAGAGCGAGCCGTAGTTAGTCAGTAGAAGGAAGCTAGGGAGCTTGTGAGACAGAGCGCTGCTTAGCTTAAAGGCACACCTGTTGGTTAGCTGAGTAGGAGTTACTGAGGCCAGAGGTGGACCTATCTTGTGAGACTACCCTACGACTCTGGGCCAGGGCAATGGGAGGGTCTGAGAAAAGTATCCCAGTACTTTGCCACTTTGCCAGTGTACCCCTGCTTCTGCTGGATTGTAGTTGGGTCTCTCTCGCATCTACTCCTTGGTTGGTCAACAAACTGTGACCTCTGCTGCCAGTGTTTTCAGATGGAAATTTTTTCATTAATTCCACAACAATGGCCCTCTGGTACTGCATCATTTTAGTACACCTATCTGACTCTGGAGTAAGAGATTGAAAGTTCTCCTTGTAGCGTGGGTCTAGAAGTATCACCACCAGTACAGAGTGTCAGCACAAATTTTGATAATGCGAGGGTCACAGGAAAGGCAGCGCAGCATAAAGTCTGCCATGCGTGCCAAACTGCTAACTGACAAGGCTTCCATGTCCTCACCTACAGGATGACTGACCATGCTGTCCTCCTCCTCCTCCTCCCTGTCCTCAGGCCATCCAGGTTGAACAGACGTTATGACAGTTGTGCTTGTAGTACTGTCTATAGAGCATGAAAGTAGCTCCTCCTCTTCCTCATTGTCAATCAATCCACATTGGGATGACAAGAGGCTGGGCTGTGTGTAATCACCCTGTATGGTTCCTTGCTCCATCTCATCGTGCTCTTGCTGCAAAGTATCCTCTTTCATTGTGAACAGAGAGCTTTTCAGAATACAAAGAAGCGGGATGGTGACACTAATTATGTTATCATCGCCGCTCACTATATTGGTGGACTCTTCAAAGTTTTGTAGGATGTACATATGTCTGACATCCATGTCCACTCCTGAGTTCTTATGTGTGGAGTCTGAACTGAATACCGACGGCTTTGTTGATGCTGGTAGTCAACAACTGCCCTCTTCTGCTCACAAATCCTTTCCAGAATATGCAGTGTAGAATGTTATGATATGGTAGCCGAGGAGGACAATATCAAAAATAGCCAAGGCAGCCAGTCACCCAGAGAGGTTGGTAACTAATGGATTGCAGACCCCTAAACTAACCGCACAACTAGAAGCAGCCGTGGGACGTACCTACGTTGACCTAGACGCCTCGACACAGCCGGAGAGTTAGCTAAGCCTAAAGATAGAAAGGGGAAAGCTAACTGCCCCGGAGAAGCGCCCCAAAGAAATAGGTAGCCCCCACACATATATTGGAGGTGAGACAAGATGAAATACAAACACAGGCAGAAAATAGAGTAAGCAAACGCTGGGGCACAAAACTGTCTAGATAGGACAGGACAGAAAAGAATACTTTCTGCAATCCAACAAAACCCTAGGAAAAATTCCAACACTTCTGATTCCAAAAAAACCCTGAGACCAAACTATCTCTCCCAGCTATATCAGACCTCTGGTGTGAACAGGTAGCTACCCCGCAGCCACTGAGATAACAGGGACTGAACAAATGAACAGAGATAACTGAGAAACAGACCCCAGTGCAGGCCCCAGCAGGGGGACCCGACTGACCTCACTCAGAAGGCAGAGAAACAAAAGAAAACAAAACCACAGAAACGAGCAGAAAATAGCTTATCTGAAAGTTTGTATGAGCCCACAGCAGATGACTTCCAAACTGGACCAGGAAGAGAAAACTAATCACCGGCGAGGATCATGGGAAAGTTACTCCCTTAAATCTCCCCCGTCATTACTTCCAGATCGTCCACAGCTGGATCCTCAGCTGAAGGGCCTCTGTCAGTCAAGACCGCTTAATATCAACAGCCACCAGAGGGAGCCCCAACTCAGAATCCATAGCATTCACAACAGTAGAGTTCCAACGTGTGTAGGGACATCACACACCAGTCAGTGAGCCGGAAGCTGCAGACGCTGCTGACGCTGCTGCAAGAGCGGCTGAAGCTGTAGCTGACTTTCTAAAATGTGCACACAGGTGGCGTACTTTCACAAACTGATCCGGCAGCTCCGGGTAGGATTTGAGAAATCGCTGAACCAAGAGATTAAGCACATGGGCCAGGCATGGCATGTGTGTGAGTTCGCTTCGCCTCAGAGCCGCTACCAGGTTCCGGCCATTGTCACACACGACGAAGCCTGGCTGTAGGTTCAGCGGTGTCAACCACATATCTGCCTGCTCTTTCAGAGCTGTCCACAACTCTTCAGCATTGTGCTGTTTGTCACCTAAGCATATTATCTTCAGCACAGCCTGTTGCCACTTGGCTGAGGCAGTGCTAGTGCTTCCAGCTTGCGACTGATGTGGTAATTTCAGAGATGCAGGCTGAAGAGGAGGAGGAGGATTTGCAGGAGCTGTAGACTGTGGGGGCAACCCTCATTGAACTAGGGCCCGCAATCCTCGGCGTTGGTAGGACGTGTTCCATCCCAAGGTCCGACTGGATCCCAGCTTCCACTATGTTAACTCAGTGTGCCTTCAGCGAGATGTACCATCTCTGCCCAGAAGCACTTGTCCACGAGTCCATGGTTAAGTGTACTTTCCCAGTAACTGCATTGTTGAGGGCACGGGTAATGTTGTGGGGCACGTGCTTGTGTAATGCCGGGATGGCACACCGGGAGCACTGGTGTCGACTGGGGACAGAGTACCTTGGGACAGCCGCCACCATCAGGTTGCTGAAAGCTTCCATCTCCACAAGCCTAAAAGGCAACATTTTGAGCGCAAGCAGAGGAGAAATGTATGAATTTAGTACTGTGGTCTGTGGAGCATTGGCTGGGTATTTACACTTGCGTTTCAATTACTGGTATATGGACAACTGAAGGCTGCGCTGGGACAAGGACGTGGACGTGCTTGCTGATGGTGGTGGTAGTTGAGTGTGTGCAATGACAGGTGCAGGGCAGGAGGCATATTCGCAGGCACCATGCACATATTCCACGCACAACAGCAGAAGAAGCAGTGGTGTCACCTGCAGACACTGTTCCTGTAGCCTGAGGTTCGCCACACAAAGTCAGGTGCTTTGCTGCCATGTGCCTGATCATGCTGGTGGTGGTCAGGCTGGTACTTTCGCTACCTCTGCTGATGCGGGCATGGCAGGTGGTGCAAATGGCCTGTTTGGTGTTATCGGCATGGTCTTTAAAAAATAACCAGATTCGGGAAGACCTAACACTTGTACTGGCAACTTCCGTCATGTTGGTATTACGAGGAATGGTTGCCCGCCTTCTGTCTGCGGCCACCACAGTGCTTCTTCCTGCCTGTTGTGGTGATACGCCTCCCTCCCCCTGTGTGCTGTCCTCGTTCTGCATGTCCTACTGCCAGATTGGGTCAGTTACTATATCATCCATCACCTCGTCTTCCACTTCGGCACCCAGTCCTCCTCATGACTTTTTGGCAAATGTGTCTCATCATCGTCCACATCTCGTGAAACGTTCCCACCGTCGCCTTCATGTGAACGTGGCTGCTCAAATATTTGGGCATCGCTGCATGCAATCTCAGTTTGCCCCACTTCAAGTGGACCGGGCGAGAGGCCCGAATCTATAAATGGAAAAGTGAACAGCTCTTCAGAGTGTCCAAGTGTGGGATCAGTTGTCTGCGGTCACTCGGCATGGGAGGAGGAAGGAGGATAAGGTTGAGGAATATGCGGTCCAGACTCACAACTACTCAGACTTGACATGTGGAAGACAGGGTGCTGGTGGTGGTGGCAAAGTGACTGGATGCATTATCCGCCATCCAACCAACTGCCTTTTCACGCTGCTCTGGTGTCAAGAGTGCTATTCTGCCGTTTCCTATCAATTCTGAGAGGAATCTGTTGCGAGAAGATATGAGTATTTGTTGTGGCACAATTGCAACTTGCCCACGTCCTCTGCCTCTGCATGCACCATCACCATCACGTCCACTTCACCGTCCCTTGCCACGCGCCTTTCCCATTTTAAATGGAGTACAATATTTTTCAAGTTCAATAAAAAAGAATGATTTGGTAGCAAACTTAGATCCGTGTGCGGGAAAAACGCACTTTCAAATATCTGGAATGTACTTTATTTAACAAACTGGTATCAATAACTGTGGTAAGACCAAGAAAAAACTGTCTAATGTAGCCCTGAAATGCCACAATTTTTAGTACACAGAGAGATAGGATTCTGACACAGATAACACACTGGTCAATATGTATCCTGGATTTATTTGTTTTTTACTTCCAAAAGACTGTATATAAATATAGTAACACACAGCAAATCCAGTGTAATGTAGCCCTGAAATGCCACAATTTTTAGCACACAGAGAGATAGGTGTCTGATACAGATAACACACTGGTCAATATGTGGCCTGGATTTTCTTTTTTACCGAAAAAGACTTATACAAATAGGGTAAGACACAGTAAAAAAAAGAGGAATGTTGCCCTGAAATGACACAATTTTTAGCACACAGAGAGATAGGAGTCTGACACAGATAACACACAGGTCAATATGTGGCTTGGATTTTGTTTTTTATCCCAAAAGACTGTATACAAATAGGGTAAGACACAGCAAAAAAGTGGAATGTTTACCTGAAATGCCACAATTTTTAGCACACAGAGTAATAGGAGTCTGACACAGATAACACACTGGTCAATATGTGGCATGGAATTTTTTTTTATCCCAAAAGACTGTATACAAAGAGGGTAAACGAAAAAAATTGGTTTGGTACTGTGTTAGCCAGTAGAAAAAAATATATAGAGTGTTCTCAGTGGGAGAAGCAAAATAGGAATCTTGTGGGTATGATACCTTTTAATGGCTAACAAAATATAGTGAATGATATTACAGGGCAAGCTTTTTAACATGCTTAAGCCGCTGGTAAGGAAGACAGCCAGCTATATACAGGACACTACAGACCTGCTGAATAAGCTATCCACGATAGGTTCCCTCCCCGACAGCACCATCTTAGCCACGATGGATATCGAATCCTTATATTCTAACATCCCACACGAAGATGGACTAACTGCCTGCCGAATGTTTCTTGAGGCCAATGGGATCCCTTCCGAGTCTGTAATAACACTCACCAGATTCATCCTCACACACAACTTTTTCTCTTTCAGTGAGGAGCTATATCTACAATGCACCAACATCACTATGGGAAGTAAAATGGCACCCCAGTATGCCAACCTCTTCATGGCTAAACTGGAAAATGACTTTTTAACATCCTGCTCCATCAAACCATTTGCCTATTTCCGTTATATAGATGACATCTTAATAATCTGGACTGAGTCCGAACAAGAACTTCTAAATTTCCATGACAAATTCAACAAATTTCATCCTACCATAAACTTGACATTGGACCACTCAAAAACAAAAATCAACTTTCTAGACACCACCATAAAAGTCCAAAGTGGTTCGTTCCAAACATCAGTGTATCGGAAACCAATTGACCGTCCCACATACCTCAGATGGGACAGCTTCCATCCTAAACACATTAAAAAGTCCATTGTCTACAGCCAGGCCCTCAGATACAACCGTATCTGTTCCAGTCCTAAGGACAGGGATGAACACCTAACCCAACTTAAAATGTCATTTTTAATTCAAGGTTACCATCCCACCTCCATTGATGACCAGATCATTAGGGCCACAAGGATCCCTAGAAGTCAATTATTTCAAAACAGGAAAAGAGAGGTAAATCATCGTGTACCTCTGGTAGTGACCTACAACCCATAGCTTGAAATACTGAGAAAAACGGCTAAGAAACTTCACCATATACTACACAAGGATGACCAGTTAAAAATATTATTCAAAGACCCCCCCTTGCTGTGTTACAGGCAACCTCCAAATTTAAGAAACATCATGATCCGAAGTTCAATGCCCTCAGATTCACCAAGAGGGACATATCCTTGCAATGGGAGAAGATGCAAAACTTGCATTCAAATAGAGACCAACGACAAGATCCAAGTCCCCAACACACAGCAAAACTATAAGATCCCCGGGACATTCACATGTTCCTCCTCTAATGTGGTATATTTAATTCTATGCAATATATGTCCTGTGGGTGGCCTCTATGTTGGAGAAACAGGACAGAGACTGAGAGCAAGGATGAGGTCTCATTGTCATACGATTTCAGACAAAAAAACCCATCTACCTGTGGCCAAACATTTCTGTGGTCCAGGACACAACATAGACAATATGAAAATTGTCATTTTGAAAGGCGATTTCCAATCACAAAAACATCGCAGGGTTTGGGAATACAAATTCATTAACATCTTTGATTCTGTTTACACAGGACTCAATTTGTCAGGAGGATTTATGGCCCACTACCAAATCAGAGCAACTTCCTCCAAAAACAATGAAGACACCACCAGTCCTTTGATCTCACATGCATATGGGGTCCATAATACTTTCACACCACTTATCTAATCTTACCTAATTAAGGATTCTCTCTTTAGGCTGGGTCTCACATAGCGATACACCAGCGATCCCGACAACAATCAGGATCGCTGGTATACCGCTACATTATCGCTGCTGAGCTGCCAAACATGCAGCTCAGGCAGCGATCAGTACAAGCGACACTGCGGGTAACATCGCTTAGTTTACCCGCAGTGTACCTTGGATTCCAGCGCCCTGATGCAGGGAGCTGGTAACCAAGGTACACATCGGGTTTCCAGGCGCTGCGCGGTGCCTGGAAACCCGCTGTGTATCTCGGTTACCAGCTCCCTGCTTAAGGGAGCTGGTATCCAAGGTACACAGTGGGTTTCTAGGCACAGCCCCGCGCCTGGAAACCCGCTGTGTACCTTGGTTACCAGCGGATCGCTGGTCTCCCGCCTGTCACACGCAGCGATGCGTGCCTGTCAGCAGGAGACCAGCGATCAAAAAAATGTCCTGGCCATTCAGCGACGATCAGCGATACCCGGCAGGGGGCTGATCGTCACTGAATGTCACACACAGCGATATCGCTGGTGAGCTCGCTGCTGCGTCACAAAACTAGTGACTCAGCAGCGATCTCGCTAGCGAGATCAATATGTGAGACGGGGGCTTTTAAGCTCAGTGTTTGTTTATTTAAATGTAAATGTCCATGTATCACACCATGCTTGTGTTTTTCACTGTATATAATTGGGTTTCTTCAAATATTTTGCTATACCAGCCTGATGAAGAGACGTAAGCAGTCTCGAAAGCTTGCCCTGTAATATCATTCACTATATTTTGTTAGCCATTAAAAGGTATCATACCCACAAGATTCCTATTTTGCTTCTCCCACTGAGAACTCAAAGAGGGTAAGACACAGCAAAGAAATGGGAATGTTGCCCTAAAATGCCACAATTTTTAGCACACAGAGAGATAGGAGTCTGACACAGATAACACACTGGTCAATATGTGGCATGGAATTTATTTTTATCCCAAAAGACTGTATACAAATAGGGCAAGACAGCAAAAAAATGGGAATGTTGCCCTGAAATGCCACAATTTTTAGCACACAGAGAGATATGACTCTGACACAGATAACACTGTAGTCAATATGTGGCCTGGATTTATTTTTTTTACACAAAAACACTGTATAGAAGTAGGGTAACACACAGCAAATCCACGGTGGCTCAGTGGATAGCACTACAGCCTTGCAGCGCTGGAGTCCTGGGTTCGAATCCCACCTAGGACAACATCTGCAAGGAGTTTGTATGTTCTCCCCGTGTTTGCGTGGGTTTCCTCCGGGTACTCCGGTTTCCTCTCACACTCCAAAAACATACAGATAGGGAATCTAGATTGTGAGCCCCATCAGGGACAGCGACGATAATGTATGCAAACTGTAAAGCGCTGCGGAATATGTTAGCGCTATATAAAAATAAAGATTATTATAAAGATTATTAAATGCCACAATTTTTAGCTCACAGAGAGATAGGTGTCTGACACAGATAACACACTGGTCAATATGTGGCCTGGATTTTTTGTTTTTAGCTCAGAAGACTGTACACAAACTAATTCATTCCTTTTATACATCTCAGGGACCCTTGTATATGTATATTATTCTTTACTCCTATGGGGAGTCTATTTAACTCTATGTATATCAATTTTTTGAGATACCATTTGGGCTAAGGAGCATTTACTCTGTGAGAGGATTATACCTATTGATTAATTGTGACTTATCTAATTGATTATATGACTATATAGTGATGTAAATATATGAATGTCTTTATGAAGTTTATGTAAAAAATCCTGTTCTTTTTTTCTTGGTAGTGTCATATACTGATGTATTCTTTGGGTAATCTTTTTTCTGCTATCTTTTTAAGTTTAGTTATTGGTTTACTATATCTATTTGCTATATTGATATATGTATCCCCTTTATTTCTTTTTTATATATAGTTAAAGGTACTTCTTGACAAAGGCTGGGTTATGCCGAAACGTTGATGAAATATTAATGTACCTGGATAGACCTATGAGATATGCTTTTGGATGAATCTTATCACATAGATATTATACTTTGATGAACTACCTCTTTTTCACCTGTGTGTGAATATTTTTTGAATAAAAAGTGACTCTTTTTGCAATACTTTTGTGTGCCGGAGTTTATTATATTATATCACTATTTTTTCTCCTGAGCACCATCAAGATAGTGAGCACCCCCTTCTCTATATTTATAGTTACCGTATATACTCGTGTATAAGCCGACCCGTGTATAAGCCGACCCCCCTAATTTTGCCACAAAAAACTGGGAAAACTTATTGACTCGTGTATAAGCCGGGTGTATAAACTGCCCTCCTGCTCTGTGCTGCCCCCGTCCTGCTCCTTGCTCCCCCATCCAGCTCTGTGCTCCCCTATTCTCCTCTGTACTCCCCCCCTCCTGCTCCGTCCTCCGCTGTGCTCCCCCATTCCTTCTCCGTCCTCCTGTGCCCCCCCTGTCCTGCTCCATGCTTCCCCCGTCCTCCGTTCTCCTCCCCGTCCTCCTCCATGCTTCCCCATCCACCGTTCTCCCCCCCGTCCTACTCCATGCCTCCCCCGTCCTCCGTTCTCCTCCCCGTCCTCCTCCATGCTTCCCCGTCCTGCTCCATGCTTCCCCCGTCCACCGTTCTCCTCCCCGTCCTGCTCGTGCTCCTTGTCCTCTCCTCCATCATACTCACCCCTCCCCGTGCCATCGCTGAACTTGCCTGCAATCCTGCAGCTCTCCCCGGCTTCCTTCAGCTCTACAGCGCTGAGCGGTGACGTAGTACCGCTCATTAAGACCATGAATATGGAGGCGACGCCCATGGGAGTGGCGTCGCGTCCATATTACATGACCTTAATGAGCGGGTATTACATCACCGCTCAGCGCTGGAGAGCTGAAGGAAGCCGGGGAGAGCTGCAGGATTGCAGGCAAGTTCAGCGATGGCACGGGGAGGGGTGAGTATGATCCCAGCCACCGGCTCCTGCTGCGGCACCCCCTACCCCGCTGGTTTCTGCCCTATGACTCGTGTATAAGCCGAGGGGGCATTTTCAGCACGAAAAAAGGTGCTGAAAATCTCGGCTTATACACGAGTATATACGGTAATATTTTTTGGGGTTGTCTGCTCCTTTTTGACTAAATGTCTTTTTCAATACTTTCCTATAACCCTGAAGAGGCATCAAGTATTATTGCACAGGTAATGACTCCTGGGACCTTTCTACATACTCCATCTCAAGAATTACGGATCAGAGATTTTGAAAAAGATCTACGCAGATTTACGGCGTTGGATTTACACAGTGTAACATTAGCAGAGTATCACAAAGTGCAACGGATCCCACGTGGTCTCAGAGTGTCCCTGAGACCTACGTTGTTTCAGAATGATACAGAATATTGCACAAAATTCGAATCTATATTAAATAAATGTTCTATGGAGTTAATCGTTTTGACCATTGTTTTTTTACAGAAGGAGATATCTGAACTTCAAACAAGGATCACTGCTACTGAACAACAACTCAACAGTACCACTTCTTCCGAGGACTTCAAGACATTGAAGGAAAAACTCGACAAGACCATTTCTGAATTCCGGAGTAACCTCCAGGACAAAAAGAAATCTAAATTTTTGAGAGACGCCGACGACTATAAGAACAACCAAGTTTATAAATGGCGATCCAATACCTATTACAGTACCCAGAGATTTCCACAAAGGGAATACAGCTCCTTCTCAAACAGTTCGGACAGCGACCTCGGATCTTCTCGTCCTTCTTTTTTAGGAACATGTCGGACTCGTCAGTATCGAGGAAGACGCGGAGGGGGCGTAGACAATACCGGAGATCGTCAGCGAGTGATGACCAGATCGCAGGTAAGAGAGTTGCCTCTAACCTCGTCTACAATATATCATCACAGATTCTCTCCCCATCTGAAATGAGCTTGTTGGAGAAAGGTCTATCCTTTTGCCCGGTCCCTCATTTTGATACTTTTCAGATTGATCAGGAATTATATCGTTTCTTTAGAACATTGAGACTGAAGGTTCATTTTTCTGGTCAACCTCAGGATGTTATTCATGACCAACCTCTTTTACAATCTGGCTTCACTCTGAAGACATTAGGCTTAAGGATTCCTAGTACCTTTCAACCCCCTAGGACACATCATCCTATTGAAACTTATATTGAATTGGTCAAAAGAGATGTTAAGATATATTTGGAATAAATTAATAATGGTCAGCTTAAGGTTAAGAATAATCTTACCAATATTGAATATAGATCTCTACTCTCCTTGAAGAATAATGGTAATCTGATAATTAAACCGGCTGACAAGGGGGTGCAATCGTGGTTCTTGATAAGTCATATTATATGGAGGAAATTTATTCTCAATTAAGAGATTCCAACACGTACATGCCAGTTTCTGTCAATCCTACTTTTGAAATTGAGAAAAATATTAGGTTTATGGTCAATAACTATTTGGAGATCGGTATTATAGATAAAAATTTGGGAGAATTCCTTATAAATAAATTTCCAGTTATTTCCATTTTTTATACCCTCCCCAAGGTTCATAAGAATTTACTAAGACCACCTGGGAGACCGATTGTTGCGTCAACAAACTCCATTTTATCCCCACTTGCTATAATGTAGGAAAAAGTTCTTTCTCCTCTTATCCCATATATGAAGTCATATTTGAAAGATACTACACATTTTTTGCAATCTCTCAACGATGTGGGCACACTCCCTATCGGCTCACTACTAGTTACTATGGATGTAAATAGTTTATACACTAGCATTGACCATCGTGAAGGTATTAAATCAGTCAATCTGTTTCTTAGAATACACACAAATTTTAGTGTCATCCAGATTCAATTCTGTGAAGATATACTTACCTTAATTCTCACAAAAAAAATTTTTTTTTGGTGATCAATTTTATATGCAGAAGAAGGGAACCGCTATGGGGTCCAATATGGCACCCCTGTATGCCAATATATATATGGATTTTTTTTAAACATGTTTTGTATATCCCCATTCTTTTTTTACAACAAAAGTATTATACTGGCGACGATACATTGACGACGTTTTCCTGATTTGGACTGGTGATATTGAAACTCTTCTCTTTTTTCACACATACTTGAATTCATGTATCCCTGACATTTCATTTTCAATACAATATGATAATCATTCCATTAATTTTCTTGATGCGCTTGTCAAGGTTTCTAAGGAGGGTGTTATAGAAACAGATTTATACGTTAAACCCACAGATAAAATTAGCCTTCTCCTATATACTAGTAGTCATCCAACACATGTTAAAAAATCTTTACCAAAGCCACAACATGATAGAATCCTGAGGATTGTATCTGATCAGATTACTCGTAATTACAGACAAGATGAAATGTGTTGTGAATGGGTTTGAGATGAGTTCTGAGCAGAGGCTCCCTCTGGTGGTTACAAGCGGTACTAGTGAGGATTGGGAATCAGGTGTTACTGATTGGTCTTATTTAAGGGAATCATTTTCCCATCAGGGTTGCCGGTGATCTATTGTTCTGGTCTGAATCCTTCTTTCCAGTTTCCCTTGTAGCCTGCTGTGTCGTGTCTGCATCTCCTGCTATCAGATAAGACAATTTCTTATTTTGTGTTTTTGCTATATTTTTGCATTTTGTCCTGCACTTCTGTGGGGGCCTTCAGGGTCCCCTCCGGGGGCTTTTGCCCTCTCAGTTTAGTCCAGCCACTGTGTTTTGTACTTTTGCTTTTTTCAGTTTTTTCAGTGGCTGCTGTTTTTGTTACACCAGAGAGCTAATTTAGGTGGTAGAGGTCGTGTGATCTCAGGTGATTTTGAAATTAGTAGAGTTGGTGTTTTTCAGGGTTTTCTGGGATTGCAGTAAGTACCCTTCCTGTCCTTTTCTATTTAGATAGTTTGGGCCCCAGCGTTTGCTCATACTATTTTCTTTCTGTGTCAGTATTTCTTCTTGTCTAACCGCCATTACATGTTTGGGGGCTTTCTATTATCTTTGGGGTTCTGCTCCGGGGCAGATAGCTTTCCTATTTCTATCTTTAGGTGTAGTTAGTTTCTCAGGCTGTGACGAGGCGTCTAGGACCAACGTAGGAACGCTCCACGGCTGCCTCTAGTTGTGGTGGTTAGTCAGGATACTGCAATCTCATAGATTCCAACTGCTCTGGTGTATTGCCTTTTTTGCCTGCACTCCTCAGCTACCGTAACATAACAGTATCACCGGCCACAAAAATTGTATGGTACTCACAGAAGGGAAAAAATATTTTGAAGGAAGAAAAGTTGTCAGAGATATTTTTCTGTTTGTTGCATTTTTTTTTTCCTCTGTATCTCTGGGTGCTGGGGAGGATCTTTTCTCCCAATGGAGTTTGCACAGTTGTCTGGCCGTGTGGATCAGCTTGCCACTGAGGTTCGGAGTATTGCTGCATATCTTGCTAGGTTGCCTGTTGTGGAACCTAGGATCCCCATGCCAGATTTGTTTTTAGGGGATCGAGCTAAGTTTCAGAATTTCAAAAATAATTGTAAATTGTTTTTTGCCTTAAAATCTAAGTCCTCAGGAAACGCAGCGCAGCAGGTTCAAATTGTCATCTCTCTCCTGCGTGGCGATCCTCAGGATTGGGCTTTTTCCCTGACACCTGGGGATCCTGTTTTGAGTGATGTTGATGCATTTTTTCAGGCTTTGGGGTTATTGTACGATGAGCCTAATGTCACTGATCAAGCTGAAAAAGCCTTGTTGGCATTAAATCAGGGGCTTGATGACGCTGAGTTATACTGTCAGAGATTCCGTAGGTGGGCAGTCCTGACCAAATGGAATGACGACGCTTTGGCGGCCCTTTTCCGGAAGGGTCTGTCGGATAATGTAAAGGATGTTATGGTGGGATTCCCTGTCCCCTCTGGTCTCAATGATTCTATGTCATTAGCGATTCAAATTGACAGACGTTTGCGTGAGCGGAGAAGTATGCGTGGAGTGGTGTTGCCTTGTGAGCCAGCTGCTGAGCCCATGCAGTGTGATGGAGTGGTGTCTGGGGCACAGCGTCATGAGTTTCGAAAGCGCAATGGGTTATGTTTCTACTGTGGTGATGCCTCTCATGCTATTTCAGTCTGCCCTAAGCGGGGAAGACATTTTGCACGCTCAGTTGTCTTGGGTAGTGTTCAGACTAAGTTTTTATTAACTGTCACTCTGATATGCTCTCTGTCCTCATTTTCTGCTCAGGCTTTCGTTGATTCTGGAGCAGCTATTAACCTGATGGATTATGATTTTGCTAAACGTTGTGGATTTCCCTTGATACCCCTACAGAAGTCTATTCCCCTACTGGGGATCGATTCTACCCCTTTGGCTGAGAATAAACCCCAGTTTTCTACTCAGGTGATAATGAGGGTTGAACCTGATCACCAGGAGTGCTGCAAATTTTTGGTTCTATATAATCTGCATGACATTATCGTGCTGGGTTTCCCTTGGTTACAGTCTCATAATCCTGTTTTGGATTGGAAATCTGTGTCTGTAACCAGTTGGGGCTGCCAATGTGTTAATACCAACACTCCTGTTTTTTCTGCCTCCCCCCAGGCTGAGGATGTTCCTGACTTTTTGTTTGATTTTTCTGATGTGTTTAGCGAAAGTAAATCTGCATCCTTACCTCCCCATAGGAGCTATGACTGCGCTATTGAATTAGTGCCAGGTAGTAAATTCCCTAAGGGTCGCCTTTTTAACTTGTCTGTACCTGAACATGACGCTATGCGGTCTTATATCAAGGAATCATTGGAGAAGGGTCATATCAGACCATCCTCTTCACCCTTAGGTGCCGGTTTTTTCTTTGTGGCCAAAAAGGATGGTTCATTAAGGCCGTGTATTGATTATCGTCTTTGAACAATATTACTGTGAAATATCAATATCCGTTACCCTTGATTTCTGACCTGTTTTCCAGGGTGAAAAACGCTACTTGGTTTACCAAGCTTGACCTCAGGGGGGCGTATAAACCTTATTCGCATTAAGCACGGGGATGAATGGAAGACGGCATTTAACACCCCTGAAGGGCATTTTGAGTACCTTGTGATGCCCTTTGGGCTCACTAATGCTCCTTCCGTCTTCCAGTCCTTCATGAATGACATTTTCAGGGATTTTGTGGACAAGTTTCTGATTGTTTATTTGGATGATATCTTGATTTTTTCTAATGACTGGGACTCTCATGTGAAACATGTTCGAACTGTATTCCAGATTTTGAGAGAGAATGCTCTGTATGTGAAGGGATCAAAGTGTCTTTTTGGCGTACAGAAGATCTCATTTCTGGGATTCATTTTGTCCCCATCTGTTATTGAAATGGACCCGGTCAAGGTTCAGGCCATCTGTGATTGGGTCCAACCTACTTCATTAAAGGCTCTTCAGAGATTCTTGGGTTTTGCCAATTTTTATCGTAAATTTATTGGTAATTTCTCGGTTATTGTTAAACCATTAACTGATTTGACCAGAAAGGGTTCTGATGTGGTGAATTGGCCTCCTGAGGCAGTCTCTGCGTTTCAGGAACTTAAGCAGAGATTCACTTCTGCTCCTGTTCTACGGCAGCCTGATGTTTCTCTGCCATTTCAGGTGGAGGTTGATGCCTCTGAAATTGGGGCAGGTGCCGTTTTGTCCCAAAAAGATCCAGAGACCTCTAAAAGTAACCCTTGTGCCTTTTTCTCTCGAAAATTTTCTCCTACTGAACGTAATTATGACGTGGGTAATCGGGAGTTATTGGCCATGAAGTGGGCTTTTGAAGAGTGGAGACATTGGCTGGAGGGAGCCAAACATCAGGTGGTGGTCCTTACGGACCATAAGAATCTGGTCTATCTGGAATCTGCCAAGCGACTCAATCCTAGACAGGCCAGGTGGGCCTTGTTTTTCACACGTTTTAATTTTGTGGTTTCCTTTCTTCCTGGCACTAAGAATGTTAAGGCGGATGCCCTCTCGAGGAGTTTCCTTGCGGACTCTCCTGAGCTATCTGATCCCTCTGTTATTTTGAAGGAGGGTGTAGTTCTTTCCGCCATCTCGCCCAATTTGAGACTTGCTCTGGAGGGGTGTCAGGAGGATAGGCCCGAGCGCTGCCCTGTTGGAAAATTGTTTGTCCCGGACCAATGGAAAAAGAGTGTGATGTCTGAGATTCATTGTTCCGCATTGGCTGGGCATCCCGGAATTTTTGGTACCAGAGACTTGGTTAGTCGGTCCTTTTGGTGGCCTACCTTGTCTCGCGATGTCAGGGAATTTGTGCAGTCCTGCGGGACTTGCTCTCGCTCCAAGCCTTGCTCTCGCTCTAGTGGTTTGTTGATGCCATTGCCTGTGCCCAAGAGACCATGGACCCATATCTCTATGGATTTCATTTCCGATCTTCCTGTTTCTCAGAGAATGACCACCATCTGGGTAATTTGTGATAGGTTTTCCAAAATGATACATCTTGTGCCATTACCTAAGTTGCCTTCCTCCTCTGAATTGGTGCCGTTGTTCCTTCAGCACGTGGTTCGTTTACACGGCATTCCTGAGAACATTGTGTCTGACAGAGGAGTCCAGTTTGTTTCCAGATTTTGGAGGACTTTTTGTTCTAAACTGGGTGTTCAATTGTCTTTCTCCTCGGCATTTCATCCTCAGACCAATGGTCAAACTGAGAGAACAAACCAGACATTGGAGACTTATCTAAGATGCTTTGTGTCTGCTGATCAGGATGACTGGGTCTCTTTTTTGCCTTTGGCTGAGTTTGCTCTTAATAATAGGGCTAGCTCTGCCACTTTGATGTCTCCGTTTTTCTGTAATTCTGGGTTTCACCCTCGATTTTCTTCAGGACAGACGGAGGCGTCTGTCTGTCCAGGTGTTGACTCTGTTGTTGAGCGTATGCAGCAGATTTGGGACCAGGTAGTGGAGAGGTTGTCCCTCTCTCAGGAGAAGGCCCAGCGGTTTGCTAACCGGCATAGGACTGATGGTCCTCGGTTTAAAGTGGGGGACTTGGTCTGGTTGTCCTCAAAGAATATTCCTATGAGAGTAGCATCTCCTAAATTTAAGCCTAGGTTCATTGGACCTTATAAGATCATGGAGATTATTAATCCTGTTTCTTTTCGTTTGCTTCTTCCAGGGACATTTAAGATCCATAACGTGTTCCACAAGTCCTTGTTGAAGAGGTTTGTTGAGCCAGTGGTTCCTGCTGCTGTGCCTCCTGACCCTGTTTTGGTTGAGGGCAATCTGGAGTATGTGGTTGAGAAAATATTGGATTCTCGTTTTTTCTAGACGAAGACTCCAGTATTTGGTTAAATGGAGAGGTTATGGTCAGGAAGATAATTCTTGGGTGTTTGCTTCGGACATCCATGCTAGGAGACTTATCCGTGCGTATCATAGAACTCATCCTGACCGACCTGGTTGCTCAAATGAGGGTTCGGTGACCCCTCCTCAAGGGGGGGGTACTGTTGTGAATGGGTTTGAGATGAGTTCTGAGCAGAGGCTCCCTCTGGTGGTTACAAGCGGTACTAGTGAGGATTGGGAATCAGGTGTTACTGATTGGTCTTATTTAAGGGAATCATTTTCCCATCAGGGTTGCCGGTGATCTATTGTTCTGGTCTGAATCCTTCTTTCCAGTTTCCCTTGTAGCCTGCTGTGTCGTGTCTGCATCTCCTGCTATCAGATAAGACAATTTCTTATTTTGTGTTTTTGCTATATTTTTGCATTTTGTCCTGCACTTCTGTGGGGGCCTTCAGGGTCCCCTCCGGGGGCTTTTGCCCTCTCAGTTTAGTCCAGCCACTGTGTTTTGTACTTTTGCTTTTTTCAGTTTTTTCAGTGGCTGCTGTTTTTGTTACACCAGAGAGCTAATTTAGGTGGTAGAGGTCGTGTGATCTCAGGTGATTTTGAAATTAGTAGAGTTGGTGTTTTTCAGGGTTTTCTGGGATTGCAGTAAGTACCCTTCCTGTCCTTTTCTATTTAGATAGTTTGGGCCCCAGCGTTTGCTCATACTATTTTCTTTCTGTGTCAGTATTTCTTCTTGTCTAACCGCCATTACATGTTTGGGGGCTTTCTATTATCTTTGGGGTTCTGCTCCGGGGCAGATAGCTTTCCTATTTCTATCTTTAGGTGTAGTTAGTTTCTCAGGCTGTGACGAGGCGTCTAGGACCAACGTAGGAACGCTCCACGGCTGCCTCTAGTTGTGGTGGTTAGTCAGGGTACTGCAATCTCATAGATTCCAACTGCTCTGGTGTATTGCCTTTTTTGCCTGCACTCCTCAGCTACCGTAACATAACAGAAATGGATAGTAAATTTCGTGATAGGGGTTACCCAGACAAAATCTTGGCCGATACTCGAAAGGAGAAAAAAATATCAAGGTCATCGAGGGATGATCATTCTCGAATTGCATTTGTTAATGTTTTTCATCCTTTCAAACAAAGTATTTATCAATGTATTATGAGACAGGAATATTCTGCAAACCTCCTATCCTAATGTTGCAGAATTTAAGGGAAAACCCATGGTATGTAACAAAAAATCTAATAATTTGAGGAATTTTTTGGTTAGGGCGGATATTGGTTCTATCAAGAAGGCATCAGGACAAAGTTTGTTGCGCAGTCCAAGAAATGGGACTTTCCCATGTCTTGGATGCTTACAATGCTCTAATATGTCTAAGGGAGATAGTTTTACACATCCAAGGACGGGACAGAGATTTTGTATTAAGGGCTATTATACATGTGACTCAACTTATGTCATATACTTTATTAAGTGCCCCTGCGGTCTCGAACATGTTGGTGAGACCACCCAACATATCCGGGACCGCATTTCCCAACATAAGTCCACGATCCGATGTGGACGCACACTTTTACCAATTCCTGCCCACTTTCTTGAAAATAGACAAACCATTGCCCAATTGAAGTATCAAATTATTGATCATGTTCCAAAAGCGAGAAGGTGAGGTGATAGAATTGCCAAATTAAAAGAACACGAATCGTATTGGATACATACCTTACAAACACTTTCTCCGTATGGCCTGAACAGAGAGTATGAGCTCTCATATTGATTTGTTGATTTATTAGGGTTCATCATTATTATTGTCCATAATTTGTATTGATTCCACCTTCTCCTTTTTATTACAATGCCGTAGTATTATTTCCTTGGTCATTCAATACCATTTTATTACATATGATTAACATTTTGTTTTTGTTAAATGCATAATTTCTAATTTTTATATTAAATATAGTGAGTTTTTGCAAAATAGCCCTGTTGGGCTATGTCCGCAGTATCTCTAATAGCCTTGTTGCGTGATGTTGCACTATGTCTGTAGTATATACATATATATATATGTTAGGACTGTAATATATAGCCTGTATATCATCATATGATCCACCACTTTGTTTTGCGTAAAGCTTGAACAACCACAACGGTATCATTATTTAAAAGATAGTATAACAGCATCATTAATCATCTCATCGTGATACCAAAATTTTGGACATGTACTAAAGGACTAGTCACAAAAATAAGCAATGAACAGAGAAAAACAAGTGACCAACAGTCCATATATAATATAAAATATGCTTTTATTAGATATCAAAAAGAAACAAATGGACAAGGTGATAACACATATGGTGCACACTTGCAATAGGTGTACACCTATTATATATGGACTGTTGGTCACTTGTTTTTCTCTGTTCATCACTTTGTTTTGCAGTATGTCGGCACTGATCTTGTGACATGATCTCCTGTTCGGACATGCGCGGTGGACAGCGTTGCACTCGACTGTCTTCGGCTATTTTCGGCACTTATCGGCTTTCAACGCATGCGCACTGGCATTCTGACCTCTTCAGTTTGACCTGGAAGTACTTATGCACAGTGTTCCTCGTGTCCCTATATAGATACACTGTGTACACATTATTTCAGTTTGCTGCTGTTGCACTTCTTGGACGCGGTCCTCCTTTGTAACGATTCACCATAAGGTATGATCTGCCATGCTGGTTTTTCAGGGCTATTTCTTCTTCTCCATTTTTTACTGCTACTTACTCTATGGCAACTATTATTGAATCTGTGCATATCGTATTATGTTCTTTTGCCACACTGATTCATTCCTTTTATACATCTCAGGGACCCTTGTATATGTATATTATTCTTTACTCCTATGGGGAGTCTATTTAACTCTATGTATATCCATTTTTTTAGATAACATTTGGGCTAAGGAGCATTTACTCTGTGAGAGGATTATACCTATTGATTAATTGTGACTTATCTAATTGATTATATGACTATATAGTGATGCAAATATATGAATGTCTTTATGAAGTTTATATAAAAAATCCTGTTCTTTTTTTCTTGGTAGTGTCATATACTGATGTATTCTTTGGGTAATCTTTTTTCTGTTATCTTTTTAAGTTTAGTTATTGGTTTACTATATCTATTTGCTATATTGATATATGTATCCCCTTTATTTCTTTTTTATATATAGTTAAAGGTACTTCTTGACAAAGGCTGGGTTATGCCGAAACGTTGATGAAATATTAATGTACCTGGATACACCTATGAGATATGCTTTTGGATGAATCTTATCACATAGATATATACTTTGATGAACTACCTCTTTTTCACCTGTGTGTGATTATTTTTTGAATAAAAAGGGACTCTTTTTGCAATACTTTTGTGTGCCGGAGTTTATTATATTATATTACTATTTTTTCTCCTGAGCACCATCAAGATAGTGAGCACCCCCTTCTCTATATTTATACACAAATAGAGTAAGACACAGCAAAGAAAGTGGAATGTTACCCTGAAATGCCACAATTTTTAGCACCCAGAGAGATAGGAGTCTGACACAGATAACACACTGGTCAATATGTGGCCTGGATTTTTTTTTATCCATAAAGACTGATTACAAATAGAGTAAGACACAGCAAAGAAATGGGAATTTTGCCCTGAAATGCCACAATTTTTAGCACACAGAGAGATATGACTCTGACACAGATAGCACTCTGGTCTATATGTGGCCTAGATTTATTTTTTTACATCAAAAGACTGTATAGAAGTAAAATATTTAGACTTGAGAGTCCTCAGTGGTTGATACCTTTTAATGGCTAACTGAAAAGATGGTAACAAATTGCAAGCTTTCAAGACTACTCAGGTCTCTTCATCAGGCATAGACTAATACAAAATCTGAAGAATCACATATTTATACACAAGAGGACACAGGAATAATGCAATAGGTAAGACATGTGACGTATATGTGACATGTATAGAAGTAGGGTAACACACAGCAAATCCTGTGTAATGTAGCCCTCAAATGCCACAATTTTTAGCTCACAGAGAGATAGGTGTCTGACACAGATAACCACTGGTCAATATGTGGCCTGAATTTATTTATTTTTACCCCAAAAGACTGTATACAAATAGGGTATCAGACAGAAAATCCAGTGTAATGTAGCCCTGAAATGCCACAATTTTTAGCACACACAGAGATAGGCGTCTGACACAGATAACACACTGGTCTATATGTGGCCTGGAATTTTTTTTATACCCCAAAAGACTGTATACAAATAGGGTAAAGGTACTGCCACACTAAACGTTCCCGCTAACGATCACGATAACGACGCTATCGTTGGTGTGATCGTTTTAAGGTCGCTAGTAGCGGCCAAACTGGACGATCTCATTAACGACGCATCAGCGGTTAGCGATCTCTTTAACGACTTTGGCGGTCGTTGGGACGTGCCACACTGCATGTACTGTGAAAGATCACGACCTCGATAGGCGTGACTGAGCGCAACCTTTTGCACGCCCCTCATCACAGATTGGTGGTCACTATTTATCTCATAGATATTTATCACAGTTCTCCCGCTTTGTGATTGGATGACCGCGTCATAAAAGACGACGTATCAGCACTCCTCTCCATTGCTCTCGAGCAGAAGCGGTTCTTTCAAATCTCCAGCATCGTTCCAGTGTGTCCTGCTAGCCTTTGTAGCTACTGCGATCCAGTTTGCGCCACTATAGAGGTTGCTGCGTTCCAGTCTACGGCGTTGGTTTTTTTGCGATCCAGTCTGTGGCGTTATATCCTCTGCGATCCAGTTTGTGACGCTATTTTGTTTCCCTATTTTCTTTTTTTTTCAAAATCACAAACAAGTTTTGTAAGGTAGGTATTTTTTTTGTCACATTTAATTTTTATTTTTTCTTTAATTTTACAGATCCATTTTTAGATCTCTGCTGTTGTTAACCATTGTCGTCCATCAATTATTTTTTTTTGCCATTGTTTTGTTCAGGCACGCCCACCACCACTGTGTGGCCCAGCTGCGCTTGGTACACATGTTCCCAGGAGAGTGCACAGATAAGGTAATTGTGAAACCTGATATTCATTCACATTCACACATGTCCAACACTGCCACCAGAGGGCATCTTAGACTATTTAAGTCAGTGTGACGGAGCAGTAGGGAGTTGTAGTAGAGTGGAGTGGAGTGGAGGTAGTTGAGTCCAGTCGAGTTTGTTTCCAGTCAGAGTCTTGGAGGGAGAGGAGAGAAGACTGGATCCTGACAGAGCTTGATTAGCTCACCTTGAATTGAAGTGGAGGCTAGTACGAGTAGAAAGGAAACTACTTTAGCCTAGTCAGAGCTACAACTGAATCTGTTATCTCAGAACAAGCTGCCTGTGTTCTCTAGAACGTGGAAAGTGACTCTCGGAGCTACAGCGTGTACACAGTCTGACGGAACGTCCTGTGAGCTGCTCTGGACAGAGTTTTTGAAGGGAAAGAAGGAAGGGAACTACAGTTTGCAGTTATAACATCGAGTTAACTGAGAGCAGGTCAGTGAGCTTGGAAGAAAAGCTGATTACTACACCTATTGCTCCCCGTGCTTATGTTAAGGGTGAGAGCAGGGCGACAGGCGAGTGGAGAAAGAAGGAGAAGTGACCTAGGTGACAGATCACCTTCACTAAATTGACCGGACACCGGGTCCGAAGCATTGCTAGTACTTCATGGCTAGTGATAGAAAATCCGGAGGCCTTGCTGGACTTCAAGTCGCAGAAGGTAGCCCTAAGTGTTGATACGTAACTGGAGTCAGGGAGAACGGGACGGAGTAGGTCTGATCAGCCACAACGACTTAGTTCTTTCCAACATCTGATTATCAGAGACAGAAAAGGCTCTACCACAATGTCGGCCGGGCGTAGTTGCTGCATAACAAGTTAAACTTGACTTCATGCAAGTTAGGACTCACATACACATAAAGGTAAAGGAGGCCTCAAACCTGCTCAGCAATCACCTGAATGTGCATTCTCCAACCTGACCAGCTTCCCGGGACATACCTGCCAACAACATCAGTAAAGGTATGGAAAGAGACTGAATTGTGTGTGACTGACTCTTTATCTACACCTTGCACCACCATAGACTTCGAGGGAACAGTCCCACCTGTTGGGGACTTAACATCTAGCTGCTTAATAACATCCCCTCAGAAGATTCACCCTGCAGTGCTGGTCTATTTGATCAGAAACCACAGGTGGCGTCACGAACTAATCCTAAAATCCCCTGTAAATATTCCCCCTTTGTATGAGCGCCCAGGGTCACGGACCGAGCTCTGCTGCCAGCGACCTTCCCCATAGACTTCCATGGGCTCGGTGCCGAGTACCCCATAACCCTGGAACCCTGTATTTTGGTGCGCATCACCACCATTTTATGATCCCAGCTCTGTCAATGTTTACTCCAGCTGCGCCCACAACCACCATTTTATGTTCCCTGCTGTGTTCTATGTTGTAGGCTATGTAAGCATTTTATTTAACCATTCTGGCGTTCTCACATAATCATTTTTTTATTACAGATGGCTGATAAGCAGGAATTTTTGCGGGAGTTTATCGAGCTGTACCGCTCAATGCCGTGCCTGTGGAAAATAAAGTCGGCTGATTACTGTAACAGGTTGAAAAAGAAGGACGCATACCAAAAACTGGTGGAGCTCTGCAAGAACCGTTACCCAGATGAACCGGCGGATGAGTCATCGGTGAAAAAACGCATTCAGGCCCTCCGCACAGTGTACAAAAAAGAGCTAAATAAAGTAATAAATTCTACCAAATCTGGAGCGGGGGCCGAAGATGTTTATGTCCCCCAACTGTGGTACTTTGATCTGTTCGCTTTCACAAGGGACCAAGAAGCACCCAGACAAGGGACATCCATGTTGGATCTAGACCCGGTGATCCAGCCGGACACCCCTGTCATACATGTAAGTACCTTTGTATTACAACACATTTTAATGTACATGCCAAAGTGGACTTAAATTTAAAAAATATAATTGTGAAATGTAGATAAAATGGCAGAATTATGCACTTCATGTACTGATAATTTATCTAGCTCAACGGTTGAGGCCTATCCATTTACAAGTGTCGTTTTCACATTTTTGCTGTATACGGGTGTTATAGTGTGAAGATAAATTTCTTTGTCTTTACAAGTGTCGTTTTCACATTTTTGCTGTATATGGGTGTTATAGTGTGAAGATTAATTTCTTTGTCTTTGTGATTTACCATTTGTTTTTTGTTCATGCAGGACACAGAAGAGGCTGTCTCCACACCTCCAACTGAACAAGACAGCATGTCGTTGATCCAAGATGAAGAAGTAGTCGAGCCACCATCCTCATCTGTGCGGAGCCGGCTTACATTTTCAGGAAGGAAAAGGAAGGCTCCCACCTCGGCTACTCCTGAATTGGTGGAAATTGCGAAAAAAGTGCTTACGGCAGAAAAAGACCAAACTAAAATAACAGGGTTTGCATACTTCGCTAATGAGAAGCTCCCAACACTGGATCCTGTACAGCGGATTCATGCAGAGAGACTCATGTTTGAGGTACTGACTCAAGCGTCTTTTGGAAACCTGGATAACAGATATGTCGTCATGCCAAGACCGCAGTACCCGGACTACTCATGGCTAGAGTTGAGCGATACTTTCCGATATCCAAAAGTATCGGAATCGGAATTGTATCGCCGATACCCAAAAAATATCGGCGATACCCGATACCGGAAATCCAATGTAAGTCTATGGGAACAAAATATCGGAATTAAAAAAACCCCATTCTTGCCTTGTTGGTTAATTGTACATGAAGGAAAACAACAAAGAGTAATGTAGAATGTATTGGGGAAGGTTGAGGAGACATTAAAGGCATAGATGTTTAACCCAATCAAATGGAATAGCATAAATATTTTTTTTTTTAAAGATGTTCGGATTGACGAAGAAATTGACAATGTTGTTAATGTTTTTTCTATTTTGGCAAATATGTATATTTCACAACTTCCATGCTCTTCACCTTTTTAACTTTTGACACACTTTCTCCTTCATAATCTTCAGCAGCATCATCTTTTTCATCAAATTATTCTTCATCTTCACCTTCTTTATCTTCTTCTTAAACTTCTTGCTATTCATCTTTTTGTTAACATTACTCATATTCTTCTTATTAAACTATTATTCTTATTCATATTGTACTTCATCTTCTTCATCATATTCTTATTTGTGACAGAGAATCCTGTACTTGTAATCTGTCAAAGTATGAATTTTTCATCCTTCCGTTCTTGCTGTCACAAAAGATTTAAATTACAACAGTATTTGTCCGTGTTCAGTTTAGCCTGCAGCAGCAGGCATTTTCTAGGGGCACCACGAGGAGGAACGGACTCACCCCCATACACTGCTTAGTCTTCTTCTGCTTAGAATTTAGAGCATATATTTTGCTCTTCATTTTGGTCTTATACTTCATGTTCTTCTGCTTTTTGATCTTCTGCTTATTGTTCTTAAGTCTCTTGTTCTGTATCTTGTAGTTTGTCTTAACCTTCTTAGTCCTGTTTGGTAATCTTTTATTTCTTCTTTGTGATGGTGTTTAGGCTGGTTGGCTTGATGCTCGTCGTCCTTGTGGTCGTCATCTTCTTCGGGGTGGTCATCAGGGTCGTCGTCTTCATTGTTGGAGATCCAGAGTGATTACCCAAAAAAGCATTGAAAAAAATCTTCAATTTGTAAATGTAGCAGAAGGTACAAGAGTCAATGCAAGTAACGAGGACCAGCTGACTGTGCTGGAACCCGGAGGGGCAGCAGAAGGAAAAGAGCCAATGGCACAACCGAGGACCAGCTGACGTTACTGGGACACGGTTACTAAGCAGGAGGTACCTGTGCTCCAAAGCACTACCAAGGACCAGCAGACGTTGCTGGAACTCGGATACCGAGATGCAGGCACCTAGGCCAAAGGCACTGCGGAGAACCAGCTGACGGTACTGGAACCCGGACGGGTAGCAGAAGGTACCCATGGAAATTTAAGTTGACAGGCCGCGAGCCGGCCGCAGTTACCGAATCCCACAGTACTACAGTGGGTGATTGTCCTATTGTCACAACGGAAACAGCCTTTATTTGCATATCCCGCAGCACACATAGGAAGCACCTAAACTCCAAGCACCATAGAGTCGGCTAACCCGACCGCAACACGACAGGACAACTTATTGGAGGCTAAGTGACGTTTACACTGACAGGAAACAGATGGCGTGCTGTAACCAGTCTGGGCAGGAGTGAGTACCCGTGCCAATGACACTTCCGAGCAACAACTGGCGGTGTTGAAGCCCAGGGATGAGAAGACAACAGGATGGAGGCAGCATGACTTTTTGCCGTTCACACAGCAGGGGAACAGCTGACATTACTGAACCCCAGTAACACAGGAGCAAGTGTAGACTGTGCTAACAGCACTTCCGAGCAACAACTGGCGGTGTTGTAGCCCAGGGATGAGAAGAGAACATGGTGGAGGCAGCAGGACTTTTTGCCGTTCACACAGCAGGGGAACAGCTGACATTACTGAACCCCAGTAACACAGGAGCAAGTGTAGACTGTGCTAACAGCACTTCCGAGCAACAACTGGCGGTGTTGTAGCCCAGGGATGAGAAGAGAACATGGAGGAGGCAGCAGGACTTTTTGCCGTTCACACAGCAGGGGAACAGCTGACATTACTGAACCCCAGTAACACAGGAGCAAGTGTAGACTGTGCTAACAGCACTTCCGAGCAACAACTGGTGGTGTTGTAGCCCAGGGATGAGAAGAGAACATGGTGGAGGCAGCAGGACTTTTTGCCGTTCACACAGCAGGGGAACAGCTGACATTACTGAACCCCAGTAACACAGGAGCAAGTGTAGACTGTGCTAACAGCACTTCCGAGCAACAACTGGCGGTGTTGTAGCCCAGGGATGAGAAGAGAACATGGTGGAGGCAGCAGGACTTTTTGCCGTTCACACAGCAGGGGAACAGCTGACATTACTGAACCCCAGTAACACAGGAGCAAGTGTAGACTGTGCTAACAGCACTTCCGAGCAACAACTGGCGGTGTTGTAGCCCAGGGATGAGAAGAGAACATGGTGGAGGCAGCAGGACTTTTTGCCGTTCACACAGCAGGGGAACAGCTGACATTACTGAACCCCAGTAACACAGGGGAACAGCTGACATTACTGAACCCCAGTAACACAGGAGCAAGTGTAGACTGTGCTAACAGCACTTCCGAGCAACAACTGGCGGTGTTGAAGCCCAGGGATGAGAAGAGAACATGGTGGAGGCAGCAGGACTTTTTGCCGTTCACACAGCAGGGGAACAGCTGACATTACTGAACCCCAGTAACACAGGAGCAAGTGTAGACTGTGCTAACAGCACTTCCGAGCAACAACTGGCGGTGTTGTAGCCCAGGGATGAGAAGAGAACATGGTGGAGGCAGCAGGACTTTTTGCCGTTCACACAGCAGGGGAACAGCTGACATTACTGAACCCCAGTAACACAGGAGCAAGTGTAGACTGTGCTAACAGCACTTCCGAGCAACAACTGGCGGTGTTGTAGCCCAGGGATGAGAAGAGAACATGGTGGAGGCAGCAGGACTTTTTGCCGTTCACACAGCAGGGGAACAGCTGACATTACTGAACCCCAGTAACACAGAGCAAGTGTAGACTGTGCTAACAGCACTTCCGAGCAACAACTGGCGGTGTTGTAGCCCAGGGATGAGAAGAGAACATGGTGGAGGCAGCAGGACTTTTTGCCGTTCACACAGCAGGGGAACAGCTGACATTACTGAACCCCAGTAACACAGGAGCAAGTGTAGACTGTGCTAACAGCACTTCCGAGCAACAACTGGCGGTGTTGTAGCCCAGGGATGAGAAGAGAACATGGTGGAGGCAGCAGGACTTTTTGCCTTTCACACAGCAGGGGAACAGCTGACATTACTGAACCCCAGTAACACAGGAGCAAGTGTTGACTGTGCTAACAGCACTTCCGAGCAACAACTGGCGGTGTTGGAGCCCAGGGTCAAGGAGGATGTTTAAATACTATATCAAGTATTTTCCTTGTTACGTGTCAATTAAAAATGTCTATACTCCAAACAAGAGAAATATAACCTTTAGTACCATAAGATGATGATTTAACTTAAAAAAATATATGTAAATTAATAATTTACAAACATAAACGCATACATTAACATGTTGAAAAGCAATGCAAACCACAATTAAAATAGGTTAAATAATCTGCTATACGGTTTAAAATAAAAGCATACAAGTACATATCAGAATCCATTAATGATGGCTAAGTAACAGTATGTACACCATTTTTATTGTGTAGACAATGAATGGCTGACTTAAAAACATAATCAGCATTACAAGTTATCTTTGACATTCATAAAACTTTACATTTGGTGAATAATATCACTAAATTTTTTAAAAAATATCTAAAATTTCCATCATGTAATACTGATAATATGTGCCAATCATTTATATTAACAAACAAAAAATTTAAAAAGTGTATAGTGCAGAGTGAAAACAGATATTTATGCCTGACTGTGGACTTGCAAGCATGACAACGGATAGATAAGGTATATATAGATGAGACTGCATAGCCACAGATGGTGAATGGCGATGTAATACTGTACCTCAATAAAGTGTGCGTTACTACTACATACTTTTTTTTATATAGCTTTATAAAAGGTTACGTGCATGTATGGTTGCGCCTTTGTTTGGACGCACAGGTTGGCTTCCTGCTGTGACGCGTTGGGTATTGGAGCGTCTGTACGTCTTATGACGCAGACTAACATTCACGGTGCGCATCGTTCATCATCGCAAGCGTACCGACAACACAAAGGCGTTGTCATGACTGCTTTACTCAGTAAACATGCACCTATGATGAAACATACACGCATGTGCCCTATTACATAACAAGCTACAAGAAAAACGAGTGTGAGGTGTGACACAGCTGTTTTGTTAAGGTACAGTATTATATCGACATTGTACAGGTGTCGCTATTCAGTCTGATAAATAGATATCATTCACCTATTCTATCAGTTGTCGTTCTTTCAGCACCACTTACAGGTATATATTTTGCTATTGTGACTATGCACTATTGACTTTACCAAGGTAATGCATGATTTTTGTTAGCGATTATCATGTTTACATGAAGGACCTTTATGATATGGGCTGTTAACTTTCTAATTAAATATGTATTTTTTAAAATGACACAAATATAAGTAATGTTGAAGATGACTATTCCTACATGCATTGTTTGCACAATATTACAGGTGTACATCACGTCCCTTAATCAACATTGGATTATTATATTTACTTGTATGCTTTTATTTAAAAGGCAAGAACACTGAAGTATAACCTTCGCACTGCAGCAGTTGTCAAAGTTCAACCCACATTATGCACTTACAACATTGCAGCATTTGAGTCATGATGTGAGTTGGATTTGTCTAAGCTATGGAGTGACAAGGTTGACCATCAGTATCCTATAGCATAAGTAGGCTTTTGTGTTTGCATTTGTTTTCGACATGTGCATATCTGTAATAATATGTCACAATTATTTTGTTACAGATTTGTGACAAAGACTAATCATTTTATGGTTTTAAAGTTGACGTTTCAAATGTTTACAGCTTAGAAATCAGGGTGTAGCCTCATATCTATGTGTAGCACTAGACACTTTGACATGTCATGTTTTTTTAACCATGATTAGGTAGCTAGCAGTAATTTTTGCCGGACACACAGCAGGGGAACAGCAGGCGTTACTGAACCCCACAAACACATCAGCGATTGTTTTCATCTGTGCATCTAACACTTCTGAGCAGCAACTGGCGGTGTTGAAGCCCAGGGTCAAGGAGGGTGTAGGCAGAGGCCTAGTATGAGATGTATGAAGTTGAAGTTGTAGTTAGCAGCAGTAATTTTTGCCAGACACACAGCAGGGGAACAGCAGGCGTTACTGAACCCCACAAACACATCAGCGATTGTTTTCATCTGTGCATCTAACACTTCTGAGCAGCAACTGGCGGTGTTGAAGCCCAGGGTCAAGGAGGGTGTAGGCAGAGGCCTAGTATGAGATGTTTGAAGTTGAAGTTGTAGTTATCAGCAGTAATTTTTGCCAGACACACAGCAGGGGAACAGCAGGCGTTACTGAACCCCACAAACACATCAGTGATTGTTTTCATCTGTGCATCTAACACTTCTGAGCAGCAACTGGTGGTGTTGAAGCCCAGGGTCAAGGAGGGTGTAGGCAGAGGCCTAGTATGAGATGTTTGAAGTTGAAGTTGTAGTTAGCAGCAGTAATTTTTGCCAGACACACAGCAGGGGAACAGCAGGCGTTACTGAACCCCACAAACACATCAGCGATTGTTTTCATCTGTGCATCTAACACTTCTGAGCAGCAACTGGCGGTGTTGAAGCCCAGGGTCAAGGAGGGTGTAGGCAGAGGCCTAGTATGAGATGTTTGAAGTTGAAGTTGTAGTTAGCAGCAGTAATTTTTGCCAGACACACAGCAGGGGAACAGCAGGCGTTACTGAACCCCACAAACACATCAGCGATTGTTTTCATCTGTGCATCTAACACTTCTGAGCAGCAACTGGCGGTGTTGAAGCCCAGGGTCAAGGAGGGTGTAGGCATAAAATATTGAGTTATTGCCTTGTTACGTGGCCATTGCAAATGTATGTACTTCAAACAAGAATAAATGAAGTTTTACTAGGACAATAAAATGATGAATTTCAATTCCAAGAATAGAAAAATATTTATACTTGAGAGTCCGCTGTGGTTGATACCGTTTAATGGCTAACTGAAAATATGGTAACAAATTCCAAGCTTTCCAGACTACTCAGGTCTCTTCATCAGGCTTAGACTAAAACAAAAAATGAAGAATCACATATTTCTACACACAACAGGACACAGGAATAGGTAAGACAAGTGAGGGAGGGACAAGTGAGGGGAGACCGGCCAAAAAATGAGAACAAGGATGAATTATCAGCGCCACACAATAAGAGAAAAAATAATGGATTTACCTGTGGCAAAACACTTTTGTATGCCCGGTCATAGCATGATGGATATGGAATTACTGGTATTAAAATATAACTTCAAATATGAGAAAGATACAAAGGTTTCAGAATATAAGCTCATCATGACCTTTGACACTGTTAGTGATGGAATGAATAGATCACACGGATTTATGCCATTCTATATCAATTAAGGAATCTGCGTCTCTGCCCTTCCAGGGGCATGAAAACACAAAACCAGACCCAATCAGAGGGCAATAAAACTTTCTATCCTTATCTAGGAACTGTTCCAATATTTATGTTCATCCCTCTGTGATAATGACAGTTCTGCTACACGTCACTTACTTGTCTTACCTATTGCACTATTCCTGTGTCCTGTTGTGTATAGAAATATGTGATGCTTCATTTTTTGTTTTAGTCTTTGCCTGATGAAGAGACGTGAGTAGCCTCGAAAGCTTGCAATTTGTTACCATCTTTTCAGTTATGCATTCAAAGGTATCAACCACTGCGGACTCTCAAGTCTAAATATTTATCTATCTACTGGCTAACACGGTACAAAGATACACATGTTTCCTAACTTCAAGAATAAAAATAAAGACACTGCAAATATAAACGCATATATGCACATGCCAACAAGAAATGGAACAACACACCACCCAAAAAATTGGTTACAAAATATAGTGTTGTAAATTTAACAATAAAAGTCCATTTTTGTATTTATGAATAATGCTTAAGGAACGCTATGTTAAACCATAACATAGTGAAGACAATGGATTTTGTAATAGTCACTCATCATCATCATCACAATTTAGATGTGACAGTCACAGACATTTCAATTATTTAAGTTAATAAAATAGTTACTTTGTACACCATGTATGACATGTCCAGCATGGACTCATCAATGTGACTGATGACACAATAATGTACGATAAAAAATAACCATTTAAAAAAACATAATGCATTGTCACAATTTAAGTGTGTGCCTGCAAGTGTAGGTGAAACAAAGGCTACGGATAGCAAAGGTATATTCTATGTCTGTATCAGACAGTGGACAGCCTCTAATGGGTAATGGCGATGTTATACTGTACGTCAATAAAGTCTGCGGCTGCAATCATACATTTTTTGCTTGTACAGTGTTGAAGAGGGTAAAAGCATGTCTGGTTGCGCAAGGCTTTATCCGTCAACACTACCTTCCTACTGTCACGCGTAGGGTAGGGTAGCGTGTGTCAATTAGATGACTCTATAAAATGTGACGTTACGCAGCGTTATTGCGCCCTAGGGACGCCAAAAATACGACAGCAGTAATCATTTACTGTCTAATACTCCACCTATGACCAACAAAAAAAGACCGTTCCCTCTTTAACAATCTACAAGACTAACAAGCATAATGGAAAATGAACTCGGCACTCAACTTTAATATAGTGAGAATAAAGATTTTTATTCACAGTAGTAACACGAAACGTTTCGGTCCTATATCATGGACCTTCATCAGTCACAGATACTACTGGGAAGGGGGTTGATCCGCATAGGGAAGAAAGAAAGGGCTGGATATAGCCTGTATTGGTGGGGTGAGATGAGGAAGAGGACAATGCCTCTATTGCACTAGTAACCTGTTGTGAAGGAGTCCGGCAGTGAGGATAGGTCTCTGCATTGGACGCGGTGTCCACCGCTAGTCTGAGCGCCAGTAGTATCTGTGACTGATGAAGGTCCATGATATAGGACCGAAACGTTTCGTGTTACTACTGTGAATAAAAATCTTTATTCTCACTATATTAAAGTTGAGTGCCGAGTTCATTTTCTATTAGATACGGTGTGGGAACCTACTCTGGCACCTTCTTGGTTGTGCACACGGTTATTTTTTCATAACAAGCATAATGGTTGACGCTGACTTTATTGAGGTACAGTATTACATCGACATTGTCCATGAGTAACTATGCACTGTGATACCTATATACCATTATTAATTTATATCTGTTGTGGTTGTTTCAACAGCACTTGCAGGTATAACTACCTATTGTCAGTATGCATGATGCACTTTCTAGATGTAATAAATTTATTATTGCACATTATTACCAGGTTTAGATGCTGGCCATTTCATATATGGTGTGTGAAGTTACAGTTGGCATCAGTATGTGTATTTTATAATGTCTGTCATAAATAAAACTCGTGATGATGATGATGAGGATTTTATGATTCGTACATCCATTGACTGCATTATCTTACAGGTACAGATAAAGTTCCTTAAAAAGCATTAATTGATAAGTATGAAATGTACTTTTATGCATTAATTTCAAAAAGTGAAGACTATGTTTTAGTTTTTGTTACCATTTGTAATAGACATGTGCAGATATGCGCTGTGATGACAAATTATTATTTGTCCATATTTGTAATAAAAATTTATCATTCTAGGCCTGGAAAACTTCACAATTTCCTGTTTTAAGCATAACAATCAGGGTGACGGCTCTTCCCTATTTGGAGCATGTTCGACATGGGTTTTTCTGTGCATGTGTAGGGAACAGGAGACTTCTTGCCGGACACACAGCAGGGGAACAGCTGGCGTTACTGAACCCCACTAACACTATAGCTTGTGTATTGGTCTGTGGACACGACACTTCTGAGCAGCAACTGGCAGTGTTGTAGCCCAGGGAGTAGAGTTCAGGTGGTAGAAAGATGAACATAACAGGAGACATGGATAACGTTGCGAACCAGTTATTTAATCTGAAAACGGACAGACAAATTCTGGCGAGATCCATGCCTTGTTCATTTTCAGAAAAGTAAGCCGGTCTACATTATCGGAGGATAGTCGCATGCGACGGTCTGTTAGTACACCACCTGCAGCACTAAAGACGCGCTCCGATAATACACTGGTAGCAGGGCAAGCCAGAACCTCCAATGCATACTGGCTAAGCTCTGGCCATGTATCCAGCTTAGAGACCCAAAACTTGAATGGGGAAGAGCCATCTGGGAGTACACTGAGAGGGAAAGACATGTAGTCTGTCACCATCTTACGGAAACGTTGCCTCCTGCTGACTGGAGCCGTCTCGGATGGTGTAGACATTTGTGGCGCTGCCACAAAACTTCGCCACATTTGGAACATACTGGTCTTGCCCTGTGCAGAGGCGTTGCTTGTGCTCCCTCTTGTTGCAGAGCTGTCTCCACTGCCTCGACGCACAGAGCTGCTTTGTAAAGCAGTAGCAGCAGCAGTGCTCTCGGCTGGAATGGAGAACATTATGGATTGCACCAGTGTGTCTTGGTACTCCCGCATTTTACGCTCCCGGTTCAACGGTGTGATGAGGCTTTGTAAGTTGTCCCGGTAGCGAGGGTCTAGGAGGGTGTACACCCAATAATCAGACGTGGTGAGAATGTGGGCGATGCGGCGGTCGTTTCTCAGGCACTGCAGCATGAAATCAACCATGTGCTGCAGACTCCCAACTGGCCAAGAAACGCTGTCCCCTGCAAGAGGCGTCATCTCTGCCTGCTCTGCATCACCCCACCCTCGCTCTACATACTGACTAGAGCGTTGTGTACCTCCCTCTGGAGCGATGTCTTCCTCCTCCATTGACTCCTCCTCATCCTCCTCACAAAGTGAGCCCTGCCCAGCCCTTTGTGAGGAACCACGTTGCGCTGACTGTCCAGAAGGTGATGGAATTTGTGACTCCTCATCCTCCACCTCTTCCAAAACCTCATCCCTTATTGCTTGCAGTGTTTTTTGAAGCAGGCAGATAAGGGGGACAGTCAGGCTGACTAGTGCATCATCTGCACTCGCCATCCGCGTTGACTCATCAAACGCACGCAAAACGTGGCAGATGTCCTTCATAGAGGCCCACTCAGTAGTGGTGAAGTGTGAACGGCGCAAATTGCGAGTTGATTGCGCCTGATGCAGCTGATACTCCATTACTGCTGGCTGCTGCTCACACAACCGCTCCAACATATGTAACGTGGAATTCCACCTGGTGGGTACGTCACATATGATGCGATGTTCAGGAAGGCGAAATCTGCGTTGCAGAGCTGCAATGTGCGATCTGGCCATGCTGGAACGTCGCAAGTGAGCGCACTCTAGGAGGACCTTGTGCAGCAGTGCATCAAGATCCGGATAGTCCCTCAAAAAACTCTGCACGACCAAGTTGAGCACATGTGCCAGACATGGTATGTGAGTGTGGTTGCCAAGGCCCAGACCTGCCACCAGATTTCGGCCATTGTCACACACTACCAAGCCTGGCTGGAGATTCGCTGGCAAAAACCACACGTCGCTCTCCTGCTTGATGGCATTCCAGAGCTCCTGCGCTGTGTGGCTTCGATTCCCCATGGAAATTAATTTCAGGACGGCCTGTTGACGTTTGGCCACGGCTGTGCTCATATCGGTCGCATCAGGTAAGCGTTCACGGGTCCATGTGGAGGTAGACCGTGACGGCTCCTGCAGCGATGATTCTGAGGAACTGGAGTAGGAGGAGGAGTCAATGTGGACAGACTTGATTCCTGCAATCCTTGGAGTTGGCAGAACACGTACAGCGCCACTCGCAAGATCTGTACCCGGCTCCACAACATTGACCCAATGGGCAGTGAGGGAAAGGTATCGTCCCTGGCCATGGGTACTGGTCCACGCATCGGTGGTCAGGTGGACCTTGCTACTGACGGCGTTTAGTAGCGCATGTTTAATTTTTCCCTCGACATGCTTTTGCAGACCAGGGACGGCTTGCCTGCTGAAATAAAATCGGCTGGGCACATTGTATTGTGGGACTGCCAATGCCATTAAGTTACAGAAACTGTCAGTCTCCACCAGCCTGAATGACAGCATTTCAAGGGATAGGAGTTTTGCAATGCCAGCATTCAGAGCCTGTGCTCGTAGATGGTTTGCCGAGTATGGCCGTCTTTTATCCCATGCCTGTGCTACCGATGGCTGTTTTGTGGCCTGGGAGTGTGAGGATGACAGGGAACTTGCAGCTGTGGGTGGAATAACACTGGGTCTCTGGACAACAGTGACAGAGTTTCTTCCATGGCGATCCTGTGAGGAAGCCGAACCAGCTGTGTGTGAGCTGGAGGAAGAGGCTCCAACACGAGCTGAAGATGCAGGTGCTGCTGTAGGTTGGCCTACATCTCCAGTGTGTCTTTGTAACTCAACCACGTGCTTTGACCGCACATGTTTCCACATATTTGTGGTATTAAGGTTACTGACACTTTTACCTCTTTTTACTTTTTGATTACACAGCTTGCATTTGACATAGCAAATATCATCTGCAAGTGTGTCAAAAAAGGACCACGCAGTGCAAGTCCTGGGAGCGCCCGTTTTGGCTGTTGGAAGAGAACTGCTACGAACGGGTGCCAAACTGGAGGCTACAGGCAACCGAGTCTGCAGCCTACCTCTCCCTACTGTTTGGACTGTTGGGGCAATCTCTTCCTCAGAGCTGCTACCACCACCTTCCTGTTCCTCACGCCATGTTGGGTCTTGGACCTCATCATCTCCACTACCCTCTTCCAACACCTCTTCCAACACCTGCTGCTGTTGGGTGGTCTGGCCAGCACCATGCTCAACAGAAACTGGCACCTGAGTCTCATCATCATCAGATGCGTTCTGCGGTGTGCTGACCATCGGCACTGGCTCACCCGCCTCTTCACATTCAGAGAGACACAGCTGTTGCGCATCACTGCATCACTGCATACTGCCTCTTTCGGGAAAACTGGTGGATGCTGTGTCACTGGTGCGGCAGCAGCCACAGAATCCCCACTTCCTCTCCCTGCTGAAACTCCACGGCCACGACCACGTGCCTTACTCCCTGCCTTCTTCATCTTGGTAGATTGATAAAGAAAGTCAGAAAAGTTATAAGGCCTCAGTGTGGTTATTCCTCAGAGACTACAGTGAACACTGAAACACAACTGTTCAGTAGCTGTGAAAGGCCCCTTTGTGTACTTCTATAGTGTTTGCAACCAATGTATTGTATACGGATGGAAGCGCGTCACACTAATAGATTAGATTTTTTTCAAATATAATGGAGCAGCACCAATTAGAGAAAAATGTGAAGGATGAGGCAGTGACACACGCTCAGCAGACTACAACCAGCAGTGGTTGAAGAACTAACTGGAGCGTAATCTGCACTCAAAAAATGAAAAGCTCACAGACTACAGTGAACACTGCAGACAACTGTTCAGTAGCTGGGAAAGGCCCCTTTGTGTACTTCTATAGTGTTTGCAACCAATGTATTGTATACGGATGGAAGCGCGTCACACTAATGGATTAGATTTTTTTCAAATATAATGGAGCAGCACCAATTAGAGAAAAATCTGAAGGATGAGGCAGTGCCACACGCTCAGCAGACTACAACCAGCAGTGGTTGAAGAACTAACTGGAGCGTGATCTGCACTCAAAAAATCAAAACCTCACAGACTGCAGTGAACACTGAAACACAACTGTTCACTATCTGTGAAAGGCTCCTTTCTGTACTTCTATAGTGTTTGCAACCAATGTATTGTATACGGATGGAAGCGCGTCACACTATAATTTCTATTGAATGGAGCAGCTAGAATTACACTAAAGAAAAAAAAAAGAGTCTGTGAGTGACACGTGCAGATGCCTACAGACAGCGTTGGATGCAGAGCAAACTGCAGCGTCACCTGCACTCTCACACACACACCTTGCACAGAGCTGTTAAAACAACACTGCAAGGCAAAAGGAAGCTTTACACAGCGGTTGGTAAACTAGCCTGCCTAAAGCAAAGTACACAAAATCGCAATCTCTAACTGTCCCTCAGAGTCAGCAGAGCAGCGTTCTGTCCCTAACTGAGTTCACAGCACAGTGACGCTAAAATGGCGGCAGCGCCTTTTATAGTGCATTCTGACATCATTTCAGCAGCCAATCACAGCCATGCCATTAGTTAAGATGACCGCAGCATTACAGGATGTGCCCACACTTCATAAGATTCCTCATTGGCTGACTAAAATCACATTGCCTCTCAAAGAATTATGGGAACTTCCGATTTCGGTATACGATACTGGAAAAATATCGGAACTAAGTATCGGAATTCCGATACAGCGAATATCGGCCGATACCCGATACTTGCGGTATCGGAATGCTCAGCACTACTCATGGCCCAACAATCCTGTGCCGAACCCAATTGGGCTAAATCCTGCAAACCCAAACATTGGTGCTCCCCCTTATTTTTATTCACCGCAGAGGCAGCGTGGTAATGGCATTGATCCATTTTACCAGCAGTTGTAGTTTTTAAAATGTTTTACAAAAGTTTTTTTTGTTGTTTATATTTTTTTTACATTGATACCTTTTTTAATAAAAATCTTATTTATCTAATGAATTGTGGTCTTTTCTTATGTGATGTCAACTATTAAAATGTTGTATTTTTATTACATCTACTTGTCACACATGGGGTCATGGAGTACCAGCTATCATAGGTGTTCCATCATAGGGAAAAAATGAAATGAAAAAAATTTCAAAAATTAACATGTCTTTTAAAGGCCCCTGGTCACACTAGCGCTAAAACCTTATACTAAAAAATAACACACCACACCTGCGTAGATTAACGTAAAATAGAAAATATATATTTTTTTCATATATATATATATATATATATATATTTTTTTTTAAAAGAAATCAAATTTAAATAAAAACAAAAAACAGTAACATAATAAAATAAAAAATTATAAACAAAATATTAACAAAATAAAAATAATTAACAAAAAAAAAATTAATGAGGGCCCCGGAGTCCAGAAAATACCCTCTCCAGCATCACCCCGTGGTGATGCAGAGCTCCCATGGCACTTTGCATCTCTGCCACCGCTGTTTGCATGGCTGCCACCGCGCTGCTCATTGCCGCCATCAGCCGGCGGTGTGACAGCAACAGGTCCTGGGCAGTTGGGATTTCTGTGGAGGTAAAGGTAACAGTTAACCAGGGAATTCTGTTGCAACATCAACATGTACATGTTATGTTTGTTAACACTTACGGTTTTCCTCAGAGGACCCGCTTACTGCCCACCCAGAACCTGTTGCTCCGCCGGCTAGGAAAACAAAGAAAAAAAAATTTATATCACAACAGTCATTACACATAAGACCTTACAAAGTTCTCAAACTTGTCTGAAGCTTATATATTGTGCGTTAATTACCTGATGGGGAGCCTGCATCCGTGTCACGGGATGATGCTGGAGAGAAGGCATTTCCTGGGGTAGGGCTGGAAACCACCGAATCAGGAGGGGGGGTTGCTGCCGGAGAAGGGGTTGAAGGGTTGGAGAGGTGTGGTGATGATGGTGGTGGAGGGGTAGCCGGGGAAGGAGATGATGGAGGTGGAGGGGTAGCTGGGGACGGTGGAGCAGCTGGTGCTGGTGAAGGTGGTGCTGTAAATGAAATATACAATTCAGAATCCCCATTACCACTGCCGGTAATCCCATCACTGCCTGCCCCATCACTGCCAGCCCACCACTGCCGGTACTCCCATCACTGCCTGCCCCATCACTGCCTGCCCCATCACTGCCGGTACTCCCATCACTGCCTGCCCCATCACTGCCGGTACTCCCATCACTGCCTGCCCCATCACTGCCGGTACTCCCATCACTGCCTGCCCCATCACTGCCAGCCCCATCACTGCCGGTACTCCCATCACTGCCTGCCCCATCACTGCCGGTACTCCCATCACTGCCTGCCCCATCACTGCCTGCCGCATCACTGCCGGTACTCCCATCACTGCCTGCCCCATCACTGCCTGCCCCATCACTGCCGGTACTCCCATCACTGCCTGCCCCATCACTGCCTGCCCCATCACTGCCGGTACTCCCATAACTGCCTGCCCCATCACGGCCTGCCCCATCACTGCCGGTACTCCCATCACTGCCTGCCCCATCACTGCCGGTACTCCCATCACTGCCTGCCCCATCACTGCGGGTACTCCCATCACTGCGGGTGCACTGATATAGGTAGATAACCCACAAAACATAACCTCTCCAGATACCCTCATCAATACTCACTGTGAGGCCTGCGTAGCTGGGCCCGGATGCTGGCGACCCTCTCGCTGGACCGGTATCGGAGGTCCGCCAGCTTCTTTCGGATCTGCTGTGTGGTCCGCTGCACATGAAAGCGCCGCGCCAGGCCCCGCCGGATCCTCTGCAGGACTACCTTTTTGTGGCGCATAGGATGCTCCACAGGTAGCCTGCAGTCATGTCCCCACTTGTCCACCCTGGAGATTAGGTAGTGGACCTCTGCCTCCGTCCACTTAGCCCAGCGTTGTCTCGCCTCCATTTTCAACAACAGCGCATTTGACAACGCCAGCGCCATGACGTCACAGCGTGCGCACGTTACGTGCGTCCGCACTCGCGATGCAAAACGATATTGCGATCGCAAAGTGACCGCAGCAGCCATGTGCCCAGCCAAGCACAGATATGACATGCTGTTGCGATCGCAAAATAACGGTTCCAAGCTAGGCAATCACAATGGCTTTGCATATCTGTATGCATATCTGTATAGCTGGAGCTCGTGACAATAGTCACATTGCGATCACAATGGCGTCGCATATCTGTATGACTGGGGCTCGAGAATCTTCACCTTGCAATCACAATGGCTTTGCATATCTGTATGCATATCTGTATAGCTGGAGCTCGTGACAATAGTCACATTGCGATCAAAATGGCGTCGCATAGCTGTGATTCCCTGGTGAATGTTGACCTTTACCTCCCAAGAATTTTCAAATATATTTATAACAATTTTTTAACCTTTCATATATGACTATAATATAGATATTATATATTAAAACTTTATATATGCAGCTGTGGTGTATTATCTGTTATATTTAATTATAATGTTTGAACGCTAGTGAGACCATAGGCCCTTAAAATAATTGTAAATATTTGAAACTTTTTTCTTTATTTTTTTAACAATTAACTCCTATGACTGATGGTACTCGCATGACCCCGTGTGTGACAAGTAGATACAATGTAAAACAAAAAATAGACAACAAAAAAGCCTTTGAAAAGATTTTAAAAACTGCAGCTGCTGGTAACATGTCTCTTTGCCATCCCCATTACTCCCTCCCCACATCTCACCCATCATTAGCCCTTCTCCCATATAGGTAACATAATTGAAAAAAAACACGAATGCATTTTTAAAATAAAAATTTTTTATTATAAAAACATTGTTAAAAAAAGGCAAAAGTCAAACATTATCAAAATCAAACTAGACCTGATGCTGCCAACTCACTGCACCAGGCCCATTAAAGTAATGGCAGTACTTGTCTCGGCCGGCCTTCGCATAGTCCTTGCTCCTGCCTTGATTGACAGGTTGAAGGCCTGCAATAGCGGGATCATTGTCACGCCATTCTCCGAGCACCACGTCACCATTGCTGTCCGAGTCCATGAAGCCTGGCGGACTGTAAGTACCAGCATCACGTTTGCGTAGAAAATTGTGCAGCACACAACAGGCCAACACCACAGAGTCTATGGATTCCAGCTTCATGTTGATTGGAGTGTGGAAAACCCTGAAGCGGTTGGCCATTATGCCAAAGACATTCTCCACAAGCGCCGTGCCCTAGACAGTCTGTAATTAAAAATCCGCCTTTCCCCTGTCAAAGTTTTTTGTGGATATGGTTTCACAAGATGCTCATGAAGGGGGAAGGCTTCATCACCCACAAAAACAAAGTTTAGGTTGGCGGTGGTGTCCATGTTGGTTGGCAAGTTAAGTTTATTATTAAACAACCGTTCACCAAAACTTGTGTGCTCCAAAACGCCACCGTCAGAAACCCTTCCATTAATGCCAACATTAACGTCAATAAATTCATAATTGGCATTAACAAGGGCCATGAGGATCGTGCTGAAGTAGCCCTTGTAATTATGAAAAAAGGATCCGCTTTTGGCTGGTTGCGTGATCCGCACGTTTGCCATCCAAGGCACCACCACAGTTTGGGAACTGCCAAATCCTTTCAAAATCAGAGGCAATAATTTGCCATTCCGCCACTGATTTGGGAAAAGGCATGTAGCTCCGTAAACTGCGGACGATGGCGTTGCATGTCTCCGGAATTAGTTCTCCAAGCAGCGACCGAGAAATTGCAGCAGAAAATTGCAAATCCTTCATTGAACGTCCGGTTGCCAGAAATCGCAGCGTTACTGCCAAACGTTCTTCTGCTGAAACAGCTGCACGCATCCGGGTATCCTGCCGTTCAATGAGTGGCCTCACACATTCCAGTAGGAGCTTGAATGAATCCTCCGACATCCGTAGATAATTCCGGAAATCCTGCGGATTCTTCTCCTGCAATTCCCTCACTAGATGCATGTGGGAGAATTTGGACCTCTGCTCCAGCCATTCCCTGGTCCACATGCGACGCTTTCGCTTGAAGCGCCTCTCTTCCACCCGTGCCTCTTCTTGTCGATCTGCCTCCATAGATAGTGCAACTGCCACAATCACACGCTCCGCGGTGGACAGGTTCATTATGTGCAACCTGTACGGTAAAGAAGAGAAAAGTTAATTACTAATTAATTACTATTAATAAAGTGTTTAAACAAAATAAAATAAAGAATAGAATAAAAAATATATAAAAAAAAAAAATTAAACTTTTCAGTTAACATTTAATATACAGTTTACAAATGTCTAAAATGGTGGGGGGTGTAAAATATATAAAGCAGACGAAGAAAAAAAAATAAGGTCAGGGGTGTAAAATAAATAAAGCAGAAAAAAAAAATAAGGTCAGGGGTGTAAAATAAATAAAGCAGATGAAAAAATAAAAAAAAAAGGTCAGGGGTGTAAAATAAATAAAGCAGACCAAAAAAAAAAAAAAGGTTAAAAAACATTATCAAACAACATCACAAACAATTTGTACCTTGAATCCAAATATCCCGAAGATCCAAATCCAAATGGGGATGGATGGTGCTCTAGCGACTCAGACAGGATCGCAAAAACCCACCACTGCGCCACAAACAGGATCGCAAAACTCCGACACACGATACTATCCTCGCAACAACGCACAAAGAGACCCATAAAGTGCTCTGGAAACAATGGATGGGGGCGCAGTTATTATAGCTGAGGTGATGTTGTGGTCACCAATCGGAGCTGAAGGGCGTTAACGAAAGAAAACAAAGTCCCGCCTGCGCCGCTGACTAATGCGTCGTCAACGAGGTCGCACATCGTTCACAAAAGGTGCCAAACACAGCGATTCAGTCTCACCAGCGGGACGCCAACGATCAAAATACGGTCCAGAACTCTAGTGAACGATCAACGAGATCACAGCAGGGGCCACGTCGTTGCTACATGCCACACACAACGACGTCGCTAACGAGATCGCTAAATAGTGACGTATTTTAACGTTCTCGTTAGCGATCTTGTTTAGTGTGGCATACCCTTAACAGACAGCGAATCCAGTGTAATGTAGCCCTGAAATGCCACAATTTTTAGCACACAGAAAGATAGGAGTCTGTCACAGATAACACACTGGTCAATATGTGGGCTAGATTTATTTTTTTTTTACCCCAAAAGACTGTGTACAAATAGGGTATCAGACAGCAAATCCAGTGTAATATAGCCCTGAAATGCCACAATTTTTAACACATACAGAGATAGGCGTCGGACACAGATAACAATGTAAAAGACATTTTTGGCACTCAACTTGAAATAAAAATAGAAGATATTTATTTGCAGTCAGTGGTAAACGTTTCGGTCAGTACAGCTTACCTTCATCAATACACTGCGAAATTCAAATAATATGCGAATAAACAACTACAACGATGGCAATGATGATGATAAATTTAACATGAAAATCAATAACATTATCAAGCAAGATGCACGGTTAGTGAGGAATAAAAAAAGAACCAGAAAAAGGACGAACGTACCCAGTTGCTCATGAGGTGTCTCGTTCAATAGTGCCTAAAATCACAAGTGTTCTTTATGAATGTGATTAAGGAGTAAGAGTCCACTAAAATCTCATATAGTATGAACTTACATAGAAAATGTCCAGTGGACAAGTGCTGCACACTTTGAAATGTAGTGGGTCCTGAATGGGTCCTAAAAAAATTAATTAATATCATAGTGTCACGGAGTTACAAAAAATACTGGTTGAATGATATATCACCAAGAGTGGGAGACCCACCTCTGATTCAATGAGGGTTAAGTATAGATAAGTAGTGTTGAGCATTCCGATACTGCAAATATCAGGTATCGGCCGATATTTGCTGTATCGGAATTCCGATTCTGAGTTCCGATATATTTGTCATATCGGATACCGGAATCTGAGTTTTCCGACAAAGTCTATGGGGAGTTCCTGTGTCACAGAATGAAGTACGTCACACAGGAACTTACCGAAACTGTCACAGTCAGTGTCGGTCGGGTCTGTCAGGTGTCAGCAGCACTTATCTGGCAGAAGATCCCCGGCGGTCACGTCCTGGACTCCTGGATGGCCACCATTAACCTCTCCCTGGCTGTCACGTGCAGCGTCTCGCGATAACTGCAGTGACTGCCGGGTACTGGGTAATCTGGGCCAGCTGTACTCTCGCGACAGCTGGCCGTAAACCAGTCCGGATGACGTCACTGACGGGGAAGCAGCAATGGTAAGCAGCTCTGCTCTATGTGGATGTCAGGCTCAGCCTGTCATCCGGATGTAGCAGAGCTGGACTCGTCGTGGGACACTCGTGATTTTGGACTGCGTCGGACAGGGAGTATTTGTGTTGGTTTGTTATTTTTGTTTTTTACAGGAGAACGATGGCGTCGCAGGAATGAGAGTGCAATAAAAATAATGAAAACTGTGTGGTGTTTTATTTAATTAAAATACTTTTTTCTGGCTGTGTTTTTTTTTTTTTTTTAAATTTACAAACTATGATTAATAATGGATCGGTGTCTTATTGACGCCTCTCCATTATTAACCGGGCTTATTGTCACCGATCAATCAAAGGTGACATTAACCCCTTATTACCCCACTTGCCACAGCTACAGGGCAAGTGGGAAGAGCCGGGTAAAGTGCCACAATTGGCGCATCTTTGGATGCGCCATTTGTGGGGCTACTGCAGCCTGGTATTTTTAGGCTGTTGAGGGCCAAAATCCATGGGCCTTGACAGTCTTTTAATACCAGGCCTCAGCAGTCTGCTTCATCTGGTTGGTTAACAAAAATAGGGGAACCCCACGCCATTTTTTTTCAAGGGGATCCCCTATTTTTGTTAACCAGCCAAGCTAAGCAGACTGCTGTGGCCTGGTATTGTCAGGCTTGCAAGGTCCATGGATATTGGCTCCTTAACAGCCTGAAAAACCAGGCTTCAGTAGTCTACTTTATCAGGCTGGTTAACAAAAATAGGGGGGACCCCACGCCATTTTTTTTTCGAGGGGCTCCCCTATTTTTGTTAATCAGTTCACTTAGGTCAGCCGGGATTCCATCTGACGTCACTGATGCTGTGGGTGTCCCTGGCTGACCTGAAGTGAAAGTGGGAAGCAATCAATTATGCTAACCACTTCCTCTCCTGTCAGCCAGGAGAGGAGATGATTCAGTCAGGGGATTACTGTGAGACTGTCAGCATTAGCTGCGGTCTCTGCAGTAAACATTAACCCTTTCAGAAGGATTACTTTAAGGGACCTGACTGAACATCGGATAGGTAAGAATAATGTTGCTTTATTATTTTATTTTTATTACAGGTGAACAAGGGCTTCGCAAGGAATGGCAGTAAAATAAAATATGGTCAAAAACTGTGTGTTTATTTCATTAAAATATTTTTTAATTAAAGTGTGTGTGTTTTGTTTTTAATTCATACAATAGGATTAATAATTGATAGTTGTCTAATTGACAGCTCTCAATTATTAACCTGGCTTAAAGTCACCTTTCAATAGCAAGGTGGCTTTAACCCCTTATTAACCCATTCGCCACCGCTACAGGGCAATGGGAATAGATGGGCAAAGTGCCAGAAAGAGCAAATCTAATTATAGATTTGCCTTTTCTGGGGTGTCTGGGGGCAGATGTTAGTAGCCGGGGGGGTCCCTCTCTGGGCTATTATTATCTGCCCCCACTCGCTGGCTTTGTCTGTCTGGTTGAGAAAATAGGACGGGAGCCCACACATTTTTTTTCAACAATTTTACACCTCATATATATATACACACACATCATTGAATTTGTGACACATATATATATATATATTATAGTATATACACTTCTACATAGTATAATAGCCGCTAATTCAATTGCCGGCTTTTGTGAAAATACAGAACCCGACATGAAATGACACATGGTTTACATAGAGTTAACCATGTCATTTCATGTAGTTTGATATATGGTTTTCACTAACAATTACATGAGTGTATGTGTGCAAAATTTGACACATGTAGGGGTTAATTAAAGGTGTAAATTCGTAGCAAAAAAATGCTTTGTTTTTACAACGAATTTACACCTTTAATTAACCCCTACATGTGTCAAATTTTGCATACATACGCTCATGTAATTGTTAGTGAAAACCATATATCAAACTACATGAAATGACATGGTTAATTCTATGTAAACCATGTGTCATTTCATGTCGGGTGGTTCTGTATTTTCACAAAAGCCGGCATTGCCCGGCAATTGAATCAGAGGCTATTTTACTATGTAGAAGTGTATGAACTATAAATATATGTGTATTTATATATATATATATATATATGTCACAATGACATATATATATATATATATATATATATATAATATACACATATATATTCTATGTGTGTATATCTAGTGTTTACAAGGAAAGAAAGTTTTTTTTAGTTCCGATATTTCTGTCCCATTGACTTGCATTGGGTTTCCGGTATCGGATCGGTGATACCCGATACTTTTTGAGTATCGGGCCGATCCAATCCGATCCGATATTTCAGGATATCGGGCAGTATCGCTCAACACTATAGATAAGTCAGTTTATGTGCACACTCCTAACTGAATGTATGTAGTCCTGGACCTGGGAAGGACCAAGCGATCCGTCTGGATCTAAGGGTACAAGGTAATAATTATATCACTGCTCAGGTGAATGATCTCTGATATGCGGAGGGTTAGAAGAAATGTTCCTTACCGGTGGTAGATAGTGGAATCTCCTGCTATCACGGGGAGGATTGCAAGAGAACTCACCAGTGCAATCTCCTGGAAGACGAGTGCAGAAGAAAGCTTCAGGCTCCTAGGAACGCAGGGTGAGCAGGCAGGAGAGAGATGGTTTCAGGGCCTGAATCATCTGACAGTTGAGGGGCGTGGCTTCAGCTCCAGGGAGCTAGAAGCTGAGGGAAAACTCCTAGAAAGGTAACTACGAGACAAAGTTACCCAGGGGCACAGACAGAGACGTAAATCTGAACAAGCCAAGGTCAAAGCACGAGAAGACAGTACAGTACCAAGGATGAGACAGAACGGATAGTCGGGGCCAGGCAGAGGTCAAAACCAAACAGACAGCGAAGGTACAGAAAACAGAATCCAACAAGCAGTATCCAGAGAACAGACCGAGTCAAAACCAAAGTATCAGGCAAACCAGAACACAGCACAAACACACTCAGGGGTCAACACACTCTGCCAAGGGCGAAAGTATAACTGACGGGGATTGGAGATTCCTAGGGCTATAAGAAGCTCTCCCTGAACCAAGGAGAGGCCACAATAATAAGCCCCAGGTGTGCAGGTAAGAGCTTGCACTGAGATCAAAACCTTAACCCCTAGCGTGCAGGTCAACCCTGCACTGGGATCATGACAGTACCCCCTCTCAACGGGGGGCCTCTGGACCCCCAGGCTTGCTCGGGAACCTGGCATGGAAAGCCCGAACCAGGCGATCCGCATGCATCAAACGGGCCGGCACCCAGGATCTGTCCTCCGGTCCATACCCCTTCCAATGAACCAGGTACTGTACCGACCGCTGCACCTACCTGGAGTCAACGATATGATCAATCTCATATTCCATGTGTCCCTCAACCAAAACAGGAGGAGCAGCGGACTCGGACTCCCCCCGGACTGCCTCAAAAGGTTTCAGTAGCGATTTATGGAAGACGTTAGGGATCTTGAACGAGACTGGAAGACACAACCTGTAAGCCACTGGATTGATCTTTTCCACAATCTTGTATGGGCCAATGAACTTGGGGCCCAACTTGGCTGATGGAACCTTCAACTTAATGTTTCGCGTGGAGAGCCAAACTTTCTCTCCAACCCGAAACATAGGACCTGGTGTTCTTTTCCTGTCAGCGAAAAACTTGTACCTGCCTTGAGACCTGGATATATTCCGCTGGACCTCCGCCCATGTATTCTTTAATCGCTGAACAGACCCCTCTGCCCCTGAACACCCAGAATCCAAACGAGAAAACTCACCAAAATGAGGACTAAAACCATAATTGATCAGGAAAGGAGACATACCAGTAGATTGGCTCACCCGACTATTGAAGGCGAATTCCGCCTACGGAAGTACATCACACCAGTCATTCTGTCTTGCAGAAGTCAGACATCTGAGGATCTGTTCCAGAGACTGATTAGTGCGTTCCGTCTGACCATTGCGCTCAGGATGGTATGCAGACAAAAAAGACAGAGACATCCCCAATTTCTTGCAGAAAGCACGCCAAAACTTTGCCACAAACTGAACTCCAGGATCAGACACCACATTCAGGGTACCCCATGCAACCGGATAACATGCTGTACAAACAATCTGGACAAAGTCTCAGCTGAGGGTAGTGTGGATAAGGGTACAAAATGAGCCTGCTTCGAAAACCTGTCCACCCTACCCATACCACCGTATTGCCCGTGGACGGAGGAAGATTAGTAATAAAATCCATGGACAAGTGAGTCCATGGCCTTTCGGGAACTGCCAAGGGCATCAGTTCCCCAGCCGGCCGGCTATGTGAGTTTTTAGAACGAGCGCAGACCCCACAACCAGAAACAAATTTTTTTATGTCAGAACTAAGAGTAGGCCACCAAAAGATCCTAGCCACCGCCCGACGTGTGGCAGATATACCAGGATGAACACTGAGCTTGGATTCATGGAACTCCTGAAGGAGTTTAAGCCGAAGCTGCTCTGGGACAAACAACTTACCCCCTGGCTTGGCAGCAGGGGCCAGAGACTGTGCCCCCTCAATCTCCTGTTCCAACTCAGACGAGACCCCTGCCAACACAACCCCAGGGTGAAGAATGGAGGAAGGTGGCTTAGGGGGAGACACCGGATGAAAACTGCGAGATAAGGCATCAGCCTTGATATTCTTTGACCCCGGATGAAACGTAATAGTAAACTGAAAACGGGAAAAAAAAGTGACCAACGGGCCTGTCTAGGCGTTAGTCTCTTAGCAGACTCAATATATGATAAATTTTTGTGGTCGGTAATCACAGTAACCGAGTGACTGGCCCCCTCCAAAAAGTGCCTCCATTCTTCAAATGCTAACTTGACCGCAAGAAGCTCTCTATTGCCAACATCGTAATTCCTCTCAGCAGCAGAGAATTTCCTGGAAAAAAAGCACATGGCCTGAGGTTGGTCAGAGTGGCAGGACCTTGGGACAACACAGCACTCACCTCCACCTCAGAGGCGTCCACTTCCACAATAAATGGTTTGGACGGATCTGGCTGTACCAACACCGGAGCAGTCATAAAGCATTTTTTCAGACTAGCAAAGGCCTCTTTTGCGAGCGAGGACCAATTTTTCACATCCGCACCTTTGCATGTTAAATCTGTGAGTGGTTTGATCACCTGCGAAAACCCCTGAATAAATTTGCGGTAGTAATTGGCGAACCCCAAGAAGCGCTGGAGCCCTTTAAGATCTCGGGGTTGTACCCAATCCGCAATGGCCTGCACCTTCTTGGGGTCCATACGAAAACCCTTACAGGACACAATCAATCCCAAAAAAGATAATTCTTGAACAAAAAACACACACTTCTCCAATTTAGCAAACAGATGATTTTCCCTAAGTCTTTGGAGAACAGTTCGTACATGATTCATATGAGAATGACTGTCGGGGGAATATATCAGAATATCATCTAAGTAGATAACAACAAAACGACCAATGAGATCAGAAAACACTACATTGATGAAATTCTGAAATATGGCGGGAGCATTGGTAAGACCAAACGGCATGACTAAATTTTCAAACAGTCCCTCGGGCGTGAGGAACGAAGTTTTCCATTCATCCGCCTTCCTGACCCTTATCAAATTATATGCTCCCCGAAGATCCAATTTAGAGAACCATTTTGCCCCTGATAGTTGGTTACATAAATCAGGAATCAACGGAAGGGGATACGTATTTTGTATAGTAATCTTATTTAGCTCACGAAAGTCGAGACAGGGACGTAGACCGCCATCTTTTTCTTCACAAAAAAGAACCCCGCCGCCACAGGTGAAACTGAGGGACGTATGTGTCCCTTGCGAAGACTTTCTGCAATATAATACTTCATAGCTAAGCGCTCAGGCCCAGACAAATTAAACAGACGGGCTTTAGGTAATTTAGCCCCCAGGACTAGCTCGATGGTACAGTCAAAGGGTCTATGTGGTGGCAACGTTTCGGCTTCGCTTTCTGAGAACACATCTTCGAAGTCTTTCAGGTACTCCGGAATACCTTCCAGCTCGACAGATGACACAGACACAGATTTAACAGGTTCAACCAGCAGTGCAGATTCATAACATAACTTAGAATCATTAAACCCCCATTAAACAATCTCCCCTGCTTTCCAGTTAATAACTGGGTTATGGCGTTGTAACTAGGGCATGCCCAACACCAACCCTGCTGGTAGATTGTCCAGAACTAAACAACTTAATTTTTCTTCGTGAGCAGCGCCCACTCTGAGCGAAAACAAGTCAGACATAAAGAGAATTCCCTCTTTTGTGAGGGGGAGGAGTCAATGGCCACCACTTTGATCGGAGCCTTAAGCCTAGCTGTCACTATCTTGCAGCGTGTGACCAATTGAGAGTCAATCAGATTGATGTATGACCCGCAGTCCACAAAGGCTGTAGAGGAAAAAGAATAACCGTCCACTAAGGCCTCTTTCACACTTCAGTCGTGCGACGTCAGTCAAAATCCGTCAAAATGTGAAAAAAACGGATCCGCCATTTTTTTTGGCGGATCCGTTTTTTCCCATTGACTTGCATTAGTGACGGATTTTAACGGATGGTCGTCCGTTAGGTCCGTTTTGGGACGGATCCGCCAAAAAAATGGCGTCCGTCATTACAAAAAAACGTCCAATGCAACGTTTTTTTTGTCCACCAGAATGGCGGACAACGGCGGATCCGCCGCATCCGCCATTTTGTATAATGGCCGCCTATGGGCGGCGGATCCGCTGGCATCCGTTTTTGACGGAATCCGCCTGCGGATCCGTCGCCTCCATTGAAAACCATTGTAAATGTAGAAAACACTGTCCGGTCTCTCTCTCTCTCTCTCTCTCTCTCTCTTGTCTCTCTCTCTCCTCTCGGTCCGGACTTACATTTCCGGAACGAAATTTTCATCATTTCCGGTGAAATCTTCTTGGCGGATCCGTCAGAAAACTGATCAGTTTTGCATCCGTTTTTTAACTTTTCTGACGGATCCGCCATTTTCACGCTTCGGCGGACGTCACACAACGGAAGTGTGAAAGAGGCCTAACAGTTCAACATGAAGCAACACCTTAGAGAACGAGGAAAAGTGTACCTGAGGGTCTGAGTAGTCTCCTCACTGACTACCCAGACCTAGTCGTTTCCCGCCGACCGGGTTGAGGACGGGCAGACAGGACACTCCTTTTTCCAATGTCCAGCTTTACCGCAGTAGAAGCACAACTGTTCTTCCCGACGGCGTTTTCCCTCCTTTTCCTTCAGAGTGATAGCGCCCACATCCATGGGCTCAGAGACAGTCTCTTTTCCACTGGGGAACAATGTAGTCTCCACCTGCATCACCCCCATGGCCCGCAACCTGCGGTCCATCCGGACGGCCTGGGTCATGGCGTCCACGAGAGAGTTAGGTGGGGGGTGTAACGCCAAAGCATCCTGCAACCGCTCAGACAAGCCTCTGCGCCGCCCAAGAAATCTCTGCAGCCCAGCGGCGGAACTTAGTACAAAACCACTTGGCCGAGGGCTTCCCCTGACAGACGCTCATCACCATGTTCTCTGCCAATCGCACTCGGTCAGGCTCATCGAATATGTGCCCGAGGGCCTCAAAGAATGCATTCACCGACACTCTCTCAGGGGCAGTGGGAGGAAGGGAAAATGCCCATGCTTGTGGGGACCCTCTTAATAAAGACATGATGACCCCTACCCTCTGACTTTCATCCTCAGAGGACCGTGGTCTCAAACTAAAGAAAAGTTTGCAACCCTCTATGAAGATCCTAAACTCCTTTTTGTTCCCAGAAAAGAAGTCAGGCAGTTTAACAGGTGGTTCTGAGGACACCAGCGCAACATCACTCGCCATAGCCCTCAGAGAACCAGCAGACAAAGCCCCCTGCACAGTCTCAAAAACCTGCAGCTGTGAACACGACAGCGCTTGCTGTTCCAGAGATAAATCCTGAAACATCTGACTCAGATTTTTCATCTGTTCGGACAGCGACTGTATGGGATCCATAACTCTCTGCACAACCTGAGCCCCAAACACAGCCGTGAAGCAAAAAAAAACAAAAAAACTTAGTGGTCAGTTATAATATCACGGGGAGGATTGCAAGAGAACTCACCAGTGCAATCTCCCGGAAGACGAGTGCAGAAGAAAGCTTCAGGCTCCTAGGAACGCAGGGTGAGCAAGGCAGGAGAGAGATGGTTTCAGGCCTGAATCACCTGACAGTTGAGGGGCGTGGCTTCAGCTCCAGGGAGCTAGAAGCTGAGGGAAAACTCCTAGAAAGGTAACTACGGGACAAAGTTACCCAGGGGCACAGACAGAGACGTAAATCTGAACAAGCCAATCTCAAAGCACGAGAAGACAGTACAGTACCAAGGATGAGACAGAACGGATAGTCGGGCCAGGCAGAGGTCAAAATCAAACAGACAGCGAAGGTACAGAAAACAGAATCCAACAAGCAGTATCCAGAGATCAGACAGAGTCAAAACCAAAGTATCAGGCAAACCAGAACACAGCACAAACACACTCAGGGGTCAACACACTCTGCCAAGGGCGAAAGTATAACTGACGGGATTGGAGCTTCCTAGGGCTATAAGAAGCTCTCCCCGAACCAAGGAGAGGCCACAATAATAAGCCTCAGGTGTGCAGGTAAGAGCTTGCACAGGGATCAAAACCTTAACCCCTAGCGTGCAGGTCAACCCTGCACTGGGATCATGACACCTGCTAGACGAGAACGCTCGTTCACAAGCAAGGAGAAAGCGATCTGACCCTGTATTTAACCCCTTTCTGTCATTGGATGTACTATCCCGTCCATGTGCCCTGGGACTTAAAAAGTACACATATTTGGTATCGCCGCGTCCGTAATGACCCGCCCTATAGAACTGTCCCTCTAGTTAACCCCTTTAGTGAACCCCTTAAAATAAAAAAAAACAAAGCAAAAAATCAATGCTTTATCATCATACCGCCGAACAAAAAGTGGAATAACACGAGATCAAAAGGACGGATATAAATAAACATGGAACCACTGAAAACATCATCTTGTCCCGCAAAAAACGAGCCATGATACAGCATCATGAGCGAAAAAATAAAAATTTATAGGTCGCAGAATAAAGCGATGCAAAAAATAATTATTTTTATATAAATTTGTTTTTATTGTATAAAAGCGCCAAAACATAAAAAAAATGATATAAATGAGGTATCGCTGTAATCGTACTAACCCAAAGAATAAAACTGATTTATCAATTTTACCGCACGCGGAACGGTATAAACACCCCCCCAAAAGAAATTCATGAATTGCTGATTTTTGTTCATTCTAACCTCCCAAAAATCAAAATAAAAAGTGATCAAAAAATGTCACGTGCTCAAAAATGGTACCAATAAAAACGTCAACTTGTATCGCAAAAAATAAGACCTCACATGACTCTGTGGGCCAAAATATGCAAAAATTATAGCTCTCAAAATGTGGTGATGCAAAAACTATTTTTTTCAATAAAAAGCGTCTTTTAGCGTGACAGCTGCCAATCATAAAAACCCGCTATAAATAGTAAATCAAACCCCCTTTATCATAACCTTAGTTAGGGAAAAATAATAAAATTTAAAAAATGTATTTATTTCCATTTTCCCATTAGGATTAGGGTTAGGGTTATGGTTGCGGTTAAAGTTAGGGTTAGAGTTGGGGCTAAAGTAGGATTAGGGTTAGGGTTGGGATTAGCGTTAGGGTGTGTTAGGTTAGGTTTGTGGTTAGAGTTATGGTTAGGGTTGGGACTAGGGTTAGGGTGTGTTTAGGTTAGGGTTGGAGTTGCAATTGGGGGGTTTCCTCTGTTTAGGCACATCAGGGGCTCTCCAAACGCAACATGGCGTCTGATCTCAATTCCAGCCAATTCTGCGTTGGAAAAGTCAAATGGTGCTCCTTCCCTTCTGAGCTCTGTCATGCGCCCAAACAGTAATTTACCCCCCACATATGGGGTATCAGCGTACTCAGGACAAATTGCACAATAACTCTTGGGTCCAATTTCTTCTGTTACCCTTGGGAAAATAAAAAATGGGGGCGAAAATATAATTTTTGTAAAAAAAAAATGATTTTTTTGTTTTTACGGATGTACGTTATAAACTTGTGTGAAGCACTTGGGGCTTCATAGCGCTCATCACACATCTAGATAAGTTCCTTGTGGGGTCTATTTTCCAACATGGGGTCACTTGTGGGGGGTTTCCACTGTTTAGGCACATCACGGGCTCTCCAAATTCGACATGACGCCCGCAGACCATTCCAACAAAGTCTGCAATCCAAAACGTCACTGCTTCCCTTCCAAGCCCCGACGTATGCCCATGCAGTAGTTTTCTCCCACATATGGGGTATCAGCGTACTCAGGACAAATTGGACAACAACTTTTGGGTTCCAATTTCTCCTGTTACCCTTGTGAAAATAAAATATTGGGCAAAAAAAATCATTTTTGTTAAAAAAAAAAAAAAAAAAGATTTTTTATTTTTATGGCTGTACGTTATAAACTTCTGTGAAGCACTTCGGGTTCAAAGTGCTCACCACACATCTAGATAGGTTCCTTGGGGGGTCTATTTTCCAAAATGCGGTCACTTGTTGGCGGTTTCCACTGTTTAGGCACATCAGGGCTCTCCAAATGCGACATGACGCCCGCATACCATTCCATCAAAGTCTGCAATCCAAAACGTCACTACTTCCCTTCCGAGCCCCGACGTGTGCCCATACAGTAGTTTTCTCCCACATATAGGGTATCAGCGTACTCAGGACAAATTGGACAACAACTTTTGGGGTCCAGTTTCTCCTGTTACCCTTGGGAAAATAAAATATTGGGGCGAAAATATCATTTTTGTAAAAAAAAAAAAGATTTTTATTTTTACGGCTGTACGTTATAAACTTCTGTGAAGCACTTCGGGGTTAAAAGTGCTCACCACACATCTAGACAAGTTCCTTGGGGGGGTCTATTTTCCAAAATGGGGTCACTTGTGGGGGTTTCCACTGTTTAGGCACATCAGGGGCTCTCCAAACCCGACATGACGCCCGCAGACCATTCCATCAAAGTCTGCAATCCAAAACGTCACTACTTCCCTTCCGAGCCCTGAGGTGTGCCCATACAGTAGTTTCTTCCCACATATAGGGTATTAGCATACTCAGAACAAATTGGACAACAACTTTTGGGGTCCAGTTTCTCCTGTTACCCTTGTGAAAATAAAATATTGGGCAAAAAAAAAATCATTTTTGTTAAAAAAAAAAAAAAAAAAAGATTTTTTATTTTTATGGCTGTACGTTATAAACTTCTGTGAAGCACTTCGGGGTTCAAAGTGCTCACCACACATCTAGATAGGTTCCTTGGGGGGTCTATTTTCCAAAATGGGGTCACTTGTGGGGGTTTCCACTGTTTAGGCACATCAGGGGCTCTCCAAACCCGACATGACGCCCGCAGACCATTCCATCAAAGTCTGCAATCCAAAACGTCACTACTTCCCTTCCGAGCCCTGAGGTGTGCCCATACAGTAGTTTCTTCCCACATATAGGGTATTAGCATACTCAGAACAAATTGGACAACAACTTTTGGGGTCCAATTTCTCCTGTTACCCTGACTAAAAGATCATGTTTGTGGAAAAAATATGATTTTTTTGTTTTCATGCTCGGGCGTTATAAACTTTAGTGAAACACCTGGGGTTCAAAGTTCTCACCACACATCTAGATAAGTTCTTTGAGGTGTCTAGTTTCCAAAATGGTGTAATTTGTGGGGGTTTCCACTGTTTATGCAGATCAGGAGCTCTCCAAACACGACATGGCGTCCAGCCAATTCTGAGTTGAAGAAGTCAAACGGCGCTCCTTCCCTTCCAAGCTCTGCCATGCACCAAACAGTGGTTTACCCCCACATATGGGGAATCAATGTACTCATGACAAATTGCACAATAACTTTTGGGGTCTTGTTACCCTTGGGAAAATAAAAATTGGGGTGAAAAGATCATTTTTGTGGAAAAAATATGATTTTTTAATTTTACAGCTCTACTTTATAAACTTGTGTGAAGCACTTGGGGGTTCAAATAGCTCACCAGAGATTTAGATAAGTTCCTTATGGGGTCTAGTTTCAAAAATGGGGTCATTTGTGGGGGGCTTCCACTGTTTAGGCACATCAGGGGCTTTCCAAATGCAACATGGCGTCCAATCGCAATTCCAGCCAATTTTGGTTGGAAAAAGTCAAATGGTGCTCCTTCCACTCCGAGCTCTGCCGTGCGCCCAAACAGTGGTTCCCCCCACATATGGGATATCAGCGTACTCAGGACAAATTGGACAACAACTTTTGTGGTCCAATTTATCCTGTTACCCTTGGGAAAATAAAAAATTGGTGACTAAAAGATAATTTTTGTGGTAAAAAAATAGGATTTTTTATTTTCATGCCCGGCATTATAAACTTGTGTGAAACACTAGGGGTTCAAAGTGCCCACCACAGATCTAGATAAGTTCCCTAGGGGTCTAGTTTCCAAAATGGGGTCACTTGTGGGGGGTTTCCACTGTTTAGGCACATCTGGGCACTGCAAACGGAACATGACCCCATCAACGTCTGCATTCCAAAACGTTATTACTTCCTTTCCAAGCCCTGCCGTGCGCCCAAACAGTTTCCCCCTGTCACGCTGTCTAATGATATGTATACAATGTCAGTAAACTATTAATACAGGAACAACACTCTATACAACAACTAGTATAGCAACATCAGCATGTAAGTATAGAATAGATTTACCTGACACGATATCTGCTGAACTCAGGGTTAATCTTGAGGACTTGATGAGCTGAAACAGGAAAGAGGTGGACCGGGATCTAACCTGACCCTAAACTGGGGTCCTAACTAATCCCTCACCTTGGAGGTACTGATAATGGTTCAGAGGTCCAAGTCTCCAACCTAACCCTGTCTCCTATCAGACCCTGAACCCTGTAATCAGTCCTAAGAAGGATCCTGACTACCACCAAAGGGATATGGGCTGATCTCAGCTAAATACACAGATTAGACATATAAGACAGACAGGATAACACTCGCTTGCATACACACTCAAACACCAAAGGAACATAAATGGTCTGGGAAATAAACTCTAACCAAGTTGAGCTTAGAACAACTAAGGAGCTCACAACTAAAGTCTATACAGATTCATTCCTATCTGTGGTCTGCATGAAGGTTTCACTGGCAACTCCCCAAGCAGACAACCAGGAATTTAAAGGAAACCAATCAACAAATAATCAATTGCAGCCGGGAGAAACTGCACCCAGTCCCAGCACCGAGCACAGACAGAATTAACTCCCTAGCTGCCAAACACAAAGAAACAGCAGATCAGCTGTGAGAAGTCAAAATGTGCAACCGCGACGATCTTCGTGGCAATGCACACATGACAGTACCCCCCCTTCTACGAGGGCCTCCGGACCCTCAGGGCCAGGCCTGCCCGGGTGAGTTCTGTGGAAGGTCCGAACCAAACGATCTGCGTTAACATCAGACGCAGGGACCCACGTCCTCTCCTCTGGACCATACCCCTTCCAATGCACCAAGTACTGAAGGGACCGGCGATTCAGAATTGAGTCAATGATCTTTGATACTTGAAATTCCAAGTTACCATTGACCAACACAGGAGGAGGAGGTAGTGGTGACGGTATGACTGGTGCCACATACCTTTTAAGTAATGACTTGTGGAACACATTATGAATTTTAAACGTAGGAGGGAGGTCCAGACAAAATGCCACAGGATTAATTATGGAACTGATCCTGTACGGCCCGATGAATCTGGGACCCAGTTTCCAGGAGGGCACCTTAAGTTTTATATTCCTGGTAGACAACCATACCAGATCGTTCACATTCAGATCTGGACCAGAAACTCTCCTCCTATCAGCCATACGTTTGTAACGGTTCCCCATCGCACTCAGATTATTCAATACACCTCTCCACACAAAAGCAAGTGACGACGAGAAACGCTCCTCCTCAGGAACCCCAGAAGGGCCCCCCCCATTGAAAGTACAAAACTGGGGATGAAAACCATATGCCCCAAAAAACGGGGACTTACCAGTGGACTCGCTCCGCCTGTTGTTAAGAGCGAACTCTGCCAGAGGCAAGAAAGAAGACCAGTCCTCTTGGTTCTCTGAAACAAAACACCGGAGATATGTCTCTAAGCTCTGATTCAGACGCTCTGTCTGACCATTGGTCTGCGGATGAAAAGCCGAGGAAAATGACAATTGCATCCCCCGACGTAAACAAAATGCCCTCCAAAATTTGGACACAAACTGAGACCCCCTATCTGACACCACATCAGAAGGCAACCCATGAAGTCTCACAATCTCCCTAATGAACACCTGCGCCAGAGTTTTAGCATTAGGGAGTGCAGGAAGAGCAACGAAATGTGCCATCTTACTGAACCTGTCAACAACCACCAGTATGACAGTATTCCCTGACGACGGAGGAAGGTCCGTAATGAAGTCCATAGATAAATGAGTCCATGGACGCTCCGGAAGTTTCAAGGGTAAAAGGGTCCCAGACGGACGGGTATGAGGGGTTTTAGAGCGAGCACACACCCCACATGACGCGACAAAAGTTATAACATCTTTATTAGCATTAGGCCACCAAAACCGGCGAGAAAGGAGATCTAAAGTAGCCTTACTCCCTGGATGTCCTGCTAGAGCAGAATTATGATGTGCCTCAATAACCTTTTGTCTCAACAGATTTGGGACAAACAGTCTCCCTGGAGGTCCTGCAGGGGCGTCCCCCTGAGCCTCTAACACCTCCTCCTCAAGCTCAGAAAATACAGCCGACACTACCACCCCCTCCTGAAGGATAGGACTCGGGTCATCCGTTTTCCCGGCCCCTGGGAAACTGCGAGACAAGGCATCAGCCTTTACATTCTTAGACCCCGGGCGATAAGTGACGACAAAATTAAACCTGGTAAAAAACAACGACCATCGAGCTTGTCTGGAATTCAGACGCTTAGCGGATTCCAAATACAACAGGTTCTTGTGATCAGTAATAACGGTAACCGGGTGGACTGCCCCCTCCAAAAAGTGACGCCATTCTTCAAAAGCTAACTTAATGGCCAAAAGTTCCCTATTGCCGATATCATAATTCCTTTCGGCGGACGACAATTTCTTAGAAAAGAAAGCGCACGGATGCCATTTACCAGGGGACGGACCCTGGGACAATATAGCACCCACCCCTACGTCAGACGCATCCACCTCCACAATGAACGGCTGAGATGCATCTGGTTGGATGAGAACGGGTGCCGAAGCAAAACATTTTTTCAAAGAGGAAAAGGCTTGGCAAGCTTTGTCCGACCATTTAGAAAAATCCGTCCCTTTTCTTGTCATGTCAGTGAGAGGTTTGACGACAGATGAGAAATTACAAATAAATTTCCGGTAGTAGTTAGCAAACCCCAAAAAACGCTGCAGAGCCTTAAGATCCCCTGGCTGATCCCATTCAAGCACTGCTCTCACCTTTTCAGGGTCCATACGGAAACCGGAGGCTGACACCAAAAAACCCAAAAACTGAAGTTCCTGTACGGCAAATACACACTTCTCCAGTTTGGCGTATAGTTTATTGTCTCGCAAGATCTGCAACACCTGTCTCACATGCTCCTGATGAGACACAAGATCTGGCGAGTAAATTAAAATGTCGTCCAAATATACAACCACAAACAGCCCCACAAGGTGACGAAAAATGTCATTAACAAAATGTTGGAATACTGCTGGTGCAGTAGTCAGACCAAGAGGCATGACTAGGTTCTCATAATGTCCCTCCGGCGTGTTAAACGCCGTTTTCCACTCATCCCCCTCTTTTATCCTAATCAGATTATACGCCCCCCTGAGATCCAATTTAGAGAACCATTTGGCGCCAACAATTTGATTGAAGAGATCACGAATAAGAGGGAGTGGATACGGATCTCGAACAGTAATCCGATTAAGTTCGCGGAAATCCAAGCAAGGACGTAGGCCTCCATCTTTCTTCTTCACAAAGAAGAACCCCGCGGCTACTGGGGAAGATGAAGGTCTAATATGCCCTTTGGCCAGACTTTCAGAAATATAATCTTTCATAGCCTGCCTCTCAGGACCAGAAAGATTATACAACCTAGCTTTAGGCAACTTAGCATCAGGAAGGAGATTAATAGAGCAGTCATACACGCGATGAGGAGGCAACTCCTGACACCCCTCCTCAGAGAAAACATCCCCAAAATCCTCCAAAAAAGGAGGCAATGTACTAGGCACGACCGCACTGATGACTGTGTTCATGCAGTTGCTTTTGCAAAACTCACCCCATTGGCTTATTTCTCTGGACTGCCAATTAATCACAGGGTTATGTTTAACCAACCAAGGAAGTCCCAACACAATGGGAGTAGGTAGACCCTCCAACACATAACAAGATAATTGTTCCCTATGTATTGCCCCTACCCGAAGGTCAATGTTATGAACCTCATGAACAAAGCTACCTTGGCCGAGAGGCCTGGCGTCAATGGAGAATATAGGGATCGGTTTGACCAATACACTCAGATGCATACCTTGAGCCTGAGCAAACTGAGCATCAACCAGATTAGCCCCGGAACCACTATCAAGAAGAACAGACAATCTCTCCACTCTCGTACCAACTACCACCTCCACTGGTACAAGGAACTGAGAAGAACTGGCGGATGAAATACATACTCCCAGGTTGTCATCCACCACACAACCTGGGATTAACAGTTTTCCGGCGACTTTTGGCTCAACAAGGCACGGGATGGACATTCTCCAACAAAATGTCCCTCTTTCCCGCAGAAAAAACATCTTCTAGTCCTGCGGCGTACCGCCAATCCCCTCCTACGAAATGATGTCCCTCCCAACTGCATAGGCTCATCCGAACAGACAAGGGGAACCTCAACATAAGGGACTTTAGTGGTAGGTGGAGAAACAACAGGGAGTGGGGTTACCTCACCCCTCTCCCGAAGCCGTCTATCAGTACGGATAGCTAAGGCCATAGCAGCCTCCAGAGAAGGAGGAGACTCATACTGAGCCAAAACGTCTTTTAATTTATCAGAAAGCCCATGACAAAACTGGCTCCTAAGAGCTGGGTCATTCCACTGAGTATCTGTGGCCCATCTACGAAACTCAGAAGCAAATTCCTCTGCAGGACGATCTCCCTGCTGTATCTTACGTAATTTTGTCTCAGTAAGAGAGACCCGATCTGGGTCATCATATACCAATCCCAGGGCAGTAAAAAATTGATCTACAGACAGTAGAGCCGGGGATCCCGGAGGAAGGGAAAATGCCCAGGATTGAGGGTCCCCTTGCAGAAGTGAGATAACAATTCCCACTCTCTGCTCATCACTCCCTGATGATCGAGGCCGAAGCCGAAAATACAATTTACATGCCTCCCGGAAGGTGAAAAATTTGTCTCGCCCACCAGTGAACCTGTCCGGGAGAGCTACTTTAGGTTCAACTCTGGTTTGCTCCAGGGGAGACAAAACTTTGGACTTAATGTCCGTCAGCTCCATGGATAATCCCTGCAACTGCAGAGCCAGCTGGGCTACTGGATCCATGGTAACTGGAGATAATTTTTATGGCCAGTGAAAATGTCACGCTGTCTAATGATATGTATACAATGTCAGTAAACTATTAATACAGGAACAACACTCTATACAACAACTAGTATAGCAACATCAGCATGTAAGTATAGAATAGATTTACCTGACACGATATCTGCTGAACTCAGGGTTAATCTTGAGGACTTGATGAGCTGAAACAGGAAAGAGGTGGACCGGGATCTAACCTGACCCTAAACTGGGGTCCTAACTAATCCCTCACCTTGGAGGTACTGATAATGGTTCAGAGGTCCAAGTCTCCAACCTAACCCTGTCTCCTATCAGACCCTGAACCCTGTAATCAGTCCTAAGAAGGATCCTGACTACCACCAAAGGGATATGGGCTGATCTCAGCTAAATACACAGATTAGACATATAAGACAGACAGGATAACACTCGCTTGCATACACACTCAAACACCAAAGGAACATAAATGGTCTGGGAAATAAACTCTAACCAAGTTGAGCTTAGAACAACTAAGGAGCTCACAACTAAAGTCTATACAGATTCATTCCTATCTGTGGTCTGCATGAAGGTTTCACTGGCAACTCCCCAAGCAGACAACCAGGAATTTAAAGGAAACCAATCAACAAATAATCAATTGCAGCCGGAGAAACTGCACCCAGTCCCAGCACCGAGCACAGACAGAATTAACTCCCTAGCTGCCAAACACAAAGAAACAGCAGATCAGCTGTGAGAAGTCAAAATGTGCAACCGCGACGATCTTCGTGGCAATGCACACATGACACCCCCCCCACATATTGGGTATCAGCGTACTCAGGACAAATTGGACAACAACTTTTGGGGACCAATTTCCTTGGGAAAAATCAAAAATTTGGAACTAAAAAATCATTTTTGTGGAAAATTGTTATTTTTTTTTTACACCCAGGCATTATAAACTTTTGTGAAACACTTGGGGGTTCAAAGTGCTCACAACAGATCTAAATAAGTTCCATTGGGTGTTTTCAAAATGGTGTTACTTGTGGGGGGTTTCCACTGTTTAGGCGCATCAGGGGCTCTCCAAACGCGACATGGCGTCCAATCTCAATTCCAGCCAATTTTGGTTTTAAAAAGTCAAACGGCGCTCCTTCCCTTACGAGCTCTGCCATGTACCCAAACGGTGGTTTTCCCCCACATATGGGGTATTGGCGTACTCAGGAGAGATTGCACAATAACTTTATCTGTCCATTTTCTCCTTTTACCCAGGTGAAAATAAAAAAAAGTTTGTAAAAGTTCATTTTTGTGACTAAAAAGTTAAATATTAATTTTTTCCTTCCAGGTTGCTTCAGCTCCTGTGAAGCACCTGAAGGGTTAATAAACTTATTGAATGTGGTTTTGAGTACCTTAAGGGTGCAGTTTTTAGAATGGTGTCACTTTTGGGTATTTTCTGCCATATAAACCCCTCAAAGTGACTTCAAATGTGAGGTGGTGCCTAAAAAAATGGCTTTGTAAATTTTGTTGTAAAAATGAGAAATTGCAGGTCAAATTTTAAGCCTTATAATTTCCTAACAAAAAAAATTTTGGTTCCAAAATTGTGCTGATGTAAAGTAAACATGTGGAAAATATTATTTATTAACTATTTTGAGTGACATATTTCTGTTTTAAGGGAATAAAATTTCAAAGTTTGAAAATTGCACAATTTTCTAAATTTTCGCCATATTTGCATTTTTTTCAAAAATAAACGCAAGTTATATCAAATAAATTTTACCACTATCATGAAGTACAATATGTCACGAGAAAACAGTCTCAGAATCACGAAGATCCGTTGAAGCGTTCCAGAGTTATAACCTCATAACAAGACAGTGGTCAGAATTGTAAAAATTGGCCCGGTCATTAACGTACAAACCACCCTTGGGGGTTAACGGGTTAAAGGCTGGGGGCTGGGTTAGTTACGGAATCGCGAAACCGGAAGTGCGTCACCCGAAATGACGTATCACATTCCCATATGATCATATGCGTTCCAGGGAGACAGGAAGTGGTATGGTGGTGCATTCCACCGCTATAAATCCAGTCTGTCGGCCACATAACGTGATTTGAGGAAAGAACCCTATAATAAATATCCAAAGTATGTCTGGAACGTGCAAAGAAGTGCGCTCTTATATCTGGAATCAGTGATCAATGGGCACAATTATGAAAAATAAAAATAAAGAAAATAATATTAGGCTACATTATGGCAGCGGGTAATAAAAAAAGAAAAAAAGATAAAAAGGAAAAAGAAAGAAAAAGGGGGGGAGGAGAGGTGGGGGCAGGTGGAAGGGTCCAGGAGGGAGGAGGTGATCAATTGCATGTCGTGACTTCAATATAGGTGACTCTGCAAAGATAAAACAGAGTGTCAAAAATTTATATATGACATCATAATTATAAATATTCAAATTGTCAAGAGATGAGACGTTATGTACACATAAGACAAATCCCAATGACAATCCATTCATATAGAATATACTGTACAAAGGGCGTGTTCCTAAATGGTAATAAAAAATACATAAACCCATATCATAAGAAGGATAATAAATCATATTCCCTATTAAGGCCTTTAGGGGTGAGAGTCTCCAATTCATGTATCCAGAATGCTTCCCTCCTTTTGAGGGTCTGGATCAGATTGCCCCTCCTCATTGGTGGAGGGATCTGTTCGATCACCTGGAATTTTAACTGGGGTATGGTATGACCTGTATTGATAAAATGATAGGGTAAAGGTAATAGTGTATTCTTGCATCTGATAGTAGACTTATGTTTACTTATGCGATCTTTAATGGGTTGGGTTGTCTCCCCATTATAAAGGAGACTGCAAGGGCATTTGATGGAATAACTTACATAGGATGTGTCTCATGTACTGAAATGCCGTATCTTGTATTGTTTCCCAGAATGTGGATGATAAAAATGATCTCCTTTCAACAAAACTACACATATTTGATAACGACCCGCTCTATAAAACTGTCAAACTAGTTAACCCCTTCAGTGAACACCGTAAAAAATAAATAAAAAACAAGGCAAAAAATAATGCTTTATCATCATACCATCGAACAAAAAGTGCAATAAAATGCGACCAAAAAGACGAATGTAAATAAAAATTGTACCGCTGAAAACATCATCTTGTCCTGCAAGAAACAAGCCGCCATAGAGCTCCATCAGCGGAAAAATAAAAAAGTTATAGCTCTCAGACTAAAGCAATGCAAAAATAATTATTTTTTCTAGAAATAGTTTTTATTGTATAAAAGCCCAAAACATAAAAAAAATAAATGAAGTATTGCTGTAATTGTGCTGACCCGAAGAATAAAGCTGTCTTACCAATTTTACCACATGCGGAGCAATATAAAAAAAACAACAAAAGCAGTTCCTGAATTGCTGGTTTTTGTTCATTCTGTCTCCCAAAAATCAGAATAGAAAGCAATCAAAAAATGTCATGGGCCCGAAAATGGTACCAATAAAAATGTCAGCTCGTCCAGTAAAAAACAAGTCCTCAAATAACTCTGTCAGCCGAAATATGAAAAAATTATAGCTCTTAAATTATGGTCACTCAAAACTAGTTTTCGCAATAAAAAGCGTCTTTTAGGGTATGTTCCCAAGGGCAGAAACCGGCAGCACTTTGAACGCAGTACATGTCCGCTCTGTCGGCAAGATAAATTTACATGCTGCAGTCTAGAAAGATGCGCCTCATGTGCGTCTCCGCAGGGAAGCCGGAGGCATCCCTGCACGCATAGTGGAGATGGGATTTCATGAAATCCCATCCACTATGCTGTAACATCCTACCGCTGCGGGTTGGACATTTTCGAACACGACATGGCGTATGCTAATTATTCCATCAAATGTTGTATTCAAAAAGTCAAATGGCTCTCCTTTCCTTCCAAGCCCTGCCGTGTGCCCAAACAGTTGTTTTCCTCCACATATTGGGTATCGACATACTCAGGAGAAATTGCACAACAAATTGTATGGCACAATATCTCCTTTTACCCTTATGTAAATGCAAAAAATGCAAAATTTGGAGCTAAATAATTTATTTGGGAAAAATGTGATTTTTTTATTTCCATGACTCTACGTTATAAACTTCTGTCAAGCACCTGTGGCTCCAAGGTGCTCAATACACATTTAGATAAGTTCCCTATGGGGTCTAGTTTCCAAATGGTGTAACTTGCTGGGGGTTTCCACTGTTTAGGCACATCAGGGGCTCTCCAAACGCAATATTGCAACGGCTAATTATTCCAGCATATTTTACATTCAAAAAGTCAAATGGCGCTCCTTCCCATCCGAGCCCTATCGTGTGCCCAAACAGTAGATTTCCCCCACATATGGGGTATTGGCATGCTCAGGAGAAATTGCACTTGCAATTTATTGCAAAAGTAAAAAAAAATAGGTATAAAGGAAAATTTTTGTGAAATAAAAGTAAATGATTATTTTTTCCTTCTACATTCCAAAAATTACTGTTAAGCACCTGAAGGGTTAATAAACTTTGTGAATGTGGTTTTGAGTACCTTGAGGGATGCAGTTTTTAGAATGGTGTCATTTTTGGGTATTTTCTGTCATATAGGCCCCTCAAAGTCACTTTAACCCCTTAACGACCGCCGATACGCCTTTTAACGGCGGTCATTAAGGGTACTTAAACCACAGCGCCGTTAATTAACAGCGCTGTGGAAAAAGTGAATAGTGCCCCAAGAGGTGCATTTTCTATGGGGTCTCGGCTACCAGTGGTAGCCGAGACCCCAGAGAACATGAATCGGGTCGGTTTTTACCGACACCGATGTCGTGATCGCCGTTATTAACCCTATAACGGCGATCGCAACAACAAAAAAATGTTGTGCCAGTTAATTTCTCTGTCCTCTGATGTCATCGGACATCAGAGGACAGAGAAAAAGGGTCCCCGGGACCCCCATGTGGCCCCCAATCCCCTGCATGTGGCCCCCGGGCCCTTTGTTCTGCTCCGGTGCTGCTGCTATGGAGAAAATGGCGGGCGCATGCTCAGTGCGCCCGCCGCGTTGTGCTGGGGGGATGGGCAATTTTCTCTGGGTCTCGGCTACCTGAGGTAGCCGAGACCCCAGAGAACATGATCCGGGTCGGTATTCACCGATCCCGGTGTTGCGATTGCCGCTATACAGCATAACGGCGACTGCAACAAAAAAAAAAAAAAATGATTTCTCTCCCCTTGATGTGATCGCACATCAGAGGGGAGAGAATTAGGGTCCCCAGCTTCCCCGAACCCCCCCCTGTACCTGCCGGTGTCCTCCGGCAGGTCCCCTGGCCTCCGATCCTCCCGGTCTTCTTCCTGGGAAAAAAAAATGGCGGGCACATGCGCAGTGCGCCCGCCGATCTGCTTGGTGGCAGATTCAAATTTTTTTTTCATTCATTCTCCGGAAAGTACATTTTGATCACTGTGATAAACTATCACAGTGATCAAATACAAAAAACAGTACTTAACCCCCCCTTTATCACCCCCTTAGTTAGGGACATATAATAAAATATAGAAATTATATTTATTTTCATTTTTCCGTTAGGGTTAGGGTTTATAATTAGGGTTATAATTAGGGTTAGGGTTATAATTAGGGTTAGGGTTAGCATTAAGGTTAGGGTTAGCATTAGGGTTAGGGTTATAATTAGGGTTAGGGTTAGGCTGGGTTCATACTGCGTTATGGCAGTCCATTAGACGGACTGCGTTACACCGCGGTATAACGCGGTGTAACGCAGTCCGTTAACGCTGCCATTCACCTCCATTTGAGGGCACATCACGACGCATGCCGTAAAGCGGCATGCGTTCGTGACGTGCCATCATTCAGTGACGGAGCCTCAGACGCGGCTGCAGCGTCTGGGCTCCGTCACCACTAGCGCAGATGAATCATCTGCTGATTTCTCTGCCCTAGCGGGTATAGCATAATGCGATCGCGTTATACTATACCGTTACCTGCCCGTCAACGCTATGTGTTGAACGGGCTGGTAAAACACAAAATGAACCTAGCCTTAGGGTTAGGGTTATAATTAGGGTTAGAATTAGGGTTAGTGTTACAATTAGGGTTAGGGTTAAAATTAGGGTTAGGGTTACAATTAGAGTTAGGGTTACAATTAAGGTAAGGGTTACAATTAGGGTTGGAATTAGGGTTGGGATTTAGGTTAGGATTAGGGTTGGGATTAGGGTTAGAGGTGTGTTGGGGTTAGGGTCGGAGCTAGAATTGAGGGGTTTCCACTATTTAGGCACATCAGGGGGTCTCCAAACACGACGTGGCGTTCAAAAGTCAAATGGCGCTCCCTCCCTTCCGAGCCCTGCCGTGCTCCCAAACAGTGGTTTACCCCAACATATGGGGATTCAGCGTACTCAGGACAAATTGCACACCAATTTTGGGGTTCTAATTTCTCTTGTTACTAGTGTTGAGCGATACGATAATGCAAATATCGGCTATCGGCCGATATTAGCTCTATCGGCCTTTCGATAATTCGTTTCGATATTTTCGTCATATCGAATACCGGAATCGGATTTGTCACTGTCACTGTCTGTGTCCGTCGGTCGGGTCTGTCACTGTCAGTGTCCGTCGGTCGGGTCTGTCAGGAGTCAGCGGCACTTACCTGGCAGAAGATCTCCGGCGGTCACGTCCTGGACTGCTTCATGGCCGCCATCCTCTCCTCCCCGGCGGTCACATGCAGTTTCTCGCGATAACTGCAGTGACTGCTGGGTAATCCCGGCCGTAAAGCAGTCAGTCCGATGACGTCACCGCCGGGGAAGCAGGTAATCAGCTTGGCTGCGTCGCGATGACAGGCTCTGCCTGTCATTGCGATGTAGCAGAGCTGGATCGTCGTGGGACTGTCGTTACTATGGACTGCGTCGGACAGGTGGTATACTGTTGGTTTGTTTTTTTTCTTTTTTTACAGGAGATCGATGGCGTCGCAGGAATGAGAGTACAATCAAATAAATGAAAACTGTGTTGTCTCTTTTATTTCATTAAAATACTTTTTTCTTGCTTTGTCTTTTTTTTATGCATTTAATAACTTTGGGATTAATAATGGATCGGTGTCTTATTGACGCCTCTCCATTATTAACCGGGCTTATTGTCACCGTGCAATAACGGTGACATTAACCCCTTATTACCCCGCTTGCCACCGCTACAGGGCAAGTGGGAAGAGCCGGGTAAAGTGCCACAATTGGCACATCTTTTGATGCGCCAAATGTGGGGCTGCTGTAGCCTGGTATTATCAGGCTGTTGAGGGCCAAAATCCATGGGCCTTGACAGTCTTTTAATACCAGGCCGCAGCAGTCTGCATTTTACTTGGCTGATTAACAAAAATAGGGGACCCCTACGCCGTTTTTTTTTTCGAGGGGATCCCCTATTTTTGTTAACCAGCCAAGCTAAGCAGACTGCTGTGGCCTGGTATTATCAGGCTTGCAAGGTCCATGGATATTGGATCCTTACCAGCCTGAAAAACCAGGCCTCAGAGGTCTGCTTCATCTGGCTGGTTAACAAAAATAAGGGTGACCCCACGCCAATTTTTTTCGAGGGGATCCCCTATTTTTGTTAACCAGCCAAGCTAAGCAGACTGCTGTGGCCTGGTATTATCAGGCTTGCAAGGTCCATGGATATTGGATCCTTACCAGCCTGAAAAACCAGGCCTCAGCGGTCTGCTTCATCTGGCTGGTTAACAAAAATAGGGGGGAACCCACGCCATTTTTTTTCGAGGGGATCCCCTATTTTTGTTAACCAGTTCCCTCTGACATCACTGATTGTGTCCCTGGCTGACCTGAAGTGAAAGTGGAAAGCAATCAATTAAGCTTTCCACTTCCTCTCCTGTCAGCCAGGAGAGGAACTCATTGATTTGGGGGTTTACTGTGAGGCTGCAGCATTAGCTGCGGTCCCTGCAGTAAACATTAACCCTTTCTGATGGATTACACTGTGGGACCTGACTGTACATCGGATTGGTAAGAATAATTTTGCTTTATTATTTTATTTTTATTACAGGAAATGGTTTTAGCAGGTAAATAAAATATGGTCAAAAACTGTATGATTATTTCATTAAACTTCTTTTTTATTAAAGTGTGTGTGTTTGATTTTTCTTTCATACAATAGGATTAATAATTGATAGTTGTCTGATTGACAGCTCTCAATTATTAACCTGGCTTAAAGTGACCTTTCAATTGCAAGGTCATTTTAACCCCATATTAACCCATTCGCCACCGCTACAGGGCAATGGGAATAGACGGGCAAAGTGCCAGAAAGGGCAAATCTAATTAGAGATTTGCCCTTTCTGGGGTGTCTGGGGGCAGATGTTAGTAGCCGGGGGGGGGCAAAAATAATGGTCCCTCTCTGGGCTATTATTATCTGCCCCCACTCACTGGCTTTGTCTGTCTGGTTGCGAAAATAGGGCGGGAGCCCACGCATTTTTTTTCAGCAATTTTACACCTCATATATATATATACATGTCATTGAATTTGTGACACATATATATATATTTATAGTTTCATACACTTCTACATAGTATAATAGCCGCTAATTCAATTGCCGGCTTTTGTGAAAATGCAGAACCCGACATGAAATGACACTTGGTTTACATAGAGTTAACCATGTCTTTTTCATGTAGTTTGATATCTGATTTGCACAAACAATTACATGAGTGTAAGTGTGCAAAATTTCACACCTGTAGGGGTTAATTAAAGGTGTAAATTCGTAGCAAAAAAGTCCATTTTTTTACAACGAATTTACACCTTTAATTAACCCCTACAGGTGTGAAATTTTGCACACATAGACTGATGTAATTGTTTGTGCAAATCAGATTGCAAACGACATGAAAAGACATGGTTAACCCTATGTACACCAAGTGTCATTTCATGTCGGGTGCTTCTGTCTTTTCACAGAAGCCGGCTTTACCCGGCAATTGAATCAGAGGATATTTTACTATGTAGAAGTGTATAAACTATACATATATGTATATATATATGTCACAATGACATGTATATATATATATATATATATGTATTCTATGTGTGTATATTTAGTGTTTACAAGGAAATAAAGGTTTTTTTTAGTTGCGATATTTTGTTCCCATAGACTTACATTGGACTTCCGGTATCGAAATCGGATATCGACGATATTTAGTGCTATCGGCGATACAATTTCGATACAATATTTTTAGATATCGAGCACTATCGCTCAACACTACTTGTTACCCTTGGGAAAATAAAAAAATAGCTGGCTAAAAAAATGATTTTTGAGAAAAAAAAATTATTTTTTATTTTCACAGCTCTGCGTTTATAAATTTCTGTGAAACACTTGGGGGTCAAAGTGCTCACCACATATCTAAATAAGTTCCTTAAGGGGTCTAGCTTCCAAAATGGGGTCACTTGTGGGGGTTTCCACTGTTTAGACACATCAGGGGATCTCCAAACACGACGTGGCGTTCAAAAAGTCAAATGGCACTCCCTCCCTTCCGAGCCCTGCCGTGCGCCCAAACAGTGGTTTACCCCAACATATGGGTATCAGCATACTCAGGACAAATTGCACACCAATTTTGGGGTTCTAATTTCTCCTGTTACCCTTGGGCAAATAAAAAATAGCTGGCTAAAAAAATCATTTTTTAGGAAAAAAATTATTTTTTATTTTCACGGCTCTGCGTTTATAAATTTCTGTGAAGCACTTGGGGGTTCAAAGTGCTCACCACACATCAAGATAAGCTCCTTGGGGGGTCTAGTTTCCAAAATGGTGTCACTTGCAGGGGGTTTCTACTGTTTAGGCGCATCATGTGCTCTGCAAACACAACATGACGCCCGCAGAACATTCCATCAAAGTCTGCATTACAAAATGGCACTACTTCCCTTCCAAGCACTCCCATGCGCCCAAACAGTGGTTTCACCCCACATATGGGGTATCAGCGTACTCAGGAAAAATTGCACAACAACTTTTGGGGTCCAATTTCTCCTGTTACCCTTGGGAAAATAAAAAAAATAGCGGGGTAAAGAATCATTTTTGAGGAAAAAAAATGATTTTTTATTTTCACGGCTCTACGTTTATAAATTTCTGTGAAGCACTTAGGGGTTCAAAGTGCTCACCGCACATCTAGATAAGTTCCTTAAGGGGTCTAGTTTCCAAAATGGTGCCATTTGTGGGGGGGTTTCCACTGCTTAGGCATATCAGGGCTCTCCAAACGTGACATGGTGTCCAATTTCAATTCCAGCCAATTTTGGTTTGAAAAAGTCAAACGGCGCTCCTTCCCTTCCAAGCACTGCCCTGCGCCCAAACAGTGGTCCCCCCCACATTTGGGGTATCAGCGTACTCAGGACAAATTGGACAACAACTTTTGGGGTCTAATTTCTCCTGTTACCCTTGGGAAAATAAAAAATTGGGGACTAAACGATCAGGTTTGTTGAAAAAATATGACTTTTTATTTCATGCCCGGGAGTTATAAACTTCTGTGAAGCACTTAGGGTTCAAAGTGCTCACCACACATCTATATAAGTTCCTTAGGGGGTCTAGTTTCCAAAATGGTGTCACTTGTGGGGGGTTTCCACTGTTTAGACACATTAGGGCCTCTACAAACCGACATGGCATCCAGCCAATTCTGCGTTGAAAAAGTCAAACGGCGCTCCTTCCCTTCCAAGCTCTGCCATGCACCCAAACAGTGGTTTACCCCCACATATGGGGTATCAGCATGCTCAGGACAAATTGCACAAAAACTTTTGGGGTCTTGTTACCCTTGGAAAATAAAAATTGGGGTGAAAAGATTGTTTTTGTGGAAAAAATATGATTTTTTATTTTCACTGTTCTATGTTATAAACTTCTGTGAAGCACTTGGAGGTTCAAAGTGCTAACCACACATCTACATAAGTTCCTTAGGGGTCTAGTTTCCAAAATGGGGTCACTTGTGATGGGTTTCCACTGTTTAGACACATCAGGGCCTCTATAAACGCGACATGGCGTCCAGCCAATTCTGCATTGAAAAAGTCAAATGTCGCTCCTTCCCTTGCGACCTCTGCTGTGCGCCCAAAAAGTGGTTTACCCCCACATATGGGGTATCGGCTTATTCAGGAGAAATTACACAACAAATTTTGTGGTTCATTTTTTCTTTTAACAGTTGTGAAAATAAAAAAAATTGGTTCCGAAGTAAAGTGTTTGCAAAAAAAGTTAATGTTAATTTTTTCCTTCCACATTGCTTCAGTTCCTGTGAAGTACGTAAAGGGTTAATAAACTTCTTGAATGTGGTTTTGAGCACCTTGAGGGGTGCAGTTTTTAGAATGGTGTCACTTTTGGGTATTTTCTATAGTATAGACCCCTCAAAGTGACTTCAAATGTGATGTGGTCCTAAAAAAAAAATTATAACTTCGTAACAAAAAAAAATTTTGTTCCCAAAATTTCCCAAAATTTATTAAGAAATTTGTGTGACATATCTCTCTGATTTAAAGGGAATCTGTCACCCTAAATTGTAGTCGTTGCCCTCCATATAACGCGCCTGCGCATTGCTATCTGCGGGCAAAGCATACTGCGCGTGCGCAATTCAAGATAGCAATGCGCAGGCGCGTTATATGGAGGGCAACGACTACAATTCCCAGAAATAATGGAGACAGCGGCGAACAACTTGTTAAGGCAAGTACTCAAAACACCGCCCATCTGACCTGACTGCCATCATTTAAATATCCCGCCAATTTAGGGTGACAGATTCCCTTTAAGGGCATAAAAATGTAAAATTTGAAAATATGTTTTGTGTCTAGTGTGTGAGTGGTGTGCATATTTTCCTATAGCAATATTGCATTTCCCATTTTCTATAATTCCATATCTACATAATATAGCACTTACCTATTTTCTATGGAAGTAATCCAGTTACATTTTCTAGATTTATCATTCCAAACAATCCAGAGTGCAGCTTTAGATTTTCTTAGTACTGGTGTGTATGTGTCCTGTGTCTAGCATGTGACTGGTGGTATGTGTCATGTGTCTAGTGTGTGTATGTGGCACATGTCTAATTAATGCAATCTTTCTGTGCCTATAAAATATAATTGTTCTCCATAGCACTTGTCTTGTTTACACAAAATTATCTCCTGTCGATAAGGATGTTTTTAAATCAAGCATAAAAATCATTGCACCCAACAAATGAGCGTTTTGCTGGTTTGTCAGGAGATTGTTTGGACAGGTTTATAGTTGGAAAAAATTCCCTGATTATCAGCTTGACTATATATTAGCTAAGGGAAGACTCTGCAACTAGTACCTCTGGTGGGACCCAAGAATGATTTTCTCTGGTGAACCCAAACTATTCCAGTCCGACGCTGTACTTACATGACTAATTGTTGCACATTTTAATTACTTTTTAAGACTATTTAATTTAATATTTATAAATAAAAGAATATAATTTTTAAAATTCTACAATGTTTAAAAGAGGACAAATTGCAAAATAAGTAGAATTACACATTATATTACCACTGACAAGTCAATAGACGTTAGGTTGTGTTGCACAGATCCTGAATGATCAAGAACTGTATTATGACAATCTATGAATTACAACAATGTTTAGAAAATATATTTTTAATAACTTATCAATAATAGATTTTTTATAGCAAATTAATTTTTTTGCAAACTTATTATAATTTTGAACCTTTCGTCTTAAATCACAACAATAGATAATGGGGAATTTCAAACTTATGGAAAGATGCATCTACAATCCAGTGTGTCATGTATTTTTTCTTGTGTTGTTGAGATTTTGCTGTGTATAATTATATTAGAAACCAAATGCATATCTACCAATAATGACTGGTCTGAAGCTCCTCTGCCACTATGCCCTTTTGGAAATGTCATATCTTTACCATGGATATAACAAGAGATGCTGCATACAGGAAAAAAAAAGCCCAGTGAGTCAGTGACCATTTAACACATTGCTAAAAAAAGCGCACACTCACATGGCATCAGGCTTGGCCACATGGGCTTCCCCATATGCAGCTATCACATACCATGGTGCAGCACAGTGATTCAGAGGGACTAGCATATAAAAGATATGGGAATATTAGGGTTTTACAGCGAAATGACAGGAGGTCAGAGTGCACAGTTCATCATTACACAGAAGAATAAAAAATTGTATTAGCGCTAAAAATATCTTTTCAATATTTGACTTGATCTCTACAGTCACATCCAAATCATTTAAGATTTTTACATTTGGATTTAGACTAAATTACAAACACTGCACCCAACGACATATTATATTGTATATGGAGATAATAAAATGGAAAAAATTAAAAATGAGCAGAAACAATTTATCAGAATTTTATCTTCTGTAAAAATATATTCTTGATACTTGATTTGACCTCTTTGTTTCGTAGGCTGTATATAAAAGGGTTTAAGAGAGGAGCAATAACGGTGTACATTAAAGAGACCAAGCTGTTCTGTCCAATCCTATATTTTGACCTGGGTCTAAGGTACATAAAAATTACTGAACCGTAAAA
>JARQOD010000003.1:351960417-351997987 GCA_033576555.1 Oophaga sylvatica | reverse complement strand
TGTTTTTTGCCTTGTTGAATGTCCCTAAAACGGTGTTTTTTGGGACCCGGTTTTGAAAGGGGCCTGTTAATTCTCGCCTTTTCTTTGTCCTCTATTATTATCTTGTTATTATTGTCTTTTAAGGGACCTATACCATCTTTTTTTTTTCCTTTTTGGCATTGATTTATTTTATAACATTTTAGGGGATTTATTCTAATGTCACTGGCAATTTGTTTCTCTGTGGATAACTTTGCCAGCTTGATTTCTTTTCAACATTTCTTACTTAGATCTTTATACTCCTGAAATGGTATTTCAGTTTTCTCGGCTTTCAAGATTTTGAATGCCCTTTGTTTTAGTCTGATTAAACTTTGGAGTGTCTTATTTATCCTACAATGGTTTATTTTTATTCCTGGACATTTTTATTATTAGAGGGTATTAGTTTTCTACAGGATTCTAGTAGGATATCCTTAAACATGCCCCACTTATGGTCAGAATCCCCAGTTTTCATGAGATGGTCCCAGCCTACTCGATTAAGCACTTCCCTTAATTTGTTCGTATTGAGCTGTCTCTGACAATGTGCCCATCACTTTTGTTTTTCTTTATCCAGGAGGTGCATTTGAGATCAAGGGTCATGCATTCCTTAGAGATTTAGACTTTGATAACCTTCTAAATCAAAAGCCGGTGTACGTTCCTCAGCTTGCATCAGATGTGGACACCAGTTTATTTTTTACCAGTAAGTAGAAAAGTCGTCATATAGACTTAGTGTCTGCTTGTCTTGTCTTCCATATTATGTGATAATCGGCTCCCATTAATATTAATGATAAATGGTGACTGTGTTATACTGACAACCTCTAATAGCACTTCATTGTCTATGTCTTATAGACCATTATAATATGAAAAAACATCTGGTCTCAGAGGATGAGAAGGGCGCAAGTGAGGACAATGAGTTGTTTGACTTTCAAAATTTTACATCATCATCTGAAAGGCTTTCTAAAGTAAGTATGTGATTGATAAATCCAAAATATGCATAAAAAGACCCTTAAAAGTAAACATCAAATGATTTTATATCTTGTTTCTTCTGCATGTAGCTCTATACCACCACTAACGGGATGATGAACGATGAGGATCCCAAGTCCCCTCCAGAGTGTACCCCAACATCCAACACTGACAGCTCAGAAATGTGAGTAGATTATGGGATCATTACTGGGAACTCCAGGCTGATATATGTGCACAACACCAATTATAGGACAGAAATGCCATAATATCACATACAGCATCCTCCGCCCCATAGTTAGCGGTCATTGTGCTTTTGTCCTTAGAAAGTGCTGGTGATAGCAGCCCATGATCGAGGCCGGTCATGCATCTTTAATGCTGCCCCCACTCTATAGAAGAGATGTAGTATTACATGCCAGACATTCTTGGTAGTTGTTTTCCACTCCCCTCTATAAAAGTTAGTTTTGAGCATTAGACCTTCCCCACTATGGCAGTCATATGTCCTATTAGGCCTTAGACGGTGTTCTTATAGTGAGACAACCCCTTTTATACTGTGTTTCCTTGTGATTCACGTGTTTTTCTTCTTCCAAACAGGCAGAAAGAATCTGTCCCCATATCTGATAGAGACGACGCTAGAGACAACGCTACTATCATCTTGCCATCCTTGTCCAAACTGTCAGGTATGTCCATGTCTGCAACACCAACAATGGGAATGTTGACTTCAAGGCTCAAATATTTCCACTTGGTTTTTCTGTAATAGGTCTCCTATGTTATTCTTGATTCATGGATCACAATTATGTTGTCCATGAGCCCATACTGTATCTCTATTTCCCTAATTTTGTAGATTTTTTCATGAATTCTGTGAGATACGTTGTAGCGTCTAATAACCTACATCATCATAGGGCGACATCATCTCCAATAATAGAATATCGCTCATCAGTGATGCACCACATGGCGGCACACAGGGCGCTTACTGCTCTATATCAGTGACACATGTAATGCCCCTCAGATGGGATTATGTACATTATATAGGATTTATTCTGTCTTATTATGATATAATACAAGATTATCAGGACTATAGGAGACAGGACTAGAACAATCCTACTATATACAGGAGACAAAGCAGATCCCATTAGGATATGTCATTACTGAGGTTTTTTTTTACTTTCTAATCAGAATTTCCAGCTCAGACGGAAAGAATATCTGAAATGAATTTAATTAAAGAAGAAGAAAAATCAGAAACTGGAGAAAAGGGGAAAAAGAGACTAGGTAAGTGTGAGAATCAGCTCCATGTTGTAATGTCAGTGAGAATCATTCGTGTGGAGCAGATGTCATCTGTCTGTGATGGGATTATCACATGTATGATGACTGACAATGATCTCTGACCTCTGTGTGATAATATTCCTCTGCCGTCTGGCCACAGTGACCGCACAGTAGTATCATGTCATATGGAGTCCCATCACTTACATTATATTTACTTCTCTTCTCATAGGTTCCATCTTCCGCCGGATCTTATCATCCTGCCGGCGTGGATTATCCAGGGCTGCTCGAGCATTTGCTTGTTGTTACTGCTGCCCTAGAACCATCTGAAAGACGGGAAACCTAAGCATCCAGCCCCCTGAAGTCCAGCAGATCATCATCACTGCTGGACCTGAATAGAAGGACCTTCACCATCTACCTGTGTCCTTCTGACTCTTACATCTAGACCCGGACATGTTTCGGTATCACCTTTGTCACCAGGCTCTGCGGTAATCCTACTGCTCGCCTGACCGGGCTTTTACTCATCACCTGGTATCTGACCCCGGCTGACTCCCTGACTATGATTGTGTCTATTGATTTTGTTCCTAGTTTTACCCCTCCCTTATCCCTTATCCTATTGTTAATTAAAATAAAAAAAATTTAAAAACTTTTAGGTTTATTGAAATTTTTTATCAAACTTAACTATGCATTTTGTGATCTGATAAAATTCAGTACATACAGATACGGGCCAGTGGCCACACCTTATACTACAAACACTTATTACCTTTTGTGTCCAACATTTTACTTATGGGTTGTACATGTTTGAGCAGAGTCATCACATCCTCTTGTAGGAATTGAACTATGTGTTACTTTCCGATGTCTGACATTGTACCTGTAACCTTTGAATTGTGAACACCATGGAATAGTTACATTATGTTGTTATTATTATTATTATATAAAATACCTAATATTTTTAGATTTATGTTTGATGACATTGATCAATTAAAAAGTTTTTAGTCCAATTTTCCTCAATTTTTTTTCAATGACTCTCCATAGAGAGTTGTTGTGAACACTTTTAATCTGATTTCTGAGTTTGGGCTCCTTCTGGTGGTTGTTGTTGGTAATGAAGCTGCCCTGGCTAACAGAAGTCTCCCACCTGACGGGGATGATTGGAAATCAGGTGCTACTGACTGGGGAGATTTAAGTGAGCAGCTTTCCCATGATTCTTGCCGGTGATTGTTTTCTTCCTGAGCCATTTGGAAGTCTGCTTGCTCCATGCTGTGTCCTGCATCTTTCAGATAAGTTATTTTGCTGTTTATTTCTGTGGCATTTGTTTACCCTAATGTTTTTCTCAGGTTTCTGCCTTGCTGGAGTTAGTTCAGCCAGGTCCCCTGTGGGGGCCTGTGCAGGACTCTGTTCTCATTTGCCACAGCTTATGCATTTCTAGTTCTCTGTTATTTCAGTATCTGTTGTTTGCGTCCAGTTCACACCAGAGTTCTGATTTAGCAGGGAGAGGTCGTGTGACCTCAGTATTTTTGCATATCAGACGTGTTGGAATTTTTCTTAGGGTTTTTGCAGGATTGCAGATAGAACAGAACAGAAAAGATACTATCTAGACAGTTTGGGCCCCAGCATTTGCTTACACTATTTTCTGTCTGTGTTTGTGCTTCATCTGACTCACCGATAATATATGTTTGGGGGCTATCTATTTATTTGGGGCTCTACTCCGGGGCAGTTAGCTTTCCCCTTTCTCTCTTTAGGCTTATTTAACTCTTTGGCTGTGACGAGGCGTCTAGGTCATCGCAGGTACATCCCACATCTAATTCTAGTTGTGCTGTCAGTTCAGGGGTCTGCAATCTGCTAAGTTACCAACCTCTCTGGGTGTCTGGTTGCCTAGCCTATTTTTCCTGCTATCCTCCTCGGTTCCGAATCATAAAAGAATCGCTGGCCAGACTGTAGATTCTAGGGTACTCTAAAGAAGGAAAGAACAGTTAAAAAAAAAAAAGTGTCAGAATTTTTTTATTTATTTTTTCCTCTGGGGCCGTAGGAGGATTTTTTTTTCTTCAATGGAGGCTAAGCATTTGTCTGATTCTGTTGAGCAACTTGCTGCTGAAGTTCGGAGTATTTATTCCTATCTTGCTCAGTTGTCTGCTGTAGAACCTTAAATCCCTATTCCTGATTTATTTTTTGGGGATTGGTCTAAATTTTTAAACTTTAAGAATAATTGTAAATTGTTTTTTGCCTTGAAACCTAATTCCTTGGGGAACTCGGTGCAGCAGGTTAAAATTGTCATCTCCCTGTTGCGCAGTGACCCTCAGGATTAGGCGTTTTCCCTGACACCTGGGGATCCTGTTTTGGCTAATGTGGATGCATTTTTTCAGGCTCTGGGGTTGTTGTATGATGAACCTAATGTTATTGATCAAGCTGAGAAAACCTTATTGGCAGTGAACCAGGGTCAGGAAGCGGCAGAGTTGTATTGGCAGAAATTCCGAAAGTGGGCAGTCCTTACTAAATGGAACGATGATGCCCTAGCGGCTCTTTTTCGGAAGGGCTGGCAGAGTCCGAAAAGAATGTTATGGTGGGATTTCCTGTCCCCTCCGGTCTCAACGATTCTATGTCATTAGCCATTCAAATTGACGCCTACGTGAATGTAAAACTATGCGAGAGGCGGTGTTGCCTTTCAAACAAACCTCTGAGCCCATGCAGTGTGATAGGGTTGTTTCAAGGGCTCAACATCAAGAGTTTAGAAGGCGTAATAAGTTGTGCTTCTTTTGTGGGGACGCCTCTCATACTATTTCCGTCTGCCCTAAGTGGGAAAAACATTTGGCTCACTCCTGTGTTTTGGGCAATGTACAGCCTAAATTCCTCTTAATGGTTAACTTGATCTACTCCTTATCTTCATGTTCTGCTAAGGCTTTTGTTGATTCAGGAGCAGCCCTGAACCTGATGGATTTTGACTTTGCCAAACGTTGTGGTTTTCCCATGGTACCCCTGCGGACTCCTATTCCTTTGCAGGGTATTGATGCTACCCCTTAGGCGGAGAATAAACCCCAGTTTTGGACCCAGGTGATAATGCGTGTAGCCCCTGACCACCAGGAGAATTGTACATTTTTGGTGTTACATAATTTACATGACATTACTGTTCTGGGTTTTCCTTGGCTGCAGACCCATAATCCTGTTTTGGATTGGAAGTCTGTGTCTGTGGTCAGTTGGGGTTGTCAATGTGTTCATGGTGACACTCCTGTTTTCTCTACCTCTCCCCAGTCTCAGGATGTCCCTGACTATTTGGCTGATTTTTCTGATGTGTTTAGTGAGAGTAAGTCTGCATCCTTGCCTCCTCACAGGAGTTATGATTGCACGATTGAGTTGGTGCCCGGTTGTAAATTTCCCGAGGGTCGGCTCTTCAATTTATCTGTACCTGAACATGATGCTATGCGATCTTATATCAAAGAGTCATTGGAGAAGGGGCATATCAGAAAAATCCTCTTCACCTTTAGGTGCCAGCTATTTCTTTGTGGCCAAGAAGGATGGCTCATTGAGGCTATGTATTGACTATCGTCTCCTTAATAAGATCACCGTTAAATATCAGTATCCATCACCCCTGATTTCCGATTTATTCTCCAGAGTGAAAGTTGCTAGTTGGTTTACCAAGCTTGACCTTAAGGGGGCGCATAATCTTATGCGCATTAAGCATGGTGATGAATGGAAGACGGCGTTTAATACTCCTGAGGGGCATTTTGAGTACCTAGTGATGCCTTTTGAGCTCACTAATGCCCCTTCCGTCTTACAATCTTTCTTGAACGATATTTTCAGGGATTTTGTGGACAAGTTTTTGATTGTTAATTTGGACGATATTTGATTTTTTCCAATGATTGGGATTCTCATGTGGAATATGTTCGGATGGTATTCTGGATTTTCAGAGAAAATGCTTTGTATGTTAAGGGATCAAAATGTCTCTTTGGTGTACAGAAGGTTTCGTTTTTGGGATTCATTTAGTCTCCATCTGCCATTGAAATGGACTCGATCAAAGTTCAGGCCATTTATTATTGGGTTCAGCCCACTTCATTGAAGGCTCTTAAGAAATTTTTGGGTTTTGCTAATTTTTATCGTAAATTTATAAGTAATTTTTCTGGTATTGTGAAACCACTGACTGATTTGATCAAAAAGGGCTCTGATGTGGTGAACTGGTCTCCAGAGGCAGTTTCAGCATTTCAAGAACTTAAGCGGAGATTCACTTCTGCTCCTGTTCTACGGCAACCTGATGTTTATTCGACGCACATGTCAGCACCCAACGAGAGAGGGGATCCGCCCTTCAGGAACAGGAAACCTACAGATACATAAGGGCGGCACCTCTCCCACGCATCAGTTGGTTTCCTGTTCCTGGAGGACGGAAATCCTACAGAATGAAGATCTTCCTTTTCCCAGGCCAGCCGGTCGACCCAGGTAGCGAGTAGTCTCCTACCTCGACCTGGTGCGGGGACCCCTGGAGGTGCCACGGTGGGTCCGGGCAGGGCTCCATGGCAGTGTGCGGAGCAGCAGAGAGCGGTGTCCGGAGGATCCCGTCTTCTAGCCAGCGTGATTGTAAGTATAGGTCCATCCCCTCCTGGGTGCTCAGTCCTCCTTCGCGGCCTGGCGTCCTGCGGTGCCTGGCCGGCTGTCTGGCACGGAGTCGGCGCAGGTGGCAGGCTTCTGGGGGTATCCGGGCCTGGTTCGGCGCCTCTGCATTTTCCCCGGCGCGTCCCTGCGGTCTTCCTGTAAGGCGGAGGTGACGCATCGCGGGGGCGGGGCTTGGGGAGCCGGACCGGAAGTCAGGAGGCGGCCAGCTTTTTTATCATCTGCGCCGCTGGGTGTCATGGCCCGATTCCGGTATGCGGGGCGACTATGCCGGCGGGTGCTGGGGGCGTGGAGGCTGCGTCGCAGGGGGCGGGCGAGACCCGGGGGGCGGACCCTTGGCCTCGATGCTGCTCGTCCGGATATCCGGGGATAAAAGGGGCCTGACCTGCTGCACAGACGCTTCTGATCCACTATGGAGGGGTCAGAAGCTCCCGCAGAGCAGCAGGGTCTGCATGACGAGCAGGAGACTCGCACAAGACCTCAGCTGAAGACCAAAGGTCATGGTCAGTCCAACCATAAAGGTTCCTCCAGGACGGTGGAGGCATCATCATCACCTGGTCCCCCCCCGTGATCCAGTACCTATTGCTGCTGGCGGGTAAGAAATCTCCGTGAAAGTACACCCGATGATGCAGTTTTTTCCTCCCTTGTGTTTCCATTTATCAGGGAAAGAAGTGTGCAGGAAAATCGAAACATAGGGAGTGTGCCCTCTGCGGTCAGCCCCTGCCTGACGCCTACCCTAAAAGGTTGTGTCAGCCTTGTGTTCAGCAGACGGTAGGGGTCAGAAAAAAGGGGGGGGCGATAGTCCCTGACTGAAACAGGACAATGCCTTACAAATCTTCCCCCGCACTCCCTACAGGTAGCTGAAGAAACCCCTGACTTTACTTCGAACCTGAGGGATATGATTAGGACAGAGATGAAAGCCATTTCTCAAGGTGCATCATCTAGGTCGAAACGGGGATTAAGGGTTTCGGACTCAGATTCCCCAGCTAGGCCTAGGAAAGGCGAAGATTCCCTGAGGTCCACTTCTTCATCATCTCCTTCCCACTCATCTTCCTCGTCAGAGGAGGATTCTACCAGGTTTTGCTTTCCTGTAGATCAGATGGATAGATTAGTCAGGGCAATCAGATCCACCATGGGGATAGAAGACTCGAGACCTGAGCGTTCTGTGCAGGACTTTATGTTCAGGGGGTTAGACCCAAAGAAATGTAGGTCTTTTCCCTTAAATAATACGATTCAAAACCTGATAGATAAAGAGTGGAAAAAGCCAGAAAAAAGGGGTTCATTTGCCCCGGCATTCAAGCGTAGATGCCCCTTTGAAGATCCATCAGTGGATAGATGGGACAAAGCTCCAAAACTCGATGCTGCGGTAGCTAAAGCCTCCAAGAAGTCCTCCATACCCTTTGAGGACATGAGGAGCTTAAAAGATCTGCTGGATAAAAAAGCAGACTCTTTTCTGAAAGGTACTTGGGAGATGTCAGCGGGAGCCTTGAGACCAGCGGTGGCTGCCACTTGCACGGCTAGATCTGTGATGGTCTGGCTGGACCAGCTAAAATCACAGTTGGAAGAAGGTGCCTCCCGGGAGTCCATGCTAAGGTCCCTTCCAATAATTCAGAGTGCAGCAGCTTTTTTGGTGGATTCTTCGGCCGATTCTGTAAGGATGGCCGCCAGGGCTGCGGGACTATCAAATGCAGCGCAAAGAGCGCTATGGCTGAAGTGTTGGCCGGGAGATATTCAGGCCAGATCCCGTCTCTGTTCTATCCCTTGTGAGGGCGAATACTTGTTTGGCCCAGTCCTAGACGAACTCTTGGAAAAAGCAGGGGATGATAAGAAAAAATTCCCCAGTATTCCGAATCCCTCATATAGACGTCCCTTCGGCAGGAAGAGATTTAACCGTAGAAGGTCGTCCAGGGAACGAGGAACATGGGACGATAGAAAGAGGAAAGGTACGGGATACATGTTCAGGGGCCCGTCTCGAGATTCCAAGAAAACTTCCAAATGACTAGCGGCTCCGGTGGGAGGTAGATTGTCAGCCTTCTACCTGGCCTGGTCCCGAATATCCCACAGCAGATGGATTTTGGGCCTAGTGGCTTCAGGACTCCGGTTAGAGTTTTCTGAGCTACCCCGAGATACCTTTAAAATCACTCCCACCCGGTCTTCTTCATCAGAACAGGCGGTACTGGAGGCAGAAATTCTCGATTTATGCTATAAGGGGGTCCTGGTGCAGGTACCAGCAATGGAAAGGGGTAGAGGCTTCTACTCCCCTCTATTTTTAGTCCGGAAGCCAGATGGCTCCTTCAGGACGATAATTAATTTAAAAGCCTTGAACAGATTCCTGGTAATACGGCCGTTTAAGATGGAGACCATCAATTCCACAATAAAATTATTGCTTGAAAACTGTTTCATGGTGGTATTGACTTGAAAGACTCCTATTACCATCTCCCTATCCATGTAACCCATAAGCGCTTTCTTTGAGTTGCAGTTTGGCTGAAAGGTTCGCTACAACATTTTCAATATAAAGCCCTTCCGTTTGGTCTTGCAGTTGCCCCTCGGGTATTCACAAAGGTTGTAGCAGAAGTGATGGCCCACCAAATCCTGATAATTCCCTACCTCGATGACTTCCTGATAATAGGTAGAACAGCGGACCATTGTCGGGAACAGTTAAATAAAACAATATCTGTCCTAGAACAGTTGGGGTGGCTACTAAATGTCGCAAAATCTCGGTTGCGGCCCATCAGAGTACAACAGTTTTTAGGCCTAACCTTAGATTCCCAAAAACAAGAATGCCGGCTTCCACCCGACAAACTAATACGCCTGCGCTATCAGATCCTAAATGCTTCCAATAACCCTACCATGTCCCTCAGGAAAGCCATGTCCTTGTTGGGCTCTCTTTCTTCCTGCATCCCTGCGGTGCAATGGTCACGGTTTCATGCTAGGACTTTACAAGCTGAAGTCTTGCAATATGATAAGAGTCTGGGGGGTCGCTTGGAAAGCCGACTAACCTTATCCCAGGCCACAATAAAATCCCTAGAATGGTGGCTGGATGATCGTAAACTATCCAAAGGGGTGCCCTGGGAGTATAATGTAACCCGAGTGGTCACCACAGATGCTAGTCCCACTGGTTGGGGGGCTCATATGGGTGTTTCTGTAGTGCAGGGCTTATGGCAACATCATCAGATAGACATGTCCTCTAACATGAAGGAACTTTCAGCGGTAGAACTGGCAGTAAAAAGACTCCTCATTTATCTACAGTGTCATCACGTACGAGTTCTATCCGACAATCAGGTCGCAGTAGCCTATATCAACCACCAGGGTGGCACTCGATCCAGTCCTCTCATGCAAGTAACAGAGCGCCTGTTCCATCTGGCAGAAAGACATTGTCTATCTTTAACAGCACTACATATAAAAGGAGAGGAAAACACCACCGCAGATTTTTTAAGCCGCCACCTTCTATGACAGGGGGAGTGGTCACTAAAAAGTGTCATCTTCGACCTGATTGTACACAAATGGGGGCAACCAGACGTAGATCTCTTCGCCACCAGAAGGAACCGGTAGGTGAAACAGTTCTGTTCTCTAAACCCCAGAGAAAGTCCGTTGGCGGTAGATGCCTTTCTGATACAATGGGACTTTGCACTAGCTTACGCCTTTCCTCCCTTGTCTCTGATTCCTCTGGTAGTCAGGAAGATCAGAAAGGACAAAGCAAAAGTGATTTTGATAGCACCCTTTTGGCCCAAGAGGGCGTGGTTCTCGAGCCTCAGGACCATGTCAGTAGCCAACCCATGGGTCCTACCGGACGTTCCGGATCTCCTGCCCCAGGGTCCAGTGTACCATCCTCAGGTGGCTGGCCTGCATCTGACAGCGTGGAATTTGAGCGGTCGCTATTGTTAGATAAGGGGTTTTCTCCAGGTTTGATAAGTACCCTCCTTAAGAGCAGGAAGGAAGTTACAACAAAGATTTATGCCAGGACCTGGAAGAAATTTTTACAGGACTCAAATATTGTAGCTAGGGAATCAGTTCCAATAGCTCAAATCCTAGAGTTTCTACAAAAAGGCTTAAATATGGGTCTTTGCACCAGTACCCTTAAAGTGCAGGTTTCTGCCCTGGGAGCCCTTTTTAACTGTGACATAGTCAGAAACTATTGGGTCAGTAGATTTATTAAAGCAGCAGCTAGGTCCAGGCCTATAGTCAAGAATATGTTTATGCCTTGGGATTTAAACCTAGTGCTCACAGCCATGATGGAGGCCCCATTTGAACCCATCTCAGTTGCCTCGATTAAAACCCTCTCCATCCAAGTAGCTTTCTTAGTGGCTCTAACATCAGCACGAAGGGTGAGTGACATTCAGGCGCTCTCTAGGCTTCCTCCGTATACACAAATTCAGGACGATAGAGTGATACTCAGGGCCGATCCGGCATACCTACCTAAGGTGGCCTCCACCTTCCATAGAACTCAGGAGATAATCCTGCCATCATTCCTGCCTAATCCTAGTAACCAAAAAGAAGAAAAACTCCATACCTTAGATGTGAGGAAATGTCTCTTGGAGTATCTAGCTATAACTGACCCCTGGAGAAGAGATAACGCCTTATTTGTTTCCTTCCAAGGCCCCAGGAAGGGCCTTAGAGTATCAAGGGCCACACTAGCTAGACGGATCAGGGAGGCCATTGCATTAGCTTACACCTCAAAAGGCAAGTCGGCACCAGGAAAACTGAGGGCACATTCCACTCGAGCCGTGGCAACCTCGTGGGCAGAAAGGTCGAAAGTCTCCATCGACCAGATATGTAAGGCCGCCACTTGGTCCTCTCCAAGCACTTTCTTTAATCATTACAGATTAGACCTGGGTGCTTCCTCTGATCTCTCCTTTGGGGTAAGGGTGCTGCAGGCTGTAGTCCCTCCCTGAGTAGTTATTACTCTCTGTAATTCTCTCGTTGGGTGCTGTCATGTGCTTCGAATAAAGTCTTAGTTACTTACCGTCAATGGTATTTTTCGAAGACCATGACAGCACCCCTTGTATTCCCTCCCTTTATCTTATCGGCGCGCACTTCTTCCTCTTATAAGTTTCACATAGGATGAAATACTGAAACGCAATAATGTTGTATAGAGCTTGTGCTCTGTAAACCAACTGATGCGTGGGAGAGGTGCCGCCCTTATGTATCTGTAGGTTTCCTGTTCCTGAAGGGCGGATCCCCTCTTTCTTTGGGTGCTGTCATGGTCTTCGAAAAATACCGTTAACATGCTATTTAGATATGGTAATTCACTTGATAGAAATTACGCATAGTAATTAGCACTGTATTGTGTATAGCCAGGCATACTCAGCTATATTGTGTATAGCCCGGACATGTCCGGGCATGCCCAGACATGTCCTTTAAATGGTCATATTATGTATATGGCCGTGTTACAATATTACACACGGGCATGTTTAAACGGGCATATTATGTATATGGCCGTGTTACAATATTACACACGCGAATGTTTTATTCGTATTTTTAAAAAAGCAATGACGCGGTATTGTAAAACAAGGTTACAAGATTTTATTGTAATAAATAAATACATCTCAAAGACATTTCAAGCATTTAAAAGTACATACAGAATGATATAAAAAGTGTCACATGCACAATTAACAAATAGCATCACACACACAACAAAATAGATAATTAACAAGTACATAGGCTACATCGTGAGCCACATGGCTGGCAGTATCGGTAGAGACCTTTTTTTAGGTAGTAGATTTCCCCTTGTGGTGCCTAATGACGGCGAGTGCAGAGAATGAATTGTATGGGGTGAGGGGTCTACCCTCATCGGGGCAGATACACCATCGCTGGAGGTAATTTTTAATTCGTCTAAATGTTACCTAGTAGTGGGATTACCCACAACAGTAGAGGGTATATTCAGCTCGGCCATAGCTCGCATAAATGATTCCCAACCCCTAGGTAAATTCCTGATGGTCAGAGCGTGACTCTGCGTTGTACTACGTACCAAATCCACTAAGTTAGACCCGGGTATTACAGCGCCTTTGAAAATAAATTTGTCTTTATCATTCCAGTCTGTCACATTTTTATTCTGGAGTAGCCTGTTTAGTAAAAATTCAGCATTCTTTTTATATCTTTGGTTTATATGGCCTACAATTTCAGCGATCTCGTGATTTTTTTTATCGGTGTTGGTATTTGGCGGCTGTTGATGCTCAGGACCATGAGTGCTAACGAGATTTAAAGTTGTTAATTCTTTCGAGCAGCGTTTCGTATGTACCAAGTAGCGCTCCAGCACGGTTGAGCTTTTAGCCACCTTGAAGTATTCGGATCCCGAGGCCTGTATTTTACCCGGTGCCGCTTGTAGCAGTTCTAGCGCTGCTGGGCCCTGGGACGGTCTTTCAGCGCCGGGCATCGAGGGTACGCTGTGTTTCTGTGTGGCTGTATATATATATATACAAATATATATAACTCTTAACTATGTGAATTTAAGCGTGTAAGTGAATATTAACACCTTACAGATGTCGCGATGATGGCGGAGCGGGATTCACCCGAAATGCCTATGAACCCAGGCACTAACAGCGCCCAAGAAGACACCGCATTTTCTAAAGCTCCTAAAAAGCGGAGCCTGGCGGTGGTCAAGAAAGGTAAAGGTACGTGCTGCATGAAAAGCTGTTTTGCCCAAACGGATGAAGAAAATTGTTGGTGCCCCTACTAATGATTATTATTATTTATAGGGCGTAAAGTGAAACCTAGGGGATGATATTTACAAAAGAGAATATACACCTGCTAGTGGAGAACACCTCAGGCGCCCCAGAAACCACTGCTACAACCATGCAGGCATCATCGTTAACCGGTAAGTGTATATTTTGATATATCAGACTAGTCTTAATACAACGTATGTAACTCTTGTCACACCTAGGATCACGATGTTCCGCACGTATCCGTTACATATAGAATCTTTCCTTAACCCCTTACTGCCATCGGACGTACTATCCCGTCCATGGTACCTGGGTCCGTATGACCATGGACGGGATAGTACGTCTCGTGCGATCGGACGCGCTCCCGGGGGGAGCGCAGCCGATCGCGGCCGGGTGTCAGCTGATTATCACAGCTGACACCCATGACTGTGTGTCAGGAGCGGTCACGGACCGCTCCCGGCACATTAACCCCTTGCACACCGCGATCAAACATGATCGCGGTGTACTGGGGGCACAGGGGAGGATCGCGCAGGGTGGGGGCTCCCTGCGCGCCCCCCTGAGAACCTCAGAGCAGCGCGATGTGATCACGCTGTTCTGAGGGCTTCCTCCCTCCCAGGACCCGGATCCAAGATGGCGCCGGGGTCCTGGAGGGAGGCGGCTACCTCAGTGCCTGCCGAGAGCAGGCACTGAGAAGCCTGCCGCACTGCCTGAGCGATCGCTGGTGTGACAGAGTGCTGTGCACACTGTCACACCAGCGATCTGATAAAATACAGTGATGTCCCACCCTGGGACAAAGTAAAAAAGTTAAAAAAATAAAAATAAACATGTTTTAAAAAAAAAATCCAAAATAAATAAAAAAATATATATATATTCCCCAATAAATTCACTTCTTCCTGTAAATAAAAAAAACAAAGCAATAAAAGTACACATATTTGGTATCGCCGCGTCTGTAACGACCCCCCCTATAAAATTGTCCCACTAGTTAACCCCTTTAGTGAACCCCTTAAAAAAAAAAAAAAAACGAAGCAAAAAATCAATGCTTTATCATCCTACCGCCAAACAAAAAGTGGAATAACACGCGATCAAAAAGACCGATATAAAAAAACATGGTACTGCTGAAAATGTCATCTTGTCCCGCAAAAAACGAGCCGTCATACAGCATCATCAGCGAAAAAATAAAAAAGTTATAGCTCGCAGAATAAAGCGATGCAAAAATAATTATTTTTTATATAAAGATGTTTTTATTCTATAAAAGCGCCAAAACATGAAAAAATGATATAAATGAGGTATCGCCATAATCATAGTGACCCGAAGAATAAAACTGCTTTATCAATTTTACCACACGCGGAACGGTATAAACGCCTCCCCCAATAGAAATTCATGAATTGCTGATTTTTGTTCATTCTAACCTCCCAAAAATCGAAATAAAAAGCGATCAAAAAACGTCACGTGCTCAAAAATGGTACCAATAAAAACGTCAACTCGTCCCGCAAAAAATAAGACCTCACATGACTCTGTGAGCCAAAATATGCAAAAATTATAGCTCTCAAAATGTGATGATGCAAAAACTATTTTTGCAATAAAAAGCGTCTTTTAGCGTGACAGCTGCCAATCATAAAAACCCGCTATAAATAGTAAATCAAACCCCCCTTTATCACCCCCTTAGTAAGGGAAAAATAATAAAATTAAAAAAAAGTATTTATTTCCATTTTCCCGTTAGGGTTAGGGTTGCGGCTAAAGTTAGGGTTGGCGCTAAAGTTAGGATTAGGGTTAGGGTTGGGATTAGGGGTGTGTTAGGGTTAGGTTTGTGGTTAGGGTTGGGACTAGGGTTAGGGGTGTGTTGAGGTTAGGGTTGGAGTTAGAATTGGGGGGTTTCCGCTGTTTAGGCACATCAGGTGCTCTCCAAATGTGACATGGCGTCTAATCTCAATTCCAGCCAATTCTGCGTTGAAAAAGTCAAACGGTGCTCCTTCACTTCTCAGCTCTGCCATGCGTCCAAACAGTAGTTTATCCCCACATATGGGGTATCAGCGTACTCTGGACCCCAAGAGTTATTGTGCAATTTGTCCTATTTCTTCTGTTACCCTTGGGAAAATAAAAAACTGGGGGCGAAAATATCATTTTTGTACAAAAAAATATATTTTTTTGTTTTTACGGCTGTACATTATAAACTTCTGTGAAGCACTTGGGGCTTCATAGCGCTCACCACACATCTAGATAAGTTCCTTGTGGGGTCTATTTTCCAAAATGGGGTCACTTGTTGGGGATTTCCACTGTTTAGGCGCATCAGGGGCTCTCCAAATGCGACATGACGCCCCCAGACCATTCCATCAAAGTCTGCAATCCAAAACGTCACTACTTCCCTTCCGAGCCCCGACGTGTGCCCATACAGTCGTTTTCTCCCACATATTGGGTATCAGCGTACTCAGGACAAATTGGACAACAACTTTTGGGTTCCAATTTCTTCTGTTACCCTTGTGAAAATAAAATATTGGGGGCGAAAAAAATCTTTTTGTAAAAAAAAAAAAGATTTTTTATTTTACGGCTGTACGTATAAACTTTAGTGAAACACCTGGGGGTCAAAAGTTCTCACCACACATCTAGATAAGTTCCTTGAGGGGTCTAGTTTCCAAAATGGTGTCATTTATGGGGGTTTCCACTGTTTAGGCAGATCAGGAGCTCTCCAAACACGACATGGCGTCCAGCCAATTCTGCGTTGAAAAAGTCAGACGGCGCTCCTTCCCTTCCAAACTCTGTCATGCACCCAAACAGTGGTTTACCCCCACATATGGGGTATCAGCGCACTCAGGACAAATTGCACAATAACTTTTGGAGTCTTGTTACCCTTGGAAAGATAAAAATTGGGGTGAAAAGTTCATTTTTGTGGAAAAAATATGATTTTTAAATTTTACGGCTCTACGTTATAAACTTGTGTGAAGCACTTGGGGTTCAAATTGCTCACCAAAGATCTAGAAAAGTTCCTTAGGGGGTCTAGTTTCCCAAATGGGGTCATTTGTGGGGGGTTTCCACTGTTTAGGCACATCAGGGGCTCTCCAAATGCAACATGGCATCCAATCTCAATTCCAGCCAATTTTGGTTGGAAAAAGTCAAATGGTGCTCCTTCCATTCCGAGCTCTGCCGTGGGCCCAAACAGTGGTTCCCCCCCACATATGGGGTATCAGCGTGCTCAGGACAAATTGGACAACAACTTTTGTGGTCCAATTTCTCCTGTTACCCTTGGGAAAATAAAAAATGAGTGACTAAAAGATAATTTTTGTGGGAAAAAAATAGGATTTTTTTATTTTCATGCCCGGGCATTATAAACTTGTGTGAAGCACTTGGGGGTTCAAAGTGCTCACCAAAGATCTAGATAAGTTCCTTAGGGGGTCTAGTTTCCAAAATGGGGTCACTTGTGGGGGTTTCCACTGTTTAGGCTCATCTGTGGCACTGCAAACGGAACATGACCCCCATCAACGTCTGCATTCCAAAACGTTACTACTTCCTTTCCAAGCCCTGCTGTGCACCCAAACAGTTTCCCCCCCCCACATATGGGGTATCAGCGTACTCAGGACAAATTGGACAACAACTTTTGGGGTCCAATTTCCTTGGGAAAATTCAAAAATTTGGGACTAAAAAATCATTTTTGTGGAAAATTGTTTTTTTTTTTTTTCACACCCAGGCATTATAAGCTTTTGTGAAACACTTGGGGGTTCAAAGTGCTCACAACAGATCTAGATAAGTACCTTAGGGGGTCTAGTTTCCAAAATGGTGTCACTTGTGGGGGTTTCCACTGTTTAGGCGCATCAGGGGCTCTCCAAACACGACATGGCGTCCAATCTCAATTCCAGCCAATTTTAGTTTGAAAAAGTCAAACGGCGCTCCTTCCCTTACGAGCTCTGCCGTGTGCCCAAACAGTGGTTTTCCCCCACATATTGGGTATTGGCGTACTCAGGAGAAATTGCATAACAACCTTATCTGTCCATTTTCTCCTTTTACCCTTGTGAAAATAAAAAAAGTTTGTAAAAGATCATTTTTGTGGCTAAAAAGTTAAATATTCATTTTTTCCTTCCACGTTGCTTTAGCTCCTGTGAAGCACCTGAAGGGTTAATAATCTTCTTGAATGTGGTTTTGAGTACCTTGAGGGGTGCAGTTTTTTGAATGGTGTCACTTTTGGGTATTTTCTGCCATATAGACCCCTCAAAGTGACTTCAAATGAGAGGTGGTCCCTAAAAAAATGGCTTTGTAAATTTTGTTGTAAAAATGAGAAATCGCTGGTCAACTTTTAACCCTTATAACTTCCTAACAAAAAAAAATTTTGGTTCCAAAATTGTGCTGATGTAAAGTAGACATGTGGGAAATGTTATTTCTTAACTATTTTGTGTGATATATTTCTCTGTTTTAAGGGAATAAAAATTCAAAGTTTGAAAATTGCAAAATTTTAAAAATTTTCGCCATATTTGCGTTTTTTTTCAAAAATAAACGCAAGTTATATCGAAGAAATTTTACTTCTAACGTGAAGTACAATATGTCACGAGAAAACAATCTCAGAATCTCGAAGATCCGTTGAAGCGTTCCAGAGTTATAACCTCATAAAGAGACAGTGGTCAGAATTGTAAAAATTGGCCGGTCATTAACGTGCAAACAACCCTTGGGGGTGAAGGGTTAAAGATAGTTGTAAAGTCAGATTGACACATGTACAATCTCATCCACAGATAAATCTAAAGTCGTGAGAAAAACAACCACGAGCCCTCTGCAACCACTACGTGTCAACGAGAACCACGCAGCGCCATTCTTGATGCCAATACAGCCACCTATGGGCCCTGATGAACCACAGCCGCAACAGCAGCTCTGGAACATGCCGTTCAGTAAGATATTGGTGAACTTTTCTGCTGATAAACCGCGTAATGATACATTTGTGAGAAATTTTATTGCTGAGAGAAAATCAAATTTAAAAACTCCGCACTACATCTGTTGGAATATTCACCAAACTTGCGCCTTTCTAGAGAGAACACCATAACCTGACTGTATCGCCATTTGTATCACCATTTTGGTGTCACAATTAGTTCAATGCTTGAAATGTCTTTGAGATGTATTTATTTATTACAATAAAATCTTGTAACCTTGTTTTACAATACCGCGTCATTGCTTTTTATTAAAAATACATGCCCTGACATGTCCGGGCTAAGCTGAGTATGCCCGGTCTATACACAATACATTGTGTATAGCCCATGCGTGTTGGGGCAGCTCTCCCCTAGAAACAGGTTTCACAGAAAGTCCGGGCTAAGTTTTTCACCTATGTGTTAATTCCTCCATCTCTTGATTTTAAATTATTCTGAACAGAAAGCATTTGTTCTAAAAAGTTCACCCCTCACAGTGCTAATTACTATGCGTAATTTCTATCAAGTGAATTACCATATCTAAATAGCATGTTAAGATGCGAACTTCTGTCAATTGTACTTTACTAGGCATGTCCGGACATATCCCTGGTGCAGCCTTGCTAAAAAGATATGGATCCTATCTTTTCTTTAATTCTCTATGGGGAAAAACTTCTTATATACTGAATAATACTGTACAATAAACTCCTTTTAGCCTGTACATAGACTACTAAGATATAACTTTACAGCAAGTGAAGCACACTTTAATCTCATGCTAGAAAATCCCTTTACATACATTTACTGGTGGACTTTAAAGAGCCCCCACAAAAAGAGCCTTATAAAATCAAGATTCGCCTTGATACACCTTTCCCCCACACCACAGACTGATCAAATCCACAAGGAGATGGATAAAATATAAATAGAGACTAATAAAATCATGAAGCACTTTGATAGAAATTCCCAGATTCAACAGTCCTGATTTCCCAGACAGATCAAATCACAAGGAGACGGATTAAATGATAGGGGGCGTGACGACCTGTCAGATTGAGTTTGACGAAAGGTGGAACTCCTATACTACTGGAGCGCTACTTGGTACATACGAAACGCTGCTCGAAAGAATTAACAACTTTAAATCTCGTTAGCACTCATGGTCCTGAGCATCAACAGCCGCCAAATACCGACACCGATAAAAAAAATCACGAGATCGCTGAAATTGTAGGCCATATAAACCAAAGATATAAAAAGAATGCTGAATTTTTACTAAACAGGCTACTCCAGAATAAAAATGTGACAGACTGGAATGATAAAGTCAAATTTTTTTTCAAAGGCGCTGTAATACCCGGGTCTAACTTAGTGGATTTGGTACGTAGTACAACGCAGAGTCACGCTCTGACCGTCAGGAATTTACCTAGGGTTGGGAATTGTTTATGCGAGCTATGGCCGAGCTGAATATACCCTCTACTGTTGTGAGTAATCCCACTACTAGGCAGCATTTAGACGAATTAAAAATTACCTCCAGCGATGGTGTATCTGCCCCGATGAGGGTAGACCCCTCACCCCGTACAATTCATTCTCTGCACTCGCCGTCATTAGGCACCACAAGGGGAACTCTACTACCTAAAAAAGGTCTCTACCGATACTGCCAGCCATGTGGCTCACGATGTAGCCTATGTACTTGTTAATTATCTATTTTGTCGTGTGTGTGATTCTATTTATTAATTGTGCATGTGACACTTTTTATATCATTCTGTATGTACTTTTAAATGCTTGAAATGTCTTTGAGATGTATTTATTTATTACAATAAAATCTTGTAACCTTGTTTTACAATACCGCGTCATTGCTTTTTTAAAAATATGAATAAAACATTCGCGTGTGTAATATTGTAACACGGCCATATACATAATATGCCCGTTTAAACATGCCCGTGTGTAATATTGTAACACGGCCATATACATAATATGACCATTTAAAGGACATGTCTGGGCATGACACAATATAGCTGAGTATGCCTGGCTATACACAATACAGTGCTAATTACTATGCTTAATTTCTATCAAGTGAATTACCATATCTAAATAGCATGTTAAGATGCGAGCTTCTGTCAATTGTCATGAACTAGACATGTCACGAGTCACGACACATCCCTGGTGCAGCCCTGCTAATACGTATCCTATCTTTTCTTTAATTCTCTATGGGGAAAAGCTTCTTATATACTGAATAATACTGTACAATAAACTCCTTTTAGCCTGTACATAGACTACTAAAATATAACTTTAGTTCCTTTGGCTGTGTGAAATTTCTGAGTCCTTATGGGTAGATGTGGATGGCACTGGAAGTGGGAGGGGTAGGGGTATTTTTTATGGTTTTAAGAATTATTTTTTGTTATTGATTATTTTGTTCTTTAGTTTCTTTAGATATATTAAAAATCTTTTTCATTGCGGTGAACCAATACATGGAAGACATCGTGGTCAACTGTTTGGCATATTTCTGACCTACATCTTACCTAAGTGAAAGCAAGACTAATCTAATGGACCAAGTTTATCTAAATTTTGTGAGGACTGAGGAAATATACCTACTACAGGACCACCTAACTTCGAGTGATTTGTGTGAAGAGATATATCATATTAATATATAGGGTATTTAAAAGCCCTTTTAAATCTCTAAAAAAATGTTGGTTGTTCATTTTGCTGTTATAATATTGTAAACATTTGTTTATATATACTATATATCTATTCTTTTAACAGCTAATCTTGCTTGAGGTGGAACATCTCGCGTCATGGGCTGAGCGCATTAGCTGATCACTAACCCATTTGAAATAGTGGCTGCAGTCTATTGGTGTAGTAAATGGTGTGTGTCATCACTGACGCTACACTGTTCCTCCCACTGACCGCGCCCCTGTTCTCCTTTAGCGATATGGGCTTGATAGATCGGCGCATGCGCTAGACGGCTAATTACGTAAGAGACTGGCCCATCTTCTCCTATTGGGTATTGTGATGTTTAGGGGAGTTTTTCTTTTCTTCCCGATGATAGCGATGTGATTATGCGCATGTGCCAAGCCAAGGACGATGCAATATGACGCGATGTCGGGTTCATCTCTCTGATTGGTGGCCTGTAGCCTGTGGGCGTCGCTGCGTAATGTTACTTTCGCTTTGAAAAAAGAACACGCAGCTTTAGTGTTACGCTTAATCAGTCTGTGTAGTGCTGGCCACCAATGAGAGGGTTCTGATCGTAATTATCTATCCAATTGTATCACCGCTATGATGTATTTAACCTGGCGTCTCCCCTTCCCTGACACGCCTCCCGAAGAAGGTTTGCGAAACGCGCGTCGGGGCAGCAGGGACGCCAGGACTATCACGAGCAGCCCAAAGGTAATAACATATGTTCAACTACACTTTTGTAACCATGGAATATTTTGGCAGCTAGAAGGTATACCATTTTTGCACCTTTAGATATCTGGAGGAGGTGGTTTATATCGCAAGACCTTGTAATCAGTGGTTTTTTACATGCTTTAAATAGGTCTTAGAGTAGTGGCATCTTATAATTAACCCCTCCTTTTCCAGTAGATTGTCTAGAAACACCTGTTGTAAGTGCAGCATATTGGCACCTCACTGCAGTGGTAATTATAATTTTTGATTGGGCTGTTATTTGTTTTAGTGAAGTCTATGGTTGTATGTTCCTGATTTTTGTATTTTTTGTGCTGTTTCAGTATAATATTAAGATTTTATGACTTTTTCAATAAAAACTACTATTTTTGCAATTTTTGTTATCCTTAATTTTATTTACCAATATATATGTAAAGGTTTTTTGTGAGTTATATCTATCGCATAAGGATTGTTGACCCCATTGAATTAGGGGCTTTATCATGGTAGGACTAAATTGTGAATTATAAAATATAACTGTAAGGAAAGGGACGTCACCATTTTGTATAGGGCCTATACCAGCCTCCATTTTGTCAGTTCACAGAGCCAGACTACTAACTACAGCAGGGCCTATTAGCACATCCAGTACGACCGGTTTTTGATGTCCACTAGGAATCAAAGGGGCTTTAGCATGCTAATTAGTTTAGGCCAGTGTCTGAATAAGATGGTCAGTCGTATGGTAAATAGCTCAAGCTCAAGCCATTGTTTCCTGCTCCATATGAATTGCAGGCCAGTTAATATGCGTGCTTCAAAGCAATGGGGAAGGGCCTAGCAGGTTTAAAAGCTGTAGCCAAGAAGAGGCTGGCCTCTCTTTCCATTTTCTCACAGCAGCAGAAGCTCAAGGGACAGACTTGCCAAATGGAGCTGCAGCACATGCATTGGGGACTGTCCAGCAACTGAAGACTTTCACCTGGGGAACGCAGAGCTCCATGCCTCCCCATGACCATACTACAACCCGGTAATATTGATCTATAGCTAATACCTTTAAGCCTTGTACATTATTGTTGTATTCTTACTCTGACTGCAAATCCATTGTAATTACGTTGTATAGCTTTACTGTATATTTCTGTAATTATCTAGTGCGCCCTTAAGGCAAATTAAACCATAAAAATAATCTTGGGCTGATGCTTTTACTCTGATCACGAATCTTAGAATACCCAGTGGGTAACAGGACACCTTCCCCGGCGGCCATTTGCTCTAGGTGCAGTTCTCTTACTGACCTGAGAGACAAAGGGGGGCGCCGGAGAGCTATACCTGTGGAGTTACGTCCCATTGGTGACGTGGGAGGAAGGGATCGTCCGTCACATTTGGTAGCGGCGGTGGTATCAGAAGCTGTGATACCCGGGCTACCGTGTGGCGGTCGGCTTAGTTCCTCACAATAACTTTCCAGCGAGTGAAGCACACACTCAGATTTAATCCCATGCTAGAAAATCCTTTACATACATTTACTGGTGGACTTAAAAGAGCCCCCACAAAAAGAGCCTTATAAAATCAAGATTCGCCTTGATACACCTTTCCCTCACACCACAGACTGATCAAATCCACAAGGAGATGGATAAAATATAAATAGAGCCAAATAAATTCATGAAGCACTTTGGTAGAAATTCCCAGATTCAACACTCCTGATTTCCCAGACAGATCAAATCACAAGGAGACGGATTAAATGATAGGGGGCGTGACGACCTGTCAGATTGAGTTTGACGAAAGGTGGAACTCCTATACTACTGGTCTTTTTGGTGTCCTACTTTATCTCGTGATGTCAGGAATTTTGTGCAGTCCTGTGGGACTTGTTCTCGGTCCAAACCCTGTTCTCGCTCTAGTGGATTGTTAGTGCCACTGCCGGTGCCTAGGAGGCCTGGACTCATATCTCAATGGATTTTATTTCCGACCTCCCTGTCTCTCAGAGAATGACTGTTATCTGGGTGATCTGTGATAGATTTTCCAAGATGGTCCATCTTGTACCACTGCCAAAGATGCCATCCGCTTCCGAGTTGGTGCCCTTGTTTTTTCAGCAGGTGGTTCGTTTGCACGGCATTCCGGAGAACATTGTATGACAGAGGAGTCCAATTTGTTTCCAGATTTTGGAGAGCCTTTTGTTCTAAACTGGGAATTCAGTTGTCCTTCTCCTCTGCGTTTCACCCTCAGACCAATAGGCAGACTGAGAGAACAAACCAGACTTTGGAAACTTATTTGAGATGTGTAGATTTGTATGTATCTGAATATGTATGTGTATATGGATGTCATTGTATACATTTCAGTACACGTATGTATATACGGTACGTAACTAAAGAAAGGATGCAAAACAAAGGGTTGGCCAAGTAAATAACACACAAACTTTAATAAACAAATGAGTACAAAAATCAAAGTAGTGTAAGATTATTCCACTATAAGTTCTGATACTACCAAGTAACAGCACCAGGACCGTTGAAATATTGGCAGTAGTTGTCTCGGCAGGTCTTCGCATCGGTGGTGTTTCTGCCAGATCCCAATGGTTGAAGGCCTGCAATTGCGGGATCGTTGGCACGCCATTCACCAAGCTGCACTTCCCATTTGTTAGGTCCACAGAGTCTACGAAGCCAGGCAGACAGTACGCAATTGCATCGTGCCGGCGAAGGAAGTTGTGAAGCACGCAACAAGCCATAACAACTGAGTCTATGGATTGAAGCTTCATGTTTATAGGTGTGTGCAAAACTCGGAAGCGATTGGCCATGATACCAAAGGCATTTTCAACAACCCGACGTGCCCTTGACAAGCGGTAATTGAAAACTCTTCTTTCCCCGTTAGACTTTTTTGGGGGAACAGTTTGATAAGATTGGGATGAAGTGGGAAGGCCTCGTCGCCGACAAAAACAAAATTAAGGTTTCCTCTAGTCTCCGAGTTGGGAGGCAAATGAAGAGCACATTTGTCCAAACGTTCTCCAAAAAGTGTGTGCTCTAAAACCTCACTATCAGAAATCCTTCCGTTCATGCCAACATCTACATTAATAAATTCATAATTGCCATTAACAAGGGCCATCAGGATGATGCTGAAATATCCCTTATATTTAAAGAAATAGGATCCGCTGTTTGGTGGTTGCGTGATCCGGACATGTTTTGCGTTCAAAGCCCCACCACAATTAGGGAACTGCCAAAGCTGTTCAAAATCGGAGGCAATCTTTTTCCATTCCTCTTCCGTGTTGGGAAGCTGCATGTAGCTCCGTAGACTATGGAAAATCGCATTGCATGTCTCCGGAATTAGAACACTCAGCAGGGTCCTTGAAATGGCAGCTGAAAAATGCAAGTCTTGCAGTGAGCGTCCAGTGGAGAGGAATCGCAGCGTGACTGCCAATCTTTCATCTGCCAGGATGGCAGCACGTATCGCTGTATCCCTCCGTTTAATAAGTGGAGTGATTTTTTCCAGTAAATATATGAAGGATTCCTCTGACATCCGCAGATAGTTGCGGAAATCATGAGGATTTTTCTCCTGAAGCTCTCTTAGAAGTTGCATGTAGGACAATTCGGACCTCTTCTGGAGCCACTCTCTGGTCCACATGCGCCGCTTTCGCTTTGAACGCCTCTCCTGCATCCGTGCCTCATCTTGACGACAAGCTTCCTCAACCAGCAATGCAGCAACCACAATAGCACACTGGGCATTGTTCATCATGGTGCAAACTGAAAAAAATTTAATGAAAAGATGAGAAAAGTTTCAACAAAACAAAGCCATTCTTAAAACTGTACATGCAAAATGTCATGGAAAACTGCATTCCATTATGTTAGCGAGTGTGCCAGAAAACGTGCTGTTTTGGGTGTGTGCACACGAGACCCCTAAAATGGCTGCCCATGCAAAAGCATACGGACACCAATAGAAGCCTAGCCCTCCCTTCCTCCCACCAGAGCAATGATAGCAGACAATAGACAATAGTTAGGTGTTCTATAACTTATTTAACATTAGGTTAAAATGGAAATGTATTTGAGACCCCACCTGAGACCCCTAAAATGGCTGCCCATGAAAAAGCATATGTACACCGATAGAAGCTAAGCCCTCCCTCCCTCCCACCAGAGCAATGATAGCAGACAATAGACAATAGTTAGGTGTCCTATAACTTAATTTCAAATTAGGTTAAATGGAAACGCATTTGAGACCCCAAATGATACCATGCTCAGGGAATAGATACTCGAAAAACCGTTAATAAATAGCAGAGGAATACTGAGATCGCTGTGGAGTCGCAGGCGGGAACGCTACTACGATCTGCAAAACAACACACAGTCAGGTACAAAGCACGGAAGCTCTATCTTGTAGCCTTCTTATAAGTGGGGCGCCAATCGGGACGCAGTAGCGACCTCCAATCGGAGCTAAGGGGGCATGGAAAAGGCACCGCAAATCCACGCCTATGTCTTGGGGCTGAGTTGCTAACGAGGTCGTTGGTAAGGTGTCAAACGCACCGATGCATGCTATCCAGCGGGACCTCAACGATCGAAAAAAATGTCCAGACCTTTCAGCAACAACCAGCGATCTCACAGCAGGGGCCTGATCGCCGCTACCTGTCAAACGTAGCGAGACGGGGGCTTTAACCCTAATAGGCACCGACATGGCTGGCACCAATACAGAATAAAGAGAACACAACCAAGTACACAGGTTTACTGATGATGACCAAAACTATAAAACTAACTTTACAATGTCGTCATTGTAAGCTAAAACAATAATCTGAAAGCACAATATCAGTAATAGGGCTGAGAGCATAGTAGAGTGCAGCTCTCCCAAAGGATTTATATGAAAATATAAATGAAAATGTCCCAAAGACATTACAAAGCTAGGAAAATGGAGTAAGCCAAAAAAACACAGTTATAAACAAAACAAATCAAATTTTATTGGTAAAAATGAGACACACATATTAAAATGAAAAAAAAAACATGAATCTGGGTAAAATAGAAACATGTGGAGGAGACATGAAAGTAGGCTGGGAGGGAAAACAGACAAGAGTATACACCATGTTCCAAATTATTATGCAAATGATATTATTTTTCTCAGATTTTCCTAAGTGGTCGGTGCAAATGACAGTCAGTCTAATAAAAGTCATCACCCGTTAGAGTATACATTGAATTTTATTGAAGAAACCTCCCAATGATAACAGTATAATCTCCAAAATGAATAAAACTCAAAATGCACTGTTCCAAATTATTAGGCACAGTAGAATTTCTAAACATTTGATATGTTTTAAAGAACTGAAAATGCTCATTTGTGGAATTTGCAGCATTAGAAGGTCACATTCACTGAACAAAAAAGTTATTTAACTCCAAAACATCCTAACAGACCAAGCTACATGTTAACATAGGAACCCTTTTTTGATATCACCATCACAATTCTTGCATTATTGAACGTGTGAGTTTTTGGAGAGTTTCTGCTTGTATTTCTTTGCATGAAGTCAGAATAGCCTCCCAGAGCTGTTGTTTTGATGTGAACTGCCTCCCACCCTTATAGATCTTTTGCTTGATGATACTTCAAAGGTTCTCTATAGGGGTTGAGGTCAGGAGAAGATGGTGGCCACACCCTGAGTTTATCTCCTTCTATGCCCATAGCAGTCAATGACTCAGAGGTATTCTTTGCAGCACGAGATGGTGCATTGTCATGCATGAAGATGATTTTGCTCCTGAAGGCACATTTCTGCTTTTTTAACCATGGAAGAAAGTTGTCAGTCAGAAACTATTTACTTTGCAGAGGTCATTTTCATACCTTTAGGAACCTTAAAGGGCCCTACCAGCTGTTTCCCCATGATTCTGTCCCAAAACATGACTCCTCCACCTCCTTGCTGACGTCGCAGCCTTGTTGGGACATGGTGGCCATCCACCAACCATCCACTACTCCATCCATCTGGACCATCCAGGGTTGCTTGACACTCATCAGTAAACAAGACTGTTTGAAAATTAGTCTTCATGTATGTCTAGGCCTACTGCAACCGTTTCTGCTTGTGAGCACTGTTTAGGGGTAGCTGAATAGTAGGTTTATGCACCACAGCAAGCCTTTGAAGGATCCTACACCTCGAGGTTCGAGGGACTCCAGAGGAACCAGCAGCTTCAAATATCTGTTTGCTGGTTTGTAATGGCTTTTTAGCAGCTGCTCTCTTAATCCGATGAACTTGCCTGGCAGAAACCTTCCTCATTCTGCCTTTATCAGCACGAACACGTCTGTGCTCAGAATCAGCCACAAATCTCTTAACAGTACGATGATCACGCTTAAGTTTTTGGGAAATATCTAATGTTTTCATCCTTGACCAAGGCATTGCATTATTTGATGCTTTTCAGCAGCAGAGAGATCCTTTTTCTTTCCCATGTTACTTGAAAACTCTGTCCAGCTTAATAATGTGGAACATCCAGTTTTATTGGGCTCACATGGCAAACTAATTATCACAGGTATCTGAGATTGATTTCAGTGATCCAAAGAACCCTGAGACACAATACCGTCAATGGGTTTCATTTACAAAAAAAACAAAAAGCGCTACGACACTTAAAACAATTTGCATAATAATTTGGAACATGGTGTATAATAGGACCAATAAGGCAGATCAAGAAGATCGCTGAGGCATAGGCCCATGAACCTCAACGGCAAAAGTAAAGTGCTTAGTGTGCATCAGAAATCGAGCCAGTCGTTGAAAAATCCTGTCCGCTTACCCATGATAGGTCTCAGTAGCTGTTTTCGTTGAGCTAGAATCTGTGTAAGATTGCCACCTCTGGACCCACCATGTATCCTATCAATGCCCCTGACCCTCAAGCCACTGGGATCAGACCCGTGAACAGTCCTAAAATGTCTTGGTAGTGTTTTAAGTGTCGACACATCAGACACTTTGGCAGCAAGAATGTCACATACATGTTTGCAAGTTCTTGTCTTTAACTCCATAGACGTGAGACCAACATAATGAGGGAGCAGTGACAGGTAGCATAGTAAATCATGTGTGTGATGTTACATGAAATAAAATCACGGATTTTATACTTCCTGCTCCCATCAGATAATGTAAAGGTCCCACATTTAAGGATGTTAGGGCAAGACACGCAGACCCGCAAGGGAAGCGACCATGTTTGGGGCCACCAGAGTTGAAAAGTGGTTTCTGTTTTGCCACGTATTGGCTTCTTACAAGATAATCCCTCAGGTTTCATCCCATGCTTTGTGTCATACGTGGAGTCAAAGGCAGGTGTGCTGCCAAGACAGCATCGGTTCATAGGACCGATCAATGTTTATACCAAATTTCACAGATCCGATCCCAGTAGCAATTGGAAGTCGAGATGAACCTTAAATCAAAATTATCTTGTTGTACCTCTCTTAGATTGAGTGATTCGTCCCTCGTTGACTTGACCCGCCTGTAGCCAGTCTTGATGTAACAATTGCTATAACCCGTCTTTAAACCTTTCAGAAAGAATGACGGACTGTTCCTCAAAGCGGGCCTCAGTGGAGCAGACCCGCCTGTTCCTGAGAAATTGGCCAACTAGGATGGCCTTAATCACAGAATAGTTATGGGTCGAGGAAGTGTGCAGCAGAGAATTCACAGATGTTTCTTTTCGGTATAGATCTCTCTCAATATGCCGTCTTCCCCGATACAAACTAATGTCCAAAAAATTAATTTTCCTCTGATGCCAATTATATGTGAGTCTGAGATTAAAAGGATTATCATTAAGGTGCCACATGAATGCTGACAGGCTGGCCTCATCACCTCTCAAATCATTAGAACATCATCAATGTAACAAAACCAGCCTATAACTGGGTCCGAGGCTGTGCCCAATCACCTGGGAAAATCTGTCTCTCCCAAAAACTGAGAAACAGATTTGCGTATGACGGAGCACACACCGCACCCATAGCAGTACCCTGGGTTTGCAAAAGAACCTACCCTTAAACACAAAATAATTGTGGGTAAGAATAAATTCAAGTAAATCAAGAATAAGCTCAGAAAAATGGATATCCAGTTGGCTGTCTCAAGGAAGAAGCGGGCTGCCCTGAGGCCATCAACATAGCGAATTGATGTATATAATGACTCAATGTCAATTGTAACATGTTGGCCTTGAGATAGATTCCGTCAATCTTGGTGAGAACATCAGTTGTGTCTCTGGTAAAGGAGGGGAGTGTTTCCACTAATGGTTTAAGATAGTGATCAATAAACTTACATTATTACTAAGCACTTATCACTGTCGTCATTGTGTATAAGATAGTGTAATATGAAGTGATGAAACTATCAACTACAAATACACTTTACCAATACAGCTAAGCATTAGCAGCTAAGGGATTTTATGATTTTCTGCTGCCACATAGTGGGGATAAAAATAGAACATGCAGCAAAGCAAAACTGTCAATAAGTATGTGTGTATAGGTGGGTATGTGTGGTGCTAGGAGGGTATATATAAGGGTGTGACTAGATATGGAGGTGTGTGTGTTGGTCGGTCTGGGTGGGGTTTGTGTGTATGTTTTGGTGGGGTAGCTATGTATTTGTAAGTCGTTATATGGGGGTGTAGGTATATTGGTGTGGGTACGTCTGTGTGTAGTTGGGCTTGTGTCTATGGAAATGTGGGTAGCTGTGTATTTAGAGAGGTGAAGGTAGGTATTTGTGTGTAAAGGTGTTGTTGTGCTGCTGGGTGGGGTGAAGGCGCAGGTAGGTGTGTTGTGTGGGGGGGTTGGTATATTTGTATCTTCACGTAAAGCAGGGGTCTCAAACTCGCGGCCCGCGGGCCAACTGCGGCCCTCAGGACACTACTTTGCGGCCCTCACCTCATGGGCCCTCAGTACGGTATTTTGCGGCCCTCGGCTGGGATCTCACATGCGAGAAACACCGCATGTGAAATCCCAGTCACTGGTAGTACCGCTCATTAAGGTCATGAATATGCCGCCCATATTCATAAGCTTAATGAGCGATACCACAGAAAGATGTCGCCGGGCATACTCATCTCCTGCTGCTGCCGCTGTCCGCGCTTCCTGTCTCTGACACAGAGAGCAGCGCCGCTGGATGACGTCATCATTCAGCGGCCTGCTCTGTCAGAGCGAGGAAGCGCGGGCGCCGGTGATGCTGCGGATAGGTGAGAGGTGGTGTGTGTGTACAGGTGAGAGGTGGGTGTGTGTGTGTGTATGTACAGGTGAGAGGTGTGTGTGTACAGGTGAGAGGTGGTGTGTGTGTGTATGTACAGGTGAGATGGTGTGTGTGTGTGTGTGTGCAGGAGAGTGATGGGGAAAAAGCAGTGATGGGGAAAAGCAATGGGGAAAAACTGATGGGGAAAAGCAATGTGGGAGTAATGGGGAAAAGCAATGTGGGAGTAATGTGGAAAAACAGTGATGTGAAAAGAAATGTGGGAGTAATGGGGAAAAGCAATGTGGGAGTAATGGGGAAAAACAGTGATGGGGAAAAGCAATGTGGGAGTAACGGGGAAAAGCAATGTGGGAGTAATGTGGAAAAACAGTGATGGGGAAAAGCAATGTGGGAGTAATGGGGAAAAGCAATGTGGGAGTAATGTGGAAAAACAGAGATGGGGAAAAGCAATGTGGGAGTAATGGGGAAAAGCAATGATGGGGAAAAGCAATGTGGGAGTAATGGGGAAAAGCAATGTGGGAGTAATGTGGAAAAACAGTGATGGGGAAAAGCAATGTGGGAGTAATGGGGAAAAGCAATGTGGGAGTAATGGGGAAAAGCAATGTGGGAGTAATGTGGAAAAACAGTGATGGGGAAAAGCAATGTGGGAGTAATGGGAAAAAGCAATGATGGGGAAAAGCAATGTGGGAGTAATGGGGAAAAGCAATGATGGGGAAAAGCAATGTGGGAGTAATGGGGAAAAGCAAAGTGGGAGTAATGGGGAAAAGCAATGTGGGAGTAATGGAGAAAAGCAGTGATGGGGAAAAGCAATGTCGGAGTAATGGGGAAAAGCAATGATGGGAGTAATGGGGAAAAGCAATGTGGAAAAACAGTGATGGGGAAAAGCAATGATGGGAGTGATGGGGAAAAACAGTGATGGGGAAAAGCAATGATGGGAGTGATGGGGAAAAGCAATGATGGGAGTGATGGGGAAAAGCAATGATGTGGAAAAAGCAATGATGGGTATGATGGGGAAAAGCAATGCTGGGGAAAAAGCAATGATGGGAGTGATGGGGAAAAGCAACGATGGGGTGATGGGGAAAAAGCAATGGGGGAGAATGAGCGCTGGGGGGAATGACTTCTTGCTGTTAACCAGTTAATGTTTTCTTGTCCACCACACTGCAGTGTCAAAAGAGGAAGGAAGCGAGACAGGCAGCAACATCGCATCAGAGAGCTCTTGACCTCGAAACAGAAAATTCTCAGATCCTGGTATTGTAACATATTAAGAATAATTCGTTTAGTCGTGATAGCCTATTTCCACCTGTTTTGTAAGAGCTTTTCTTGTGGAAAACCTGATGAGGCCCAGCCTCACCCAGCTTCTACCTCCAGCAGCCCCCGGGTAAATTTAGTTTGAGACCCTGACGTAAAGGGTCTCTGTTAGCACACATTGACTGTTCAATCCAAGTCCAGGCGTTCAAAGCATCATGGCGGGGACATTTAGTACACCTGCTTGTTTTCCCTCTATCTCTTCCCTTCTGTCTCTATGAAGTCAGTGCTGTTAATCAAAGAAGAGGTGGGTGAAGGTGAAGTTAAATGACTGGCCTCACCATGATGCACAGGTGGCAGGACTTAGTTTGAACAGTCATCCTGTGCTGACAGAGTCCCTTTAATTGTTTTTCCCTGCCATGATACATCGAGCACCTGTTCTTGGTTTGAACATTCGTCGCTGAGAGTCCCTTTAACCTCTGCACACTGTTACGCTAGTCACCGTTCAGGGACAAGCCGTGAGGCAGGATAGTCAAACATTCCAGGGTAATAAGCAAAAGTAAAAGGCAAAGTCAGGTCATGGTCCAAAGTCAGAATACCAGGAAAATAGTGGATCAGAGCAAAGGGGTTGTGCAAGAGGATAATCAGAACTAGGTTAAAAGGCATACAGGAAAAAATGAAAGAACAGAGCACAGAATACCAGCAAATAGCACCACGAAGCAAAAGCTAAGATAGCCAGAGATCTGGCCTGAGAGATTAGCTAAGTAGCAAGGTTATAAATTAGAAACAGTGAGTACTTACAAGAAGCTCCGCACCTCCCAGCCTCTGATTGGATGGCTCAACACCTCAGCACACCCCTGCACCAGACTGGACGACTGAGCTGTCAATCGAAACACTGACCACTCAGCATGCTGAGAAGAAATCATGATAGTACCCTCTCTTCAAGGTGGGGCCACTGGACCCCAGGTTTCCCAGGAAATTTAATGTAGAAGGCCCTGACCAAATGATCAGCCTTCACAGAACGAGCTGGAGCCCAGGATCTCTCATCCGGTCCGTATCCCGTCCAATGAAACATGTACTGGAGGGAATTTCAGACCCTTCAAGAATCCACGATCCTCTGCACTTCGTACCCTAAATCTCCACGGTCAGGAGCTGGGGGCGGTGTGGCGAGACAGACAACACAGAATAGACAAATTCTTTTAACAGGTATCAGTGGAACACATTAGGGACACAAAAAGACTGGAGACGTTTTAATCTGAAGTAAACCGGATTAATGACCTTCAGAATCTAGTATGGGCAAATAAATTTGGGACCCATTTTTCCCAATGGAACTTTCAACTTAAACATTTTTGAAGATACTCAAACCTTAAATGTTATGATTTGGTAGCCGAGGAGGACAGTAACAAAAATAGCCAAGGCAGCCACACACCCAGAGAGGTTGGGAACTAATGGATTGCAGACCCCTAAACTAACCGCACAACTAGAAGCAGCCGTGGGACGTACCTACGATGAACTAGACGACTCGACACAGCCGGAGAGTTAACAAAGCCTAAAGATAGAAAGGGGAAAGCTTACTGCCCCGGAGTAGTGCCCCAAAGGAATAGGAAGCCCCCACACAAATATTGGCGGTGAGACAAGATGAAATACACACGCAGGCAGAAAATAGAGTAATAGAGTAAACGCTGGGGCCCAAAACTATCTAGATAGGACAGGACAGGAAAGAATACTGCCTGCAATCCAGCAAAAGCCTAGGAAAAATTCCAACACTTCCAAAAATACTGAGACCACACGATCTCTCCCCGCTAGATCAGAACTCTGGTGTGAGCAGCAGCCACTGAAATAACAGGGACTGAACAAATATACCGAGATAAATGAGAAACAGAGACTGGCGCAGGCAAGGGGACCCGGCTGACCTCACTCCACAAGGGCAGAAAAACAAAACCACAGAAACAAGCAGAAAATAACTTATCTAAAAGTTGTAGGAGACAGCAGCAAGTTGACTTCCAAACGGGACCAGGAAGAAACAACTAATCACCGGCAAGGATCATGGGAAGGTTACTCCCTTAAATCTCCCCAGTCATCACTCCCAGATTGCCAATCGTCCGCAGCTGAATTCTCAGCTGAAGGGCCTCTGTCAGTCAAGGCAGCTTCATTACTATCAGCAGCCACCAGAGGGAGCCCCAACTCAGAATCCAGAGCATTCACAACACTTATCCCCTACTGTTGTGAATATGCTGGAGGCGGCTTCTGAGCTGGGGCTCCCTCCGGTGGTTGCTGAGGGTAATGAACTGATTAATGAATGGCCTTCAGCTGGCGCTGAATGGTAGGATATAAGTGGCCTGAGTTCCCAGCAGCCTTGCCGGTTAACAATTGTTCCTTCTGGTCTTGCTTGAAGCACTGCTAGTTACCTGCTCTCCTTCAGATAAGCGTTTGCTGTTTTTTTTTCTCTGCTGGTTTGCAGCCTGCAGTGGACTGCAGCCTGTCCCCTTTTGGGGGTCTGGTGCTGCAATTGCGCTCCGTTTGTGTCTGCACTTTTGCTTTGCTCTTTTGTTACTTTTTATTTGCTGAATAGCATTTTGTTACACCAGAGATCTGATTTAGGTGGATGAGATCGTGTGATCTCAGTTTTTTTTTGCCAATCAGAAGTGTTGGTATTTTTGTTAGGGTTTTGTTGGATTGAAGTCAAAATTCTTTCCTGTACTTTTCTGTCTAGACAAATTGGGCCCCAGCGTTTGCTCATTCTATTTTCTGTCTGTGTCCGTTCTTTCTTCTTGTCTAACGCCATTACATGTTTGGGGGCTTCCTATTTTCTTTGGGGATCTGCTCCGGGGCAGATAGCTTTCATCTTTCTGCCTTTAGGTATAGTTATCTCTCAGGCTGTGACGAGGCATCTAGGATCAACGTAGGAACGCTCCACGGCTACCTCTAGTTGTGTGGTTACTTCAGGTTACTGCAATCCAATAGCTTCCAGCCTCTCTGGTGTATTACCGTTTTTGCTATTTTTTGCTATTTCTCCTCAGTTACCGAAACATAAAAGTATAACCGGCCCAAAAAACTGAAAATTGTATGGTACTCACATAAGGGGAAAATAGTAATAAGGAAACTGTTTGTTGCATTTTTTTCCCCTCTTTTCTCTGGGTGCTGAGGAGGAATTTTTTTTTTTTTTTTTCTCTCAATGGAGTTTACACAGTTGTCTGGCCGTGTGGATCAGCTTGCCACTGAGGTTCAGAGTATTGCTACCTATCTTGCTGGGTTGCCGGTTGTGGAACCTAGGATCCCCATGCCAGATTTGTTTTTGGGGGATCGATCTAAATTTCTGAATTTCAAAAATAACTGTAAGTTGTTTTTTGCCTTAAAGCATAATTCCTCAGGGAACGCAGCACAGCAGGTTCAAATTGTCATCTCCCTGCTGCGCGGCGACCCTCAGGATTGGGATTTTTACCTAACACCTGGGGATCCTGTTTTGAATGATATTGATGTATTTTTTCAGGCTCTGGGGTTATTGTACGATGAACCTAATGTCACTGATCAAGCTGAAAAGATCTTGTTGGCATTAAATCAGGGTCTTGAAGACGCTGAGTTGTACTGTCAGAAATTTCGAAAGTGGGCAGTCCTGACCAAATGGAATGATCATGCTTTGGCAGCCCTATTTCGAAAGGGTCTGACAGAAAAAGTAAAGGACGTTATGGTGGGATTACCTGTTCCCTCTGGTCTCAATGATTCTATGTCTTTGGCTATTCAAATTGACAGATGTTTGCATGAGTGCAGAGGTATGCGCGAGATAGTGTTGCCTTGTGAGCCAGCTCCTGAGCCCATGCAGTGTGATGGAGTGACTTCTGGGGCTCAGCGTCATGAGTTTCGTAAGCGCAATGGGTTATGTTTCTACTGTGGTGACGCTTCCCATGCTATTTCTGTCTGCCCTAAGCGGGGAAGACATTTTGCACGCTCAGTTGTGTTGGGTAGTGTTCAGACTAAATTTCTGTTGACTGTTACCCTGATTTGCTCCCTGTCCACATTTTCTGCTCAGGCTTTTGTTGATTCTGGAGCAGCTATTAGCCTGATGGATTTTGACTTTGCCAAACGTTGTGGGTTTCCCATGATACCCCTGCGGAAGTCTATTCCCCTACTGGGCATTGATTCTACCCCTTTGGCGGAGAATAAACCCCAGTTTTCTACTCAGGTGATAATGAGGGTTGAACCAGATCATCAGGAGAGTTGCAAATTTCTGGTGCTGCATAATCTGCATGACATTATTGTACTAGGTTTCCCTTGGTTACAGTCTCATAATCCTGTTTTGGATTGGAAATCTGTGTCTGTGACCAGTTGGGGCTGCCAATTTGTTAATACTGACACTCCTGTTTTTTCTGCCTCTCCCCAGTCTCAGGATGTCCGACTTTTTGACTGATTTTTCTGATGTGTTTAGTGAAAGTAAATCTGCATCTTGCCCCCTCACAGGAGCTACGATTGCGCTATTGAATTAGTGCCTGGTGGTAAATTTCCTAAAGGTCACCTTTTTAATTTATTTGTACCTGAACACGATGCTATGCGATCTTATATCAAGGAGTCATTGGAGAAGGGTCTTATCAGACCATCCTCTTCACCCTTGGGCGCCGATTTTTTCTTTGTGGCCAAAAAGGATGGTTCATTGAGGCCGTGTATTGATTATCGCCTCCTGAGTAAGATCACTGTTAAATATCAATATCCGTTACCTTTGATTTCTGACCTATTTTCCAGAGTGAAAAGTGCTAGTTGGTTTACCAAGCTTGACCTCAGGGGGGCGTATAACCTTATTCGCATTAAGCACGGGGATGAATGGAAGACGGCGTTTAATACCCCAGAGGGGCATTTTGAGTACCTAGTGATGCCTTTTGGGCTTACTAATGCCCCTTCCGTCTTCCAATCCTTCATGAATGATATTTTCAGGGATTTTGTGGATAAATTTCTGATTGTTTATTTGGATGATATCTTGATTTTTTCCAATGACTGGGACTCTCATGTGAAACATGTTCGGACTGTGTTCCAGATTTTGAGAGAGAATGCACTGTATGTGAAGGGATCAAAGTGTCTTTTTGGCGTACAGAAAATCTCATTTCTGGGATTCATTTTGTCTCAGTCTGTTATTGAAATGGACCCGGTCAAGGTTCAGGCCATCTGTGATTGGGTTCAACCTACTTCATTGAAGGCTCTTCAGAGATTTTTGGGTTTTGCCAATTTTTATTGTAAATGTATTGGTAATTTCTCTGGTATTGTTAAACCATTTACTGATCTGACCAAAAAGGGTTCCGATGTGGTGAATTGGCCTCCTGAGGCAGTTTCTGCATTTCAGGAACTTAAGCAGAGATTCATTTCTGCTCCTGTTCTACGGCAGCCTGATGTTTCTCTGCCGTTTCAGGTGGAGGTTGATGCCTCTGAGATTGGGGCAGGTGCCGTTTTGTCCCAAAGGGATCCAGAGACCTCTAAGAGTAAACCTTGTGCCTTTTTCTCTCGAAAATTTTCTCCAACTGAATGTA
>JARQOD010000003.1:351770506-351960317 GCA_033576555.1 Oophaga sylvatica | reverse complement strand
CCTCTGCACTAGGGGTTAGCATAACACGATCGCGTTATGCTATACCGTTACCAGCCCGTCAACGCTACGTGTTGAACTGGTGCTAAAACGCAATATGAACCAGCCTTAAGGTTAGGGTTAGAACTAGGGTTAGGGTAGAACTAGGGTAAGGGTTGGAATTAGGGTTAGGGTTGGAATTAGGGTTAGGGTTGGGATTAGGGTTAGGTTTGTGGTTAGGGTTAGAGTTAGGATAAGTGTTAGGGGTGTTTTGGGGTTAGGGTTGGGATTAGGGTTAGGCTTGTGGTTAGGTTTATGGTTAGAGTTGTGGTAGCCATGCTGGTTCAGTATGCTTCAATTTTGAATAAATCCCCACAGTGTCACCATGCAAAGCACCCCCACACATCACACCACCTCCTCCATGCTTCACGGTGGGAACCAGGCATGTAGAGTCCATCCGTTCACCTTTTCTGTGTGCAAAGCAGTAATCAAAGCAAAAAGTGGCTACTTTGAAGAACCTAGAATATAAGACATATTTTCAGTTGTTTCACACTTTTTTGTAAAGTGTAATGTATAATTCCACATGTGTTAATTCATAGTTTTGATGCCTTCTAGTGTGATTCTACAATTTTCATAGTCATGAAAATACAGAAAAATCTTTGAATGAGAAGGTGTGTCCAAACTTTTGGTCTGTACTGTATATCGTAGAAATTTTACCACTAACGTGAAGTACAATATGTCACGAGAAAACAGTCTCAGAATCGCGAAGATCCGTTGAAGCGTTCCAGAGTTATAACCTCATAAAGAGACAGTGGTCAGAATTGTAAAAATTGGCCCAGTCATTAACGTGCAAACCACCCTTGGGGGTTTAAGGGGATAATAATGGCACTTTAAGGGCCTGTGCACACATTGCGGATTTGCCTGCGGATTTTTCCGTGCAGAAACCGCACTTCTTGGCAGAAAATGCAGGCGCGGTTTTGACGCGGTTTTTCATGCTTTTTCTCATGCGGATTTGTATGCGGTTTTGACAGCTAAATAAAGATATGTTGTTTAACAAAAAAAAGATTTGTGATGTATTTCTTGTCCAACCTCCTCTTTTACATTTGTCCAACCCACACTCCATTACACACACACAGATAGAGATAGATAGATAGATAGATAGATAGATAGATAGATAGATAGATATGATAGATAGATAGATAATAGATAGATAGATAGATAGATAGATAATAGATACGATAGATAGAATAGATAGATAGATAGATAGATAGATAGATAGATAGATAGATAGATAGATAGATAGATAGATAGATAGATAAATAGATAGTAGATAGATAGATAGATAATAGATAGATAGATAGATAGATAGATAGATAGATAGATAGTAGATAGTAGATAGATAGATAGATGTAAGACAAAAATAGGCAGCATCTCATAATCATGCAGTTGTGGCTTTAACCACATCTCAGGGAACGTTTCGGCTACAATTAGCCTTCCTCCAGCAGTGTCTCAGACACATGTGTGGGTATTTATGATTTCATTAGATAACAAACAATTTACAATCACTTTACAAAATTATGTGTCCCAGATATAAATCATGAATCAAATCCATATGCACATAACAGTAACAGGTGTCCCTCATAATCAGCTCTACTTAGTTGACAACAGTACCTTTGTACATAATTAACATGCATCAATATCTCACAAGTTCCAGTAATAGGTATTTAAGTCCATATTCATCTCAGCTGCAACTGTCACGCAGTTGTTTATAAACTCCAAATACTTACAATGGGCATGAGCGATGCATCTCGTGGGGGACGCCATGAACGCTTCACAGGACTAGCACAGACGCTACTGCGCATGTCCCAAGTACATTGTCATAGGATCTCGTTCCCTCAGCCAATCATGGCTGTTGTGTGGCATCTTTTAATGTGCGCATGCGCACTATGCATATGTCCACAGCGTTACTCCATCTTGGCTGCGGCAAGCCGCAACACCAGAAAGTATCCAATATGAAGTTCATGAGACACCGAAATTTCTAGAAGAATATTGCGGTTCACTTAGCGCTGATTATATTCATCTCTGATTAATTAGTAATATAATCTTTTTAGAATAATAGAGGGCAAGGTTAAAAACCTATTAGAAAAGGAGTATGTGCCAAATAAGGATTTCCAAGTCATTGTGTCACCCCGGTCTATGGGACAATTCCCTTGTGGGGGTAACTTCCCATCACCTATGATCAAAAGGGGAGGTATTCTGAACCGGTGGCCAGATCCTCAACCCTCATGTCATTAAGGTACAATTACTTAATCCATGGCTGTTCACTCCTATAAATAAAAACTGAATCATGTCTCCAATGAATCCATTTATTGAAAAGCTGTCAGACAACCATTGCCACCCAAATTTTGAGATCAGACATATGCTTAAAAGAAAAAAAAAGAAATATTTTATTGTCTCCTCCACCGTGCATCGCTCTTCCAGACTGTTTATTCACCAACTGGAAATAAAAAGAATAACAATGAGACAATATATCGGCAAAAGTCAGCCTCATAAATTATACACTTGGACATGGATGTAGAGTGATACAGGTCTTTACTTCATAACTTCTTTACAAAATAGCGTTGATTTTGAAATCCATTCATACCTAGTGGTTTCAGTGTTCCCAATTCATAGATCCATCTAAGTTCTCTACTTTTAAGGAGGCTAACTCTATCTCCCCTCTCCTCTGAACTGGAACATTGTCAATTAGTCTGAATTTCAGTTGCTTTTCAGTATGTTTCATTTCAGTGAAGTGCTTTGATACTGGCAAATCTAATCTTTTCTTACGTATAGTGTATTTATGTTGGCTGATTCTCGTTTTGAAGTCACAAGTGGTTTCCCCTATGTACCACAACTTACAGGGACACTCCAATAGGTATATAACATGATCTGAGTCACACGTCAGAAAGCTATTAATTTTATATAGCTTGTTCGTAGAGTGATGTCTAAAATTCTGCCCCTTTAAGCATTTGACTACAATTAATGCAGTTTAAACAGGGATAACATCCCTTTCTAATCGAACCTGTTAGTGACATTTGTATATTTTTCTTAATGGGACCAATATCCGATTTTATCAGATAGTCCCTGATATTTTTACTTCTTTTGTAGGAAAATAGAGGAGGAAGCTTAAATCCCTCAACATTTGGGAGGCACTTTGTTAACATACCCAATTTTAGATATTATTTTGGAAATTTTTTACTTTTTCTGTGAATCTGGAAACGAACGGGATCCTGGTTAGTTCCTTTTTGGGTTTTTTTGCTCTCAATAGTTCAAATCTATTTTTCTGTAAACTCTCTCTCTTATGACCTTCAATAGATTATTTGGATAATCTCTATCTAGGAATTTTTTCACCATCTGATCCATAGTTCGATCCACTTCCTCTATCTCACTGACTACACGTCTAACCCTCAGAAGTTGGCTTAATGTATGGAATCCACCATACACCTTGGATGTTGGCTGCTGTAAAGTAACAAATTATTTTTGTCAGTTGCCTTTACAAATAGTGATGTGCTCAGTTTCCTGCTACTTGCTTAACCAACACATCCAAAAAATTGGATTTTACCCTAGAGAAACTCAGGGTGAAACTTAATTGTCTCATCTATTGTATTCAAGTAACTATGAAACAATTTCAATTCATCTTTGGTACCTGTCCAGAGGAGAAAATATCATTATGTATCGCCACCACCCCGCACAAGCCGGAAGTGGTGGGACACATAGATAAAGTCCTCCTCCAGAGCCCCATCATCAAATTAGCATAAGCTGGGGCCATATTGGCCCCCATCGCGGTACCTCTTCTTTGCATGTAATATTCATCACCAAACAGGAAGTAATTCTTTTAGAATGATATTCAGTATTGTTAGAATAAATTTTCTTACCTTTTACGGAGAAGTCCTCCTCTTGTCTAAATTTTCCCAACTGCTGCTGTACCTCTATCATGATCAATGGATGTATAGAGAGAGACTACATCAAAGGATACCATAAATGTATCCCCCAAAAGTTGTATCCCCTCTAATTTATTCAGAAAATCTGTTGTATCTAATTAAACGATTTTTGTTTTTTTAGCTAGAGGGTTAAGTACTTTACAGGAATTTTCCCAAGTTTGCTAGAGACTGAATCCACTCGGACACTATGGGAGTCCGGGTGGATCCTGCAGTGATTTATGTCCCTTTTGGTATGATATATAATACCGGCGTTCTCGGATTCTCAATCAGTAAATATTCAAACAGTGATTCATCGATAATTTGGAGGCTCAATGCCTCTCTAAACAGTCTTTGATTTCTTTCATGATCTTAAATTTGGGATCTCCATCTAATTTTGTATAAACCATCTCATCACTTAATTGACGAAATACTTCTTTTAAATATTTGTCTTTGTCCATGACAACCACTGCACCCCCCTTATCGGCGGGTTTCACAATAACCTCGCCGCTAAGGGTTTTTCACGTAGTGCTGCAAACTTGCTTTAGTTATGTTAGGGTGTCTATAACTTGGAACTATACTGTTTCCCTTCAAAAATTTCCAATCCCTTTTTTACAGCTTTTATAAAGGCATCTATAACAGCCGAATTATTCGTAGGAATAAATTACTCTTTTTCTTTAAATTTACATTCTTTAAGGTTAAATTCACTATCCTTTTTTCTTTAGAGGGCACCTGTTAGATGACCATTCTTTAATCTTAATCATCCTGAAAAACTTCTCTAGGTCTATCTGTAAGTCAAACCAGTTTATATGGGCTACAAGGACTGAAACTAAGGCCTTTACTCAACACAGTATTTGATTATCTGTCAATACCTTATTAGATATGTTGATAACCAGCTCTACTCCTTTTTCTGAGAGCAGCTGTCTCAAGGTTGTGACCGGTTCTTTTCTATTTTGCCTTTTCTGTTTCGGTGGTGGTGTTTCCCTCTCTCCTTTTGCTTTTGTATCTAAATCTGTAGGGAAAGTATTCATTAGTGGCAATAATACAATTATCCCCAATTGTTTTAGACATTTCCCCCCCTCCTTTTTTCCTCCAAGTTTTTTTGAGTTGATCTCTTGCCAATTATAAAATGACCAGAATCATAGTCTCCATATCTCTACACCATTTTCTCTTTTAGTTTCCTCCAGTTCAATCTTCTGTTTTTCAACATCTTTAGCTACTTTTTCTTTTAATACAGTCCATTTTCAGATTTTAGTACTTCTTGTAGTTTCTGCTCCAATATTGCAATACTATCTGATTTAATTTTCTTGATATCTAGCTGTAAATACTCATATTAAGCAACATTATATCCATAGCATATTTATTAGATATCATGTAAACTGAGTACAAAAAGAAGAGTTCCCTGAAAAAGATTGGGACGTATATTTGATCTCAATCCTCTTGGTATTTTTTTCTCCTTATGATAATGTCCCAAGTAGTGAGGTGCAACTGTAAACTCATAAGACGTTTTCTATCATTCTCATACTTGCGTTTCATTTCAGTGTTAGATGGTGTCTTCAGGAATGTAGCATCCCCTTCCATACCTCCAAGTATCCTCTCCCCATCCTCCATGGTATAATTAAATACTCCCGGCTCCATGGCCACTTGGTCCTCCGTCCGTAGGGGTATATATTCAGTAAATTTCTTGTTATCGCAACATAAAAGATCAGTAGAAGTGAAAATAACATGTCCATGCAATTAATCTCCCGGTTATAGATATTTCAAAAAAAATTGAAGCAGCATAGTATACAATACTTGGGGGGTGCAAATCCTCCAGCAGGAATCATACTTGCCAAATTCAATAAGACAAAAAAATAGGCAGCACTCCTAGAATCAATTAGCAGTTGTGGACTTTATTAGACCACATCTCAGGGCAACGTTTCGGCTACAATTAGCCTTCCTCCAGCGTGTCTCAGACACATGTGGGGTATTTATGATTTCATTAGATAACAAACAATTTACAATCACTTACAAAATTATGATGTCCCAGATATAAATCATCAATCAAATCCATATGCACATAACAGTAAAGGTGTCCCTCATAATCAGCTCTACTTAGTTGACAACAGTACCTTTGTAATAATTAACATGCATCAATATCTCACAAGTTCCAGAAATTTAGGTATTTAAGTCCATATTCATCTCAGCTGCAACTGTCACGCAGTTGTTTATAAACTCCAAATACTTACAATGGGCAATGAGCGATGCATCTCGTGGGGGACGCCATGAACGCTTCACAGGACTAGCACAGACGCTACTGCGCATGTCCCAAGTACTTGTATAGGATCTTGTTCCCTCAGCCAATCATGGCTGTTGTGTGGCATCTTTTAATGTGCGCATGCGCACTATGCATTTGTCCACAGCGTTACTCCATCTTGGCTGCGGCAAGCCGCAACACCAGAAAGTATCCAATATGAAGTTCATGAGACACCGAAATTCTAGAAAAATATTGCGGTTCACTTAGCGCTGATTATATTCATCTTGTTAATTAGAAATTTATAATCTTTTTAGAATAATAGAGGGCAAGGTAAAAACCTATTAGAAAAGGAGTATGTGCCAAATAAGGATTTCAAGTCATTGTGTCACCCCGGTCTATGGGACAATTCCCTTGTGGGGGTAACTTCCCATCACCTATGATCAAAAGGGGAGGTATTCTGAACGGTGGCCCAGATCCCTCAACCCTCATGTCATTAAGGTACAATTACTTAATCATGGCTGTTCACTCCTATAAATAAAAACTGAATCAATGTCTCCAATGAATCCATTTATTGAAAAGCTGTCAGACAACCATTGCCACCCAAATTTTGAGATCAGACATATGCTTAAAGAAAAAAAAAAAAGAAATATTTTATTGTTCTCCTCACGTGCATCGCTCTTCCCAGATGTTTATTCACCAATGGAAATAAAAAGAATTTGTGATGTTATTTTTGTCCAACCTCTCTTTTAATTTGTCCAACCCCACTCATTACACACACACAGATAGAGATAGATAGATAGATAGATAGATAGAAGATAGATAGATAGATAGATAATAGATACCGATAGATAGATAGTATAGATAGATAGTAGATAGATAGATAGATAGTTAGATAATACATAGTTAGATGTATAAAAGATAGTTAGAAATATATATAGAAAGATAGATATTTAAATAGACAGAAAGATATATAAGTAGATAGATAGATGATACACACAAAATCTTAACGCAATATATTTAACCCCTTCATGACCCAGCCTATTTTGACCTAAATGACCTGGCCATTTTTTGTCAATTCTGACCAGTGTTCCTTTATGAGGTAATAACTCGGGAAACGCTTCAACGGATCATAGCGATTCTGAGAATGTTTTTTCGTGACATATTGGGCTTATGTTAGTGGTAAATGTAGGTCGATAATTTTTGCGTTTATTTGTGAAAAAAAGGAACTTTGGCAAAATTTGAAAATTTTCAATTTTCAAATTTTGAATTTTTATTCTGTTAAACCCAGAGAGTTATGTGACGCAAAATAGTTAATAAATAACATTTCCCACATGTCTACTTTACATCACACAATTTTGGGAACAACATTTTTTTTTGTTAGGAAGTTAAAAGGGGTTTAAAAAGTTGACCAGTGATTTCTCATTTTTACAGCAAAATTTACAAAACCATTTTTTTTGGGACCACCTCAATTTGAAGTCACTTTGAGGGGTCTATATGGCAGAAAATACCCAAAAGTGACACCATTATAAAAACTACACCCCCCAAGCTACTCAAAACTAATTCAAGAAGATTATTAACCCTTCAGGTGCTTCACAGGAACTAAAGCAAGGAAGGAAAAAAATGGACATTTTAATTTTTCCAACAAAATTTTTCTTTTAGCATCAATTTTTCATTTTTGCATGGGCACAGATAAATGGACCCTAAAATTTGGGTGGGCAATTTATCCTGAGTACACAGATACCTCATATGTGGTCATAAACCACTGTTTTGGCGCCGGCAGGGCTCAGAAGGGAAGGAGAGCCATTTGACTTTTGAATGGAAAATATGCTGGAATATTTACCGGTTTGCCATGTCGCATTTGGAGAGTCCTGTGTGCCTAAACATTGGAGCTCCCCACAAGTGACCCCATTTTGGAAACTAGACCCCCCAAGGAACTTTCTAGATGCATAGTGAGCACTTTGAAACCCAGGTCCTTCACAAATTGTCTGTAAAAAAAGAAAGTACTTGTTTTTTCACAAAAATTTTCTTTTAGCCTCATTTTTTCATTTTCACATGGGCAACAGTATAAATTGGATCCTAAAATTTGTTGGGCATTTCTCCGAGTACACCGTTCCCCCATATGTGGTATAACCATGTTTGGGCGCACGAGGGCCCAAAGGGGGGGGGCCATTGACTTTTTGAAGGAAAAAAGGCTCCCAACCCCTTTGCGGAACCATGAGCCCTTTTGGGGACCCCCCGTGTGCAAAAAATGAAAAAAACCAAATGGGCCCTTTTTGGGAAATGCCCCCCCGGAGCTTTTCTAGGAGTAGTGAGCATTTAACCCCCAAATGCTTCAAGGAGTTTAAACCCCGGAGTGAAAATAAAAAATATTTTTGTTTCTCAAAAATCTTTTTTTCCCTATTTTTTTTTTTTCCCCCAAGGGTACGGAAAAAATTGGCCCCCAAAATTTTTTGTTCAGTTTTTCTTGAGTACGCTGGCCCCCATATGTGGGGGGAAACCTCTGTATGGGGGAGCGGGGGCAGGGCTCAAAGGGAAAGGAGCGCCATTTGCTTTTTAAATGGAAAATTGCCCAAAATGTTGGGGAACCCCTTCATGTTTGGAGCCCCCCTGTTTCCCCCAAAATTTGGGCCCCCCCAAAAATGACCCCATTTTGGGAAAAAACTAGACCCCTAAGGAACAATCTAGATAAAACAGGAGCACTTTGCCCCCAGGTGCTTAAAAAATTTTTTTAAAGCAGGCCGTAAAATTTTAAAAAATCTTTTTTTTTTTCAAAAATGATTATTTCCCCCATTTTTTTTATTTTCCAATGGTTACGGAAAAATTGGGCCCCCCAAAATTGTTGTCCAATTTGTCTAAGTACATAGCCCCTCACTTTGGGGGGGGGGAAACTGTTTGGGCATACGTCAGGGCTGGGAAAGGGGGATGTAGTGCGTTTTTGAAATCCGTTTTGTGGTTTGGTCGGGGCGGCAGCCCCCCTGATGTGCCTAAACAGTAAAACCCCCCCAAAGTGACCATTTTTTGTAAACTAGACCCCTCAAGGAATTTTAGATGTGTGGTGAGCCCCTTGAACCCCCACGGCTTCAAAAAGTTTTTAATGAAGCGTGAAAAAAAAAAAAAATTTTTTTTCCCAAAAAAACTTTTTTTTTAACCCGCTTTTTTTTTTCCCAAAAGGGTAACAGGAGAAATGGCCCCAAAAAGTTGTTGTAAGTTTGTCCGGTTTTCATGGCCCCCCTTTTGGGGGGGGGGAACCACTGTTTTTGGACATGGGAGAGTAAGGGGGAAGGGCACCTTTTGGGAAAATTCAGATTGGGAAAATGTTTCGGGGTATTTGTTTTTGCAGCCCCCCTGATGGCCCAAAAAGAGAAAAACCCCCCAAGTGCCCCCTTTTGGAAACTACCCCCCCCGGAGTTATTTGTTTTGTGGCATTTGAACCCAAAGGGCTAACAGAATTTAACGGGGGGCATGAAAATAAAAAAAAATATTTTTTAACAAACTGTTTTTTAGCCCCAAAATTTTTTTTTTTCCCCAAGGGTAACAGGGAAATTAGCCTCAAAAGTTGTTGTAAAATTTTTAGGTACGCTGTTTCCCTATGGGGAAAAAATACTGTATGGCACATTCGGGGCTCGGGGGAAAAGTAGGACGTTTTGAAATCCCGCTGAGGGGAATGGTTGCGGTCATCATGTTAGTTTGCAGACCCCCTGATGTCCTAAACAGTAGAAATCCCACAAGTGACCCTTTTTTGAAACTACCCCCGAAGGAATTATTAGTGTTGGTGATTTTTAAACCCCCAAAAGGGTCACCAAGTTTATAATGCGGGGCGAAAAAAAAAATCATTTTTTTCAAAGCATTTTTCTTTTAGCCCCAAAATTTTTTTTTTCCCAAAGGGGAAAACAGGAGAATTGGAAAAAAAAGTTGTTGACGATTGTCCTGGTACAGGGTCCATATGTGGGGGGGAAACCCTGTTTTGGACGGGGGGAGAGTAAAAAGGAAAAGGGGCACCATTTTGAATGCGACTTGGGGGAATGTCTGCGGGCGTATTTGCTTTTGGGAAGCCCGATGTGCCTAACAGTAAAAACCCCCCCCCAAGTGACCTTTTTGGAAACTAGACCCCCCAAGGAGCTTTTTTTAGATGTTTAGGAGCACTTTAACCCAAAGGGCTAACAGAAGTTTTAACGCCGGGGCATGAAAATAAAAAAATCTTTTTTTACCAAACATGATCTTTTAGTCCCAATTTTTTTATTTTCCCAAGGGTAAAAAGGAAAAATTAGACCAAAAAAGTTGTTGCCAAAATTTTTCGGTACGCTGTACCTATTGTGTGAGAAAATTTTTAGGGCCACTTCGGGGCTCGGAAGGGAAGTGTGACGTTTTGAAACCCCGACTTGATGGATGGTTGCGGGTTTTCATGTTAGTTTGCAGAGTCCCTGATGTACCAAACGTAGAAACCCCCCCAAAAGTCCCCTTTTTTTGAAACTAAACCCGCAGGAACTTATTGAGTGTGGTGTGAACTTTGAACCCCCAAAAGGGTAACCTAAGTTTATAATGCCGGGGCATGAAAAAAAAAAAAAAAATTTTTTCCCCAGTGATCTTTTAGTCCCATTTTTTTTTTTTCCAAGGGTAACGGAGAAATTAGCCCCAAAAAATTTGTTGTCAATTTTTTCCCCTGGTACGTGTTCCCCCTTGTGGGAGAAAACTACTGTATGGGCACCGCGAGGCGGGGGAAAAAAAAAGTACTACGTTTTGAAATCCGATTGAGGATGGTTTGCGGGTGTTTGTTTTTTTTTGCAGCCCCTGATGTGCCTAAACAGAAAAAACCCCCCCAAGTGACCCTTTTTGGGGAAATGGTAGTTAGTGTATGGAGTTCCCCCTTTCGTCAAATAATTGACAGGTGTCCCCCTTCCTTTAAAATCGCCCCTTGTGATTTGATCTGTCGGGGAAAATCAGGATGTTGAATCGGGTTTCTATCAAGGGCTTATGATTTTTTTGTTTTTTATTTTTTCCATCTCCTTGTGGTTTGTCGTCTGTGGTGTGGGGGAAAGGGGAAAAAGGGGAATCTTGTTTTTAAAGGTCTTTTTGTGGGGCTTTTTAAGTCCCAGAAAATTTTGTAAAGGGTTTTTTTGCAGGGGTTTTAAAACCCTATGTGAGGTGTGTTTTACTTGTTTAAATTTTATTTTGAGTCTATGTACGGCAAAAAAGGAGTTTTTTTTTGTACAGTTTATTGTTATAAAAATTTTTTTTCCCCTGGGAAATTAAAAAAAAGAAGGACCCATTTTTTTTAGCGGCGCCCGGGGGGTGCCGGACATGCCTGTAAAAAAATTAAGAAGTTCCATCATCATGATTTGATTGGTAATTAAAATTTATGAAATTATGATAATTACACTGTGAGGGGTAACTTTTTGAACAAATGCTTTCTTAGAAATTTAAAACAAGAATGGGGGAATTAACACTAGGTAAAAAAAATTAGCCCGGACTTTTTGAAACCTGTTTTAGGGGGGGGCTCCCCCCCAACCCAGGGGATAAAATGTATTGTGTATAGCGGGCATACTGCTTGCCGGACATTGGGGGATGTTTTTTTAAAAAAAAACAATGAGGGTATTTTTTAAAAAAGGTTACAAGATTTTATTGTAAAAAATAAATACATCTAAAAAAAAATTTAAGCATTGAACTAAATTTTGACCCCAAAAATGGGATAAAATGGCGATTTGTCAGGTTATGGTGTTTCTCTGACGGCGAAATTTTTGGTAAAATTTCCCAAAATTGTGCGGGTTTTTTTAAATTTTTATTTTTCCCGCAATAAATTTTTCAAATGTATCATTACGCGGTTTTTTGCAGAAAAGTTCCCAATATCTTATGAAGGGGTGTTCAGAGCTGCTGTTGGGGGTGGTTTTCAGTCCCCGGGGGGGTTATTGGCGTAAGAATGGCGTGCTTGGTTCTCGTTGAACGTGTGGTTGCAGAGGGCTGGGGGTTGTTTTTCTAGCTTTAGATTTAGAATATAGAATCATAGAAAAATGGTAGGTTGGAAGGGCCCTCCGGGCTTCGGGCCCCAACCCCCTGCAAAAAGCGGATTCTCTAAATCATCCCAAAAGATGTCTACCAGCCTTGTTTAAGCTTCATTGGGAAAACTACCCCCTTGTGGCCCCCTGTTCACTCTTGATCCCCCTAACTGAAAAAAAGTTTTTTCTTTATCTAATTGTGTTCCTCCCTTCAGTTTCATCCATTGCTTCTAGTCTTTTTTGTGCAAAATGAAAATAAAGATTTTTCTTTCAATGGCAGCCCTTGGTATTTGTAGACAGTTTTAAGTTCCTTGTTTCTTTTTTGCAAGAAAAACATTCCCAAATCCTAAAACCGTTCTCATAGGAATGGTTTGCAGACCGGTCCCTTTTTGGGGTTTCTTAAATTGCCCAGTTTTGATTTTTTTTTAAAAATGTGGTGCCAAAACGGGACCAGTATTCCGATGAGGGGGGACAAAGAGGAGTAGAGGGCAATAATCCCTCCGTGATTAGCTGTTGTTCTGTTGATATTTTGAATTGCATTTGCCTTTTTTGCGCTGCATCACATTTTTGATCTGTTAAGCTGTGATCAATTAGTATCCAAAATTCTTTTTCACATGGCTGTTATTAGCCTATTTCCCCCTTTTTTTATATGCTTTTTTATTTTTATTGCCCGTTTAGTACTTTTGCATTTTTCCCGTTAAAAACCTTTGTTAGTTGTGCCCCGCCAGTTATTTATTTTTTTGAACCTTTTCCTCTCTTCTTAGTATTGCTCCCCCTCCTAGCTTTGTGTATCAAAAAATTTTTGATCATTTACCTAATTCCTTTTCAAATTTTTGAAAAAAGTTTTTAAACAATACGGGCCCCAAAACAGAGCCTTGTGGTACCCCATTTGAGAATTTTTCCCAAAACTGGATGTGCCCCTTTAAAACCACTCTTTGGGTCCGTCAAAAAGCCAGTTAAAAATCCACTAACATTTCCTTCCCCTTTCTAACTTAGTCTTTTTTTAAAATAAGGATTGTGTAAAGATTTTTTGTAAATGCTTTGCTGAAGTAAGAAATTTTTTTTACAGCTTTCCCCCTGATCCACCCAGTAGTGATTTGCATAGAAGGAAATTAAGTTATTTAATGATTATTAGTTACAACCCATGGGTGACTCTGTTTAATCATTAAAATTTTTTTCCGGTTTCATACTTTTTTTTTAATAATTTGTTCAAAGATCTTTCCCGGTATAAAGTCAGTCACGGGCCCGTTTTCCCCCCGGGTCCATTTTCCCCCTTTTTTAAGTTGGGGAAAAAATTTGCTCTTTCCGTCCTGGGCTCCCCTGTTCTCAGAATTTGAAAGATTTGGAAGTGGTTCAAGAATTTTTCTGCTATCTCCTTTGTCCCCCGGGGGTAAATTTTTGGCCCCCGGGGACTTGAATTCATTTTTGTTAGCTAAGTGTTTCCTCACTGTTTTTCTGTTTTAGAACGGTTCTTTTTTCCCCTTAATAGGCAGTGAAGTTCAGTGATGAAATTTCCTTTTTGGGGAAAACAGATGCAAAATGGGGGAATTTAAAATTTTTCCCCCTAACTGTGACTTACCTTTTATTTTCATCCGAAAAAAAACCATAGCTTCTTTTACTTTTTTTTTTTTTTGAGTACCCCCCCCAAAACCTTTTTTTTCTTTTGCGTCACTTGAAAAACCTTTTAAATTATTGTAGCTTTAATTTTTTTGTTTTTTGCCCTGCGGGGTTTTGAGAGGCATTTTTTTCTTTAGATATCCCCCCTTTTCCCCTTTGATAAACATTTCCTTCTTTTTTTAGAGTGTTTAAGTTCTATGTTCATCCACCGGTTTTCCCTTAAAGATTATTGTGGTTGGATTGTACTGGCAATCTGACTTTAAACTATTTTAAAAGGGAATTTTTTCATGTAGGGGTACGTGGGGAAATGGACCCCCCGGTGTGAAAGGTTTTAAAACGTTGTATTTTGCCCTTTTCCTGGGGTTCTGAGAGGGGATTTCCTTTGATGAGGGGGGGTGTTTTGGGGCGTCCATTTTGGAGCGTACATTGACGATTTTCTTCATTTGGCAGGGACATCCATCGCCTTTTAAAATTTTTGTTGTCTTTGAACAAAATTGGGCCAAATATACACCTACACTTATTGGGATCGTCCAAGTTAATTTTTTTGGAGTGACTTTTGAAGGGGCTGCCTGGTTATTTAAAAAATATTTTTTTTTTGGGAAAGGAGGGGGCTTGACAAAAACAGTTTTACAGCAATTTGTTTTCCTTCCTTTGTGGGGCCTCCTGTGGGGAATTTCCCTTGCGGGCATTTGTCCACTGATTTGATTTTGAGGTCGGGCCCCAAGGAACGAGTTGCGGTTCCCTTGCTAGGGGTTAGTGGTGAAAAAATTAAAAGGCTATAAAGGGCAAGACGTTCAGGGGGGTTTTATTGTATGGTAATAAACCTTTTAAAAAAAAAATTCACAACATTGGTTTTTTACCCTATCATCCTCAACATTTAAAAGAGAGAGGTATACAAAAACTTGGCCTTTAAATTGATCCCGTGATCGGAAAAATTTCCCCCAGGGGGACCTTCTTTCCCTTTTGGGGGAGAGAAAAACCTCGTGATCAACTAACTGCGTATTATCCGATGCGGTGGCCACGTTTTTGACGGTTTTCCCCCCCGGGCGGGTTGTTCGGTGTGGAACTTGTGTGGTTGCCCAATGTCGGCGTGCTCTTCTTTCATAATTCTGAGGGGGTATGAAACTATACCATTGACAGCGATCCTTGCACTACCAGTACGTTATCTTTGTAAAAGTTGTCCGGGGGCCTTTGTATATTGGCCTTACACGCAATTTAAAAGTCAGAGTTAGAGGCATGTGTTGGCATTGGGGCGGTTAAATTCCAAAATTTTTATTAAAAAACTTTACAGTCATTTCCATCAAAGATCGGTGTGATGGCTCGTGTTGGGGTCAAGGGCATTGTCCTTTTACGCATTAATATACGGGGAGGCAATTTGAAAAAGCGGTTGGGCCCCACAGGAAAAAACAAAATGGATTGGCTTTAAAAAACTTTTCCCCCTAGTGGTTTGAATAAAAAAAATTCTCATATCCCCCTTTTTGTGATCCCCCAGCTCTGTTTCACACGACCCAAAAACGCAATGTTAGTTTTTATTTGATTTTAACTTGTTGTTTTTTTTTTATTTTAGTTTTTTTCTCGCCCTGTTGTTGGGGTAGTATTGAATTACTGAACAAGACTTCGGGGGTGTTCCCCATCTTCCGTGAAATTGATTTGCGGGCATTTTGCGATATTGTTTTTGTTTATTTTTGTTTCTATGTATTAGTTGTTGTGTTTTTGTTATGTATAGTTATTTTTTTGTTTTAGTTTACGATCTCTTCTTTTTGATGTTGATGTGCTCATTTTTATAATTTTTTTTAATATTTTTTTAATCATGTATGACTATGTGATTTTCGATGTATTGATTTTTATGGAGATTACTTTGTGTTCATGTTGATTTGAGCGATTATGATTTATATGACTATTGATTGTTTATTATTATTATTTATGTAATTTGTATTTTTTTCTTCGACGTGGGGATTTTTACATTATTGTGCATTTGAAAATTTTGTTTTGTTATATTTTTTGTTTTTTATTTTCTCTTTTCTATTTTGTGGTTTGGTTTTTATATTTTTTTTTTATTTTGTTTTTTGTGCCTTTTGATTTTTGTTTTTGTCTATTCCACTTTAAATTTGTTTTGTTCGCATTTTTCTTTTATTTGTAAAAATTTTGTGTGTAGTTTTTTCTGTTGTTTTGACCCGGTCCTTTTCAGGTTTGGAGGCCCGGCTTCTGTGTGACCCCGGGTCACTTCGGTGACGTGGCCCGGAGACGGGGGCCCCCCCGTGTTCCCCGGGCTGGCGTCGCCGGGGTGTCGTGTGTGAGGGATGTTGTCCTCCCCCGGCGACATCTGAACAGGGTAGGAAAATTAGGGGCTTCTGTGCTATCTGACAGCCCCTGAGGAAGGAGTGAGGATTCATCCAAAAAAGGGTGGGGAGGGCTGTGGGGGGCGGGCCCCCGCAGGTTTTTTATCGGGGGAAATTTTTCCTTCAGTTAATGTGTTTATTCTGTTGTTACTTTCCCCGGCTAGTTTGTACAAGTGGCAATGCTTTATACAGGATTTTCAGCCGGCTGTTTTTGTCTATTTATTTTTTTTACGCATATGTGGGCCCCGTTTGAAGGCACCTATATCAGGAAAATGAAGGAAGGAACCCCCAAAATTGTATGCTTCATTCATCCATTTAGACACACCCCCTAGGGTTAAAAGGGGTGCACGTAGAAATGTGGTTAGTCGTGGTAAGCCCCCGGGGGGTTTAGGAGTGGTCACCCCCCAGTCTGTTTCCCCGTTGAGGACAGTCAGTTCAGTTCGTCCCTTGGGGTTGGAGGTATGAGAGCATTCAGTGAGCTCTAGGAGAAAGTAATTTTATCGAAAATAAAGTGCTTGTTAGGCGGAAGAGGGCAAAAGGGGCAGTGGGAAAGACGAGAGAAGTGTTTTTGGTATTGGTTTCCCCGCACAATTCCCCGGACACCGGGGCCCCAAGCTTGTGTGTTCCCCTGAACAAGAAAAAGGGGGTTTTGGGCTACAGGTGCAAGGTCCCCCCAAACGCTGTACGTAAACGGATAGGGGGAAAAGGATTTTGAGCAAGGCCAGCAAAAGTAAAAAACTTGTTCTCTCAACATCTGTAGTCAGGTTTGAAGGTCCCCAAAAATGGGGGCCGGGTTTTTACAGCTATTGAGAAAGTGGAGATTACGATTAAAACTCGCTTCGCAAGTTTGGACTCAGAATATTAAGTTAAGGGGCCTCTAACCTGCTCGGGTTACCCGAATGTGATTTCGCCCCCGACCAGCCCCCGGGCCTTTTTGAACCTTTACCAGAAAGGGGTATGAAAAGAGGGGGTTTGTGTGTGATGAATTTTTACACCTGCATATACCATAGCTTCCAGGGACCAGTCTAACCCTGTGGGAGTTTTCCCCCCCAGCCCCCCATAAAACCCCCCCTGTGAACCCTTATAGCAGGGGGCCCCCAATTGATCATTAAAGGGGTGGGTCAGAACTCCCTATCCTTAAAACCCCCTGTAAATATCCCCCATCGCATGATGCCAGGGCCCGGAACGAGTCCGCTGCCAGTGAAACCCCATAAAATAAAGGGGGTCGGCCCCCGAGTACCCCATGCGGGAAAACCAAATTGTGTTGTGAGTCTTCTTTTATTGGGAAAAAACAGGATGCGAAATTGCAATTGTGGTCCTGTGTGCCTTTATTAATGTTTGGAAAAAAGGATGTTTGTGTTTTGGCCCCAAATACGCCTTTTTCCCAAGGCGCGGGTTTGAAGAAGGTGGGCGTGATTCGGGGGGGTTTTAACCCCCCTGGGCGCGAAAGTTATGGCCCCCTCCCAAAAATGTATATAATGTGCGGCCTTCCCCCCTGCTAAAAAAACCCCGCCCCTTTCATTCTCTATGCAAAGAGGAGGGACGCAAATCCCGCCCCCCACGAGAGACCGATTGTTCCTGATGAAAAACATTTGGTGGGGAGTGGCGGAAGGACAGGAGTTGGAGAGGACGGAGGATAAAAACCCCCGCTTCCCCGGAAATTTATCCCCGGGGGGCTGCCCCCCGATCGGGACATGAACCCCGCTAGCTGGAGCTGCAGAAGAGATTGCGGCGTTTTAAAGAATGATCCGGTTTGAGAATCAGGAGAGGAGAGCGTGGGTGCCCAAAAAGCGGCTGGGCGCGGTTTCTCCCAAAAAATAAGCTTTCCCCGATTCCCAATTTCCCCCGCTGAGGAAGGCTAAAAAAGAGATCGGAGGTGCCCCAAAGTGCTGTACCTGTCCCACCGATGCGGAGGTGGAGGGGAAGGGGGCCCCGAGGAGGTCTGCCCGGCCGGGTCCCGCACCCCCGGAGGCCCCAGAGATTGGGTTCCCCGGTGGAAAACCCGGAGGGGTCCCCCCGTCTTTCCCCGGGATCGACTGGGGGGAGTGGAGGTCTGGATGAGTGACTTAGACCCCCCAAAGGGAAAGTTTGGGGAGCACTGCGAGAAATGAGACAAAAGAGGAGGAAGATAGAAAGATAAGCGGGGGCGACAGGAGATGGCATGAAAAGTTCTTCGCTGAAAAAAAAAAACCTCGCCGAGATAAAGGTACCCGCGGGAACCGCGGCGGCAGGGGTCGTCCGAATTTCAACTCCGAAGGGCTGGGGCTTTTCCCCGAGCGGGCCCCTTTGCGGGGGTTTTGGGGCCCCTCGGGAGTAGGTCCCCCTTCCCCCTCGGTCTCCGGGAGGGATAAAAAAAAGGGACTTAGTGGTACACGGGACGGGGGTTTTTTAAAGGGTGGTATGCCCTAAAGTTCTTTCGTCGTGCCCCCTCCCCACGCCGGTCCCCTACAAAAACCCCAAGGTTCCTCCCAAGTTCACCCCACCGGCCCGTGCCCCGGCACCCCCTGATACTCATCTCGACCTCGTCGCCCCCAAAAGAAAATTTCGACCCCTCGCATGAAATTTTGGTTACTTCGCATGCCCCCCCGAAATCAGCAACGCAACCTGCGACCATTTCAGCTACAATCTGCGATACCTCAGCAACGCCACCAGAATCGCAAGTTACTTGGCCCCCCCGCCGAACGGGTCCCAAGAAAAGAAATACCCCCTTTGGGGCCACCCTTTTTAAAAGAGAAAATGTGGCCCATAAAGCGTTGAGGCCTGACTTATTTGTTTTTTGTTCAAAAGAAAGGTCGTTCCCCCCCCGGAGGGAAACGTTTTGAATTTACAAAAAAACGAAAGAAATGGACCCGACAGGGGTTTCTGCAACTAAAGAAGTAAAAAGTTGGAAGAAGTTGGGAGAAGCACTTTATTTCTTTTTGATATGTTGAAAATGTTTTTATACTTACTTTTTCAATAGAATACCGGCTGGGTAAGTTAAATAAGTGAAGAATTAAGAAATACTTGAAAGTTTATATCTTTGCGTCTTTTCCCCTGCAATGGCTGCGTGGTGTGGTGGCCGCCCAAAAACTTTAGTAAATGTTTGCATACGGTGTATATCTTGGTTTTAAGAAAAAACCCTTAATTACTCTGAAGAAAAACCCGTATGGTGTGGCCGGTGGGGTTGCAGTCAGAAGTCCTGCAGCCCAACCAAGGGGCCAGTGGGGGTTTTTGGTGGGGGTCCTCCCCCAAGGGGGGGAATTTTTTTTGTATTTGAAAATGTGTTGATGTTTTTACTTTTTCTTTTTTGCTAAGTACAAATTGTAACGTTCAAAAAGGGGGTTGCCCCGGATGGGATGAGTTAAAATGTTATTGTTTTAAATGCAAAACAAAAAATTTTTTTTTTTTTCTTTTAAAACCCGGGGGGCTGGTTTAAAAACCGGGGGGATGGTGGCCCCTATGTAAGGACACATTTTCCAGGAAAAACACAGGAAGGTAACCGCAACGCTTGATATGATTTACTTCACTCACACTTTCAGACACACCCACTAGGGGTAAAAAGGGGTGACACGTAGCAAAAAGGGTTGTCTGGTCAAACCCGGGTGGTAGGAGGGAGTATCCCTCAGCTGTTTCCCCTTGAGGCAGGCAGTTCAGTCTCAGTCCAGTCTGGGGGTTTGGGGGATATGAGAGCTTTTGTGAGCTTAGGAGAAACTGACATTTTCCCTCGAAACTAAAGTGTTATGTTTTAAAGGGGAAGCAGGGGGAAAAGGGGGTGGGGAAGACAGAGAGAAAAGCTTTAGGTATTGGTTACCCCCATAATTCACCGGCAGGGGTGAAGGGCTGTGTTACGCCTAGTAACAAAAACCGGGGCTTTTGGCTACAGGTGCAGAAAAGGTAGCCCCCAAAGGTGTCGTAACGGAGCGGGAAACAAGGGTTTTTGCAAGGCATGCAAAAAATAAAGAAATTTTTTTTCAAAAATCTGTGAAGAATTGAGGCCCACCAATGTCGGCCCCCCCGGGGGGGACGCTATTGAGAAAGCTGGGATTACGAGTTAACTTGTTCACGCAAGTTTGGACTAGATATTTGAAGTTAAGGAGGCCTTAACTGCTCAGCGGTTCCCCCGATGTGCATTCTCGACCCCGCCGCCCCCCCGGGCCGCTTGAACCTTCCCCCGAAAAAGGATGAAAAAAAGTGATTGTGTGTGAAAAATTTTTATCTCACCTGCTCTCACCATGCTTCCGGGCCCCGTCTCCTGTGGGAGACTTAAACCCCCTGCCCCATAAACTCCCCTTTTGAAGATCCTTTTTGCGCGTGGTCCAATTTTACAGATACCACAGGTGGCGTCACGAATACCATCCTTAAAAACCCTGTAATTCCCCCATCCATGACTGCCGGGCCCGGAAGAGTCCCGCTCCCCGTGAAAAATCATTGAAATAAGGGGTCGGCTCCGATACCCCATGCCTGGAACCCCAAAATTTGGGGGCGAGTACATACGCTCGATAATCGTTCTGCTGTTAGTGTAAGTTCCTTTCTTTTTGTGCTTGGGTGCGAGGAAAACGGGACTAGGTTGAAATGAATTATTTTATTTTTCATAAACATGCAAAAATTTTTACCAGTTTGCAAAAAGCGACAGGGGACACGAGGGATAACTTCAGCCTCAAAAAATCTCCAAAGCAGGTTAAAGGTTTCTTTCTGTAGTAATTCCTTGCAAACTGGATTCCCCCAAAAAGGGGGTTTCCGAGCCCAAAAAATTTTCCCAAAAGGCCCAGTAGGGAAAAGCTGAGTAATCCAAGGTTCCGGAGTCGGTCACAGATGACGGGGGCTTGTTTAGGAGCAGGTTGTTCAGTGAGGGTGTTAAGAAAAAGGGGGAAAGAATCAGGGGGGGGGGGAAATAAAAAAAGGAAAAATCCATATTAATGAGGGCAAGAGTGCAGAAAGAAAAAAGAAAATGGCCCCGGAAACTGAGTTTCAAGGAAAGTAAAAAAAAGCAAGAACCTAATTCCCCCCCCTTGGGAAAAAAAACCCCCGGCCCCCGACAGGTTGTCAGGGTACCTGAGAAACTGGGGAGCAGGCGAGGAGCATTTCATTATTGAGGTTTCCATGAGTTGTCCTCCATGGGTTTTTCCCGCATTTAATCAAATATTGCAAATGATTTTGTAAAAATTTGGATCTGAATCTTTCCCCATAAAAAATTTTCCTGCCATCGACAGTTGGGTCAGGGCAAGGAGAAGAAGTCCCCGGGAAAGTATTGGGGTTGCAGCTTTAGTAGGGTACATGAAAGACGGGGGGTTCTCATGTTTGGGCAGTTGAAGCGACAAGCAACGCATTTTAAAATTTTTTTATCTTATAAGGTCCAATGTATTTGTCCAGTTTGAATGGATCTTTAATTTAAATTTTGGTTGAAGCCGACCAAATCTCCTACCTTTAAAATGGGAAAAATTTACGAAATTTTTGCTGCTTTTTGTACCTTTCCCCAGCAATTCTGATTTTCCTTTAGAAGTCATATTCTTTGTAAGAAGTGATTTTTGCCCTGCCGGAAGGGGTATCTATGGGAAAAAGGGAAAATGTTGGATGTAACCTAGTTGGAGTAAAAAAAAGATGCTTAGTGGAGGCGTCTGGAGTTTTATAAGAGAATCAGCCCCTGGAAGTAGATCCACCCCATCCGTAGGTGGCAGATAAAACAGCGGAGATACTGCTCCGGGTTGATTGGTTCGTTCTGTTGTCTTAGTTGGGGATGAAAACAGAAGAAAGGGGTTTCTTTAATGTCCCAAGCTGCAAGAAAAAATTTTGCCAAAAAATTGAGTGAATTCACCCCCCGATCGAAATGACCCTTCCCCGGCTCCGTAAGCAAACACTTTTTTAAAAATCAAGTTGTTTTTGTTTTGCGTGGGTAGCCGACCAAGGGATAAAAAAAAGCTGCCTTTGTTAGGGTCAACCCCCACTAGAAAGGTGTTCTTCCCCTTAGAGGTTTTGGAACTCCCAATGAGTCCATAGAAATGGATCCCACGGGGGGACGGGGTGGGAAGAGGGGGCAACAGACGTTGGTGAGGAGCGGGTGTTTTGATTTTGCACAGCTTCCATGAAGTGACATGTTTTTAAAACATCTTTCCCGTAAGTGGGGGCCCCCAAAAAAAAGAGAAAGAAATTCTTGTGTCTTTAGAATTTTTCCCATGCCGGCTATTTGGAATCGTGGATGGTTGCAATTTAATTGGCTGTTTCAGGAAAATACGGTTGTCCCCCAATCCCACACCCCTTTTAAAGACAATCTTTTGTCCTTTGGGGGTTTAGCCCAAAAAAGAAAAAAGCATGGTATGCTTCCTTGATGTCCTTAAGTAGGTTTGATTATGAATCCCCCCCGGAACTGATAGGAAGAATAGTTTAGGAGGAGTAAGTGGAGTGTCTCTGCTGAATGAATCCAGAGAGGATCGCCTTTCCCTTTTCGCGACCCCCGGGCTAAAAAAATGACAAATTAAATTGGGGTTTTTGGGAAAAAAAATTTTTGCGAGCCCCCGGGGAGGGTCAGGCACTTAGGACCCCCATTAATTAAGGTTCGTGGTCTGTCAGGACGACTATTTGTGGCAGCTCCCCCAAGAGGTGTCTCATTCCTTTAGGCGGCAAAAAAGGCCAAAATTTCTATTTCCCACATGAGTTCCTTCGCGAAGCAATGTGGGAAAAAAAAGGACAGGGATGCAAGCATTTTCTCAGTTCTTGAGAGGTATAGCTCCAACGGCACAGTTGAAGATCCACTTATTATGAAGGCAATCGGGGTTGGATGACTAAGATAGGTGCGGGGTAAATTTTCTTTTTAAACAGGAAAATGCTTCTGAGCTGGGGGTCCAGGGAAACCCCAGATTTTTCCCCGGGTTTTTGGGGATGGTGACACTACCTAGAAAAATTTTAATGAAATCTATAGATTTTGGAAACCGTAAAAACCTGCACCCTTACATTTCTGGAATTGGCCAATCCTTGATGGTTTGGGGTTTTGCTTCCATCCATACAAAACCCCCTTGGAGTTTGCATTTCCCAAATTTTAAAATTTTGGTCCTTGGAATTCACATTTTTCAAGTTGATTTAGAGTGGTTTTGTTTTGGGTTCTAAGCCCCTTTTCACATGTCCTGATGTTCTCTGTGGAGTTAGAAAAAATTGAATTCACCCCTTTTTAAAACCCCCAAAAATGTATCTAGGAGTCCTGAAAATTATTCACGAAGTGTTGGAAAGTGGGGGGGGTATAGCCCCAAAAGGGAAATTGTTTAAAAAGGCCATAGCGTGACCTAAAAACGTTTTCTTTCCCCCCTTTAAATAGGACCAAGTTATGGGCCCCCGGAGATCCTTTTGAGAAAATTTTGGCATTGCCGTCTCTCCAAAATCAGGGTTTAAAAAGGAATGGATAAGGTTTTTAAATAGTAACTTTTGAGTTCCCTTTTGTCTTGCAGGGTCTCGAGATCCATCTTTTTTTCAAAAAAAAAGTGGGGCCCTGCGGGGGGTGAAAGGGGGTTGAACCCCCTTGGCTAATTTTGTCTTATAATCTTCAAAGCTTTTAGCTGGGCCCGCTAGGGGGTGTCTTACCAAAAAGGTATTCGGCCCGGCAATATTCAATGGACAATCATGTGGCGGTGGGAGGGTGTCAGCGTTTTTTGTTAAATCCACACCCCCGGTATCACTGGTATTTAAAAGGATGAACATGGTTCCTTTGGCGGCAAGCTAAAAAACTTGCTATCTTTTTCCCCGGGGGGAAAATGAAATTTCCCCTTGGTCTCCCAGAAAAAGTTTGGATTTGCGCCTGCCCCCTGGTAGCCCAAAATTTTAAGGGAAAGTGGGGAAAAGGATAAGCAAAAAAGACTTTTTTGAGATCTTTTCCATAAGGCCCCCCAAAAGGTCTGTTTCTTGATCCCCCGGTCCAGAAGTCAGTAGAGGCCATCCACGTCTCCATCTGTATGGAGTGCCTTTTACTGAAGTATCCCTGTTTCGGCAAAGGGGATATCCCCAAAATTTCCACTTGCCTGAGTCGATCTAGCAGAGTAGACACCAGACTGAGTCAACCCCCGAGTTTGAGGAAGGAAGGAGAATTGTTTCTTTTAAATCAGTGGGACACGTGAGGAAAAATTTAAAAAAAAAAATTTGCAGCGGGGTTTTACCGTATGTCCCCAGAACTAACGAGTTTAAATGAAAATTAAGTCCTTGCAGCAGATTCTCTGGGGGCTGGGGCTCGGCATGAAGAGCTCCTCCGAACACTCACAGTGAATGACTGCTGCAGTAGTCTTACGAGCGGCTGGGGGGGTTTTTAATGAAGTGCCCGCTTTTCCCAGTGAAAATGATTTTCCCCTTTTCGTTTTTTGCGTGCATCACTAACCGTCTTTGTAAAAAATCCCCGCAGGGTTAGGTTTTGGGGTTTCCCTTTTGATCTTACTCAAAGGTTTTAGTGAGAAGGGAGGTAGTAAAGGTTTTGTGGATTATTTTCGAAAAATCTCTCTTGTCTGCGTTCAGTCGACGGCATAATACGGTACAATAGTTAAAAAAATCACTAAGCGTGGGAGGGTCGGCCGGCAAGTTCATCCTCAAACCGTGGGACAAAACCCCCTTTTCCAAAAATAGATTTTTTAGCGGAAGTGTCCCAATGGATCAAGAGCCCCCCTTGAAATAAAAGGGATATTCGGCTACTGAAGCTTATTGGCGCAAAAATTAATGGGGCTTTTGCTGTTGCACTGATTGGGGGGATCAAACACCTGCCATGGCTGAATAAAAGCATTAAGGTGTTCAAACAATCATCCTCAGTCTAATCAGAGGGGGTTTCCCCCCTCAAAGCCTTATTGGTAAACTGTTTTAGTAAGCATTTGGATGTTCAGTGGGGGGAAAATTTTTGAAGCATGGCAGAGAAAAATAAAAATTCATTGATTTAAAAAACCCCTGAATTTTTTAGTTCGCCCCCCAAAAAGAAAAGGGGCATTTGGGGATCCCCAACTCGGGGTTTTGGCAGGGCTGGGGTTCCTCTAGAGCCCAACCGGCTCGCAATTCCCGGGTTTTTCTGTCCAAAAAATTGCAAAATTTGATTAGTGAGGTCTGTGGCTTGCAAAAGGGTTTTTAAGTTGTACATTGAAAGGATTGTATCAGTCATCCCCAAAAATTCCCCTTTTGCAGGCCCATTTCAGTCTTTTAAGGCAGAAGTGCTGGAGGGAAGGAAAAAAAAAAAAAAAAAAAAAAAAAAAGTGTTTCGTGGTAACCTGCAGAGTAAAATTTTAAGGGAAAACGCTACCTGGGGAAGGTTGTGAGAAGTCAAAACCCTGTCATCATAAAGGTTTAAAGGACTCTGTATCCCTACGCAGCCGGTTTCCCCACCCAGCAGCATAAAATTGGGGCCGAATCTTTTTGTAAGTGTACGTTCCTTAGCATTTGTGCTTGGTGGAGGAAAAAAGGAGACTAGGTTTAAAAAAAAAGCTTGTATTACTTTTTACAAGCTGCTGAAAAGTTCACAAGTTTGCAGGGAAAAGCGACGGGGACACGCAGGCAGAGTAACTTAACACACATAAAACTCCAAACATTAATTTCCTTACCTAAAATTTTCAAAAAAATTCAACAAAAAATTTCAACCCAAAATTTCCAAAACCCTAAATACTTTAATCCAACTTCAAATCATCCAACTTTTTTTAACACTATTTTCACTCTCTTAAAAAGCAAGGGGAAAATCAGGGGGGAAATTTTAAAATAAAAAACCCTATTTAAGAAATAGGAAAGCTATCTGCCCCGGAGCAGAACCCCAAAGATAATAGAAAGCCCCCAAACATGTAATGGCGGTTAGACAAGAGGAAATACTGACACAGAAAGAAAATAGAATGAGCAAACGCTGGGGCCCAAACTATTAAAAAGAAAAGGACAGGAAGGGTACTTACTGCAATCCAGAAAACCCTGAAAAACACAACTCTACTAATTTCAAAATTCACCAGAGATCACACGACCTCTACCACCTAAATTAGCTCTCTGGTGTAACAAAATCAAAACAGCAGCACTGAAAAAAACTGGAAAAAGCAAAAGAACAAACTCAGTGGCTGAACTAAATGAGAAGGCAGAAGCCCCCGGTGGGGACCCAGAAGGCCCCCAAAGAAGTGCAAGACAAAATGCAAAAATATAGCAATAACACAAAAGAAGAAAAATCTTATCTGGTAGCAGGAGATGCAGACACGACACAGCAGGCTACAAGGGAAACTGGAATGAAGGATTCAGACCAGAACAATTGATCACCGGCAACCCTGATGGGAAAATGACTCCCTTATATAAGACCAGTCAGTAACACCTGATTCCCAGTCCTCACAATCTTCACTAGTACCGCTTGTAACCACCAGAGGGAGCTCTGCTCAGAACTCATCTCAAACCCATTCACAACAGTACCCCCCCCTTGAGGAGGGGTCACCGAACCCTCATTTGAGCAACCAGGTCGGTCAGGATGAGTTCTATGATACGCACGGATAAGTCTCCTAGCATGGATGTCCGAAGCAAACACCCAAGAATTGTCTTCCTGACCATAACCTCTCCATTTAACCAAATACTGGAGTTTCCGTCTAGAAAAACGAGAATCCAAATTTTCTCAACCACATACTCCAGATTGCCCTCAACCAAAACAGGGTCAGGAGGCACAGCAGCAGGAACCACTGGCTCAACAAACCTCTTCAACAAGGACTTGTGGAACACGTTATGGATCTTAAATGTCCCTGGAAGAAGCAAACGAAAAGAAACAGGATTTAATAATCTCCATGATCTTATAAGGTCCAATGAACCTAGGCTTAAATTTAGGAGATGCTACTCTCATAGGAATATTCTTTGAGGACAACCAGACCAAGTCCCCACTTTAAACCGAGGACCATCAGTCCTATGCCGGTTAGCAAACCGCTGGGCCTTCTCCTGAGAGAGGGACAACCTCTCCACTACCTGGTCCCAAATCTGTTGCATACGCTCCACAACAGAGTCAACACCTGGACAGACAGAAGCCTCCGTCTGTCCTGAAGAAAATCGAGGGTGAAACCCAGAATTACAGAAAAACGGAGACATCAAAGTGGCAGAGCTAGCCCTATTATTAAGAGCAAACTCAGCCAAAGGCAAAAAAGAGACCCAGTCATCCTGATCAGCAGACACAAAGCATCTAAGATAAGTCTCCAATGTCTGGTTTGTTCTCTCAGTTTGACCATTGGTCTGAGGATGAAATGCCGAGGAGAAAGACAATTGAACACCCAGTTTAGAACAAAAAGTCCTCCAAAATTTGGAAACAAACTGGACTCCTCTGTCAGACACAATGTTCTCAGGAATGCCGTGTAAACGAACCACGTGCTGAAGGAACAACGGCACCAATTCAGAGGAGGAAGGCAACTTAGGTAATGGCACAAGATGTATCATTTTGGAAAACCTATCACAAATTACCCAGATGGTGGTCATTCTCTGAGAAACAGGAAGATCGGAAATGAAATCCATAGAGATATGGGTCCATGGTCTCTTGGGCACAGGCAATGGCATCAACAAACCACTAGAGCGAGAGCAAGGCTTGGAGCGAGAGCAAGTCCCGCAGGACTGCACAAATTCCCTGACATCACGAGACAAGGTAGGCCACCAAAAGGACCGACTAACCAAGTCTCTGGTACCAAAAATTCCGGGATGCCCAGCCAATGCGGAACAATGAATCTCAGACATCACACTCTTTTTCCATTGGTCCGGGACAAACAATTTTCCAACAGGGCAGCGCTCGGGCCTATCCTCCTGACACCCCTCCAGAGCAAGTCTCAAATTGGGCGAGATGGCGGAAAGAACTACACCCTCTTTCAAAATAACAGAAGGATCAGATAACTCAGGAGAGTCCGCAAGGAAACTCCTCGAGAGGGCATCCACCTTAACATTCTTAGTGCCAGGAAGAAAGGAAACCACAAAATTAAAACGTGTGAAAAACAAGGCCCACCTGGCCTGTCTAGGATTGAGTCGCTTGGCAGATTCCAGATAGACCAGATTCTTATGGTCCGTAAGGACCACCACCTGATGTTTGGCTCCCTCCAGCCAATGTCTCCACTCTTCAAAAGCCCACTTCATGGCCAATAACTCCCGATTACCCACGTCATAATTACGTTCAGTAGGAGAAAATTTTCGAGAGAAAAAGGCACAAGGGTTACTTTTAGAGGTCTCTGGATCTTTTTGGGACAAAACGGCACCTGCCCCAATTTCAGAGGCATCAACCTCCACCTGAAATGGCAGAGAAACATCAGGCTGCCGTAGAACAGGAGCAGAAGTGAATCTCTGCTTAAGTTCCTGAAATGCAGAGACTGCCTCAGGAGGCCAATTCACCACATCAGAACCCTTTCTGGTCAAATCAGTTAATGGTTTAACAATAACCGAGAAATTACCAATAAATTTACGATAAAAATTGGCAAAACCCAAAAATCTCTGAAGAGCCTTTAATGAAGTAGGTTGGACCCAATCACAGATGGCTTGAACCTTGACCGGGTCCATTTCAATAACAGATGGGGACAAAATGAATCCCAGAAATGAGATCCTCTGTACGCCAAAAAGACACTTTGATCCCTTCACATACAGAGCATTCTCTCTCAAAATCTGGAACACAGTTCGAACATGTTTCACATGAGAGTCCCAGTCATTAGAAAAAATCAAGATATCATCCAAATAAACAATCAGAAATTTGTCCACAAAATCCCTGAAAATGTCATTCATGAAGGACTGGAAGACGGAAGGAGCATTAGTGAGCCCAAAGGGCATCACTAGGTACTCAAAATGCCCTTCAGGGGTATATTGAATGCCGTCTTCCATTCATCCCCGTGCTTAATGCGAATAAGGTTATACGCCCCCCTGAGGTCAAGCTTGGTAAACCAAGTAGCGTTTTTCACCCTGGAAAACAGGTCAGAAATCAAGGGTAACGGGTATTGATATTTCACAGTAATATTGTTCAAGAGACGATAATCAATACACGGCCTTAATGAACCATCTTTTTTGGCCACAAAGAAAAAACCGGCACCTAAGGGTGAAGAGGATGGTCTGATATGACCCTTCTCCAAAGATTCCTTGATATAAGACCGCATAGCGTCATGTTCAGGTACAGACAAGTTAAAAAGGCGACCTTTAGGGAATTTACTACCCGGCACTAATTCAATAGCGCAGTCATAGCTCCTATGGGGAGGCAAGGATGCAGATTTACTTTCGCTAAACACATCAGAAAAATCAAACAAAAAGTCAGGAACATCCTGAGCCTGGGGGAGGCAGAAAAAACAGGAGTGTTGGTATTAACACATTGGCAGCCCCAACTGGCCACAGACACAGACTTCCAATCCAAAACAGGATTATGAGACTGCAACCAAGGGAAACCCAGCACGATAATGTCATGCAGATTATATAGAACCAAAAATTTGCAGCACTCCTGGTGATCAGGTTCAACCCTCATTATCACCTGAGTAGAAAACTGGGGTTTATTCTCAGCCAAAGGGGTAGAATCGATCCCCAGTAGGGGAATAGACTTCTGTAGGGGTATCAAGGGGAACCACAACGTTTAGCAAAATCATAATCCATCAGGTTAATAGCTGCTCCAGAATCAACGAAAGCCTGAGCAGAAAATGAGGACAGAGAGCATATCAGAGTGACAGTTAATAAAAACTTAGTCTGAACACTACCCAAGACAACTGAGCGTGCAAAACGTCTTCCCCGCTTAGGGCAGACTGAAATAGCATGAGAGGCATCACCACAGTAGAAACATAACCCATTGCGCTTTCGAAACTCATGACGCTGTGCCCCAGACACCACTCTATCACACTGCATGGTTTCAGGAGCTGGTTCACAAGGCAACCCCATTCCACGCATACTTCTCCGCTCACGCAAACGTCTGTCAATTTGAATCGCTAATGACATAGAATCATTGAGACCAGAGGGGACAGGGAATCCCACCATAACATCCTTTACATTATCTGACAGACCCTTCCGGAAAAGGGCCGCCAAAGCGTCGTCATTCCATTTGGTCAGGACTACCCACCTACGGAATCTCTGACAGTATAACTCAGCGTCATCAAGCCCCTGATTTAATGCCAACAAGGCTTTTTCAGCTTGATCAGTGACATTAGGCTCATCGTACAATAACCCCAAAGCCTGAAAAAACGCATCAACATCACTCAAAACAGGATCCCCAGGTATCAGGGAAAAAGCCCAATCCTGAGGATCGCCGCGCAGGAGAGAGATGATAATTTGAACCTGCTGCGCTGCGTTTCCTGAGGACTTAGATTTTAAGGCAAAAAACAATTTACAATTATTTTTGAAATTCTGAAACTTAGCTCGATCCCCTAAAAACAAATCTGGCATGGGGATCCTAGGTTCCACAACAGGCAACCCAGCAAGAGATAGCAATACTCCGAACCTCAGTGGCAAGCTGATCCACACGGCCAGACAACTGTGCAAACTCCATTGGGAGAAAAGATCCTCCCCAGCACCCAGAGATACAGAGGGAAAAAAAAAAAAAAATGCAACAAACAGAAAAATATCTCTGACAACTCTGACAACCCTTTTTTCTATCACAATATTTTTTCCCTTCTGTGAGTACCATACAATTTTCTATTGGCCGGTGATAGTGTTATGTTACGGTAGCTGAGGAGTGCAGGTAAAAAAAAAGGCAATACACCAGAGCAGTTGGAATCTATGGGATTGCAGTACCCTGACTAACCACCACAACTAGAGGCAGCCGTGGAGCGTTCCTCGTTGGTCCTAGACGCCTCGTCACAGCCTGAGAAACTAACTACACCTAAAGATAGAAATAGGAAAGCTATCTGCCCGGAGCAGAACCCCAAAGATAATAGAAAGCCCCCAAACATGTAATGGCGGTTAGACAAGAGGAAATACTGACACAGAAAGAAAATAGAATGAGCAAACGCTGGGGCCCAAACTATCTAAAAAGAAAAGGACAGGAAGGGTACTTACTGCAATCCCAGAAAACCCTGAAAAACACCAACTCTACTAATTTCAAAATCACCAGAGATCACACGACCTCTACCACCTAAATTAGCTCTCTGGTGTAACAAAATCAAAACAGCAGCCACTGAAAAAACTGGAAAAAGCAAAAGAACAAAACTCAGTGGCTGAACTAAACTGAGAAGGCAGAAGCCCCCGGAGGGGACCCAGAAGGCCCCCAAAGAAGTGCAAGACAAAATGCAAAAATATAGCAATAACACAAAAGAAGAAAAAATCTTATCTGGTAGCAGGAGATGCAGACACGACACAGCAGGCTACAAGGGAAACTGGAATGAAGGATTCAGACCAGAACAATTGATCACCGGCAACCCTGATGGGAAAATGACTCCCTTATATAAGACCAGTCAGTAACACCTGATTCCCAGTCCTCACAATCTTCACTAGTACCGCTTGTAACCACCAGAGGGAGCCTCTGCTCAGAACTCATCTCAAACCCATTCACAACAGCTATGGGGTACTCGGAACCGAGCCCATGGAAGTCTATGGGAGTTGTCACTGGCAGCAGAGCTCGGTCCGTGGCCCTGGCGGTCATGCAATGGGGGATATTTACAGGGGATTATAAAGATAGTTCGTGACGCCACCTGTGGTTTCTGATCTGATTGACCAGCGCTGCAGGGTAGATCTCTGAGGGGATGTTATGGCAGCTAGGTGTTAAGTCCCCCACAGGTGGGACTGGTCCCTCAAAGTCTATGGTGGTGATGCAGGGTGCAGATAAGAATTCAGTCACACACAATGCAATCTCTTTCCATACCTTTACTTGTAGATGTTGCAGGTACAGTTAGGTCCATAAATATTTGGACAGAGACAACATTTATCTAATTTTGGTTCTAGACATTACCACAATGAATTTGAAACAAAACAAATCAGATGCAGTTGAATTCAGACTTTCAGCTTTCATTTGAGGGTATCCACATTAAAATTGGATGAAGGGTTTAGGAGTTTCAGCTCCTTAACATGTGCCACCCTGTTTTTAAAGGGACCAAAAGTAATTGGACAAATGACTCCAAGGCTATTTCATGGACAGGTGTGGGCAATCCCTTTGTTATGTCATTCTCAATTAAGAAGATGAAAGGGCCGGAGTTGATTTGAGGTGTGGTGTTTGCATTTGGAAGGTTTTGCTGTGAAGGAAACATGTGGTCACAGGAGCTCTCCATGCAGGTGAAACAAGCCATCCTTAAGCTGCAAGAACAGAAAAAAACCCATCCAAGAAATTGCTACAACATTAGAAGTGGCAAAATCTACAATTTGGTACATCCTGAGAAAGAAAGAAAGCACTGGTGAACTCATCAATCCAAAAAGACCTGGAAGCCCACGGAAGACAACAGTGGTGGATGATCGCCGCATACTTTCTTTGGTGAAGAAGAACCCGTTCACAACATCAACTGAAGTCCAGAACACTCTCAGTGAAGTAGGTGTATCTGTCTCTAAGTCAACAGTAAAGAGAAGACTCCATGAAAGAAAATAGAAAGGGTTCACATCTAGATGCAAACCATTCATCAATTCCAAAAATAGACAGGCCAGAGTTAAATTAGCTGAAAAACACCTCCAGAAGCCAGCTCAGTTCTGGAAAAGTATTCTATGGACAGATGAGACAAAGATCAACCTGTACCAGAATGATGGGAAGCCAAAAGTTTGGAGAAGAAAGGGAACGGCACATGATCCAAGGCACACCACATCCTCTGTAAAACATGGTGGAGGCAACGTGATGGCATGGCCATGCATGGCTTTCAATGGCACTGGGTCACTTGTGTTTATTGATGACATAACAGCAGACAAGAGTAGCCGGATGAATTCTGAAGTGTACCGGGATATACTTTCAGCCCAGATTCAGCCAAATGCTGCAAACTTGATTGGACGGCGCTTCATAGTACAGATGGATAATGACCCCAAGCATACAGCCAAAGCTACACAGGAGTTCATGAGTGCAAAAAAGTGGAACATTCTTCAATGGCCAAGTCAATCACCAGATCTTAACCCAATTGAGCATGCATTTCACTTGCTCAAATCCAGACTTAAGAGGGAAAGACCCACAAACAAGCAAGACCTGAAGGCTGCGGCTGTAAAGGCCTGGCAAAGCATTAAGAAGGAGGAAACCCAGCGTTTGGTGATGTCCATGGGTTCCAGACTTAAGGCAGTGATTGCCTCCAAAGGATTCGCCACAAAATTTTGAAAATAAAAATATTTTGTTTGGGTTATGTTTATTTGTCCAATTACTTTTGACCTCCTAAAATGTGAAGTGTTTGTAAAGAAATGTGTACAATTCCTACATTTTCTAACACATATTTTTGTTCAACCCTTCAAATTAAACGTTACAATCTGCACTTGAATTCTGTTGTAGAGGTTTCATTTCAAATCCAATGTGGTGGCATGCAGAGCCCAACTCGCGAAAATTGTGTCACTGTCCAAATATTTCTGGCCCTGACTGTATGTCCCGGGAAGCTGGTTAGGTTGGAGAATGCACATTCAGGAAAACTGTTGAGCAGGTTAGAGGCCTCCTTTATCCTTTTAATGTGTGTGAGTACAACTTGCATAAAGTCAAGTGCAACTCTTTTAATAGCAACTGCGCCCGGCCAACATTGTGGTGGAGCCTTCTATGTCTCTGATTATCAGATGTTGAGAGAACTAAGTCCTTACTTTTGTCGTGCACTTGACTCAAAGTCCCCGTTCTCCCTGACTCCGGTTACGTATCAGCGCTTAGGGCTACCTTCTGCGACTTGTAGTCCAGAAAGCCTCCGGTTTTCTTATTACTAGGCGTGAAGCACTAGCAATGCTTCGGACCCCGGTGTCCGGTTTAATTGAGTGAGGGTGATTTGTCCCTTTGTCACTCTTACTTCTCCACTCGCCCTTCGCCCTGCTCTCGCCCTTAACATAAGCACGTGTAGCAATCGTGCCAAGGTCAGCTCTCCTTCAGTGCTCACTGACCTGTTCTCAGTTGACTCGTTGGTATAACTGCTGTAATTCCTTTCCTTCTTTCCTTCACAGAACTCTGTCCAGAGCAGCTCACAGGACGCTTCGTCAGACTGTATTTATGCTGTAGCTCTGAGAGTCACCTTCCACTTTCTTAGAAACACAGACAGCTTGTTCTGAGTAGCAGGTTAAGGGGTAGCTCTGACTAGGCTAGGATGATTCACTTCACCCGTACTAGCCTCCACTTTCTTATCAGATGAGCTACACAAGCTCTGTCAGGATTCAGACTTCTTTCCTCTCCCTCCGTCTGTCTGACTGGAATGAATCTCTTCCAAACTTCTCTGTCCAAAGACAGGAACTTGAATCACCCACTATTGCTACGTCACACTACTAAATAGTCTGATTTGCCTCTAGTGGCAATGCTGAGAAGTGTGCGTGAATGAATATCAAGCTTTACAGTTACCTTCCTGTGCATTTTCCAGGAGACAGGTGTGCCCTGCGAAGCTGGGCCACACATCCCCCCCTAGTTAAACTCAGCACTCCCGGGCTGAAATAGAAAAGAAAAACATTTTTGTTTTGCATATAACATCAACATAATAACTCATCCCTTGCGGGAGGTAAGGACTCTTGAACGTTACAATTTGTACATAGATCAGTAGAAAATTATCAAAATACTTTTCAATAAATATACACAGTATAAGACAAGATTCTTGTGGAGGACCCGCACCAAAAACCTCCCACGTGGGTCCTGGGTGGGCTGCAGGACTTCTGACTGCAGACCTCACTCTAGCCACACCATACGGGTTTTTCTTCAGAGGTAGTAAGGCTTTATGTAAAACCAAAATGGGGCACCGAAGTGCGAACTATTTACAAGAAAGTTTTTGGGCTGGCAAAGTCCACAGCCACGCAGTCCTTTGCATGATAAAACACATTTTTTTTTTTTTCAAGTAAAATCACATCATACTTTAACTCTTTACCCAGCCGGGTATTCTACTTTAAATATGCATAGTAATAAACATTATTCAACATTTATCAATAGTAAAGTGCAAATTTTTATAAACTTCTTCAACTTTATACATGTTCAGGTGCAGTAAACCCCTGTCTGGGTCATACTAAACTAGTTTACTAGGACTACTCTTGATAACGAATAGGTAACCTTCCTTTCGTTGTACGTACTGACCTACGTGGAGTGGTGTCAGGTATAGTAGTCTCTAGCCTATCTGTTCTGCGTGCCGGCAAACTGTAAATACGACTCCACCTCTCTAGGGATCTGGCAAGCATGCTAGCGACTGGGCGATGCGGTACTGCTCCGCCAGGGAATTCCACTTCTTGTGGTGCTACCTCTTGCGGTTCCGCTTCTTGGGATCCCACTGGTTGAGGTTCTGCCGGAACAGGTCCTTCTGGAACTAACTCTACTGGCACAATTGGTATGACCGGATGTAGAGATTCTTCTTGCGGTTGATAAAACTGCAGCACAGGAATGATTACAGCTTCTCCCACTCTGGGCCAATCTGCAGGTAAATCTCCCAAATCCGTATGTATGACCGCTTCATCACTCTCTTCCTGATTGACAACAGGTTCTTCCTCACGAAGCTTTAATGGGCCCGGACACAACTTTAGATGATCTCTAGACACAGTTGCAGTCGTTTTTCCTCCATCCTTGCTAATGGTACAGGTTTTTCTGTTATCAAATTTGGAATTTTGCATGACATATGACTCTTGTTCCCACTGATCATCCAATTTGTGCATTCTTCTTTTTCTTTTTAGCACAATTTCTCCAGGCATAAAAGGCTTAGCGGGAGCATTTTTGTTGTAGTTCTTCTCTTGCTTTTCCCTTACTTTATTGAGACTATCTTCCACGCAGGCTTGTACTCTCCTGTACTGTTCCTGTCGATTCGTGTCCCAATCTTCAGCAGTGTCATCAGCCTCTGGTTCCACCACGCCAAGTTCTAAATCCATTGGCAGCTTCCCTGGTCTTGCTCTCATAAGGTAGGCTGGAGTGCAGTTGGTGGAACTTACTGGTATGTGGTTGTACAAGTCGACCAGGTCAGGTAACAAGTCTGGCCACCGGTTTCTTTCTTCCAGTGGTACAGATTTCAGTAAATCAATGACAATGTGATTCATCTTTTCACAAAGGCCATTGGTTTGAGGGTGGTACGGTGTTGTTCTGATCTTCTTACACCCATACAAGTGACAGAATTCCTTAAACAGTTCAGCTTCAAAGGCAGGACCTTGATCAGTCAGCACCTGCTCCGGATATCCGTGTGGTCTGCAGAAACTTGCTTGGAAGGTCTTTGCTGCTGTCTCTGCTGTCAGATCTTTGACAGGGGCGACCACCAGAAATTTGGAATAGTGATCCACCATGGTCAGGGCATATGAGTATCCCGACCTGCTTGGTGACAACTTGACATGGTCCAAAGCCACGATCTCCAAGGGACGAGTCGTCTGGATAGGCTGCAGGGGTGCCTTCTGACTACAGTAGTCTTTTCGTCTGAGGCCACAGGGTCCACAGTTCCGGCACCACTTCTCGATGGAGCTGCGCATCCCTACCCAGTAGAACCGACACCTCAACAGGGTCTCCAGCTTTTTCCAGCCAAAGTGTCCCGCTTGATCGTGGTAGGCTTCTAACACCATTTGGATGTCTGCTCTGGGGACCACTATCTGCCAAACCATCTCATGGGTCCTTGGGTCGACGTATCTCCTGCACAACTTCTCACGGTAGATGAACAACCGGCTTCTCTCGTTCCACAGGAGCTTTGCTGGTATAGGTGCATCCTTCTCCAAGGAGGAACCTTCCTGTCTTATCAGCTCCTTGATACGGCTGACCACTGGATCGCTGTCCTGAGTCTCCTTCCAGCTGTGATGAGGTAAAGGGTTTAACGTCTTACCACACCGCTTTCTGTAGGCTCGTTGCTCATGGATCATCCCATTTCGGTGGAACGCAGATAGCTCAATCTCTTCCAGGTCGTCCGATTCTTCCTCCGTGTCGGATTCATGCGGCATTCTGGACAAGGCGTCAGCGTTGGCATTTTTACGGCCCGCCCTGTACTTGATGGTAAATTGATAGTTTGACAGCCGAGCCATCCAACGTTGCTCCATGGCTCCCAGCTTGGCTGTTTCAAGATGCGTCAAGGGGTTATTGTCTGTATACGCAGTGAACTTGTTGGAGGCAAGGTAATGCTTGAATCTTTCTGTAATGGCCCAGACCAACGCCAGGAACTCCAACTTGAAGCTGCTATAGTTTTCGGGGTTCCTCTCAGTTGGCCGGAGCTTCCTGCTTGCATATGCGATGACTTTTTCTTGGCCATTCTGCTTCTGACTGAGGACCGCTCCCAATCCTTCGTTACTGGCATCGGTATACAGCAGGAACGGTTGGCTGTAATCAGGGTAGGCTAAAGGGTATGCCACACTAAACAATATCGCTAACGGGATCGCTAAAAAACGTCACTATTTAGCGATCCCGTTAGCGATATTGTTCAGTGCGGCAGCTTCCAGCGACGAGCTTCCTGCTGTGATCTCGCTCGTCACTGGAATCGCTCCGGACCCTATTTCATCGCTGGCGCTCCCGCTGGGTAAGTATCTAATCGCTGTGTGGCACCTTTTCTTAGCGATTTAGCGGTACTCTTGTACCGCTAAAGTCGTTAAGAAGATCGCTAACGGCGATAGCGTCGTTAACTATATCGCTAAATGTGGCCGCATTTAGCGATATAGAAACAATCCCGCTAGCGATCTCATTAGTATGCGACGCTAACGAGATCGCTAGCGGGATAGCTTAGTGTGGCAGTACCTTAAGATTTCATCGCCTGTCAGGATCTCTTTCATCTCTTTGAATGCCTCAGCTTGTTCTTTACCCCAGTGGAATGGAGGGTTTCTGCTCTTGAGGGGTTGTCCCACCAGGAGGTCCTGCAGAGGCGCTGCTTTCTTGGTGTAATCTTTTACAAACCTCCTGTAGTAACCTGTTAGTCCCAGGAACTGGCGCACCTCCTTGAGATTCTTCGGCTCCGGCCATTTCTGGATGGCCGTGACCTTCTCGGGGTCCGGCGCTACTCCTTCGGAGCTGACAATATGCCCCAAGTACTGTACCTTTCGTTTGAGCAGATGGCACTTTGAGGGCTTCAGTTTCATCCCATACTTGGACAGTGACTCGAATACCTCTGCCAGGTGCTTCAGATGATCCTCATACGTCTTGGAGTACACAATTACGTCGTCCAGGTACAGCAACACGGTTTCAAAGTTGAGATGTCCCAGGCAGCTCTCCATCACTCTCTGGAATGTTCCCGGGGCACTGCTGAGTCCAAACGGCATTCTGTCAAACTCACAGAGTCCCATTGGGGTGGTGAAAGCCGTCTTCTCCCGATCCTCCTCAGCCACAGCTACTTGCCAGTACCCACTAGTGAGGTCGAGGGTGGAAAAGTAGTTAGCCGTTTTCAAAGCAGCTAAGGATTCCTCAATGCGTGGTAATGGGTATGCATCTTTATGTGTTATGTGATTTACTTGTCTGTAATCTACACACATTCTCATGCTTCCATCCTTTTTCTTAGCTAGGACTAGAGGTGCTGCCCAGGGACTACAACTATCCCTTATCACCCCGGCTTCCTTCATGTCACGCAACATTTCCTTAGCTTTCTGATAGTGGGCTGGAGGTATAGGCCTGTACCGCTCTTTGATGGGAGGATGACTGCCTGTAGGGATATGATGCTGTACTCCCTTAATTGTCCCAAAGTCAAGTGGGTGTTTGCTAAATACCTGTGCATACTCCTGTACCACCCGTAGTACTCCCTGTTTCTGGTGGGCGGAAGTGGTGTCTGTCCCGACATGGAGCTGCTGACACCAATCCGCCACCTGGGTTGCCGGATCATTATCCTCCGCTGGTTGGCGGGAGGCTAAGGACTCGGTTGAGAGAATAGAATTGTTATCTACGGTATGTAATTTAGCAACAGTGGCATAACGTGGTAAATTTACTTCATCTTCTCCCCAGTTGAGAAGTCGTACTGGTACTCTCCCATTTATTACTTCCACTACCCCTCTAGCAGTCAAGAGTGTAGGTCTGTGCTCTGAACGATGGGGCTCTACTACTGCTTGGTAGTTCTGTCCTCTCGGACCTATGGCTGCTCTACACCATATTAGCATTTCACTCATAGGGGGTATCACAATGGGGTTCGGGTCTGTTACCCGTACATTACCAATTTCACCATCTGTAAGCTTCGCTTGCTGCTGGCACATCAGGGCCCGGATCTCCCTCTGGATCACTCCCTTTTGCTTTGGCTTGGCAACTTCAGCGAGCTGTTGGAGCAAAAACACAACTTCTCCCAGACAGTTACTGATAATGTTAGTACCTAAAACCACATTTAAGCCATTTTCCTCATTTACAGTCTTTACTACTAAGAGTCCCTGATCCTCCAGCTCCACTCTGCCCACCTTTACGTCCACGTTTTTGGCTCCGAGTATTTCAACAGGGAGACCATTAGAGGCGTACACCGCAAAGTCAGGGCTCGGGGGCTGGAGACTGTCCATGGACCAAAACTTATTATAAAGGACATCAGGTATGATGGTCACCTGAGATCCAGTGTCTAGCAATGCAGGGATTGCGATCCCGTCCAGAATGATGGACAGGTAGGGTCTTCCTCCCACAAACCTGCGGTTCCAGTCTAAGGGGCCTGATGAGTCTACTCCTGGGTGTTGGCCCTCGGACCCAGGATCTGCTCGTTTAAAGGACACTGCTGAGCCAGATGACCTTTTCGGTTGCAGCGATAGCAGATGATCTCTCGGCGAGGATGGTGCTGATCAGGGGTCGCTCCTGGGGGGCGTTGTCCTCCTCGGTGAGGCGACGTCCTCCATTTCCTCCGGCTCATCCAAGGGACATCCTCTGGACAGTCGGCTAGCAGGATCTTTCCTCCTTCCTCTTTCCTCAGTTGCAGGGCACTCATTACAGTGGCCAGGTTTTTAGTCAGCTGGCGCACTTCCGAGCGCAGACAGTCCAACTCAGTAGGGGGCGCCACCTGCGTTTTGGCTTCTGCCACCAGCGGGGAAAAGGTGGATACTGCCGGCTTTAGAGTGGCTTCACCCGGGTGATACTGAGTTGCCACCTCAGGCTTTTCCAGGGGTCGCAGTCCTTTTATAGCCATATCCTTTAGGGCATCAAAGGTAGCATCAGGATGATCCAAGGACCACCAGTTCACAGTCCTGCCTTCGCTTGGGACCTCAGTCCCCGTACAAATTGTTCCTTCAACATTTTGCTTTCATCAATGGCACTTATAGGGTTAACCTGTTTGAGAGCTCGCAGGGCCCCCTGTAGTCGGCAGGATAGTCCCTAATACTGTCACCTGGTCTCTGAGAGCATTGGTAAAATGCCATCCGGAGATCTGTTTCTGTGCGGTCCTCAAAGATAGTCTGTAGCTTTAAGAGAATCGCAGGCACCGACTCCTGGTCTGCAGTGGTCCAAGTCTCCACTTCTCTCTCAGCAGCACCAGCTAACTGCCCTATTACCACTGCAGCTCTTTGCTTCTCTGTCATTGAGTACATGTCCAGTACACTGCATATTTTCCGTTTGAACCCTGACAGGGTGTCTGGCTCGCCGCTGTACTGAGGGAGCCACTTCGCTCCAGGCATGTATGGGAGCGTTAGCGGTATGAGCGGGACCACAGGACCAGGTGAGGGGCCCACATTTCCATCCTGTGCTACAACGCCAAGCGGTAAGTCATTGGGGCCACCGGCCGGGGCCGCGCTGTCTGCCGGTTGCTGTGACATGTTTGCGCCCCCTTCTTTAATCGGAGCCTACCTTTTCCAAAGGCTGCAGCTCCGCAGACACAGCGGTGGAGACGGGACCTGAGTCACTGGCGCTCTGATGTCAGAGCGTTCACTGCCGCTCTACAGGACCTGCCGCCGCGTCAGCGTTGGGGGCGTGTCCAGGAAACAGCGCGCTCTTTCAGGTACGCCACAAATGCACGCCCACCTTCTTCACCAGCGCCTCAGGGCGCGAATATGGCGGTAAAATGGCGGTAAATGGCGCCAAAAATGACAAAACAGCAAACAGTCTTTTCTGCACAAAACAGTCAATATAGGCAACACAGGACTCACAATTTGCAAGCTTCGTATCCTGTTCGTGACGCCAGAAAGATGACGCGCACCACATTGGTGGTACCAGGGCTATGGGGTACTCGGAACCGAGCCCATGGAAGTCTATGGGAGTTGTCACTGGCAGCAGAGCTCGGTCCGTGGCCCTGGCGGTCATGCAATGGGGGATATTTACAGGGGATTATAAAGATAGTTGTGACGCCACCTGTGGTTTCTGATCTGATTGACCAGCGCTGCAGGGTAGATCTCTGAGGGGATGTTATGGCAGCTAGGTGTTAAGTCCCCCACAGGTGGGACTGGTCCCTCAAAGTCTATGGTGATGCAGGGTGCAGATAAGAATTCAGTCACACACAATGCAATCTCTTTCCATACCTTTACTTGTAGATGTTGCAGGTATGTCCCGGGAAGCTGGTTAGGTTGGAGAATGCACATTCAGGAAAACTGTTGAGCAGGTTAGAGGCCTCCTTTATCCTTTTAATGTGTGTGAGTACAACTTGCATAAAGTCAAGTGCAACTCTTTTAATAGCAACTGCGCCCGGCCAACATTGTGGTGGAGCCTTCTATGTCTCTGATTATCAGATGTTGAGAGAACTAAGTCCTTACTTTTGTCGTGCACTTGACTCAAAGTCCCCGTTCTCCCTGACTCCGGTTACGTATCAGCGCTTAGGGCTACCTTCTGCGACTTGTAGTCCAGAAAGCCTCCGGTTTTCTTATTACTAGGCGTGAAGCACTAGCAATGCTTCGGACCCCGGTGTCCGGTTTAATTGAGTGAGGGTGATTTGTCCCTTTGTCACTCTTACTTCTCCACTCGCCCTTCGCCCTGCTCTCGCCCTTAACATAAGCACGTGTAGCAATCGTGCCAAGGTCAGCTCTCCTTCAGTGCTCACTGACCTGTTCTCAGTTGACTCGTTGGTATAACTGCTGTAATTCCTTTCCTTCTTTCCTTCACAGAACTCTGTCCAGAGCAGCTCACAGGACGCTTCGTCAGACTGTATTTTATGCTGTAGCTCTGAGAGTCACCTTCCACTTTCTTAGAAACACAGACAGCTTGTTCTGAGTAGCAGGTTAAGGGGTAGCTCTGACTAGGCTAGGATGATTCACTTCACCCGTACTAGCCTCCACTTTCTTATCAGATGAGCTACACAAGCTCTGTCAGGATTCAGACTTCTTTCCTCTCCCTCCGTCTGTCTGACTGGAATGAATCTCTTCCAAACTTCTCTGTCCAAAGACAGGAACTTGAATCACCCACTATTGCTACGTCACACTACTAAATAGTCTGATTTGCCTCTAGTGGCAATGCTGAGAAGTGTGCGTGAATGAATATCAAGCTTTACAGTTACTAGTGTTGAGCGATACGATAATGCAAATATCGGCTATCGGCCGATATTAGCTCTATCGGCCTTTCGATAATTCGTTTCGATATTTTCGTCTTATCGAATACCGTAATCGGATTTGTCACTGTTACTGTGAGTGTCCGTCGGTCGGGTCTGTCAGGAGTCAGCGGCACTTACCTGGCAGAAGATCTCCGGCGGTCACGTCCTGGATTGCTTGATGGCCGCCATTATCTTCTCCCTGGCGGTCACATGCAGTTTTTCGCGATAACTGCAGTGACTGCAGGGTAATCCCGGCCGTAAACCAGTCCGATGACGTCACCGCCGGGGAAGCAGGTAATCAGCTGTGCTGCGCCGGGATTCTGATGTAGCAGAGCTGGATCGTCGTGGGACACTCGTTACTATGGACTGCGTCGGTCAGGTGGTATTCTTTTTTTTTTTTTTCATTTTTTACAGGAGATCGATGGCGTCGCAGGATGAGACTGTAATAAAAGTAATGAAAACTGTGTTTTGTTTTTTTTATTAAATTAAAAAACTTTTTTATTAACATTCACCCGTCCGGGTACATAAACAATTTAATTATTTACATACAGGGACCCTGTCCGGGTTATTTATAATTCTTTGGCAGGGGTGTTCCAGGTACCACCTGGTACTCTTCTGATGCTTGCCAAACATCCGAGGCACCAAGGACCACCAGGACCTGATGACGTCGTGTGGCCTGTACAGTCAAGTTCGTGACCCGCTATCTGGGTCTGTGTGGCCACCTCTTTCATCTCCCTCCGGGTCTGGAGCCCTATGTCACGGACTGAACGAACCCCAGGGGGCCTAACAGGCGCCGGATACGGGCCAGCTATACTTATCATGTCCATAGCTGGGGCTGCTGAGGAGACCACTGAGGGAGGCTTGGGAGATTTACGGCGTGGGGTGGGCACTTTTGCAGAGGCCTGGATGTGGGAGGCTGAAGGCTCCGAGGGTCTCACAGGTTCCTGACACACTGGGGAGTAGGGGTCGCACCTGGTAACATTTAGGGCGTACCATCCATTGTAACCCCAGTGTCGGGTGTAAGTCACCAAGTCTCCTGGCAACAGGTCCCTCCCGGGTGTCCTTCTGGGAGGTGAGCCTCCACGTCCCGCCGGTTCACAAAGACTTCTAAATAAAGTCCAGCCTCCTTGATGAAGCCCCAACCACCTTTCAATTTAAAGCTCCGTACTGCACCCTTACGCCGCGGCTCACACAGGGTTCCTTTATCCTTTCTCATCCGGTCCTTATCTGCCCGGTCCTTCTCCAGGTGACGTTGCCGAAGTTTTAGGGATTCTCGCTGCTCCCTTTGTCGCTCTGCTTCCCGCTCCCAACGTCTCCACTCTTCCTCCTGATGCCGGTTGTAATTCTCCTCCACCAGCTGCTCCATGTCTCCACCACTCCACTGCAGCTTACAGTGTCCGGTTTGCGGCAGCTCTCCTGTCGCCCCCCAGTCCTGGCGGCGTCCCTGCGGAGGAAGCAGACGGCTCTAAATCAGATGACAGTCGGGGCTCCGGTACAGGCAGGTAGTGCTCTGGTGCCTGCGCGGCCTCCTCCATGAGGACGGGTGTCGCTTCTTCTGTCTCAGCGATGGGAGCAGACAGCGGATCTGGGGTGCTGCCGGTGCAGCGTTTTTTGCACGAACGGGTGCCTCCACTGCGACAACGTCAACCGGATCACATTGCAAGGACTCCTCTACTAGAACGGGTGCCTCACCTTCCGGTACAGACACTTCAGGTAAGAGGGATTGGCGCCACTCCAAGTTTAGTTTTAGGGCACGCCAGCTGGCTTCCATCCTGGCGACCTCCTCCCGGTGCCGGGCCAGGCCTCTTAGGGTATCCTCCGCTTCTTGCAGCGTAGGAGGATTTCCAGGCCGGGTGCCCAACGGTGTTTCCGTGGCGATCGGGTCGCTTCCGTGGGGGGAGAGCTCTGAGTCTGACTGCTCCATCCCTTCACACTTCTGCTCGTGTCCATTAGCCATCTCTGCCAAGTCACATGTGTCATTAGCATCTGGAGAGGGCCCCTCTTTTGTAGGGAGGCGGGACCTTCGTGTTAGTTTCTGCACACTGAGGAGGATGAGGAGGCGGAACTGAAGAGCTGTGGGGCACGATGTTACATTGCAGTACCATTTACAGTGGTCGGCCATCGTTTTCGCGCCACTGAGTGACACCCACGAAGAGCACGCCCTTCTTCTTCACCAGTGCCTCGTCGTGACGCAGATATGGCTGAAAAATGGCAAATACATTCTCTGATGATTTTAGCAATTCTCAAGCACAAAACCAGTTCAATTCAGGCACACAGGACTCGCTTATAGCGAGCTACAGAATCCTGTTCGTGACGCCCAAGTTGAGTCGCACAGAGCCAGAGGTTTTGGGGGTACTCGGCACCGAGCCCGTCGACTTCTATGGGGTATGTCACGGCTTTACCCGGCAATTGAATCAGAGTCTATTTTAAATGTAGAAGTGTATAAACTATAAATATATGTATATATATATGTCACAATGACATGTATTATAATATATATTATATGTATTTATGTGTGTATATTTTGTGTTTACAACGTAAGAAAGGGTTTTTTTTGTTGCGATATTTTGTTCCCATAGACTTACATGGGACTTCCGCTATCGAAATCGGATATCGACGATATTTAGTGCTATCGGCGATACAATTTCGATACGATATTTTTAGATATCGAGCAATATCGCTCAACACTAACAGTTACCTTCCTGTGCATTTTCCAGGAGACAGGTGTGCCCTGCGAAGCTGGGCCACACACTATATATAGTCTATACTTTATATTTCATAGTACTTTTTGATATGTCTTAGACATTTTCTATACATTGCTTGTACCTTACATTTCATAGGACCGTTTGTTATATTTATCTGCAGTGCTTTGTTGCTATGTCAGCCCATTTAACATGTGTGTTTCTGTGATGTGGGCTTCCCCTGTATTTGCCATCCTACTTTGTCCTATATATAGTTTTAAATATGTTTCAATAAAATTTGTAGTTTTATAGACCTATTGGCATGCATTTGTGTTTGTTTTGCTTTGTGATAATCCTATATTGTGCAGTTGGTCTTAATTGTCCATAGGCATCCATGTTTTGGTAGTTATTGTGATTTCACAAGTATTGTGTTATATATTCCCTACCATCCATGTATTTTGCCATTTTCACTACCTTTTTATTATATCTTGATATTTCTGTGTTATGCACAGGTTCCCTCTCAGTGATAAAAATGGACTTCCGGGCTAAAGAAAAGGCCTGGCTTTCACAACTGGACCAGGTGTTTGGCACTAATGGGGGTGATGTTCAGAGCATGGGAGATCCGAATTGGGACGATAAATTTTTGAATGTCAAAGGTCTATTACTATACAGATCACGTTTATGGTGGAATAGACTCTTTCTGGAGAAATATACCACTGGCAAAATGATTCCACGTGGCCTTAGGGTCAGAATTATACCCTCTTTTCCGGTAGATGATGCATCTTTTATTTCTAAATAGGAGGAGGCATGTGACGTTTGTTCCTATTCTCTCATTCAGCTTCTTGTCAATCACTACTCTAATAATATTGCTGATCTTGATACTAAGATTGACAGTGCTTTGACTGATGTTCGTAATGCATGCACTCCTGATAGAATTAAGCTTTTTGAATTGGATATGGAGAAATGTTTGGATCAATTGGTCTCAAAGATCCAAGAGAATCAGGTTAAAAAATTTTCTAGGGACACTAGAGACTATCAAGCCAAAAGAGTATATATCTGGAGGAAAAGAAATAACCCCACTATGCAGAGGGGAGTATCCAGTACGTCTATTACATCTATTAGCGGTGCATCGGATTCATCTTCCGTTTCTATTACTTCGCATGGGACAGTCGATACACACAGGCTACGTGATCATGCCTTTCATCCCTATAAAAGACGTCCCACTTATTCTTCTGAGATAAACCGTAATGATAACAAGGTGATCAATCTCAGTAAACATATTCTATCTGACTCTGATATATCTCTTCTTGGTAGGGGGCTGTCCTTCTCACCTACATCCAATTATGACCCTTTTACGGGTGTTAAAGACTTGCACATTTTCGCTAGGTCATTGTTGTTCAAACGATATTTTTTTAATAATGACATCTTTCATCTCTTTCCTACAGAAGAGGAACAGGAGGCATTGAGGACCCTTGAGGAGTTATCCTCTGAAAACAGTGACGAAGGAGGTAAGATCCCTCCCTCCATTCGTCCTCATTCCAAGAGATTCCCACCTCTCTCTACATGTCCTAGTATTGACTTGTTTGTTCGGGTGGTGGCGGAGGATTTTTCTAAGATTCCTTTAAGGAATAATGTGGATAATTTGACACGAGACGAGAGAGCCCGTCTCAAGTTCCTACAAAATTTACCTGATGTGGTGCTGAAGCCAGCTGATAAGGGTGGTAACGTCGTGATCTGGCCCAAAGTGCTCTATGAAAAAGAGGCCTATTCTCAACTAGGCAAGTCTATCTGTTATAGAAAATTAACCTATAATCCTCTTTCAGCATATGTAGCTAAATTGGATGATATTCTAAAAAGAGCGGTAGATTCCGGCGTTATCACCCCTGGGCTGGCTTCGGCACTCACAGTCAAGGAACCTACTATTGCCACATTGTACCTTTTACCTAAGGTACACAAGAGTCTTACGTCACCACCCGGCAGACCTATTGTTTTTGGGAGGGGGAATCTCTTGGAAAATATTAACAAATGGATTGATTATCATCTACAACCCCTTGTCTCCTGTCTCCCTTCCTATCTTAAGGATACGGGTGACCTGTTGCGCAAGGTCGATGAACTGTGTTTTGAGGGTGATACTCTAATGGCTTCAGTAGATGTAGAGTCCCTGTACACTAACATCAGGCATACTGACGCATAGCAGCTGTACGGTTTTATCTGAGTACCACCATGCTTTCTTCAGAGTTTAGGGACCTCCTGCTGGAGCTGTTGGAGTTCACCCTCACCCACAACTTTTTTGTTTTTAAGGGGTCCTTCTACTTGCAGCTCCAGGGGACAGCGATGGGCGCTGCTTTTGCATCAGCCTATGCTAATCTCTTCCTGGGGTTCTGGGAGAGGGACCTCTTCCTGTCAGATGAGGAGGGGTTGATGGAGCGCGTCCCATTTTGGACGCGCTACATTGACGATATCTTCTTCATTTGGCAGGGCACATCCATCGACCTTGTGCAATTTGTGTCGTCTTTGAACAACAATGACCGAAATATACACCTTACACTTACTTGGGATCAGTCCAGATTAATTTCTTGGACGTGACTATTTTGAAGGACTGCTCTGGTTATTTACAAACTGATATTTTTCGGAAGGAGACTTCGACTAATACAGTTTTACATGCCACATCTTGTCATCCTTCCCATGTTGTGAGGGCCATCCCTGTGGGGCAATTTCTCCGCTTGCGGCGCATTTGCTCCACTGATTCTGATTTTGAGGTCAGGGCCAAGGAACTGAGATTGCGGTTCCTTGCTAGGGGCTATAGTGGTCGTAATATTAAGAGAGCGTATCAAAGGGCCAGACGTACTACACGGGATGTTTTATTGTATGGTACTAAACCATTTAACAATAATTCCAACAACATTCGGTTTATTACCACCTATCATCCTCAACATCTTAAAATGAGAGAGGCTATACAAAAAGCTTGGCCCATTCTCAAAGTTGATCCTGTGATCGGTAAATTTCTCCCAGAGAGACCATCTTTCACCTTTAGGAGAGCCAGAAACCTACGTGATCAACTAACTGCCAGTCATTATCCTGATGTAAGGTGGCCATAGGTTGAGCATCGATACTTCGATACCTGAATCCAATGTAGTCTATGGGAACAATATCGAAGTACTTCCGATACTTACTTCCGATATTTTGTTCCATAGACTTACATTGGATTTCAGGTATCGGAAGTATCGGAAGTATCGGAATGCTCAACCCTAGTGGCGTTCTTGACAGGTTCCCCGTGGCGGTTGTCGCCGTGTGGAACTTGTGTGGCTTGTCCCAATGTCGAGCGATGCTCTTCTTTCACTAATTCTGACGGTACTAGAAACTATACCATTAGACAGCGTATCACTTGCACTACGAGATACGTTATCTATTGTGCAAGTTGTCCATGTGGCCTCTTGTATATTGGCCTTACCACCAGACAATTAAAAGCCAGAGTTAGAGAGCATGTGCTTGGCATTGGGGCGGCTTCCACTTGCACTGACGTCTCTACTTTAAAAACTTTACCACGTCATTTCCATCAAATGCATCGGTGTGATGGCTCGCTGTTGAGGGTCAAGGGCATTGATGCCTTACGCATTAATATACGGGGAGGCAATTTGTCAAAGCGGTTGGCACAGGCAGAAACAAAATGGATCTGGCTATTAAAAACTCTATACCCTAGTGGTTTGAATGAAAACATCTCATATGTCCCGTTTTTGTGATCCTCCAGCTCTGTTATCACCACGATCCCATTAACCGCATGTTATTGTTTTTATTTGATTTTAACTTGTTGTATTTTTATTTTAGATTATTTCTCTGTCCTGTTGTTCCGGGGTAGTATTGAATTACTGCACAAGACTTTCAGACGGCCGTGATTCCATCTTCCGTGCACATATGATTATGCGGAGCATTTTGCGTATATTGTTATATTGTTATATTTTTGTTTCTATGTATTAGTATGTTGTGATTTTTGTCTAGTGTATAGATATATTTTATTTCTGTTATATATGTATATACGATCTCTTCATGTTGATGTTGATGTGTCTCATATATATATATTTTTTTGTATATATTGATTTAATCATGCTATGCACATATGTGTATTCTTCGATGATATCTGACGTATGGAGATCTACTTTGTGTACTCATGTTGATATTGATGCGACTTATGCATTTATATGTACATATTGATTGTATTATTATTATGTATTTATGTACATTTGTATACTTCTTTCTTCGACGTATGGAGATTTACATTATATGTGCATTTGTCACATTCGTGTTTATGTTATATATATTTTGTGTTTTTCTATTTTCTCTTTTCTATTTTGTGGGTTTGCGTTATTATATATTTCTTTCGTTTTATTTTGTATTTTTGTGCCTTTTGATTTTTGTTGTTTGTACTATTCCACTTAAATTTGTTTCTGTTCCGCATTATTCTTTATATATTGTAAACAATTTCTGTGTGTAGTGTTTCATGTTGCTTAGTACCCCGGATCCTTTTCAGGTTTGCGCAGGCGCCGGCATTCTGTGTGACGCCGGTGTCACTTCCGGTGACGTCAGACGCCGGAGCACGTGGGGCCCCACGTGCTTCCGGTCATGGCGTCGCCGGGGTGTCCGTGTGCTGATCGCATGGATGTTGTCCTCACCTGCGCGACATCTGAACAGGGTAGGATATATATAGGGCGCTTCTGCTGCCTATCTGACACGCCCCCTGAGGAAGGAGTGAGGATTCACTCCGAAACGCGCGTCGGGGAGGGCTGTCTGGCGGCGGGCACCTGCAGTGCTTTCTTATCTTGGTAATTTTGCCTTCAGTTAATGTGTTTATTCTGTTGTTACTCTGTCCTGGCTATGTTTAGTACAAGCTGGCAATGCTCTTATACAGTGATTTTCAGCACAGGCTGTTTTTTGTCTATCTATATTTTTTTCTACAGCATACAGCTCAATAATCGTTGCCTTACTAATGTCTGTTCTACATTATCGATGCCTATAGACACTTGCTATATATAGTCTACACTTTATATTTCATAGTACTTTTTGATATGTCTTAGACATTTGCTATACATTGCTTGTACCTTACATTTCATAGGACCGTTTGTTATATTTATCTGCAGTGCTTTGTTGCTATGTCAGCCCATTTAACATGTGTGTTTCTGTGATGTGGGCTTCCCCTGTATTTGCCATCCTACTTTGTCCTATATATAGTTTTAGATATGTTTCAATAAAATTTGTAGTTTTATAGACCTATTGGCTGCATTTGTGTTTGTTTTGCTTTGTGATACGTTGTATTAAGACTAGTCTGATATATCAAAATATACACTTACCGGTTAACGATGATGCCTGCACTGTTGTAGCAGTGGTTTCTGGGGCGCCTGAGGTGTTCTCCACTAGCAGGTGTATATTCTCTTTTGTAAATATCATCCCCCTAGGTTTCACTTTACGCCCTATAAATAATAATAATCATTAGTAGGGGCACCAACAATTTTCTTCATCCGTTTGGGCAAAACAGCTTTTCATGCAGCACGTACCTTTACCTTTCTTGACCACCGCCAGGCTCTGCTTTTTAGGAGCTTTAGAAAATGCGGTGTCTTCTTGGGCGCTGTTAGTGCCTGGGTTCATAGGCATTTCGGGTGAATCCCGCTCCGCCATCATCGCGACATCTGTAAGGTGTTAATATTCACTTACACGCTTAAATTCACATAGTTAAGAGTTATATATATTTGTATATATATATACAGCCACACAGAAACACAGCGTACCCTCGATGCCCGGCGCTGAAAGACCGTCCCAGGGCCCAGCAGCGCTAGAACTGCTACAAGCGGCACCGGGTAAAATACAGGCCTCGGGATCCGAATACTTCAAGGTGGCTAAAAGCTCAACCGTGCTGGAGCGCTACTTGGTACATACGAAACGCTGCTCGAAAGAATTAACAACTTTAAATCTCGTTAGCACTCATGGTCCTGAGCATCAACAGCCACCAAATACCGACACCGATAAAAAAATCACGAGATCGCTGAAATTGTAGGCCATATAAACCAAAGATATAAAAAGAATGCTGAATTTTTACTAAACAGGCTACTCCAGAATAAAAATGTGACAGACTGGAATGATAAAGACAAATTTATTTTCAAAGGCGCTGTAATACCCGGGTCTAACTTAGTGGATTTGGTACGTAGTACAACGCAGAGTCACGCTCTGACCGTCAGGAATTTACCTAGGGGTTGGGAATCGTTTATGCGAGCTATGGCCGAGCTGAATATACCCTCTACTGTTGTGGGTAATCCCACTACTAGGCAGCATTTAGACGAATTAAAAATGACCTCCAGCGATGGTGTATCTGCCCCGATGAGGGTAGACCCTCACCCCGTACAATTCATTCTCTGCACTCGCCGTCATTAGGCACCACAAGGGGAAATCTACTACCTAAAAAAAGGTCTCTACCGATACTGCCAGCCATGTGGCTCACGATGTAGCCTATGTACTTGTTAATTATCTATTTTGTTGTGTGTGTGATGCTATTTGTTAATTGTGCATGTGACACTTTTTATATCATTCTGTATGTACTTTTAAATGCTTGAAATGTCTTTGAGATGTATTTAATTATTACAATAAAATCTTGTAACCTTGTTTTACAATACCGCGTCATTGCTTTTTTAAAAATACGAATAAAACATTCGCGTGTGTAATATTGTAACATGGCCATATACATAATATGCCCGTTTAAACATGCCCGTGTGTAATATTTAAACCATTTAAAGGACATGTCTGGGCATGCCCGGACATGTCCGGGCTATACACAATATAGCTGAGTATGCCTGGCTATACACAATACAGTGCTAATTACTATGCGTAATTTCTATCAAGTGAATTACCATATCTAAATAGCATGTTAACGGTATTTTTCGAAGACCATGACAGCACCCAACGAGAGAGGGGATCCGCCCTTCAGGAACAGGAAACCTACAGATACATAAGGGCGGCACCTCTCCCACGCATCAGTTGGTTTACAGAGCACAAGCTCTATACAACATTATTGCGTTTCAGTATTTCATCCTATGTGAAACTTATAAGAGGAAGAAGTGCGCGCCGATAAGATAAAGGGAGGGAATACAAGGGGTGCTGTCATGGTCTTCGAAAAATACCGTTAACGGTAAGTAACTAAGACTTTATTCGAAGCACATGACAGCACCCAACGAGAGAATTACAGAGAGTAATAACTACTCAGGGAGGGACTACAGCTTGCAGCACCTTACCCCAAAGGAGAGATCAGAGGAAGCACCCAGGTCTAATCTGTAATGATTAAAGAAAGTGCTTGGAGAGGACCAAGTGGCGGCTTTACATATCTGGTCGATGGAGACTTTCGACCTTTCTGCCCACGAGGTTGCCACGGCTCGAGTGGAATGTGCCCTCAGTTTTCCTGGTGCCGGCTTGCCTTTTGAGGTGTAAGCTAATGCAATGGCCTCCCTGATCCATCTAGCTAGTGTGGCCCTTGATACTCTAAGGCCCTTCCTGGGGCCTTGGAAGGAAACAAATAAGGCGTTATCTCTTTTCCAGGGGTCAGTTATAGCTAGATACTCCAAGAGACATCTCCTCACATCTAAGGTATGGAGTTTTTCTTCTTTTTGGTTACTAGGATTAGGCAGGAATGATGGCAGGATTATCTCCTGAGTTCTATGGAAGGTGGAGGCCACCTTAGGTAGGTATGCCGGATCGGCCCTGAGTATCATCTATCGTCCTGAATTTGTGTATACGGAGGAAGCCTAGAGAGCGCCTGAATGTCACTCACCCTTCGTGCTGATGTTAGAGCCACTAAGAAAGCTACTTGGATGGAGAGGGTTTTAATCGAGGCAACTGAGATGGGTTCAAATGGGGCCTCCATCATGGCTGTGAGCACTAGGTTTAAATCCCAAGGCATAAACATATTCTTGACTATAGGCCTGGACCTAGCTGCTGCTTTAATAAATCTACTGACCCAATAGTTTCTGACTATGTCACAGTTAAAAAGGGCTCCCAGGGCAGAAACCTGCACTTTAAGGGTACTGGTGGAAAGACCCATATTTAAGCCTTTTTGTAGAAACTCTAGGATTTGAGCTATTGGAACTGATTCCCTAGCTACAATATTTGAGTCCTGTAAAAATTTCTTCCAGGTCCTGGCATAAATCTTTGTTGTAACTTCCTTCCTGCTCTTAAGGAGGGTACTTATCAAACCTGGAGAAAACCCCTTATCTAACAATAGCGACCGCTCAAATTCCACGCCGTCAGATGCAGGCCAGCCACCTGAGGATGGTACACTGGACCCTGGGGCAGGAGATCCGGAACGTCCGGTAGGACCCATGGGTTGGCTACTGACATGGTCCTGAGGCTCGAGAACCACGCCCTCTTGGGCCAAAAGGGTGCTATCAAAATCACTTTTGCTTTGTCCTTTCTGATCTTCCTGACTACCAGAGGAATCAGAGACAAGGGAGGAAAGGCGTAAGCTAGTGCAAAGTCCCATTGTATCAGAAAGGCATCTACCGCCAACGGACTTTCTCTGGGGTTTAGAGAACAGAACTGTTTCACCTTCTGGTTCCTTCTGGTGGCGAAGAGATCTACGTCTGGTTGCCCCCATTTGTGTACAATCAGGTCGAAGATGACACTTTTTAGTGACTACTCCCCCTGTCATAGAAGGTGGCGGCTTAAAAAATCTGCGGTGGTGTTTTCCTCTCCTTTTATATGTAGTGCTGTTAAAGATAGACAATGTCTTTCTGCCAGATGGAACAGGCGCTCTGTTACTTGCATGAGAGGACTGGATCGAGTGCCACCCTGGTGGTTGATATAGGCTACTGCGACCTGATTGTCGGATAGAACTCGTACGTGATGACACAGTAGATAAATGAGGAGTCTTTTTACTGCCAGTTCTACCGCTGAAAGTTCCTTCATGTTAGAGGACATGTCTATCTGATGATGTTGCCATAAGCCCTGCACTACAGAAACACCCATATGAGCCCCCCAACCAGTGGGACTAGCATCTGTGGTGACCACTCGGGTTACATTATACTCCCAGGGCACCCCTTTGGATAGTTTACGATCATCCAGCCACCATTCTAGGGATTTTATTGTGGCCTGGGATAAGGTTAGTCGGCTTTCCAAGCGACCCCCAGACTCTTATCATATTGCAAGACTTCAGCTTGTAAAGTCCTAGCATGAAACCGTGACCATTGCACCGCAGGGTGCAGGAAGAAAGAGAGCCCAACAAGGACATGGCTTTCCTGAGGGACATGGTAGGGTTATTGGAAGCATTTAGGATCTGATAGCGCAGGCGTATTAGTTTGTCGGGTGGAAGCCGGCATTCTTGTTTTTGGGAATCTAAGGTTAGGCCTAAAAACTGTTGTACTCTGATGGGCCGCAACCGAGATTTCGCGACATTTAGTAGCCACCCCAACTGTTCTAGGACAGATATTGTTTTATTTAACTGTTCCCGACAATGGTCCGCTGTTCTACCTATTATCAGGAAGTCATCGAGGTAGGGAATTATCAGGATTTGGTGGGCCATCACTTCTGCTACAACCTTTGTGAATACCCGAGGGGCAACTGCAAGACCAAACGGAAGGGCTTTATATTGAAAATGTTGTAGCGAACCTTTCAGCCAAACTGCAACTCTAAGAAAGTGCTTATGGGTTACATGGATAGGGAGATGGTAATAGGAGTCTTTCAAGTCAATACCACCATGAAACAGTTTTCAAACAATAATTTTATTGTGGAATTGATGGTCTCCATCTTAAACGGCCGTATTACCAGGAATTTGTTCAAGGCTTTTAAGTTAATTATCGTCCTGAAGGAGCCGTCTGGCTTCCGGACTAAAAATAGAGAGGAGTAGAAGCCTCTACCCCTTTCCATTGCCGGTACCTGCACCAGGACCCCATTATAGCATAAATCGAGAATTTCTGCCTCCAGTACCACCTGTTCTGATGAAGAAGACCGGGTGGGAGTGATTTTAAAGGTATCTCGGGGTAGCTCAGAAAACTCTAACCGGAGTCCTGAAGCCACTAGGCCCAAAATCCATCTGCTGTGGGATATTCGGGACCAGGCCAGGTAGAAGGCTGACAATCTACCTCCCACCGGAGCCGCTAGTCATTTGGAAGTTTTCTTGGAATCTCGAGACGGGCCCCTGAACATGTCCACAAGTTAAAGAAAGAGCAGCATCCATCCAGGTGAAGAATATGAAAAGCTTTATTCTGCCATATCACAAGACGACGTTTCGGCCATACATTGGCCTTTTTCAAGTATATCAAAAAAGACAAAAGGCGTCCTTTATATAGTGTGGAGAAGCCAATCACTATCAAGGTTACGCCTACATGTTAATAGACATATAAAATATACAGGTATAAGAATAATACAAAATAGTGATCAGATATCAAAAACACATAGAATATTAATAAATCATATACACAGTATGATCATTTCACCAAACCTCCAAATGAAACAGAACGTAAACAATCTTCTAAATAGTGACAAACCAATCACCAAATAGCTATAGCGTGTCCCTGGTAACGATAAACCTATCAAATAGCAGAGTATAATAAACGGGTTACCGCCAATCAGAATGATCCTCCTGCTTTGGCGCCATATTAGATATCCCATCATCAATGCCGTAGCAAAAAGCCACTTCAATATATGTATAACGGCGCCTTTCACTGCATCAAGCAGATGATGCAAACACTGCGCCAAGTGCGACGATCTCTCATCCAATCCGGATTTCTTCTCCTGTCATGGGACCTTTCAGGTGACCAAAAGGGTCACATGGGCTATGTCGTCATCTGATCCGCGCATGCGCATTACATAATTCAACGGAAGTCTCATAGGAAAGACGTCCTAAGTGGATATCAAACCAGGGTAAGTATCGCGATGTTTCGGGACAAAATAAAAGAAGGTACACTATATACAAAACTTAAAGAGCACAGATACAAAAGAAAAATAAATATCATAAAACCAGAAATCAAAAAGATCACCATATCCACCAATTACTGTCCAACCCCTATACCTAACAGAAAAATAAATATAAAAACATCTAAAAACAAAATATACGAGATGAGCTCTAAATGAAAAAAAGGGGGGGGCAAAATCAAGTGCAAATATGTAAATTATAGTCCAAATTTAATCCCTTCGGCTGCAGTGTATCAAGAACAGAAATCCAGCGAAGTTCCTTTCTTTTAAGTAATTTGGACCTATCACCACCCCTTCTCAAAGTCGAACTCCATCAATCACTCTGAATCTAAGCTGATTCACTGAATGTCGGCAATCGATGAAATGCTTAGGCACTGGTAAATCGACAAGTTTGGTTCTGATTGTGCTCTTGTGTTTGCTGATTCTTGCTTTCACCTCCATCGTGGTCTCACCCACGTACATCAATCCACATGGGCAGGTGAGAACATAAATCACAAAACTAGAAGTGCAGGTGTAGCGTTCTCTTATAAAGAATTTCTTCCCTGTCCGTGGGTGATTAAAACTATCACCACGCAACATGTTACTGCAACAGGCGCAACCAAGGCAGGGGAAATTCCCCAGTCTTGGTGGGCATAAGGTACCTTGTATCAACATCCTACTAGGGCCAATATCAGATTTGACGAGCATGTCCTTCAGATTACGTCCACGTCTATATGAGAGAAGTGGTCTATGTGTGAACTCTACCACATGTGGGAGCCCCGCCTGTAACAAATGCCAGTGTTTGTTTAGAATCCCACCTAATTTATTACTAGCTGGACAAAACGTCGAAACAAAAGGTACCCGTTTAGAAACACTCCTATTGCGTCTAAGGCTGGCACCATCCGGTGTCAAAGCCATTACATCCTGTTTATAACGCTGGACACTATGCTTAGGGTACCCTCGTTTAATAAATTTGTCACACATATCATTAAGTCTCAAGTCAAGTCTGTCATTCTCTTTTACAATGCGCCGTACACGCAACATTTGACTCCAGGGAAGAGATTCTACCATTCTTCTAGGGTGATTACTGTCAAACAACAAAAGACTATTTCTGTCTGTTTCTTTTGTAAATAGGTCAGTGCTCAAAACCCCATTGTTCTTATAAACCATTGTGTCCAAAAATTGGATCTGTTCCTTTGAATGGGTAATTGTGAATTTCAACTCTGGATAGACCCCATTTAAATAATCATGAAAGGCCAGCAATGTCTCTATATCACCATCCCAGACACAAAAGATGTCATCAATGTAGCGCCACCAGGCCCGAACATGGCCCCAGTGGCTAGAAGTGTACACATGTTGGTCCTCGAATACCGCCATGAATATGTTGGCATAAGTGGGTGCCACGTTAGACCCCATGGCGGTACCGCGCAACTGTAGGTAATAATCATCCCCAAAAAGAAAATAATTCCTTCTGAGGACGAAACCCAACAGTGCAAGGACCAACTGTGTACATTCCGGAGCCATGCTCGAGCCCGATAGCACCACACCGACAGCATCCAAGCCCTTATCATGTTCTATGATAGTGTACAAGGATATCACATCAAAGGATACCAATATGGTCTCCCGGGTTACATCGAGAGCCTCTATTTTACTTAAGAAACTATTTGTATCCATGATATATGAAGAGGCCGAAACGGCATGACAGCGTAACACCTTATCAAGGAAGATAGAAACTTTATTACAAAGAGACCCCCTACCTGATACGATAGGACGACCAGGCGGATTCAATAGATCTTTGTGAATCTTTGGCAAAGTATATAGTAAAGGAGTCACTGGGGTATCCACAATCAAGAATTGAGCCAACTTCTGGTCAACGAGGCCGTCCAAAAGGGCCTCATCCACCAAAAGTCGCAACTCAGTCAAAAAACGTGTAGTAGGATCTCCTGTCAGTCTAACGTATACTCTTTCGTCCGCCAGCTGACTATGAATTTCAGCCACATATTTACTAGTGTCCATCACCACCAAGGCACCGCCTTTATCGGCCGCCTTTATGGTGATGGCCTTATTGTTAGACAGCTCATTTAGTGCCTGTCTTTCTACTGCTGTTAAATTACCCCTTTTATTGTTGGATGTGAATTCACGTTTGAGTTTATTCACATCCCTTTCAACAAGTTGGATGTAGGACTCTACAAAATTATCCTTAACAGGGGGTTGAAAATTGCTCTTATTATACAGACCATATTTATGTAATGAGAAACTGTCAACATTATCTACAATCGTATCAACAGATGTGGCTTCTTTATCACAAAAATAGGTGGTCAATCTCAGTCTCCTAAAAAAAGAAAAAAGATCACATTCAATCCTGAACCAGTCCGGTGAATTGGTCGGGCAGAAAGACAGACCCCTTGATAATACCTCACAATCAATGTCAGATAAAATATATGAGGAAATATTTACCACCAGATTTCCCTGGTCTATACTGCTTTCCTCTTCGTATCCATGTGTCGAGTCTTCATTGTTTTGGTACGTGTGGAACCTGTTGTCTGGTTCTCTCTCTCTCCTTCTCCGATGTTTCCTGCCGCCCCTCCGATTCCTCTTCTTGTGATGTTGGCCTCCGCCGTGTCTTTGCCTAAAAAACTAGAGGAAGAAGCAGCATGTATGCCGGTGTTAGAGTCATCAGTAGAGTCAGATTCCCCAGTGGTAAAACCAAATTGCTGGGGATCCCTCTTAGAGGGTCTCCATCTTTTCTTCTGGTGTGGATTTTTAGACCTCCTGTTGGAAGAAAAATTACGCATATCTCCCTGCCAGGAAAAAAACACGACCCGCACTGTAATCATCTGCATCTCGAAACCATTTCGTCCTTTTGGTCTTCTCAATATCAACACGGAACTTTAACAATTTCTCATTAAGCTGTACTTTGAAGGCATCTAAATCTTGTACAGTCAGCTGAATCAACAATTGCTGTTCCAATTCCAAGATTTTTTTGTTCACTGATCCAATTTCAGCATGGAGAAATTCAATATTTAACAGCATTAAATCAAAAGCATATTTGTTGGTAATAGATTCAAACCTACTACAGAACTGTAAATTGTCCGCCAACAACGTAGGACGCAAATGCGGTCTAAGTCCCCGCGGAATTCTGCGTGCCTTATAGTATTCACATAGTGTTGTGGCATGTAATTCAAATGAAATGATTTTCCTTTTCTCATTTTCATACTTTTTCTTCAGCATGTCTATAGTAGGCATATTTAGAAAAGACATATCAGTATGTGTTCCTGATAGAATTCTTCGAGCATCATCCTCTGTATAAGAGAAAGTGCAGGCAGTCTCCAGTTCACCCACCTCTGGAATCGTAGTATTTAAATTCTCCATATTCGGTGCACGTCCACTGGGATCCAATGAGTACCAAACCGCAATGTGTAGACAGCACACGATTACAGTGATTACAGTGCTGGTCGTGTTTTTTCCTGGCAGGGAGATATGCGTAATTTTTCTTCCAACAGGAGGTCTAAAAATCCACACCAGAAGAAAAGATGGAGACCCTCTAAGAGGGATCCCCAGCAATTTGGTTTTACCACTGGGGAATCTGACTCTACTGATGACTCTAACACCGGCATACATGCTGCTTCTTCCTCTAGTTTTTTAGGCAAAGACACGGCGGAGGCCAACATCACAAGAAGAGGAATCGGAGGGGCGGCAGGAAACATCGGAGAAGGAGAGAGAGAGAACCAGACAACAGGTTCCACACGTACCAAAACAATGAAGACTCGACACATGGATACGAAGAGGAAAGCAGTATAGACCAGGGAAATCTGGTGGTAAATATTTCCTCATATATTTTATCTGACATTGATTGTGAGGTATTATCAAGGGGTCTGTCTTTCTGCCCGACCAATTCACCGGACTGGTTCAGGATTGAATGTGATCTTTTTTCTTTTTTTAGGAGACTGAGATTGACCACCTATTTTTGTGATAAAGAAGCCACATCTGTTGATACGATTGTAGATAATGTTGACAGTTTCTCATTACATAAATATGGTCTGTATAATAAGAGCAATTTTCAACCCCCTGTTAAGGATAATTTTGTAGAGTCCTACATCCAACTTGTTGAAAGGGATGTGAATAAACTCAAACGTGAATTCACATCCAACAATAAAAGGGGTAATTTAACAGCAGTAGAAAGACAGGCACTAAATGAGCTGTCTAACAATAAGGCCATCACCATAAAGGCGGCCGATAAAGGCGGTGCCTTGGTGGTGATGGACACTAGTAAATATGTGGCTGAAATTCATAGTCAGCTGGCGGACGAAAGAGTATACGTTAGACTGACAGGAGATCCTACTACACGTTTTTTGACTGAGTTGCGACTTTTGGTGGATGAGGCCCTTTTGGACGGCCTCGTTGACCAGAAGTTGGCTCAATTCTTGATTGTGGATACCCCAGTGACTCCTTTACTATATACTTTGCCAAAGATTCACAAAGATCTATTGAATCCGCCTGGTCGTCCTATCGTATCAGGTAGGGGGTCTCTTTGTAATAAAGTTTCTATCTTCCTTGATAAGGTGTTACGCTGTCATGCCGTTTCGGCCTCTTCATATATCATGGATACAAATAGTTTCTTAAGTAAAATAGAGGCTCTCGATGTAACCCGGGAGACCATATTGGTATCCTTTGATGTGATATCCTTGTACACTATCATAGAACATGATAAGGGCTTGGATGCTGTCGGTGTGGTGCTATCGGGCTCGAGCATGGCTCCGGAATGTACACAGTTGGTCCTTGCACTGTTGGGTTTCGTCCTCAGAAGGAATTATTTTCTTTTTGGGGATGATTATTACCTACAGTTGCGCGGTACCGCCATGGGGTCTAACGTGGCGCCCACTTATGCCAACATATTCATGGCGGTATTCGAGGACCAACATGTGTACACTTCTAGCCACTGGGGCCATGTTCGGGCCTGGTGGCGCTACATTGATGACATCTTTTGTGTCTGGGATGGTGATATAGAGACATTGCTGGCCTTTCATGATTATTTAAATGGGGTCTATCCAGAGTTGAAATTCACAATTACCCATTCAAAGGAACAGATCCAATTTTTGGACACAATGGTTTATAAGAACAATGGGGTTTTGAGCACTGACCTATTTACAAAAGAAACAGACAGAAATAGTCTTTTGTTGTTTGACAGTAATCACCCTAGAAGAATGGTAGAATCTCTTCCCTGGAGTCAAATGTTGCGTGTACGGCGCATTGTAAAAGAGAATGACAGACTTGACTTGAGACTTAATGATATGTGTGACAAATTTATTAAACGAGGGTACCCTAAGCATAGTGTCCAGCGTTATAAACAGGATGTAATGGCTTTGACACCGGATGGTGCCAGCCTTAGACGCAATAGGAGTGTTTCTAAACGGGTACCTTTTGTTTCGACGTTTTGTCCAGCTAGTAATAAATTAGGTGGGATTCTAAACAAACACTGGCATTTGTTACAGGCGGGGCTCCCACATGTGGTAGAGTTCACACATAGACCACTTCTCTCATATAGACGTGGACGTAATCTGAAGGACATGCTCGTCAAATCTGATATTGGCCCTAGTAGGATGTTGATACAAGGTACCTTATGCCCACCAAGACTGGGGAATTTCCCCTGCCTTGGTTGCGCCTGTTGCAGTAACATGTTGCGTGGTGATAGTTTTAATCACCCACGGACAGGGAAGAAATTCTTTATAAGAGAACGCTACACCTGCACTTCTAGTTTTGTGATTTATGTTCTCACCTGCCCATGTGGATTGATGTACGTGGGTGAGACCACGATGGAGGTGAAAGCAAGAATCAGCAAACACAAGAGCACAATCAGAACCAAACTTGTCGATTTACCAGTGCCTAAGCATTTCATCGATTGCCGACATTCAGTGAATCAGCTTAGATTCAGAGTGATTGATGGAGTTCCGACTTTGAGAAGGGGTGGTGATAGGTCCAAATTACTTAAAAGAAAGGAACTTCGCTGGATTTCTGTTCTTGATACACTGCAGCCGAAGGGATTAAATTTGGACTATAATTTACATATTTGCACTTGATTTTGCCCCCCCCCTTTTTTTCATTTAGAGCTCATATCGTATATTTTGTTTTTAGATGTTTTTATATTTATTTTTCTGTTAGGTATAGGGGTTGGACAGTAATTGGTGGATATGGTGATCTTTTTGATTTCTGGTTTTATGATATTTATTTTTCTTTTGTATCTGTGCTCTTTAAGTTTTGTATATAGTGTACCTTCTTTTATTTTGTCCCGAAACATCGCGATACTTACCCTGGTTTGATATCCACTTAGGACGTCTTTCCTATGAGACTTCCGTTGAATTATGTAATGCGCATGCGCGGATCAGATGACGACATAGCCCATGTGACCCTTTTGGTCACCTGAAAGGTCCCATGACAGGAGAAGAAATCCGGATTGGATGAGAGATCGTCGCACTTGGCGCAGTGTTTGCATCATCTGCTTGATGCAGTGAAAGGCGCCGTTATACATATATTGAAGTGGCTTTTTGCTACGGCATTGATGATGGGATATCTAATATGGCGCCAAAGCAGGAGGATCATTCTGATTGGCGGTAACCCGTTTATTATACTCTGCTATTTGATAGGTTTATCGTTACCAGGGACACGCTATAGCTATTTGGTGATTGGTTTGTCACTATTTAGAAGATTGTTTACGTTCTGTTTCATTTGGAGGTTTGGTGAAATGATCATACTGTGTATATGATTTATTAATATTCTATGTGTTTTTGATATCTGATCACTATTTTGTATTATTCTTATACCTGTATATTTTATATGTCTATTAACATGTAGGCGTAACCTTGATAGTGATTGGCTTCTCCACACTATATAAAGGACGCCTTTTGTCTTTTTTCATATACTTGAAAAAGGCCAATGTATGGCCGAAACGTCGTCTTGTGATATGGCAGAATAAAGCTTTTCATATTCTTCACCTGGATGGATGCTGCTCTTTCTTTAACTTGTGGACTTTGTGGCCCATTTGGATCCATGGACCGGAGCGTGCATCCTTGACCCGATCGTGTGCTGTCTACACATTGCGGTTTGGGCCCCTGAACATGTATCCCGTACCTTTCCTCTTTCTATCGTCCCATGTTCCTCGTTCCCTGGACGACCTTCTACGGTTAAATCTCTTCCTGCCGAAGGGACGTCTATATGAGGGATTCGGAATACTGGGGAATTTTTTCTTATCATCCCCTGCTTTTTCCAAGAGTTCGTCTAGGACAGAGCCAAACAAGTATTCGCCCTCACAAGGGATAGAACAGAGACGGGATCTGGCCTGAATATCTCCCGGCCAACACTTCAGCCATAGCGCTCTTTGCGCTGCATTTGATAGTCCCGCAGCCCTGGCGGCCATCCTTACAGAGTCGGCCAAAGAATCCGCCAAAAAAGCTGCTGCTCTCTGAATTATTGGAAGGGACCTTAGCATGGACTCCCGGGAGGCACCTTCTTCCAACTGCGATTTTAGCTGGTCCAGCCAGACCATCACGGATCTAGCCGTGCAAGTGGCAGCCACCGCTGGTCTCAAGGCTCCCGCTGACATCTCCCAAGTACCTTTCAGAAAAGAGTCTGCTTTTTTATCCAGCAGATCTTTTAAGCTCCTCATGTCCTCAAAGGGTATGGAGGACTTCTTGGAGGCTTTAGCTACCGCAGCATCGAGTTTTGGAGCTTTGTCCCATCTATCCACTGATGGATCTTCAAAGGGGTATCTACGCTTGAATGCCGGGGCAAATGAACCCCTTTTTTCTGGCTTTTTCCACTCTTTATCTATCAGGTTTTGAATCGTATTATTTAAGGGAAAAGACCTACATTTCTTTGGGTCTAACCCCCTGAACATAAAGTCCTGCACAGAACGCTCAGGTCTCGAGTCTTCTATCCCCATGGTGGATCTGATTGCCCTGACTAATCTATCCATCTGATCTACAGGAAAGCAAAACCTGGTAGAATCCTCCTCTGACGAGGAAGATGAGTGGGAAGGAGATGATGAAGAAGTGGACCTCAGGGAATCTTCGCCTTTCCTAGGCCTAGCTGGGGAATCTGAGTCCGAAACCCTTAATCCCCGTTTCGACCTAGATGATTCACCTTGAGAAATGGCTTTCATCTCTGTCCTAATCATATCCCTCAGGTTCGAAGTAAAGTCAGGGGTTTCTTCAGCTACCTGTAGGGAGTGCGGGGGAAGATTTGTAAGGCACTGTCCTGTTTCAGTCAGGGACTATCGCCCCCCCCTTTTTTCTGACCCCTACCGTCTGCTGAACACAAGGTTGACACAGAGGGCACACTCCCTATGTTTCGATTTTCCTGCACACTTCTTTCCCTGATAAATGGAAACACAAGGGAGGAAAAAACTGCATCATCAGGTGTACTTTCACGGAGATTTCTTACCCGCCAGCAGCAATAGGTACTGGATCACGGGGGGACCAGGTGATGATGATGCCTCCACCGTCCTGGAGGAACCTTTACGATTGGACTGACCATGACCTTTGGTCTTCAGCTGAGGTCTTGTGCGAGTCTCCTGCTTGTCATGCAGACCCTGCTGCTCTGCGGGAGCTTCTGACCCCTCCATAGTGGATCAGAAGCGTCTGTGCAGCAGGTCAGGCCCCTTTTATCCCCGGATATCCGGATGAGCAGCATCGAGGCCAAGGGTCCGCCCCCCGGGTCTCGCCCGCCCCCTGCGACGCAGCCTCCACGCCCCCAGCACCCGCCGGCATAGTCGCCCGCATACCGGAGTCGGGCCATGACACCCAGCGGCGCAGATGATAAAAAAGCTGGCCGCCTCCTGACTTCCGGTCCGGCTCCCCAAGCCCCGCCCCCCGCGATGTGTCACCTCCGCCTTACAGGAAGACCGCAGGGACTCGCCGGGGGAAAATGCAGAGGCGCCGAACCAGGTCCGGATACCCCCAGAAGCCTGCCACCTGCGCCGACTCCGTGCCAGACAGCCGGCCAGGCACCGCAGGACGCCAGGCCGCGAAGGAGGACCGAGCACCCAGGAGGGGATGGACCTATACTTACCATCACGCTGGCTAGAAGACGGGATCCTCCGGACACCGCTCTCTGCTGCTCCGCACACTGCCATGGAGCCCTGCCCGGACCCACCGTGGCGCCTCCAGGGGTCCCCGCACCAGGTCGAGGTAGGAGACTACTCGCTACCTGGGTCGACCGGCTGGCCTGGGAAAAGGAAGATCTTCATTCTGAAGGATTTCCATCCTCCAGGAACAGGAAACCAACTGATGCGTGGGAGAGGTGCCGCCCTTATGTATCTGTAGGTTTCCTGTTCCTGAAGGGCGGATCCCCTCTCTCGTTGGGTGCTGTCTAGAGTTGAGCGATACTTTCCGATATCCTAAAGTATCGGAATCGTAATGGTATCGCCGATATCACTAAAATATCGGCGATACCCGATACCGATACCGGAAGTCCCATGTAAGTCTATGGGAACAAAATATCGAAATTAAAAAAAACCCATTCTTGCCTTGTTGGTTAATTGTACATGAAGGAAAACAAGAAAGAGTAATGTAGAATGTATTGGGGAAGGTTGAGGAGACATTAAAGGCATAGATGTTTAACCCAATCAAATGGAATAGCATAAATATTTTTTTTTTTAAAGATGTTCGGATTGACGAAGAAATTGACAATGTTAACGTTTTTTATATTTTGGCAAATATGTATATTACACAACTTCCATGCTCTTCATCTTCACCTTTTTAACTTTTCACACACTTTCTCCTTCATAATCTTCTGCAGCATCATCTTTTTCATCAAATTATTCTTCATCTTCACCTTCTTTATCTTCTTCTTAAACTTCTTGCTATTCATCTTTGTTAACATTACTCATATTCTTCTTATTAAACTATTATTCTTATTCATATTCTGCTTCATCTTCTTCATCATATTCTTATTTGTGACAGAGAATCCTGTACTTGTAATCTGTCAAAGTATGAATTTTTCATCCTTCCGTTCTTGCTGTCACAAAAGATTTAAATTACAACAGTATTTGTCCGTGTTCAGTTTAGCCTGCAGCAGCAGGCATTTTCCAGGGGCACCACGAGGAGGAACGGACTCACCCCCATACACTGCTTAGTCTTCTTCTGCTTAGAATTTAGAGCATATATTTTGCTCTTCATTTTGGTCTTATACTTCATGTTCTTCTGCTTTTAGATCTTCTGCTTATTGTTCTTGTGTCTCTTGTTCCGTATCTTGTATTTGTAGCACAATCTTGTACCAGCTGATGTTACTGGGACACGGTTACTAAGCAGGAGGTACCTGTGCTCCAAAGCACTACCAAGGACCAGCAGACGTTGCTGGAACTCGGATACCGAGATGGAGGCACCTAGGCCAAAGGCACTGCGGAGAACCAGTTGACGGTACTGGAACCCGGACGGGTAGCAGAAGGTACAAGAGCCAATGCAAGTAACGAGGACTAGCTGACTGTGCTGGAACCCGGAGGGGCAGCAGAAGGAAAAGAGCCAATGGCACAACCGAGGACCAGCTGACGTTACTGAACCCCAGTAACACAGGAGCAAGTGTTGACTGTGCTAACAGCACTTCCGAGCAACAACTGGCGGTGTTGGAGCCCAGGGTCAAGGAGGATGTTTAAATACTAGATCAAGTAATTTCCTTGTTACCTGTCAATTTTAAATGTCTATACTTCAAACAAGAGAAAGATAACCTTTACTACCATAAGATGATGATTTCATTTAAACTAATATCTAGATAAATAAAGAATTGACAAACATAAACACATACATTAACATGTTGAACAGCAATGCAAACCACAAAATAAATTAGTTAAGGAATCTGCTATACGGTTGTACATAAAAGCATACAAGTACATATCTGAATCCATTAATGATGGATAAGTAACAGTATGTACACCATTTTTATTGTATAGACAATGAATGTCTGACTTCAAAACATCATCAGCATTACAAGTTATCTGTGACATTACTAAAATGTTACATTTGCTGAATAATGTCACTAAACAGTTTATACAAAATTATACAATTTCCATCATGTAATACTCATAATATGTGGCAATAATCATGTTTATTAACAAACATAACCTTTAAAAAGTGCATAGTGCATAGTGAAAATTGCTATTTATGCCTGACTGTCGACTTGCAAGCATGACAACGGATAGATAAGGTATATATAGATGAGACTGCATAGCCACAGATGGTGAATGGCGATGTAATACTGTACCTCAATAAAGTGTGCGTCACTACTACATAATTTTTTTTATATAGCTTTATAAACAGGGTACGTGGATGTATGCTTGCGCCTTTGTTTTGACGCACAGACTGCCTTCCTGCTGAGACGCGTTGGGTAGTGAACAGTTGTGTGCAGTGTTCACTGTAGTCTGAGGTTTTCCTTTTTGGAGTGCAGATCACGCTCCAGTTAGTTCTTCAACCACTGCTGGTTGTAGTCTGCTGAGCGTGTGTCACTGGCACATCCTTGAAATTTTTCTCTAATTGTTGCTGCTCCATTCTATTACAAATAAATAAAATCTATTAGTGTGACGCGCTTCCATCCGTATACAATACATTGGTTGCAAACACTATAGAAGTACACAAAGGGGCCTTTCACACCTACTGAACAGTTGTGTGCAGTGTTCACTGCAGTCTCTGCGGAATAACCACACTTAGGCCTTATAACTTTTCAGACTTTCTTTATCAATCTACCAAGATGAAGAAGGCAGGGAGTAAGGCACGTGGTCGTGGAGTTTCTTCAGGGAGAGGACGTGGGGATTCTGTGGCTGCTGCGGCCCCCAGTGACACAGCATCCACCAGTTTTCCCCGGGCCGTGAGCGTTCCTTTATGCGCACTTTTGTAGGAGCTCGGAGTACCCCCCTGCTGCGGGAAGAACAAATTGAAGCCGTTGTTGTTTGGATCTCAGCCAATGCATCGACTTCAATTGCTTCCACCTCCTCTCAGGACCACAGCACTGTTGGGCAACCATCTGTCTCTTCACCGCCTGGCAAATTGCCCAGGCAGTCAGAGAGTTCTGTACAGGAGCCAGCTGAGTGTCTGCTTCTGTTCTCAGAATCTATTGGCTTGCAAACAGGGGCCCAGCCAAGCAGCATTCTGTAATGTGAAGAAGAGGGAGTATGCAGTGATGCGCAACAGCTGTGTCTCTCTGAATCTGAAGAGGCGGGTGAGACAGTGCCGATGGTCAGCACACCGCAGAACGCATCTGATGATGATGATGAGACCCAGGTGCCAGTTTCTGTTGAGCATGGTGCTGGCCAGACCACCCAACAGCAGGTGTTGGAAGAGGGTAGTGGAGATGATGAGGTCCAATACCCAACATGGCATGAAGAACAGGAAGGTGGTGGGAGCAGCTCAGAGGAATAATAATAATATTTATTTATATAGCGCCATCATATTCCGCAGCGCTTTACAGTTTAGCAGTTTCAGAACACAAGTCATAAGTAACAACGTTAACAATACAATAATTTAAGCTAAATAAGTCGCCCCTGCTCGTGACAGCTTACAATGTACAATGAGATGGGGGAGATACAAAGTATAGGTGTTTATATACAATGGTGCATTTACAATGATGTTCCAGCCATCTTAAGGGACTGAGGGATGGAGATAGTGAATGGGCTAGAGACACACACACACTTACACAGAATACATAGAATGACTTTGATTAGTGAATGTGATAGGCCGCTCTGAACAAATGTGTTTTGAGGGAGCGCCTGAAACCATGCAAATTGTGGATAGTCCTAATTTCTTGGGGTACAGCATTCCAGAGGATTGGCGTAGAGCAGGAGAAGTCTTGGAGTCGGGAGTGGGAGGTACGTATTAGTGCAGAGGTTAGTCGAAAGTCGTTTGCAGAGCGCAGCAGTCGGTTAGGCCGATAGATAGAAATGAGGGAGGAGATGTAGGAGGGGTGCTGCACTGTGGAGAGCTTTGTGGGTGAGAACCAGTACTTTGGTTGAAAGCTGGGAGAGGCCTAGAGAAATGGTTAGTGATAGAAGGAAGATAGAGGAAGACATTGCCCCAACGGTACAAACAGGAGGGAGAGTTAGGCTGCAGACTCGGTTGCCTGTAGCCTCCAGTTTGGCACCTGTTCGGAGCAGTTGTCTTCCAAAAGTCAAAACGTGCGCTCCCAGGACTTGCACTGCGTGGTCCTTTTTTCACACACTTGCACATGATATTTGCTATGTGAAATGCAAGCTGTGTAATCAAAAATTAAAAATAGCTAAAAGTGTCAGTCACCTCAATACCACAAATATGTGGAAACATGTGCGGACAAAGCACGTAGTTGAGTTACAAAGACACACTGGAGATGTAGGCCAACCTACAGCAGCACCTACATCTTCAGGTTGTGTTGAAGCCTCTTCATCGAGCTCACACACAGCTGGTTATGCTTCCTCACAGGATCGCCATGGAAGAACCTCGGCCACTGTTGTCCAGAGACAAACTGTTATTCCACACACAGCAGCAAGTTCCCTGTCATCCTCACACTCCCAGGCCACAAAACAGCCATCGGTAGCACAGGCATGGGATAAAAGACGGCCATACTCCGCAAACCATGCACGAGCACAGGCTCTGAATGCTGGCATTGCAAAACTCCTGTCCCTTGAAATGCTGTGATTCAGGCTGGTGGAGACAGACAGTTTCCGTAACTGAATATCATTGTCAATCCCACAATACAATGTGCCAAGCCGATTTCATTTCAGCAGGCAAGCCGTCCCTGGTCTGCAAAAGCATGTTGAGGGAAAAATTAAACATGCGCTACTAAAAGCCCTCAGTAGCAAGGTCCACCTGACCACCGATGCGTGGACCAGTACCCATTGTTATGATCTGCTACAACCAGTAAGGAAAGAAGGGAATTCTGTCCCTACAATACAACTAAGCTGAATCCCTACGATGTAACGGGGAACCTGATCCTGCGACCAGACCCGCTAAAGTCCTCATCTAGTGTGAACGAAGACCTATAGTTGCGAGGGAGTAATCCCTACAAGATCTAGGGACTGTGAGAAAAGGTGGACACCTCCTAACATAAATTGTAGCATGGATAATTAAACAGAAAAATAAATACTTTGTGATCCTAACATCAAGCAAAACTGACAGATTAAGGCACCTAAGCACCCGGCTAGCTTAACAGTAGATAATACAATGAAGTCAAGCAAAGCCAGAAGGGCGGAGCCAGACTAAATAGGGAAAAAAGGTCATGTGACCAGCAAACTGAAACAAAACCTAACAAGAGGGTTCTAACACCCATGGCCGGGGACAATACCTTTCCCTCACTGCCCATTGGGTCAATGTTGTGCAGCCGGGTACTGATCTTGCGAGTGGCGCTGTACGTGTTCTGCCAACTCCAAGGATTGCAGGAATCAAGTCTGTACACATTGATTCCTCCTCCTATTCCAGTTCCTCAGAATCATCGCTGCAGGAGCCGTCACGGTCTACCTCCACATGGACCCGTGAACGTTTACCTGTTGCGACCGATATGAGCACAGCCGTGTCCAAATGTCAACAGGCCATCCTGAAATTAATTTCCATGGGGAATCTTAGCCACACAGCGCAGGAGCTCTGTAATGCCATAAAGCAGGAGAGCGACGTGTGGTTTTTGGAAGAGAATCTACAGGCAGGCTTGGTAGTGTGTGACAATGGCCGAAATCTGGTGTCAGCTCTGGGCCTTGGCAACCTCACTCACATACCATGTCTGTCATATGTGCTCAACTTGGTCGTGCAGAGTTTTTTGAGGGACTATCCGGATCTTGATGCACTGCTGCACAAGGTCCGCCTAGAGTGCGCTCACTTGCGACGTTCCAGCATGGCCAGATCGCTGATTGCAGCTCTGCAACGCAGATTTCACCTTCATGAACATCGCATTATATGTGACGTACCCACCAGGTGGAATTCCTCGTTACATATGTTGGAGCGGTTGTGTGAGCAGCAGCCAACAGTAATGGAGTATCAGCTGCATCAGGCGCAGTCAACTCGCAATTTGCGGCGTTCACACTTCACCACTACTGAGTGGGCCTCTATAATAAGAATAATAATATTATTTATTTATATAGCGCCATAATATTCCGCAGTGCTTTACAGTTTAACAGTTTCAAAACACGAGTCATAAGTAACAACGTTAACAATACAATAATTAAAGCAAAATCAGCCGCCCCTGCTGGTGAAAGCTTACAATCTACAATGAGGTGTGGGAGATACAAAGTACAGGTGTTTATATACAATGGTGTTTTTACAATGATGGTCCAGCCATTTTAAGGAAGTGAGGGATGCATGGAGATAGTGAATGGGCTACACACACAGAATTACACATAGAATGACTTTGATTAGTGAATGTGATAGGCCACTGTGAACAAATGTGTTTTGAGGGAGCGCCTGAAACCATCCAAATTGCGGATAGTCCTAATTTCTTGGGGTAGAGCATTCCAGAGGATTGGCGCAGCGCGGGTGAAGTCTTGGAGTTGGGAGTGGGAGGTACGGATTAGTGCAGAGGTTAGTCGAAGGTCGTTTGCAGAGTGCAGCAGTCGGTTAGGCCGATAAATATAAATAAGGGAGGAGATGTAGGGGGGTGCTGCGCTGTGGAGAGCTATGTTGGTGAGAACCAGTAATTAGAATTGGATCCTATAATGAATGGGCAGCCACTGCCAGTGTAATGAGTGGCGAATAACTCTATGAAGGATATCTGCCACGTTTTGCGTGCGTTTGATGAGTCAACGCGGATGGCGAGTGCAGATGATGCACTAGTCAGCCTGACTGTCCCCCTTATCTGCCTGCTTCAAAAAACACTGCAAGCACTAAGGCATGAGGTTTTGGAAGAGGTGGAGGATGAGGAGTCACAAATTCCATCACCTTCTGGACAGTCAGCGCAACGTGGTTCCTCACAAAGGGCTGGAGGACTTTCAAAGTACCATGCTGTATCAACAATTGAACCTCCAGAGTCGCTGTCTATATTTTCATAACCATTACAAACTTTTAATGTATTTACAAAGCACATAATGTACATTTTTTGTCTATCCTTTTGTAATGCTATTGTGTTTCCATAAACTGATGTTACAGAATTATGATACAAAGTTTTTAAATTTTGAGTTTTAAATTTTGTAAATTTATATGTATTTGAAGGACTTTGTGAGGAGGATGAGGAGGAGTCAATGGAGGAGGAAGACATCGCTCCAGAGGGAGGTAGACAATGCTCTAGTCAGTATGTAGACCAAGGGTGGGGTGATGCACAGCAGGCGGAGATGACGCCTCTTGCAGGGGACAACGTTTCTTGGCCAGTTGGGAGTCTGCAGCACATGGTTGATTTCATGCTGCAGTGGCTGAGAAACGACCGCCGCATCGAACACATTCACACCACGTCTGATTATTGGGTGTACACCCTCCTAGACCCTCGCTACCGGGACAACTTACAAAGCCTCATCACACCGTTGAACCGGGAGCGTAAAATGCGGAAGTACCAAGACACACTGGTGCAATCCATAATGTTCTCCATTCCAGCCGAGAGCACTGCTGCTGCTACTGATTTACAAAGCAGCTCTGTGCGTCGAGGCAGTGGAGACAGCTCTGCAACAAGAGGGAGCACAAGCAGCGCCTCTGCACAGGGCAAGAACAGTATGTTCCAAATGTGTCGAAGTTTTGTGGCAGCGCCACCAATGTCTACACCATCCGAGACGGCTCCAGTCAGCAGGAGGCAACATTTCCGTAAGATGGTGACAGACTACATGTCTTGCCCTCTCAGTGTACTCCCAGATGGCTCTTCCCCATTCAAGTTTTGTGTCTCTAAGCTGGATACATGGCCAGAGCTTAGCCAGTATGCATTGGAGGTGCTGGCTTGATCTGCTGGCAGTGTATTATCGGAGCGCGTCTTTACTGCTGCAGGTGGTGTACTAACAGACCGTTGCATGCGACTATCCTACGATAATGTAGAACGGCTTACTTTTCTGAAAATGAACTAGGCATGGATCTCGCCTGAATTTGCCTGTCCGGTTTCAGATTAACTAACTGGTTGACAACGTTTTCCATGTCTCCTGTTATGTTCATCTTTCTACCACCTGAGCTATACTCCCTGGGCTACAACACTGCCAGTTGCTGCTCAGAAGTGTCGTGTCCACAGACCAATACACAAGCTATAGTGATAGTGGGGTTCAGTAACGCCTGCTGTTCCCCTGCTGTGTGTCCGGCAAAAATTACTGCTACCTAGCTACACATGTTTAAAAAAACATGACATGTTAAAGTGGCTAGTGCTACACATAGATATCAGGCTACACCCTTATTTCTAAGCTGTAAACAAGTGAAACGTCAAATTTAAAACCATTCAATGATTAGTGTTGGTAACAAATCTGTAACTAAATAATTGTGACATATTATGGCAGATATCCACATGTCTAACACAAATGCTAACACAAAAGCATACTTATGCTATAGGGTACTGATGGTGAACCTTCTCACTCCATAACTTTGACCAATCCAACTCACATCATGCCTCAAATGCTGCAATGTTGGAAGTGCATAATGTGGGTTGAACTTTGACAACAGCTGCAGTGCGAAGGTTATCCTTCTGTGTTCTTGGCTTTTAAATAAAAGCATACAAGTAAATATAATAATACATTGTTGATTAAGGGACATGATGTACACCTGTAATATTGTGCAAACAATGGATGTAGGACTATTCCTCTTCAACATTACTTATATTTGTGTCATTTGAAAAAATACATATTTTAGTTAAAAATTAAAAACCCATGTTCAGTAGCTGTGAAAGGCCCGTTTGTGTACTTCTATATTGTTTGCAACCAATGTATTGTATACGGATGGAAGCGCGTCACACTAATAGATTAGATTTATTTTAAATGGAATGTAGCAGAACCAATTGGAGATAAATGAAAAGGATGAGCCACTGAGACACGCTCAGCAGAGTACAAGCAGCAGTGCTTGAACATGTAACTGGAGCGTGATCTGCACTCAAAAAAGTAAAAAACACAGACTGAAGTGAACACTGAAACACAACTGTCCACAATCTGTGAAAAGCTCCTTTCTGTACTTCTATAGTGTTTGCAACCAATGTATTGTATACGGATGGAAGCGCGTCACACTAATAGATTAGATTTATTTTAAATGGAATGTAGCAGAACCAATTGGAGATAAATGAAAAGGATGAGCCACTGAGACACGCTCAGCAGAGTACAAGCAGCAGTGCTTGAACATGTAACTGGAGCGTGATCTGCACTCAAAAAAGTAAAAAACACAGACTGAAGTGAACACTGAAACACAACTGTCCACAATCTGTGAAAAGCTCCTTTCTGTACTTCTATAGTGTTTGCAACCAATGTATTGTATACGGATGGAAGCGCGTCACACTAATAGATTAGATTTATTTTAAATGGAATGTAGCAGAACCAATTGGAGATAAATGAAAAGGATGAGCCACTGAGACACGCTCAGCAGAGTACAAGCAGCAGTGCTTGAACATGTAACTGGAGCGTGATCTGCACTCAAAAAAGTAAAAAACACAGACTGAAGTGAACACTGAAACACAACTGTCCACAATCTGTGAAAAGCTCCTTTCTGTACTTCTATAGTGTTTGCAACCAATGTATTGTATACGGATGGAAGCACGTCACACTAATAGATTTGATTTTTTTCTAATATAATGGAGCTGCACCAATTCCACTAAATAAAATAAAAAAAAAAAAAAAAAAAGTGACACGTGCAGATGCCTACAAACAGCGGTGGATGCAGAGCAAACTGCAGCGTCACCTGCACTGTCACACACACACCTTGCACAGAGCTGTTAAAACAACACTGGCAAAATGAAGCTTTACACAGCGTGGTAAACTAGCCTGCCTCAAGCACAGTAGTACACAAAATCGCAATATCTAACTGTCCCTCAGAGTGAGCAGAGTAGCGTTCTGTCCCTTACTGAGTTCACAGCACAGTGACGCTAAAATGGCGGCGGCGCCTTTTATAGTGCATTCTGACATCATTTCAGCAGCCAATCACAGCCATGCCATTAGTTAAGATGACCGCAGCATTACAGGATGTGCCCACACTTCGTAGGATTCCTCATTGGCTGACTAAAATCACATTGCCTCTCAAAGAATTATGGGAACTTCCGATTCCGGTATACGATATGGAAAAAGTATCGGAATTAAGTATCGGAATTCCGATAACGCGAATATCGGCCGATACCCGATACTTGCGGTATCGGAATGCTCAACACTAGTGCTGTCATGTGCTTCGAATAAACATCAGGTTGCCTTAGAACAGGAGCAGAAGTGAATCTCCGCTTAAGTTCTTGAAATGTTGAAACTGCCTCTGGAGACCAGTTCACCACATCAGAGCCCTTTTTGATCAAATCAGTCAGTGGTTTCACAATACCAGAAAAATTACTTATAAATTTACGATAAAAATTAGCAAAACCCAAAAATTTCTGAAGAGCCTTCAATGAAGTGGGCTGAACCCAATCATAAATGGCCTGAACTTTGATCGAGTCCATTTCAATGGCAGATGGAGACTAAATGAATCCCAAAAATGAAACCTTCTGTACACCAAAGAGACATTTTGATCCCTTAACATACAAAGCATTTTCTCTGAAAATCCAGAATACCATCCGAACATATTCCACATGAGAATCCCAATCATTGGAAAAAATCAAAATATCGTCCAAATAAACGATCAAAAACTTGTCCACAAAATCCCTGAAAATATCGTTCAAGAAAGATTGTAAGACGGAAGGGGCATTAGTGAGCTCAAAAGGCATCACTAGGTACTCAAAATGCCCCTCAGGAGTATTAAACGCCGTCTTCCATTCATCACCATGCTTAATGCGCATAAGATTATGCGCCCCCTTAAGGTCAAGCTTGGTAAACCAACTAGCACCTTTCACTCTGGAGAATAAATCGGAAATCAGGGGTGATGGATACTGATTTTTAACGGTGATCTTATTAAGGAGACGATAGTCAATACATAGCCTCAATGAGCCATCCTTCTTGGCCACAAAGAAATAGCTGGCACCTAAAGGTGAAGAGGATTTTTCTGATATGCCCCTTCTCCAATGACTCTTTGATATAAGATCGCATAGCATCATGTTCAGGTACAGATAAATTGAAGAGCCGACCCTCGGGAAATTTACAACCGGGCACCAACTCAATCGCGCAATCATAACTCCTGTGAGGAGGCAAGGACGCAGACTTACTCTCACTAAACACATCAGAAAAATCAGCCAAATAGTCAGGGACATCCTGAGACTGGGGAGAGGTAGAGAAAACAGGAGTGTCACCATGAACACATTGACAACCCCAACTGACCACAGACACAGACTTCCAATCCAAAACAGGATTATGGGTCTGCAGCCAAGGAAAACCCAGAACAGTAATGTCATGTAAATTATGTAACACCAAAAATGTACAATTCTCCTGGTGGTCAGGGGCTACACGCATTATCACCTGGGTCCAAAACTGGGGTTTATTCTCCGCCTAAGGGGTAGCATCAATACCCTGCAAAGGAATAGGAGTCCGCAGGGGTACCATTGGAAAACCACAACGTTTGGCAAAGTCAAAATCCATCAGGTTCAGGGCTGCTCCTGAATCAACAAAAGCCTTAGCAGAACATGAAGATAAGGAGTAGATCAAGTTAACCATTAAGAGGAATTTAGGCTGTACATTGCCCAAAACACAGGAGTGAGCCAAATGTTTTTCCCACTTAGGGCAGACGGAAATAGTATGAGAGGCGTCCCCACAAAAGAAGCACAACTTATTACACCTTCTAAACTCTTGATGTTGAGCCCTTGAAACAACCCTATCACACTGCATGGGCTCAGAGGTTTGTTTGAAAGGCAACACCGCCTCTTGCATAGTTTTACATTCACGTAGGCGTCTGTCAATTTGAATGGCTAATGACATAGAATCGTTGAGACCAGAGGGGACAGGAAATCCCACCATAACATTCTTTTCGGACTCTGCCAGCCCTTCCGAAAAAGAGCCGCTAGGGCATCATCGTTCCATTTAGTAAGGACTGCCCACTTTCGGAATTTCTGCCAATACAACTCTGCCGCTTCCTGACCCTGGTTCACTGCCAATAAGGTTTTCTCAGCTTGATCAATAACATTAGGTTCATCATACAACAACCCCAGAGCCTGAAAAAATGCATCCGCATTAGCCAAAACAGGATCCCCAGGTGTCAGGGAAAACGCCTAATCCTGAGGGTCACTGCGCAACAGGGAGATGACAATTTTAACCTGCTGCACCGAGTTCCCCAAGGAATTAGGTTTCAAGGCAAAAAACAATTTACAATTATTCTTAACCCCTTCACCCCAAGGGTGGTTTGCACGTTAATGACCGGGCCAATTTTTACAATTCTGACCACTGTCTCTTTATGAGGTTATAACTCTGGAACGCTTCAACGGATCTTCGCGATTCTGAGACTGTTTTCTCGTGACATATTGTACTTCATGTTAGTGGTAAAATTTCTTCGATATAACTTGCGTTTATTTTTGAAAAAAACGCAAATATGGCGAAAATTTTGAAAATTTTGCAATTTTCAAACTTTAAATTTTTATTCCCTTAAAACAGAGAAATATATCACACAAAATAGTTAAGAAATAACATTTCCCACATGTCTACTTTACATCAGCACAATTTTGGAACCAATTTTTTTTTTGTTAGGAAGTTATAAGGGTTAAAAGTTGACCAGCGATTTCTCATTTTTACAACAAAATTTACAAAGCCATTTTTTTTAGGGACCACCTCACATTTGAAGTCACTTTGAGGGGTCTATATGGCAGAAAATACCCAAAAGTGACACCATTCTAAAAAACTGCACCCCTCAAGGTATTCAAAACCACATTCAAGAAGTTTATTAACCTTCAGGTGCTTCACAGTAACTAAAGCAACGTGGAAGGAAAAAATGAATATTTTACTTTTTAGCCACAAAAATGATCTTTTACAAACTTTTTTTTTATTTTCACAAGGGTAAAAGGAGAAAATGGACAGATAAGGTTGTTATGCAATTTATCCTGAGTACGCCAATACCCCATATGTGGGGGAAAACCACTGTTTGGGCACACGGCAGAGCTCGTAAGGGAAGGAGCGACGTTTGACTTTTTCAAACTAAAATTGGCTGGAATTTAGATTGGATGCCATGTCGCGTTTGGAGAGCCCCTGATGCGCCTAAACAGTGGAAACCCCCCACAAGTGACACCATTTTGGAAACTAGACCCCCTAAGGTACTTATCTAGATCTGTTGTGAGCACTTTGAACCCTCAAGTGTTTCACAAAAGTTTATAAAGCCTGGGTGTGAAAAAAAAAAACAATTTTCCACAAAAATGATTTTTTAGTCCCAAATTTTTGAATTTTCCCAAGGAAATTGGACCCCAAAAGTTGTTGTCCAATTTGTCCTGAGTACGCTGATACCCCATATGTGGGGGGAAACTGTTTGGGCGCACGGCAGGGCTTGGAAAGGAAGTAGTAACGTTTTGGAATGCAGACGTTAATGGGGGTCATGTTCCGTTTACAGTGCCCCAGATGAGCCTAAACAGTGGAAACCCCCACAAGTGACCCCATTTTGGAAACTAGACCCCCTAAGGAACTTATCTAGATCTTTGGTGAGCACTTTGAACCCCCAAGTGCTTCACACAAGTTTATAATGCCCGGGCATGAAAATAAAAAATCCTATTTTTTTCCCACAAAAATTATCTTTTAGTCACTAATTTTTTATTTTCCCAAGGGTAACAGGAGAAATTGGACCACATAAGTTGTTGTACAATTTGTTCTGAGTACGCTGATACCCCATATGTGGGGGGGAACCACTGTTTGGGCGCACGGCAGAGCTCGGAATGGAAGGAGCACCATTTGACTTTTTCCAACCAAAATTGGCTGGAATTGAGTTTGGATGCCATGTTGCATTTGGAGAGCCCCTGATGTGCCTAAACAGTGGAAACCCCCCACAAATGACCCCATTTGGGAAACTAGACCCCCTAAGGAACTTATCTAGATTTTTGATGAGCAATTTGAACCCCCAAGTGCTTCACACAAGTTTATAACGTAGAGCCGTAAAATTTAAAAATCATATTTTTTCCACAAAAATGATCTTTTCACCCCAATTTTTATTTTTCCAAGGGTAACAAGACTCCAAAAGTTATTGTGCAATTTGTCCTGAGTGCGCTGATACCCCATATGTGGGGGTAAACCACTGTTTGGGTGCATGGCAGAGTTTGGAAGGGAAGGAGCGCCGTCTGACTTTTTCAACGCAGAATTGGCTGGACGCCATGTCGTGTTTGGAGAGCTCCTGATCTGCCTAAACAGTGGAAACCCCCATAAATGAACCATTTTGGAAACTAGACCCCTCAAGGAACTTATCTAGATGTGTGGTGAGAACTTTGAACCCCCAGGTGTTTCACTAAAGTTTATAACGTACAGCCGTAAAATAAAAAATCTTTTTTTTTTTTTACAAAAATGATTTTTTCGCCCCCAATATTTTATTTTCACAAGGGTAACAGAAGAAATTGGAACGCAAAAGTTGTTGTCCAATTTGTCCTGAGTACACTGATACCCAATATGTGGGCGAAAACTACTGTATGGGCACACGTCGGGGCTCGGAAGGGAAGTAGTGACGTTTTGGATTGCAGACTTTGATGGAATGGTCTGGGGGCGTCATGTCACATTTGGAGAGCCCCTGATGCACCTAAACAGTGGAAACCCCCCCACAAGTGACCCCATTTTGGCAAATAGACACCACAAGGAACTTATCTAGATGTGTGGTGAGCACTTTGAACCCGAAGTGCTTCACAGAAGTTTATAACGCACAGCCGTAAAAATAAAAAATCCTTTTTTTTTTTGCAAAAATGATTTTTTCACCCCAATATTTTATTTTTACAAGGGTAACAGGAGAAATTGGACCCCAAAAGTTGTTGCCCAATTTGTCCTGAGTACGCTGATACCCAATATGTGGGAGAAAACTACTGTATGGGTACACGTTGGGGCTCGGAAGGGAAGTAGTGACGTTTTGGATTGCAGACTTTGATGGAATGGTCTGGGGGCGTCATGTCGCATTTGGAGAGCCCCTGATGCGCCTAAACAGTGGAAATCCCCAACAAGTGACCCCATTTTGGAAAATAGACCCCACAAGGAACTTATCTAGGTGTGTGGTGAGCGCTATGAAGCCCCAAGTGCTTCACAGAAGTTTATAATGTACAGCCGTAAAAACAAAAAAATATTTTTTTTTGTACAAAAATGATATTTTCGCCCCCAGTTTTTTATTTTCCCAAGGGTAACAGAAGAAATAGGACAAATTGCACAATAACTCTTGGGGTCCAGAGTACGCTGATACCCCATATGTGGGGATAAACTACTGTTTGGACGCATGGCAGAGCTCAGAAGTGAAGGAGCACCGTTTGACTTTTTCAACGCAGAATTGGCTGGAATTGAGATCAGACGCCATGTCACATTTGGAGAGCCCCTGATGTGCCTAAACAGCGGAAACCCCCCAATTCTAACTCCAACCCTAACCCCAACACACCCCTAACCCTAGTCCCAACCCTAACCACAAACCTAACCCTAACACACCCCTAATCCCAACCCTAACCCTAATCCTAACTTTAGCGCCAACCCTAACCCTAACTTTAGCCGCAACCCTAACCCTAACCCTAATGGGAAAATGGAAATAAATACATTTTTTTAATTTTATTATTTTTCCCTAACTAAGGGGGTTATAAAGGGGGGTTTGATTTACTATTTATAGCGGGTTTTTATGATTGGCAGCTGTCACGCTAAAAGACGCTTTTTATTGCAAAAATAGTTTTTTGCATCGCCACATTTTGAGAGCTATAATTTTTGCATATTTTGGCCCACAGAGTCATGTGAGGTCTTATTTTTTGCGTACGAGTTGACGTTTTTATTTGTACCATTTTTGAGCAGGTGACATTTTTTATCGCTTTTTATTTCGATTTTTGGGAGGTTAGAATGAACAAAAATCAGCAATTCATGAATTTCTTTTGGGGGAGGCGTTTTTATTGTTCCGCGTGTGGTAAAATTGATAAAGCAGTTTTATTCTTCGGGTCAGTACGATTATGGCGATACCTCATTTATATCATTTTTTTATGTTTTGGCGCTTTTATAGAATAAAAACAATTTTATATAAAAAATAATTATTTTGCATCGCTTTATTCTGCGAGCTATAACTTTTTTATTTTTTCGCTGATGATGCTGTATGGCAGCTCGTTTTTGCGGGACAAGATGACGTTTTCAGCGGTACCATGTTTATTTATATCGGTCTTTTTTATCGCGCGTTATTCCACTTTTTGTTCGGCGGTATGATGATAAAGCATTGATTTTTTGCTTCTTTTTTTTTTTTTTAAGGGCTTCACTAAAGGGGTTAACTAGTGGGACAGTTTTATAGGGGGGGTCGTTACGGACGCGGCGATACCAAATATGTGTACTTTTATTGTTTTGTTTTTTTTATTTACAGGAAGAAATGAATTTATTGGGGAATATTTTTTTTTTTTTTATTTATTTTGGATTTTTTTTTATAACATGTTTATTTTTATTTTTTTAACTTTTTTACTTTGTCCCAGGGTGGGACATCACTGTATTTTATCAAATCGCTGGTGTGACAGTGTGCACAGCACTCTGTCACACCAGCGATCGCTCAGGCATAGCTGCAGGCTTCTCAGTGCCTGCTCTCAGCAGGCACTGAGGAAGCCGCCTCCCTCCAGGACCCCGGCGCCATCTTGGATCCGGGTCCTGGGAGGGAGGAAGCCCTCAGAACAGCGCGATCACATCGCACTGGTCTGAGGGTCTCAGGGGGGCACGCAGAGAGCCCCCACCCTGCGCGATCCTCCCCTGTGCCCCCAGTACACCGCGATCATGTTTGATCGCGGTGTGCTAGGGGTTAATGTGCCGGGAGCGGTCCGTGACCACTCCTGACACACAGTCACGGGTGTCAGCTGTGATAATCAGCTGACACCCGGCGGCGATTAGCTGCGCTCCCCTCAGGAGCGCAGCTGATCGCCTATGACGTACTATCCCGTCCATGGGCAGAATGGCACGGGTTTTATGGACGGGATAGTACGTCTAATGTCAGAGAGGGGTTAAAGTTCAAAAATTTAGACCGATCCCCAAAAAATATATCAGGAATAGGGATTTAAGGTTCTACAGCAGACAACTGAGCAAGATAGGAAGAAATACTCCGAACTTCAGCAGCAAGTTGCTCAACAGAATCAGACAAATGCTTATCCTCCATTGAAGAAAAAAAAATCCTCCTACGGCCCCCAGAGGAAAAAATAAATAAAAAATTCTGACACTTTTTTTTTTTTAACTGTTCTTTCCTTCTTTAGAGTACCCTAGAATCTACAGTCTGGCCAGCGATTCTTTTATGATTCGGTAACCGAGGAGGATAGCAGGAAAAATAGGCTAGGCAACCAGACACCCAGAGAGGTTGGTAACTTAGCAGATTGCAGACCCCTGAACTGACAGCACAACTAGAAATAGATGTGGGATGTACCTGCGATGACCTAGACGCCTCGTCACAGCCAAAGAGTTAAATAAGCCTAAAGAGAGAAAGGGGAAAGCTAACTGCCCCGGAGTAGAGCCCCAAATAAATAGATAGCCCCCAAACATATATTATCGGTGAGTCAGATGAAGCACAAACACAGACAGAAAATAGTGTAAGCAAATGCTGGGGCCCAAACTGTCTAGATAGTATCTTTTCTGTTCTGTTCTATCTGCAATCCTGCAAAAACCCTAAGAAAAATTCCAACACGTCTGATATGCAAAAATATTGAGGTCACACGACCTCTCCCTGCTAAATCAGAACTCTGGTGTGAACTGGACGCAAACAACAGATACTGAAATAACAGAGAACTAGAAATGCATAAGCTGTGGCAAATGAGAACAGAGTCCTGCACACAGGGGACCTGGCTGCACTAACTCCAGCAAGGCAGAAACCTGAGAAAAGCATTAGGGTAAACAAATGCCACAGAAATAAACAGCAAAATAACTTATCTGAAAGATGCAGGACACAGCATGGAGCAAGCAGACTTCCAAATGGCTCAGGAAGAAAACAATCACCGGCAAGAATCATGGGAAAGCTGCTCACTTAAATCTCCCCAGTCAGTAGCACCTGATTTCCAATCATCCCCGTCAGGTGGGAGACTTCTGTTAGCCAGGGCAGCTTCATTACCAACAACAACCACCAGAAGGAGCCCAAACTCAGAAATCAGATTAAAAGTGTTCACAACAACTCTCTATGGAGAGTCATTGAAAAAAAATTGAGGAAAATTGGACTAAAAACTTTTTAATTGATCAATGTCATCAAACATAAATCTAAAAATATTAGGTATTTTATATAATAATAATAACAACATAATGTAACTATTCCATGGTGTTCACAATTCAAAGGTTACAGGTACAATGTCAGACATCGGAAAGTAACACATAGTTCAATTCCTACAAGAGGATGTGATGACTCTGCTCAAACATGTACAACCCATAAGTAAAATGTTGGACACAAAAGGTAATAAGTGTTTGAGTATAAGGTGTGGCCACTGGCCCGTATCTGTATGTACTGAATTTTATCAGATCACAAAATGCATAGTTAAGTTTGATAAAAAATTCAATAAACCTAAAAGTTTTTTAATTTTTTTATTTTAATTAGCAATAGGATAAGGGATAAGGGAGGGGTAAAACTAGGAACAAAATCAATAGACACAATCATAGTCAGGGAGTCAGCCGGGGTCAGATACTAGGTGATGAGTAAAAGCCCGGTCAGGCGAGCAGTAGGATTACCGCAGAGCCTGGTGACAAAGGTGATACCGAAACATGTCCGGGTCTAGATGTAAGAGTCAGAAGGACACAGGTAGATGGTGAAGGTCCTTCTATTCAGGTCCAGCAGTGATGATGATCTGCTGGACTTCAGGGGGCTGGATGCTTAGGTTTCCCATCTTTCAGATGGTTCTAGGGCAGCAGTAACAACAAGCAAATGCTCGAGCAGCCCTGGATAATCCACGCCGGCAGGATGATAAGATCCGGCGGAAGATGGAACCTATGAGAAGAGAAGTAAATATAATGTAAGTGATGGGACTCCATATGACATGATACTACTGTGCGGTCACTGTGGCCAGACGGCAGAGGATATTATCACACAGAGGTCAGAGATCATTGTCAGTCATCATACATGTGATAATCCCATCACAGACAGATGACATCTGCTCCACACGAATGATTCTCACTGACATTACAACATGGAGCTGATTCTCACACTTACCTAGTCTCTTTTTCCCCTTTTCTCCAGTTTCTGATTTTTCTTCTTCTTTAATTAAATTCATTTCAGATATTCTTTCCGTCTGAGCTGGAAATTCTGATTAGAAAGTAAAAAAAAACCTCAGTAATGACATATCCTAATGGGATCTGCTTTGTCTCCTGTATATAGTAGGATTGTTCTAGTCCTGTCTCCTATAGTCCTGATAATCTTGTATTATATCATAATAAGACAGAATAAATCCTATATAATGTACATAATCCCATCTGAGGGGCATTACATGTGTCACTGATATAGAGCAGTAAGCGCCCTGTGTGCCGCCATGTGGTGCATCACTGATGAGCGATATTCTATTATAGGAGATGATGTCGCCCTATGATGATGTAGGTTATTAGACGCTACAACGTATCTCACAGAATTCATGAAAAAATCTACAAAATTAGGGAAATAGAGATACAGTATGGGCTCATGGACAACATAATTGTGATCCATGAATCAAGAATAACATAGGAGACCTATTACAGAAAAACCAAGTGGAAATATTTGAGCCTTGAAGTCAACATTCCCATTGTTGGTGTTGCAGACATGGACATACCTGACAGTTGGGACAAGGATGGCAAGATGATAGTAGCGTTGTCTCTAGCGTCGTCTCTATCAGATATGGGGACAGATTCTTTCTGCCTGTTTGGAAGAAGAAAAACACGTGAATCACAAGGAAACACAGTATAAAAGGGGTTGTCTCACTATAAGAACACCGTCTAAGGCCTAATAGGACATATGACTGCCATAGTGGGGAAGGTCTAATGCTCAAAACTAACTTTTATAGAGGGGAGTGGAAAACAACTACCAAGAATGTCTGGCATGTAATACTACATCTCTTCTACAGAGTGGGGGCAGCATTAAAGATGCATGACCGGCCTCGATCATGGGCTGCTATCACCAGCACTTTCTAAGGACAAAAGCACAATGACCGCTAACTATGGGGCGGAGGATGCTGTATGTGATATTATGGCATTTCTGTCCTATAATTGGTGTTGTGCACATATATCAGCCTGGAGTTCCCAGTAATGACCCCATAATCTACTCACATTTCTGAGCTGTCAGTGTTGGATGTTGGGGTACACTCTGGAGGGGACTTGGGATCCTCATCGTTCATCATCCCGTTAGTGGTGGTATAGAGCTACATGCAGAAGAAACAAGATATAAAATCATTTGATGTTTACTTTTAAGGGTCTTTTTATGCATATTTGGATTTATCAATCACATACTTACTTTAGAAAGCCTTTCAGATGATGATGTAAAATTTTGAAAGTCAAACAACTCATTGTCCTCACTTGCGCCCTTCTCATCCTCTGAGACCAGATGTTTTTTCATATTATAATGGTCTATAAGACATAGACAATGAAGTGCTATTAGAGGTTGTCAGTATAACACAGTCACCATTTATCATTAATATTAATGGGAGCCGATTATCACATAATATGGAAGACAAGACAAGCAGACACTAAGTCTAGATGACGACTTTTCTACTTACTGGTAAAAAATAAACTGGTGTCCACATCTGATGCAAGCTGAGGAACGTACACCGGCTTTTGATTTAGAAGGTTATCAAAGTCTAAATCTCTAAGGAATGCATGACCCTTGATCTCAAATGCACCTCCTGGATAAAGAAAAACAAAAGTGATGGGCACATTGTCAGAGACAGCTCAATACGAGCAAATTAAGGGAAGTGCTTAATCGAGTAGGCTGGGACCATCTCATGAAAACTGGGGATTCTGACCATAAGTGGGGCATGTTTAAGGATATCCTACTAGAATCCTGTAGAAAAGTAATACCCTCTAATAATAAAATGTCCAGGAATAAAAATAAACCATTGTGGATAAATAAGACACTCCAAAGTTTAATCAGACTAAAACAAAGGGCATTCAAAATCTTGAAAGCCGAGAAAACTGAAATACCATTTCAGGAGTATAAAGATCTAAGTAAGAAATGTTGAAAAGAAATCAAGCTGGCAAAGTTATCCACAGAGAAACAAATTGCCAGTGACATTAGAATAAATCCCTAAAATGTTATAAATATATCAATGCCAAAAAGGAAAAAAAAAAGATGGTATAGGTCCCTTAAAAGACAATAATAAGATAATAATAGAGGACAAAGAAAAGGCTGAGATATTAAACAGGCACTTTTCATCCATGATCACCAATGAACTACCTGTTCCAGGGATCATTCAACAAGGCAAAAATCAAAGGTCACCACCGGAAATAACACAAGAAGAAGTATGCCTGCGTCTGAGCAAATTAAACATTGACAAATCTCCTGGCATTCATCCACGGATCCTGAGGGAATTGAGCTCAGTAATTGACAGACCCCTGTATCTTATATTCTTATCCTCTCTTGTAACTGGGGTGGTGCCACAGGATTGGAGGATGGCTGAAGTGGTACCGATATTTAAGAAATATAAGACTGACATCAGTAGTGTGCAAAATTTATGAGGACACTATAAGAGATGACCTGCAGAAATATATATTGTAGCTAATAATATAATAACTGACAAACAGCATGGATTCATTAAAGATAGGTTGTGTCTAACTAACATGCTGGGTTTCTATGAGGAGGTACGGGCAAATCTGGATATTGGTAATGCAGCTGATGTGATTTATCTGAACTTTGCAAAGGCTTTTGATACTGTTCCACATAACAGCCTTATAGTGAAGCTCCATAAGCAGGGACTGGGGGAAACTATATGCAGATGGGTAAGGAATTGGCTAAATGACAGGAAACAAAGAGTCGTCATAAATGGTACATTTTGTAAATGGGATATAGCCAGCAGTGGGGACCACAGGGATCTGTACTGGGAGCAGTGGGGACCATATGGATCTGTACTGGGAGCAGTGGGGACCGCAGGGATCTATACTGGAAGCAGTGGGGACCGCAGGGACCTGTACTGGGAGCAGTGGGGTACCGCAGGGATCTGTACTGAGAGCAATGGGGTACAGCAGGGATCTGTACTGGGAGCAGTGGGGTACCACAGGAATCTAAATTGGGAGCAGTGGGGTACCGCAGGGATCAGTACTGGGAGCAGTGGGGTACCGCAGAGGTCTGTACTGGGAGCAGTGGGGTATTGCAGGAATCTGTACTGGGAGCAGTGGGGACCACAGGGATCTGTACTGGGAGCAGTGGGGTACTGCAGTAATCTGTACTGGAAGCAGTGGGGACCACAGGGATCTGTACTGGGAGCAGTGTGGTACCGCAGGGATCTGTGCTTGGACCGATTCTTTTTAACCTCTTTATTAATGACCTTTTTGATGGGATTGAGAGGAAAGTGTCAGTCTTATTCGTTACTGACAACACCAAACTATGTAGGATACTAAAATTTTGCAAAACGATCTGGATAAGTCATCTGAATGAGCAAACACTTGGAAAATGAGGTTTAATGTAGATAAATGTAGAGTAATGCACCTAGGACGGAGTAAACCTATTGCTACATATACATAAAATGGGAGAATATTTGGGACTACAGAACAGGAGAAGGACTTGGATATTCTGGTTACAGTTAAGCTGAACAGCAGCACTCAATATCAAGCAGCAGCTGCAAAAGCAAAGATTTTAGGATGTATAAAAAGAGATAAAATCCTACAGCCTGCAATGACCCTGCTGCCTCCTCACCACTACCGGAGTTATTGCCTCAACCAACACCGGAACTGCTGCAACCCCCGACCTACTGTCTCCTGCCTCACAATCCTGTAGAATGTAAGCCCGAAAGGGCAGGGTCCTCTCCCCTCTGTATCAGTCTGTCATTGTTAGTTTGTTTACTGTAAGTGATACCTGTAATTTGTATGTAACCCCTTTCTCATGTACAGCACCATGGAATCAATGGTGCTATAGAAATAAATATTAATAATAATAATAATAATAAAATCCAGCGATCCCAATGTATTGTTACTCTTCCATAAATCACTTGTGAGGCCACATCTAGAATATGGGATCCAGCTTTGGGCTCCACATTTAAAAAAGAATATTCAGAAATTAGAGATAGCTCAAAGGTGGGCAACTAGATTATTACAAGGGATGGAAGGCCTCTCATATGATGAGAGATTGGAAAAGTTGGGCTTGTGTGGCACCCCAGGAGTTTGGTTGCCACAGTGACCTTGCCTCCCTCCAGGGGGGAGCGATGTCATGCCTGAAAGCAAGGAAGGATCCCTTAACAGGTAACACAGCATGCAACACCTTTTCTTACTCCAGACCAGAAGGAGGAGCTCTAACACCTGATTTTCAGGAGAGCTTCTCTGGAATATTCTGGCTGGGGGAGGAGTTAGGAGTCTGGCTGGAGGGACGAGAGAGGACAGACATGGTACAACAAGCTGGGGACAGAGGGGCTATAGAGAGCTCACCCCCAGGTCTGAGTGCCAGAAACCGGACCCCCGTAGTCCGAGGCTGGGAGGGTGAAGTACCGTATATACTCGTGTATAAGCCGAGATTTTCAGCACCTTTTTTTGTGCTGAAAATGCCCCCTCGGCTTATACACGAGTCATAGGGCAGAAACCAGCGGGGGAGGGGATGCGGCGGCAGGAGCCGGTGGCTGGGACATCATACTCACCCTCCCCGTGCCATCGCTGAACGTCCCTGCAATCCTGCGTTCTCCCGGCTTCCTGCAGCTCTCCAGCGCTGAGCGATGACGTAATACCCGCTCATTAAGGTCATGTAATATGGACGCGACGCCACTCCCATGGGCGTGGCCTCCATATTCATGGCCTTAATGAGCGGTATTACGTCACCGCTCAGCGCTGGAGAGCTGCAGCAAGCCGGGTACAACGCAGGATTGCCGGCCGGGACGTTCAGCGATGGCACGGGGAGGGTGAGTATGATGGAGGAGGATGGGGGGAGCATGGAGGAGGACAAGGAGCACGGAGCAGGACGGGGGGGAGGACGGAGAGCACGGAGCAGAACGGGGGGAGGACGGAGAGCACGGAGCAGAATGGGGGGAGGACGGAGAGCACGGAGCAGGACGGGGGGAGGACGGAGAGCACGGAGCAGAACGGGGGGAGGACGGAGAGCACGGAGCAGGACGGGGGGAGGACGGAGAGCACGGAGCAGAACGGGGAGAGAACGGAGAGCACGAAGCAGAACGGGGGGAGGACGGAGAGCACGGAGCAGGACCGAGTGGGCACAGAGGAGAATGAGGGAGTGCAGAGCTGGATGGGGGAGCACGGAGCAGGACGGGGGAGGATGGAAAGCACGGAGCAGGACCGGATAATGGAGCAGGAGGAGGGGAGCACAGAGGAGAATGGGGGCGCACAGAGCTGGATGGGGGAGCACAGAGCAGGACGGCAACTTATACACCCGGCTTATACGCGAGTCAATAAGTTTTCCAAGTTTTTTGTGGCAAAATTAGGGGGGTCGGCTTATACACGCGTCGGCTTATACATGAGTATATAAGGTAAATTCCCAGCAGCAGAATCCGGAGGGCAGAGGACGGCAGGTCCTCTGTCCCAATTAAGACCCTTCTACAAAGCAGCAGCACATGTGAGCCGGAGACTCCATAGATGAGTGATTCCTGAAACAGGTTACAGCTGCCTGTTATGAGAGTGAAGTTCTACTTAAACAAGAGACAGAGAGAGAGAGGAACTTGGACGGAGCTTATAGCAGCCAGTGCCTCAGAGAACAGCACTAGAAAGGAGACCTCACATCCCACCTGAAATAAGGGGATTCCAAATTGCTTTCAGGCTGACCGACTTCAGCACCATCTGTACTCAATGCCCTGGATACTTTGCCTGCAAAAACTGTAAGTAAAGCTTTGGAAACTGCATCTGTGTCTTCTCAAGTCCTTCCTGTAGCACACACTCCACTCTGCTACATCTTCCAGCACCATTACTTCCTATACCATCTCACTGCCCTGAGACAAGCTTCTCTTGTTGGGAGCTATTTCAATTCTGCTGCATCACACCATCAGTCTCAGAGGAACTGCACTGCATCGCTGGTCATCTCTGACCAGATACCACAAGTGGCGTCACGAATACCTTACTACAAACTCTAACATCCCCTGTAAATATTCCCCTTTCATTGGACGCCCAGGGCCACAGACCGGGTCACTGCCGCTGTGACACATCCCTTCAATACACCGGTCTGGTACCGAGTATCCCTTCCCTGGCGGGCGATCCACTTGTTTTCCTTAGGAAAAAAGACACCTCAGAGGACATCTCATTTATATGTATAAATGTATGTGTGGTCAGTACAGAGGACTGGCGCATGTCTTATTCCTTCCAAGGACCATATTAAGGACCAGGGAGCACTCATTACGGGTGGAAGAAAGGCAATTCCAGCAGATAAATAGGAAAGAGTTCTTTACAGTTAGAACAGTCAGACTGTGAAATGCCGACCACAAGAGGTAGTAATGGCTGACACTATAACAGCTTTTGAAAAAGAGCTGGAAGATTTCCTTCTTGTGGGTTATAGGTAATTTAGTGACAAAATGAACAATTGGTGGAAAAAAGGGAGAACTTGATGGACTGAGGTCTTTTTTCAACCTTTGTAACTATATAACTATATCTGAACAGTTTATCTTAATCTGAACTAATTATGTAACCGAGCAGACATGTAGGAAATAGACTGAAAATCCTAGTATGGATAACTATTAATGGAGAAGCTGACAGAGAAGAGCTGATCCTCATGGACATCAGCTATATGTCCTCGGCTAATAAGGCAAGATTACTATTATTATATGTTACCTGTCCCAAGTCTATCCACAGGATTTGTTCTGAGCAGCTGAGTGATGAGGTCCTGAACAACATGGGGAGGAGTGTAATGAGGATCCCATATTATATCTCCTGTTATATAGAAAATTACAGAACATAAAACCTCTTTACTGGACTGTAAGATGAAGCAAAGGAAGTAACTAAACCAAGATAACCAGTCAAAGCAATGATCAGATTATTCTACTTACCAGTGATCGCATTTTTATAAAGCTGAGATATGGAACCATAATAAAATGGTGTATATCCCATGAGAAATTCATATAATATGATGCCCATTGACCACCAGTCAACAGGTCTTCCATAGCCATTCTCCAGGATGACCTCAGGGGCTATGTAATGCGGGGTGCCCCAGAACTAGAAACCAACAGAAGATAGAGATGAGAATCAATGAAACAATTATTATGATAAGTTCTAGACATAAAAACAGAACGACAGAAGATAAAATATCAGTGAAAAAGCTCTCTAAAAATGAAGAACGTAGGGAAGAGAAAATAGAGTTATGAGATTTATGCAGAACAAGCTAAGTTCCTGTAGGCAATGCTGACCTCTTCGTCCAGGAACTCACTGGAGATGTCCTCTGCTGATTGCTGGTAGATGTTGGTGTGTGGTATCATTACACCAAGTTTTGAAAGTCCAAAGTCGGTAACTTTAATATGTCCAGAAGATGTTATCAGGAGGCTGTGAAAGAGAAGATGATTTTAGCTTCATAGACCTTGAGATAATAAAGGATAACTTTCCTCTCTTTGTTATACTACAGGTATTCACTTACTTATCCGGCTTCAGGTCCCTGTGCACCACACCGTAACTATGCAGGTATTCCACAGCAAGGACTGCTTCTGCAAAGTACAAGCGGGCCAACGGGACAGGGAAATAACCCTGGTGTTTAGGAGGGTCCTACAGTCGCCACCTATAGAAGAAAGGAAATATGACTGGTGAGGGGTTTATACAACAGGTCACCATGATGTATGATGAGAAGTGAGCGGAAACATTGGGGCAGGAGACAATATATAAAGATATAATGTACTGTATACTGCACAAATGAATTAGTCTGAAGTCATGGTGAAATGTCATCTATGTAACTAATGACATAAAGTGATGTCACGTATCATCTACAGCTGGAGATACTGATGTTCTCAGTGTGGACATACAGGGAGATCACACACATCAATGACTTTCTGGACACCATGGTAATAGATAACCTATAGTAAATGCTGTGTGGGATATAACCGTCCACGGGACAAGTCCTAATGATATGAAAGGTGATAAGATGTCAGCAGACATGGGCTGAATATAATTCAATGTACGTGTCCTACCTCCTACATACTCCATGACCATACACAGGTGAGATTTAGTAGGGAATGAGCAGAGCATGGAGACCACAAAGGGACAATCTGCGAATGTTAGGATGTCCCTCTCGATAAAGGCACTTTCCACTTTCTGTGGAGTATCCAGGTTCCTCTTGGCCATTTTCTTCATAGCGAAGATCTCTTGTGATTCTTTATGGCGCACTAAGTAGACGGCCCTGGAGAGAAGGAGAATCCATGGTTTATAATGATCACTTATTAACAGTCTGTATATACAAGTCATTACATGATCTTCTGTACTAATGTTTGATACCAGCAGTCCGGCCATCACTAGAAAACCACATCTAGAAATACATAAAAGAGCTCTACATAGATCACCTATGGGAGGTCTGCACAATGCCACGTCTGCCGGACCCTCACCCAGGTCACAATATAGATGAGAGAATCTACTGACATTCATCTTGGGCAGATTCCCTATAACTGACCAGTAAATACGATTCAGTCCAAATGTAAATTGGTCTAAATTGAAAATGCTCTAATTGACGTAGCAAGATGGGTTTTAGGCTTTCTCCCCAGCCCAAGGCAGAATAAATGGAGGGGAGGGAAGAAGTTAAAATATAATTAAACACATTACACCCACTTATCCTCATCATTCCCTGTCCATCACTGCAGTCCTCCGTCCTCTGTGCCAGTCTTTGGCTGTTCTCCCTTCTGCTGCTGAGGCCAGTGATTGGACTCACATGGTCATGGTGGAGGGTGGGGGTGCGGATGTCATTGGCGTCAGTATCATGTCACCCCTCAAGTGACCATGTGCAGCCAATCACTATTATCAGCTCCTTAATAGGGTCCTGAAAAATCCGAAGATCGGTGCAGAGGACGGGGAAGCTGTGGTGGAGGCGGCAGCATAAAAACAGATGAGGTCTAGGACCAGGGAGTGTAATGTATCATATTATATCAGCCCTTTCCTTACAGACTGATTTGTTACAGATCTGGTCGCTCAGCTGTACAGTCATGGCCAAAAGTTTTGAGAATGACACAAATATTAATTTTTACAAAGTCTACTGCTTCACTTTTTCTAATGGCAATTTGCATATACTCCAGAATGTTATAAAGAGTGATCAGCTTAACAGCAATTACTTGCAAAGTCAATATTTGGCTAGAAAATGAACTTTATCCCCCAAAACACATTTCAACATCATTGCTGCCCTGCCTTAAAAGTACCAGCTAACCTCTTTTCAGTGATTGCTCCATTAACACAGGTGTGGGTGTTGATGAGGACATGGCTGGAGATCAGTCTGTCATGATTAAGTAAGAATGACACCACTGGACACTTTAAAAGGAGGCTGGTGCTTGGCATCATTGTTTCTCTTCTGTTAACCATGGTTATCTCTAAAGAAACACGTGCAGTCATCATTGCAATGCACAAAAATGGCCTAACAGGGAAGAGTATCGCAGCTAGAAAGATTGCACCTCAGTCAACAATCTATCGCATCATCAAGAACTTCAAGGAGAGAGGTTCCATTGTTGCCAAAAAGACTCCAGGGCGCCCAAGAAAGTCCAGCAAGCGCCAGGACCGTCTCTTAAAAGTGTTTCAGCTGCGGGATCGGGCTACCAGCAGTGCAGAGTTTGCTCAGGAATGGCAGCAGGCAGGTGTGAGTGCATCTGCACGCACTGTGAGGCGGAGACTCTTGGAGCAAGGCCTGGTCTCAAGGAGGGCACAAAGAAGCCACTTCTCTCCAGAAAAAACATCATGGACAGACTGATATTCTGCAAAAGGTACAGGCAGTGGACTGCTGAGGACTGGGGTAAAGTTATTTTCTCTGATGAATCCCCTTTTCGATTGTTTGGGACATCAGGAAAACGCCTCATTCGGAGAAGACAAGGTGAGCGCTACCACCGTCTTGTCTCATGCCAACTGTTAAGCATCCTGAAACCATTCATGTGTGGGGTTGCTTCTCAGCCAAGGGAATTGGCTCTCTCACAGTCTTGCCTAAAAACACAGCCATGAATAAAGAATGGTACCAGAATGTCCTCCAAGAGCAACTTCTCCCAACCCTCCAAGAGCAGTTTGGGATCAACAATGCCTTTTCCAGCATGATGGAGCACCTTGCCATAAAGCAAAGGTGATAACTAAATGGCTCAGGGAACAAAACATAGAGATTTTGGGTCCATGGCCTGGAAACTCCCCAGATCTTAATCCCATTGAGAACTTGTGGTCAGTCATCAAGAGACGGGTGGACAAACAAAAACCTAAAAATTCTGACAAAATGAAAGCATTGATTGTGCAAGAATGGACTGCTATCAGTCAGGATTTGGTCCAGAAGTTGATTGAGAGCATGCCAGGGAGAATTGCAGAGGTCCTGAAGAAGAAGGGTCAACACTGCAAATATTGACTTGCTGTATTAACTCATTCTAACTGTCAATATAAGCTTTTGTTACTCATATGTTTGCAATTATATTTCTGTCTGTGATAAAAACATCTGTCAAACACACATAAAAACCAGAGGGCAGCAGATCATGTGAAAATATAATATTTGTGTCATTCTCAAAACTTTTGGCCATGACTGTATATAACTGAGCTGAATAGTGACATTGAGATGTGGACAGTGATGGGGACTCTGATCGTTTCCCTATGACAACACTGAATGGCAGAGCACAGAGGCAGAAGCATTGTCATGGGGAACCCTAAGAAATGGGAATTATGGAAACAGAAATCTCACCCAAAAGATCCGCTGCTGATCAGTTTAGATGTCTCATAGTCGCTCATGCGCGGCTTTCCTGCCGGGATCAATGATCTGATCAAGTCCTGAAAAAGAATAAGAAATAATACTAAGATATAAAAGCTGCAGAAAAGCTTCTCAGGATGTAAAAACTTCTCCATTATTTCCCAGCTGATTTACACTGATCCGATGTAGGGAACGATACAAGCCGGACGCTCCGCAGACACAGATGTAATATATACCAGTATTATTGTAATGTACTGGATAATATGGGAGATTACACAGGGGAGAACTATGTATTCTGAGAGCAGCATGATTTAGGAGCAGAGACCCTGATTCCAGCGATGTTACTTAATAGGCTATATGATTAATAAAATCAATGTTTTATCAGCAGGAGATTATCACTGGAGGACTATGTGTCTCGAGCCATGTAATCCAATTGCTCTGTAAACCCTCCACCACCACTGAATAGCTGATTTCTGCCTATGCACAGTGTACACAGAACGCTGCCAATGAGTGGTGAGTGCGGGGTTATACAAGGCTCACGATTCAGACCTCTGCTAGATCTGCAGCATAGAAAACTGTGATTTTATCACATCTGCTGCATCCAGTAAAGTAAGTGAAATATCGTTGGAATCAGGGTCTCTGTCCCTACATCATGCCGCTCTCTGATCAAATAGCATAAACCTGATGACAGATTCTATTTAATATAAATGCTATTATCTAACACCATAGTGTCATAGACGTTATATGAGGGATAGTTCTGAATGGGTCACTCACACCCCATGATCTGGTGATATACAGACACCCCCTATATCTCCACAATCCCACATTAATGTTCTGTATAAAGGACTTATACACATTTCTGTAATGATGTCTCAGGTGCAGCATTTACAAGTAGGAAGACTCTGATAGAGCGAGATAGAAGGGAAAATACAGACTTCCCCTCACTGAGCTGCGACTACATCAGCAGAATACAGACTGTCCTCACAGACGAGAGAACAGCACAGACAGGCAGCCATAAAACCTCCTGTGCCTGCCGAAGACTGACAGGGAGGCCTGTAAGATCTAACACTAGATCTTCTGATCTCTGACTGGTGATCTGGTGAAGATCAGAAAACAAGGACATGTGATAGAGAAGACGATGGCTCCTTACCGGGCGTTCCAATGAGCAGGTCGGACGTTCTAGCACACACAGGATTTTTTCGGCCAGGTCTTTAATAAAAGCCAAATCTTCAATTTGAGATTTTTTTTCAGCCTATAAAGAAGAAAAGAAACAAAAAGGAAAACTCTCAAATGAGAAAAGACACAATGGAGGCGGCCATTGTATGTGTCATCTGCTCCTCTCTGCAGATACAATGACTCCATATCTAGGGACTCGTCATGTTTTATATTGGAGGAAAGAAGAAGCTTCTATCCCACCATTATTATCTATGATTATGGAGAAGTTTTGTGCGGAGCGTCGGCCATTTACCTGGTGTAGTAATGTCCTGATGTTGTGACGTAAATCGGTCAGATACTCTGACGTTAGTTGATCTAGTCGGTGTTTGGTCAGGCAATCCATTACTAGCTGCACCACCAGCCGGTGAGTGAAGCTGAGGACGCCATCAGATGGTGGAAGCACAATGTCAGGGCGATTATTGATAACAATCTCCCACAGAGCTTGTACCTGAAAATTCTGCAAAAGTAATTCAGCCATAGTGAAAAATTGCAAATGCTCTCAGTCACTATAGAACCATAAATGGCGCCGATGACCCTGTGTACATTCTAGAAGTAGGGACCGTGAGCTGTGAGGTCATAATGACAGAGAATCACCAGTGAGGTCATCACGGACTCTTGTGATAGAATGTTCAAGGATCAGCTCTGCACAAATGCAGTGGGGAAAATATGTGTTTGACACACTGACAACTTTGCAAGTTTTCCCACCCACAAAGAATGGAGAGATCTGTAATTTTTATCATAGGTACAATTCAACTGTGAGAGACAGAATCTAAAAATAAAAATAAAAAAAATCACATTACATGATTTTTAAATAATTAAATTGCATTTTATTGCATGACATAAGTATTTGATCACCTACCAACCAGCAAGTATTCTGGCTCTCCCAGACCTGCTAGTTTTTCTTTAACCCTTTAGTGACAGAGCCAATTTGGTACTTAATGACCAAGCCAATTTTCACATTTCTGACCACTGTCATTTTATGAGGTTATAGCTTTGGAACGCTTTAACGTTTCCCATTGATTCTGAGATTGTTTTTTCGTGACATATTGTACTTCATGTCAGTGGTAAAATTTGTTCGATATAACTTGCGTTTTTTATGAAAAAAATGGAAAATTGGCAAAAATTTTGAACATTTTGCAATTTTCAAACTTTTAGGGCCTGTGCACACATTGCAGATTTGCCTCTGGATTTTTACCGCACCTCTTGGCAGAAAACGCAGGCGTGGTTTTGACGTGGTTTTTGGCGCGGTTTTTCATGCTTTTTCTCATGCGTTTTGTATGCGGTTTTGACAGCTAAATAAAGATATGTTGTTTAACAAAAAAAAAAGATTTGTGATGTCATTTCTTGTCCAACCTCCTCTTTTACATTTGTCCAACCCACACTCCATTACACACACACAGATAGAGATAGATGATAGATAGATAGATAGATAGATAGATAGATAGATAGATAGATAGATAGATAGATATAGATAGATAGATAGATAGAATAAATAACATAGATAGATAGATAATAGATAGTTAGAAATATATATAGAAAGATAGATTTATAGATAGACAGAAAGATATATAGGTAGATAGATAGATGATAGATAAAATGGTAAATAAATAGTTAAAGACCCACGCGCCACACACACACAAATCTTAACGCAATATAGTTAATAAAAAAAAATAGGAAAAAAAATGGCGTGGGCTCCTGCGCAATTTTCTGCGCCAGAGGGGGAAAGCCGACAGCCGGGGACAATATTTCTAGCCTGGGAACGGGTTAATACCCATGGATCTTCCCAGGCTATGAATATCAGCCCGCAGCTAGCCTTCACTGGCTATTAAAATAGGGGGACCCGCTACAGGGGAGTCGGAAGAGAGGGGCTAAGTGCTGGAATTGGCACATCGTACAGATGCGTCAACTCTGGGGCGGCTGTGTGCTGGTATTTTTAGCCAGGGGGGGCGCCAGTATCCATGGCCCCTTCCTAGGCTATGAATATCAGCCCGCAGCTATCTGCCTAGCCTTTCTGGCTATAAATTATAGGGGGACCCCATGTCATTTTGTTTGGGGGGGTCCCCCTATTTTAATAGCCAGTAAAGGCTAGCTGCGGGCTGATATTCATAGCCTGGGAAGATCCATGGGTATTAACCACTTCCCAGGCTAGAAATATTGGCCCCGGCTGTCGGCTTTCCCCCTCTGGCGCAGAAAATTGCGCGGGAGCCCACGCCATTTTTTTTCCTATTTTTTTTTTATTAACCCCTTCCCGACCTGTGACGCCATGTAGGCGTCATGAAAGTCAGTGCCAATCCGACCCATGACGCCTATGTGGCGTCATGAAAGGATCGCGTTCCTGCGGGCCGGGTGACCGGTGTCACTGAAAGGTTACCCGACCCGCAGGCACAGGACCCTTTGTGCTTCACCACAGGGGGGTTGGCTTAACCCCCCCGTGGCCACGATCGCTCTGATTGGCTGTTAAAAGTGAAACAGCCAATCAGAGCAATCTGTAATATTTCACCAATGAAATTGGTGAAATATTACAATCCAGCCATGGCCGATGCTGCAATAGCATCGGCCATGGCTGGAGACTGAGAACCGACCTCCCCCCACACCATGTCACGGCGGTGATCGGTCGCCGCCACCGATTTCATGGCAGCGATCGGTCACCGCCGTCACTAACAGCTCCCCTCGTCCTGGCCTCCGCTGCCCCACCTTCCGATCCCCCCCTCACCTTCCGACCCCCATACTCACCTCTCCCGGGCCACCGATGTCCCTGGATCCGTCCCGGCGGCTGCCCGGGATTTTTCATGGGCGCCGCCATCTTGGAAAATGGCAGGCGCATGCGCAGTGCGCCCGCCGGCCGGCGCATGCGCAGTGCGCCCTGAAGAGTCCAGAAATTTATTTTGATCACTGTGATAAACTGTCACAGTGATCAAAATAAAAAAAAAAGTAAGTGAACCCCCCCCGTCATAGGTAGGGTCAAATAATAAAATAAAGATTTTTTTTTTCTCCTATTAGGCTCTGCACACGTTGCGGATTTTGCTGCGGATCAGCAGCGGATTTTGCTGCGGATCAGCAGCGGATTTTGCTGCGGATCCGCAGCGGATTTTGCTGTGAATCCGCAGTGGATTTTGCTGTGGATCAGCAGCGGATTTTGCTGCGGATCAGCAGCGGATTTTGCTGCGGATCAGCAGCGGATTTCGCGCTGCGGATCCACAGCAGATCCAGAAACCATGTACAGTACAATGCAAATAAATGGTAAAAAAACGCTGTGCACATGCTGCAGATTTTTCAGCTCGGATTTGCTGCGGTTTTAAATCCGCAGCATGTCAATTCTTTGTGCGGATTCTGCAGCGATTTTACACCTATTCCATTATAGGTGTAAAACCGCAGGGAAAAAACGCACCAAAACCATAGTAAATTGGCGCTAAATACGCAGGTAAAACGCAGGTCATTTTACCTGCGGATTTTAGAAAAATCCGCAAGTGAATCCGCAACGTGTGCACGGGGCCTCAGGGTTAGGCTGGGTTCATATTGCATTATGGCAGTCCGTTAGATGGACTGCGTTTCACCGCGGTGTAACGCAGTCCGTTAACGCTGCCATTCACCCCATTTGTGTGCGCATCGCAACGCATGCCGTGAAGCGGCATGCGTTTGCGACGTGTCGTCATTCAGTGACGGAGCCTTGGACGCAGGCTGCAGCGTCTGGGCTCCGTCACTGCTAACACAGATGAATCATCGCTGATTCCTCTGCACTAGCGGGTATAGCATAACACGATCGCGTTATGCTATACCGTTACCAGCCCGTCAACGCTACGTGTTGAACTGGCTGCTAAAACGCAATATGAACCCAGCCTTAAGGTTAGGGTTAGAACTAGGGTTAGGGTTAGAACTAGGGTAAGGGTTGGAATTAGGGTTAGGGTTGGAATTAGGGTTAGGGTTGGGATTAGGGTTAGGTTTGTGGTTAGGGTTAGAGTTAGGATAAGTGTTAGGGGTGTTTTGGGGTTAGGGTTGGGATTAGGGTTAGGCTTGTGGTTAGGTTTATGGTTAGAGTTGTGGTAGCCATGCTGGTTCAGTATGCCTTCAATTTTGAATAAATCCCCAACAGTGTCACCAGCAAAGCACCCCCACACCATCACACTACCTCCTCCATGCTTCACGGTGGGAACCAGGCTTGTAGAATCCATCCGTTCACCTTTTCTGCGTGCAAAGCAGTAATCAAAGCAAAAAGTGGCTACTTTGAAGAATCTAGAATATAAGACATATTTTCAGTTGTTTCACACTTTTTTGTAAAGTGTAATGTATAATTCCACATGTGTTAATTCATAGTTTTGATGCCTTCAGTGTGATTCTACAATTTTCATAGTCATGAAAATACAGAAAAATCTTTGAATGAGAAGGTGTGTCCAAACTTTTGGTCTGTACTGTATATCGTAGAAATTTTACCACTAACGTGAAGTACAATATGTCACGAGAAAACAGTCTCAGAATCGCGAAGATCCGTTGAAGCGTTCCAGAGTTATAACCTCATAAAGAGACAGTGGTCAGAATTGTAAAAAATTGGCCCAGTCATTAACGTGCAACCACCTTGGGGGTTAAGGGGATAATAATGGCACTTTAAGGGCCTGTGCACACATTGCGGATTTGCCTGCGGATTTTTCCGTGCAGAAACCGCACTTCTTGGCAGAAAATGCAGGCGCGGTTTTGACGCGGTTTTTCATGCTTTTTCTCATGCGGATTTGTATGCGGTTTTGACAGCTAAATAAAGATATGTTGTTTAACAAAAAAAAAGATTTGTGATGTCATTTCTTGTCCAACCTCCTCTTTTACATTTGTCCAACCCACACTCCATTACACACACACAGATAGAGATGATAGAATAATAGATAGATAGATAGTATAGATAGTAGATAGATAGATAGATAGATAGAGTAGATAAGATAGTTAGAAATATATAGAAGATAGATATATAATAGAAGATAATAATAAGTAGATAGATAGATGATAAAAGATCTAGAATATAGTTAATAGACAGTATTAGATAAATGATGGATTTGCATTGATTAGATAATAATAGGAAGTTAACGATATAGATTTAGAAATTATTGAAATAATTAAATGACAGAAAGATATATAGGTAGATAGATAGATGATACACACAAAATCTTAACGCAATATAGTTAACCCCTTCATGACCCAGCTATTTTGACCTAAATGACCTGGCCATTTTTTGCAATTCTGACAGTGTCCTTTATGAGGTAATAACTCAGGAACGCTTCAACGGATCATAGCGATTCTGAGAATGTTTTTTCGTGACATATTGGCTTCATGTTAGTGGTAAATGTAGGTCGATAATTTTTGCGTTTATTTGTGAAAAAAATGGAACTTTGGCCAAAATTTTGAAAATTTTGCAATTTTCAAATTTTGAATTTTTATTCTGTTAAACCAGAGAGTTATGTGATGCAAAATAGTTAATAAATAACATTTCCCACATGTCTACTTTACATCAGCACAATTTTGGGAACAACATTTTTTTTTGTTAGGAAGTTATAAGGGTTAAAAGTTGACCAGTGATTTCTCATTTTTACAGCAAAATTTACAAAACCATTTTTTTTAGGGACCACCTCACATTTGAAGTCACTTTGAGGGGTCTATATGGCAGAAAATACCCAAAAGTGACACCATTATAAAAACTACACCCCTCAAGCTACTCAAAACTACATTCAAGAAGATTATTAACCCTTCAGGTGCTTCACAGGAACTAAAGCAACGTGGAAGGAAAAAATGGACATTTTAATTTTTCCAACAAAATTTTTCTTTTAGCATCAATTTTTTCATTTTTGCATGGGCAACAGGATAAAATGGACCCTAAAATTTGTTGGGCAATTTATCCTGAGTACACAGATACCTCATATGTGGTCATAAACCACTGTTTTGGCGCACGGCAGGGCTCAGAAGGGAAGGAGAGCCATTTGACTTTTTGAATGGAAAATATGCTGGAATATTTACCGGTTGCCATGTCGCATTTGGAGAGTCCCTGTGTGCCTAAACATTGGAGCTCCCCCACAAGTGACCCCATTTTGGAAACTAGACCCCCCAAGGAACTTATCTAGATGCATAGTGAGCACTTTGAAACCCCAGGTCCTTCACAAATTGATCTGTAAAAAAAAAAGTACTTGTTTTTTCACAAAAATTTTCTTTTAGCCTCAGTTTTTTCATTTTCACATGGGCAACAGTATAAATTGGATCCTAAAATTTGTTGGGCAATTTCTCCTGAGTACACCGATACCTCATATGTGGTCATAAACCACTGTTTGGGCGCACGACTGGGCCCAGAAGGGAAGGAGCGCCATTTGACTTTTTGAATGGAAAATTGGCTCCAATCCTTAGCGGACACCATGACGCCTTTGGAGAGCCCCTGTGTGCCTAAACAGTGAAAAAAACCAACATGTGACACCATTTTGGAAACTAGACCCCCAAGGAGCTTATCTAAATGAGTAGTGAGCACTTTGAACCCCCAAGTGCTTCACAGGAGTTTATAAACCCAGAGCAGTGAAAATAATAAAATCATTTTTGTTTCTCAAAAATCATTTTTTAGCCCACTATTTTTTATTTTCCCAAGGGTAACAGGATAAATTGGACCCCAAAAGTTGTTGTTCAGTTTTTCCTGAGTACGCTGGTGCCCCATATGTGGGGGGAAACCTCTGTATGGGCACACGGCAGGGCTCAGAAGGGAAGGAGCGCCATTTGACTTTTTGAATGGAAAATTGCTCAATATTACGGTGCCATGTCAGTTTGGAGAGCCCTGTGTCCTAAACTTGGAGCTCCCCCACAAGTGACCCCATTTTGGAAACTAGACCCCCAAGGAACTTATCTAGATACATAGTGAGCACTTTGAACCCCAGGTCTTCACAAATTGATCACGTAAAAAAAAATACTTTTTTTTTCATCAAAAATGTTATTTAGCCCATTTTTTTATTTTCACATGGGAACAGTATAAATTGGATCCTAAAATTTGTTGCAATTTTCCTAGTACACGATACCTCAATGTGGGTAAAACCACTGTTTGGGCAAAGTCGGGCCGAAGGGATGTAGTGACGCTTTGAGAATGGAAATTGGTCATCTATGGAACTGACGCTTGGAGAGCCCCTGATGTGCCTAAACAGTGAAAAAACCCACAATGTGACACATTTTGAAACTAGACCCCCAAGGAACTTATCTAGATGTGTAGTGAGCACTTTGAACCCCCAAGTGCTTCACAGAGTTTTAATGCAGAGCCGTGAAAATAAAAAATAATTTTTTTCTCAAAAACTCATTTTTTTACCCGCAATTTTTATTTTCACAAGGGTAACAGGAAAATTGGACCACAAAAGTTGTTGTCAGTTTGTCCTGAGTACCTGGTGCCCCATATGTGGGGGGAAACCTCTGTTATGGGCACATGGGAGGGCTCAGAAGGGAAGGAGCGCCATTTGGTGGACTTTGATGGAATTGTTCTAGCGGCGTCATGTTGTTTGGAGAGCCCCTGTATTCCTAACATTGGAGCCCCCACAAGTGACCCATTTTGGAAACTAGACCCCCTAAGGAACTTATCTAGATGTCAGTGAGCACTTTGAACCCCAAGGGCTTTCACAGAAGTTTATAACGCGGCGTGAAAATAAAAATCATTTTTTTTCAAAAAATGATTTTTAGTCCCAATTTTTTTATTTTCCAAGGGTAACAGGAGAAATTAGACCCAAAAGTTGTTGTCCAATTTTCCTAGAGTACGCTGTATCCATGTGGGGGAGAACACTGTATGGGATAGTCATGGGCTCGGAAGGGATGTAGTGACGCTTTGAAATGCCGACTTGATGGAATGGTCTGCGGGCCGCGGCAGAGTCCCTGATGTCCTAAACAGTAGAAACCCCCACAAGTGACCACTATTTTGTAAACTAGACCCTCAAGGAACTTATCTAGATGTGTGGTGAGCACTTGAACCCCCAGGGCTTACAGAAGTTTTAATGCGAGCTGAAAATAAAAAATCAATTTTTTCCCAAAACATGATTTTTTAATCCCCAATTTTTATTTTCACAAGGGTAACAGGAGAAATTGGACCACAAAAGTTGTTGTACAGTTTGTCCTGAGTACACTGGTACCCCATATGTGGGGGGAACCACTGTTTTGGCACATGGGAGAGCTCAGAAGGGAAGGAGCACCATTTTGGAATGCAGACTTGATGGAATGTTCTGCGGGCGTCATGTTGCGTTTGCAGAGCCCCTGATGTGCCTAAACAGTAGAAACCCCCCACAAGTGACCCTATTTTGGAAACTAGACCCCCAAGGAGCTTATCTAGATGTGTAGTGAGCACTTTGAACCCCAAAGGGCTACACAGAAGTTTATAACGCGGGGCATGAAAATAAAAAAATCATATTTTTTACACAAACATGATCTTTTAGTCCCCAATTTTTTTATTTTCCCAAGGGTAACAGGAGAAATTAGACCTCAAAAGTTGTTGTCCAATTTTTCCTGAGTACGCTGATATCCCATATGTGGGAGAAAACTACTGTATAGGCACACTTCGGGGCTCGGAAGGGAAGTAGTGACGTTTTGAAATGCCGACTTGATGGAATGGTCTGCGGGCATCATGTTACGTTTGCAGAGTCCCTGATGTACCTAAACAGTAGAAACTCCCCACAAGTGACCCTATTTTTGAAACTAGACCCGCAAGGAACTTATCTAGATGTGTGGTGAGCACTTTGAACCCCCAAGGGCTACACCTAAGTTTATAATGCCGGGGCATGAAAATAAAAAAAATCATATTTTTTCCACAAGCATGATCTTTTAGTCCCCAATTTTTATTTTCACAAGGGTAACAGGAGAAATTGGACCACAAAAGTTGTTGTACAGTTTGTCCTGAGTACACTGGTACCCATATGTGGGGGGGAACACTGTTTTGGCACATGGGAGAGCTCAGAAGGGAAGGAGCACCATTTTGGAATGCAGACTTGATGGAATGTTCTGCGGGCGTCATGTTGCGTTTGCAGAGCCCCTGATGTGCCTAAACAGTAGAAACCCCCCACAAGTGACCCTATTTTGGAAACTAGACCCCCCAAGGAGCTTATCTAGATGTGTAGTGAGCACTTTGAACCCCAAAGGGCTACACAGAAGTTTATAACGCCGGGGCATGAAAATAAAAAAATCATATTTTTTACACAAACATGATCTTTTAGTCCCCAATTTTTTTATTTTCCCAAGGGTAACAGGAGAAATTAGACCTCAAAAGTTGTTGTCCAATTTTTCCTGAGTACGCTGATATCCCATATGTGGAGAAAACTACTGTATAGGCACACTTCGGGCTCGGAAGGGAAGTAGTGACGTTTTGAAATGCCGACTTGATGGAATGGTCTGCGGGCATCATGTTACGTTTGCAGAGTCCCTGATGTACCTAAACAGTAAAAAACTCCCACAAGTGACCCTATTTTTGAAACTAGACCCGCAAGGAACTTATCTAGATGTGTGGTGAGCACTTTGAACCCCAAGGGCTACACCTAAGTTTATAATGCCGGGGCATGAAAATAAAAAAATCATATTTTTTCCACAAGCATGATCTTTTAGTCCCAATTTTTTTATTTTCCCAAGGGTAACAGGAGAAATTAGACCCCAAAAGTTGTTGTCCAATTTGTCCTGAGTACGCTGATATCCCATATGTGGGAGAAAACTACTGTATGGGCACACGTCGAGGCTCGGAAGGGAAGTAGTGACGTTTTGAAATGCCGACTTGATGGAATGGTTTGCGGGTGTCATGTTACGTTTGCAGAGCCCATGATGTGCCTAAACAGTAGAAACCCCCCCAAGTGACCCCATTTTGGAAATGGTAGTATAGTAGTATAGGAGTTCCACCTTTCGTCAAACTCAATCTGACAGGTCGTCACGCCCCCTATCATTTAATCCGTCTCCTTGTGATTTGATCTGTCTGGGAAATCAGGACTGTTGAATCTGGGAATTTCTATCAAAGTGCTTCATGATTTTATTTGTCTCTATTTATATTTTATCCATCTCCTTGTGGATTTGATCAGTCTGTGGTGTGGGGGAAAGGGGGAAAGGCGAATCTTGATTTTATAAGGCTCTTTTTGTGGGGGCTCTTTTAAGTCCACCAGTAAATGTATGTAAAGGGATTTTCTAGCATGGGATTAAATCCCTATGTGAGTGTGTGCTTCACTTGCTGTAAAGTTATATCTTAGTAGTCTATGTACAGGCTAAAAGGAGTTTATTGTACAGTATTATTCAGTATATAAGAAGTTTTTCCCCATAGAGAATTAAAGAAAAGATAGGATCCATATCTTTTTAGCAAGGCTGCACCAGGGATATGTCCGGACATGCCTAGTAAAGTACAATTGACAGAAGTTCGCATCTTAACATGCTATTTAGATATGGTAATTCACTTGATAGAAATTATGCATAGTAATTAGCACTGTGAGGGGTGAACTTTTTAGAACAAATGCTTTCTGTTCAGAATAATTTAAAATCAAGAGATGGAGGAATTAACACATAGGTGAAAAACTTAGCCCGGACTTTCTGTGAAACCTGTTTCTAGGGGAGAGCTGCCCCAACACGCATGGGCTATACACAATGTATTGTGTATAGACCGGGCATACTCAGCTTAGCCCGGACATGTCAGGGCATGTATTTTTAAAAAAAAGCAATGACGCGGTATTGTAAAACAAGGTTACAAGATTTTATTGTAATAAATAAATACATCTCAAAGACATTTCAAGCATTGAACTAATTGTGACACCAAAATGGCGATACAAATGGCGATACAGTCAGGTTATGGTGTTCTCTCTAGACAGGCGCAAGTTTGGTGAATATTCCAACAGATGTAGTGCGGAGTTTTTAAATTTGATTTTCTCCCAGCAATAAAATTTCTCACAAATGTATCATTACGCGGTTTATCAGCAGAAAAGTTCACCAATATCTTACTGAACGGCATGTTCCAGAGCTGCTGTTGCGGCTGTGGTTCATCAGTGCCCATAGGTGGCTGTATTGGCGTCAAGAATGGCGCTGCGTGGTTCTCGTTGACACGTAGTGGTTGCAGAGGGCTCGTGGTTGTTTTTCTCACGACTTTAGATTTATCTGTGGATGAGATTGTACATGTGTCAATCTGACTTTACAACTATCTTTAAGGAAAGATTCTACATGTAACGGATACGTGCGGAACATCGTGATCCTAGGTGTGACAAGAGTTACATACGTTGTATGTTGTCCCTCTCTTCCTGGGGTTCTGGGAGAGGGACCTCTTCCTGTCAGATGAGGAGGGGTTGATGGAGCGCGTCCCATTTTGGACGCGCTACATTGACGATATCTTCTTCATTTGGCAGGGCACATCCATCGACCTTGTGCAATTTATGTCGTCTTTGAACAACAATGACCGAAATATACACCTTACACTTACTTGGGATCAGTCCAAGATTAATTTCTTGGACGTGACTATTTTGAAGGACTGCTCTGGTTATTACAAACTGATATTTTTCGGAAGGAGACTTCGACTAATACAGTTTTACATGCCACATCTTGTCATCCTTCCCATGTTGTGAGGGCCATCCCTGTGGGGCAATTTCTCCGCTTGCGGCGCATTTGCTCCACTGATTCTGATTTTGAGGTCAGGGCCAAGGAACTGAGATTGCGGTTCCTTGCTAGGGGCTATAGTGGTCGTAATATTAAGAGAGCATATCAAAGGGCCAGACGTACTACACGGGATGTTTTATTGTATGGTACTAAACCATTTAACAATAATTCCAACAACATTCGGTTTATTACCACCTATCATCCTCAACATCTTAAAATGAGAGAGGCTATACAAAAAGCTTGGCCCATTCTCAAAGTTGATCCTGTGATCGGTAAATTTCTCCCAGAGAGACCATCTTTCACCTTTAGGAGAGCCAGAAACCTACGTGATCAACTAACTGCCAGTCATTATCCTGATGTACAGGTGGCCACGTTTCTTGACAGGTTTCCCCCCGTGGCGGGTTGTTCGCCGTGTGGAACTTGTGTGGCTTGTCCCAATGTCGAGCGATGCTCTTCTTTCACTAATTCTGACGGTACTAGAAACTATACCATTAGACAGCGTATCACTTGCACTACCAGATACGTTATCTATTGTGCAAGTTGTCCATGTGGCCTCTTGTATATTGGCCTTACCACCAGACAATTAAAAGTCAGAGTTAGAGAGCATGTGCTTGGCATTGGGGCGGCTTCCACTTGCACTGACGTCTCTACTTTAAAAACTTTACCACGTCATTTCCATCAAATGCATCGGTGTGATGGCTCGCTGTTGAGGGTCAAGGGCATTGATGCCTTACGCATTAATATACGGGGAGGCAATTTGTCAAAGCGGTTGGCACAGGCAGAAACAAAATGGATCTGGCTATTAAAAACTCTATACCCTAGTGGTTTGAATGAAAACATCTCATATGTCCCGTTTTTGTGATCCTCCAGCTCTGTTATCACCACGATCCCATTAACCGCATGTTATTGTTTTTATTTGATTTTAACTTGTTGTATTTTTATTTTAGATTATTTCTCTGTCCTGTTGTTCCGGGGTAGTATTGAATTACTGCACAAGACTTTCAGACGGCCGTGATTCCATCTTCCGTGCACATATGATTATGCGGAGCATTTTGCGTATATTGTTATATTGTTATATTTTTGTTTCTATGTATTAGTATGTTGTGATTTTTGTCTAGTGTATAGATATATTTTATTTCTGTTATATATGTATATACGATCTCTTCATGTTGATGTTGATGTGTCTCATATATAATATATTTTTTGTATATATTGATTTAATCATGCTATGCACATATGTGTATTCTTCGATGATATCTGACGTATGGAGATCTACTTTGTGTACTCATGTTGATATTGATGCGACTTATGCATTTATATGTACATATTGATTGTATTATTATTATGTATTTATGTACATTTGTATACTTCTTTCTTCGACGTATGGAGATTTACATTATATGTGCATTTGTCACATTCGTGTTTATGTTATATATATTTTGTGTTTTTCTATTTTCTCTTTTCTATTTTGTGGGTTTGCGTTATTATATATTTCTTTCGTTTTATTTTGTATTTTTGTGCCTTTTGATTTTTGTTGTTTGTACTATTCCACTTAAATTTGTTTCTGTTCCGCATTATTCTTTATATATTGTAAACAATTTCTGTGTGTAGTGTTTCATGTTGCTTAGTACCCCGGATCCTTTTCAGGTTTGCGCAGGCGCCGGCATTCTGTGTGACGCCGGTGTCACTTCCGGTGACGTCAGACGCCGGAGCACGTGGGGCCTCACGTGCTTCCGGTCATGGCGTCGCCGGGGTGTCCGTGTGCTGATCGCATGGATGTTGTCCTCACCTGCGCGACATCTGAACAGGGTAGGATATATATAGGGCGCTTCTGCTGCCTATCTGACACGCCCCCTGAGGAAGGAGTGAGGATTCACTCCGAAACGCGCGTCGGGGAGGGCTGTTGCGGGCACCTGCAGTGCTTTCTTATCTTGGTAATTTTGCCTTCAGTTAATGTGTTTATTCTGTTGTTACTCTGTCCTGGCTATGTTTAGTACAAGCTGGCAATGCTCTTATACAGTGATTTTCAGCACAGGCTGTTTTTTGTCTATCTATATTTTTTTCTACAGCATACAGCTCGATAATCGTTGCTGTCATGTATAGTGTACAGTTCCTATAGCGTCTTGTGCTTGGGTGCGAGAAACACAGGAGACATAGGTTGAAATGAAATGACTTGTATTACTTCATACAAGCATGCTGAAAAGTTCACACAGTTTGCAGGAACAGCGACATGAGACACAGCAGGCCAGAGTAACTTCAAGCACTACAATAAATCTCCAAAGCAGGTTCAGGATCTCTTCTCTGTACCGTAATTCCTCTGCAAACATGGATTCACCAAACAGCAGGTTTCCAGAGTCCAAAAGTGTTCCAAGGTTCCTCAGTAGGGAATAGCTGGAGTAAGTCCAAGGCTTCCAGGAGTCAGGTCACAGACTGACTGAGGCTTGATTCAGGAGCATTGATTGTTCAGCTGAGGCTGCTTAAGAAGCAAGAGGGAAGAATCAGGGCGGGAACATGAAAACTGGAAACTCCATATTAACTGAGGGCAAGAGCTGCAGAAAGACAGAAAGCAAAATGGCCGACGGAAAACTGAGTTTCAAGGAACATGTCAACAGAGACAAAGAACCTTACAGTTGCCTTACTAATGTCTGTTCTACATTATCGATGCCTATAGACACTTGCTATATATAGTCTATACTTTATATTTCATAGTACTTTTTGATATGTCTTAGACATTTGCTATACATTGCTTGTACCTTACATTTCATAGGACCGTTTGTTATATTTATCTGCAGTGCTTTGTTGCTATGTCAGCCCATTTAACATGTGTGTTTCTGTGATGTGGGCTTCCCCTGTATTTGCCATCCTACTTTGTCCTATACAGTATATAGTTTTAGATATGTTTCAATAAAATTTGTAGTTTTATAGACCTATTGGCTGCATTTGTGTTTGTTTTACTTTGTGATAATCCTATATTGTGCAGTTGGTCTTAATTGTCCATAGGCATCCATGTTTTGGTAGTTATTGTGATTTCACAAGTATTGTGTTATATATTCCCTACCATCCATGTATTTTGCCATTTTCACTACCTTTTTATTATATCTTGATATTTCTGTGTTATGCACAGGTTCCCTCTCAGTGATAAAAATGGACTTCCGGGCTAAAGAAAAGGCCTGGCTTTCACAACTGGACCAGGTGTTTGGCACTAATGAGGGTGATGTTCAGAGCATGGGAGATCCGAATTGGGACGATAAATTTTTGAATGTCAAAGGTCTATTACTATACAGATCACGTTTATGGTGGAATAGACTCTTTCTGGAGAAATATACCACTGGCAAAATGATTCCACGTGGCCTTAGGGTCAGAATTATACCCTCTTTTCCGGTAGATGATGCATCTTTTATTTCTAAATGGGAGGAGGCATGTGAAGTTTGTTCCTATTCTCTCATTCAGCTTCTTGTCAATCACTACTCTAATAATATTGCTGATCTTGATACTAAGATTGACAGTGCTTTGACTGAGATTCGTAATGCATGCACTCCTGATAGAATTAAGTTTTTTGAATTGGATATGGAGAAATGTTTGGATCAATTGGTCTCAAAGATCCAAGAGAATCAGGTTGAAAAATTTTCTAGGGACACTAGAGACTATTAAGCCAAAAGAGTATATATCTGGAGGAAAAGAAATAACCCCACTATGCAGAGGGGAGTATCCAGTACGTCTATTACATCTATTAGCGGTGCATCGGATTCATCTTCCGTTTCTATTACTTCGCATGGGACAGTCGATACACACAGGCTACGTGATCATGCCTTTCATCCCTATAAAAGACGTCCCACTTATTCTTCTGAGATAAACCGTAATGATAACAAGGTGATCAATCTCAGTAAACATATTCTATCTGACTCTGATATATCTCTTTTGGTAGGGGGCTGTCCTTCTCACCTACATCCAATTATGACCCTTTTACGGTGTTTAAGACTTGCACATTTTCGCTAGATCATTGTTGTTCAAACGATATTTTTTTAATAATGACATCTTTCATCTCTTTCCTACAGAAGAGGAACAGGAGGCATTGAGGACCCTTGAGGAGTTATCCTCTGAAAACAGTGACGAAGGAGGTAAGATCCCTCCCTCCATTCGTCCTCATTCCAAGAGATTCCCACCTCTCTCTACATGTCCTAGTATTGACTTGTTTGTTCGGGTGGTGGCGGAGGATTTTTCTAAGATTCCTTTAAGGAATAATGTGGATAATTTGACACGAGACGAGAGAGCCCGTCTCAAGTTCCTACAAAATTTACCTGATGTGGTGCTGAAGCCAGCTGATAAGGGTGGTAACGTCGTGATCTGGCCCAAAGTGCTCTATGAAAAAGAGGCCTATTCTCAACTAGGCAAGTCTATCTGTTATAGAAAATTAACCTATAATCCTCTTTCAGCATATGTAGCTAAATTGGATGATATTCTAAAAAGAGCGGTAGATTCCGGCGTTATCACCCCTGGGCTGGCTTCGGCACTCACAGTCAAGGAACCTACTATTGCCACATTGTACCTTTTACCTAAGGTACACAAGAGTCTTATGTCACCACCCGGCAGACCTATTGTTTCTGGGAGGGGGAATCTCTTGGAAATATTAACAAATGGATTGATTATCATCTACAACCCCTTGTCTCCTGTCTCCCTTCCTATCTTAAGGATACGGGTGACCTGTTGCGCAAGGTCGATGAACTGTGTTTTGAGGGTGATACTCTAATGGCTTCAGTAGATGTAGAGTCCCTGTACACTAACATCAGGCATACTGACGGCATAGCAGCTGTACGGTTTTATCTGAGTACCACCATGCTTTCTTCAGAGTTTAGGGACCTCCTGCTGGAGCTGTTGGAGTTCACCCTCACCCACAACTTTTTTGTTTTTAAGGGGTCCTTCTACTTGCAGCTCCAGGGGACAGCGATGGGCGCTGCTTTTGCACCAGCCTACGCTAATCTCTTCCTGGGGTTCTGGGAGAGGGACCTCTTCCTGTCAGATGAGGAGGGGTTGATGGAGCGCATCCCATTTTGGACGCGCTACATTGACGATATCTTCTTCATTTGGCAGGGCACATCCATCGACCTTGTGCAATTTGTGTCGTCTTTGAACAACAATGACCGAAATATACACCTTACACTTACTTGGGATCAGTCCAAGATTAATTTCTTGGCCGTGACTATTTTGAAGGACTGCTCTGGTTATTTACAAACTGATATTTTTCGGAAGGAGACTTCGACTAATACAGTTTTACATGCCACATCTTGTCATCCTTCCCATGTTGTGAGGGCCATCCCTGTGGGGCAATTTCTCCGCTTGCGGCGCATTTGCTCCACTGATTCTGATTTTGAGGTCAGGGCCAAGGAACTGAGATTGCGGTTCCTTGCTAGGGGCTATAGTGGTCGTAATATTAAGAGAGCGTATCAAAGGGCCAGACGTACTACACGGGATGTTTTATTGTATGGTACTAAACCATTTAACAATAATTCCAACAACATTCGGTTTATTACCACCTATCATCCTCAACATCTTAAAATGAGAGAGGCTATACAAAAAGCTTGGCCCATTCTCAAAGTTGATCCTGTGATCGGTAAATTTCTCCCAGAGAGACCATCTTTCACCTTTAGGAGAGCCAGAAACCTACGTGATCAACTAACTGCCAGTCATTATCCTGATGTACAGGTGGCCACGTTTCTTGACAGGTTTCCCCCCGTGGCGGGTTGTTCGCCGTGTGGAACTTGTGTGGCTTGTCCCAATGTCGAGCGATGCTCTTCTTTCACTAATTCTGACGGTACTAGAAACTATACCATTAGACAGCGTATCACTTGCACTACGAGATACGTTATCTATTGTGCAAGTTGTCCATGTGGCCTCTTGTATATTGGCCTTACCACCAGACAATTAAAAGCCAGAGTTAGAGAGCATGTGCTTGGCATTGGGGCGGCTTCCACTTGCACTGACGTCTCTACTTTAAAAACTTTACCACGTCATTTCCATCAAATGCATCGGTGTGATGGCTCGCTGTTGAGGGTCAAGGGCATTGATGCCTTACGCATTAATATACGGGGAGGCAATTTGTCAAAGCGGTTGGCACAGGCAGAAACAAAATGGATCTGGCTATTAAAAACTCTATACCCTAGTGGTTTGAATGAAAACATCTCATATGTCCCTGTTATGTTTCGGTAGCTGAGGAGTGCAGGCAAAAAAGCAATACACCAGAGCAGTTGGAATCTATGAGATTGCAGTACCCTGACTAACCACCACAACTAGAGGCAGCCGTGGAGCGTTCCTACGTTGGTCCTAGACGCCTCGTCACAGCCTGAGAAACTAACTACACCTAAAGATAGAAATAGGAAAGCTATCTGCCCGGAGCAGAACCCCAAAGATAATAGAAAGCCCCCAAACATGTAATGGCGGTTAGACAAGAGGAAATACTGACACAGAAAGAAAATAGTATGAGCAAACGCTGGGGCCCAAACTATCTAAATAGAAAAGGAAAGGAAGGGTACTTACTGCAATCTCAGAAAACCCTGAAAAAACACCAACTCTACTAATTTCAAAATCACCTGAGATCACACGACCTCTACCACCTAAATTAGCTCTCTGGTGTAACAAAATCAAAACAGCAGCCACTGAAAAAACTGGAAAAAGCAAAAGTACAAACATCAGTGGCTGAACTAAACTGAGAGGGCAAAAGCCCCCGGAGGGGACCCTGAAGGCCCCCACAGAAGTGCAGGACAAAATGCAAAAATATAGTACAAACACAAAAGAAGAAAAGGTCTTATCTGATAGCAGGAGATGCAGACACGACACAGCAGGCTACAAGGGAAACTGGAATGAAGGATTCAGACCAGAACAATTGATCACCGGCAACCCTGATGGGAAAATGACTCCCTTATATAAGACCAGTCAGTAACACCTGATTCCCAGTCCTTACAATCTTCACTAGCACCGCTTGTAACCACCAGAGGGAGCCCCCGCTCAGAACTCATCTCAAACCCATTCACAACAGTACCCCCCCTTGAGGAGGGGTCACCGAACCCTCATTTGAGCAACCAGGTCGGTCGGGATGAGTTCTATGATACGCACGGATAAGTCTCCTAGCATGGATGTCCGAAGCAAACACCCAAGAATTGTCTTCCTGACCATAACCTCTCCATTTAACCAAATATTGGAGTTTCCGTCTAGAAAAACGAGAATCCAATATTTTCTCAACCACATACTCCAGATTGCCCTCAACCAAAACAGGGTCAGGAGGCACAGCAGCAGGAACCACTGGCTCAACAAACCTCTTCAACAAGGACTTGTGGAACACGTTATGGATCTTAAATGTCCCTGGAAGAAGCAAACGAAAAGAAACAGGATTAATAATCTCCATGATCTTATAAGGTCCAATGAACCTAGGCTTAAATTTAGGAGATGCTACTCTCATAGGAATATTCTTTGAGGACAACCAGACCAAGTCCCCCACTTTAAACCGAGGACCATCAGTCCTATGCCGGTTAGCAAACCGCTGGGCCTTCTCCTGAGAGAGGGACAACCTCTCCACTACCTGGTCCCAAATCTGTTGCATACGCTCCACAACAGAGTCAACACCTGGACAGACAGAAGCCTCCGTCTGTCCTGAAGAAAATCGAGGGTGAAACCCAGAATTACAGAAAAACGGAGACATCAAAGTGGCAGAGCTAGCCCTATTATTAAGAGCAAACTCAGCCAAAGGCAAAAAAGAGACCCAGTCATCCTGATCAGCAGACACAAAGCATCTTAGATAAGTCTCCAATGTCTGGTTTGTTCTCTCAGTTTGACCATTGGTCTGAGGATGAAATGCCGAGGAGAAAGACAATTGAACACCCAGTTTAGAACAAAAAGTCCTCCAAAATCTGGAAACAAACTGGACTCCTCTGTCAGACACAATGTTCTCAGGAATGCCGTGTAAACGAACCACGTGCTGAAGGAACAACGGCACCAATTCAGAGGAGGAAGGCAACTTAGGTAATGGCACAAGATGTATCATTTTGGAAAACCTATCACAAATTACCCAGATGGTGGTCATTCTCTGAGAAACAGGAAGATCGGAAATGAAATCCATAGAGATATGGGTCCATGGTCTCTTGGGCACAGGCAATGGCATCAACAAACCACTAGAGCGAGAGCAAGGCTTGGAGCGAGAGCAAGTCCCGCAGGACTGCACAAATTCCCTGACATCACGAGACAAGGTAGGCCACCAAAAGGACCGACTAACCAAGTCTCTGGTACCAAAAATTCCGGGATGCCCAGCCAATGCGGAACAATGAATCTCAGACATCACACTCTTTTTCCATTGGTCCGGGACAAACAATTTTCCAACAGGGCAGCGCTCGGGCCTATCCTCCTGACACCCCTCCAGAGCAAGTCTCAAATTGGGCGAGATGGCGGAAAGAACTACACCCTCTTTCAAAATAACAGAAGGATCAGATAACTCAGGAGAGTCCGCAAGGAAACTCCTCGAGAGGGCATCCGCCTTAACATTCTTAGTGCCAGGAAGAAAGGAAACCACAAAATTAAAACGTGTGAAAAACAAGGCCCACCTGGCCTGTCTAGGATTGAGTCGCTTGGCAGATTCCAGATAGACCAGATTCTTATGGTCCGTAAGGACCACCACCTGATGTTTGGCTCCCTCCAGCCAATGTCTCCACTCTTCAAAAGCCCACTTCATGGCCAATAACTCCCGATTACCCACGTCATAATTACGTTCAGTAGGAGAAAATTTTCGAGAGAAAAAGGCACAAGGGTTACTTTTAGAGGTCTCTGGATCTTTTTGGGACAAAACGGCACCTGCCCCAATTTCAGAGGCATCAACCTCCACCTGAAATGGCAGAGAAACATCAGGCTGCCGTAGAACAGGAGCAGAAGTGAATCTCTGCTTAAGTTCCTGAAATGCAGAGACTGCCTCAGGAGGCCAATTCACCACATCAGAACCCTTTCTGGTCAAATCAGTCAATGGTTTAACAATAACCGAGAAATTACCAAAATTACCAATAAATTTACGATAAAAATTGGCAAAACCCAAAAATCTCTGAAGAGCCTTTAATGAAGTAGGTTGGACCCAATCACAGATGGCCTGAACCTTGACCGGGTCCATTTCAATAACAGATGGGGACAAAATGAATCCCAGAAATGAGATCCTCTGTACGCCAAAAAGACACTTTGATCCCTTCACATACAGAGCATTCTCTCTCAAAATCTGGAATACAGTTCGAACATGTTTCATATGAGAGTCCCAGTCATTAGAAAAAATCAAGATATCATCCAAATAAACAATCAGAAATTTGTCCACAAAATCCCTGAAAATGTCATTCATGAAGGACTGGAAGACGGAAGGAGCATTAGTGAGCCCAAAGGGCATCACTAGGTACTCAAAATGCCCTTCAGGGGTATTGAATGCCGTCTTCCATTCATCCCCGTGCTTAATGCGAATAAGGTTATACGCCCCCCTGAGGTCAAGCTTGGTAAACCAAGTAGCGTTTTTCACCCTGGAAAACAGGTCAGAAATCAAGGGTAACGGGTATTGATATTTCACAGTAATATTGTTCAAGAGACGATAATCAATACACGGCCTTAATGAACCATCTTTTTTGGCCACAAAGAAAAAACCGGCACCTAAGGGTGAAGAGGATGGTCTGATATGACCCCTCTCCAATGATTCCTTGATATAAGACCGCATAGCGTCATGTTCAGGTACAGACAAGTTAAAAAGGCGACCTTTAGGGAATTTACTACCCGGCACTAATTCAATAGCGCAGTCATAGCTCCTATGGGAGGCAAGGATGCAGATTTACTTTCGCTAAACACATCAGAAAAATCAAACAAAAAGTCAGGAACATCCTGAGCCTGGGGGGAGGCAGAAAAAACAGGAGTGTTGGTATTAACACATTGGCAGCCCCAACTGGTTACAGACACAGATTTCCAATCCAAAACAGGATTATGAGACTGTAACCAAGGGAAACCCAGCACGATAATGTCATGCAGATTATATAGAACCAAAAATTTGCAGCACTCCTGGTGATCAGGTTCAACCCTCATTATCACCTGAGTAGAAAACTGGGGTTTATTCTCAGCCAAAGGGGTAGAATCGATCCCCAGTAGGGGAATAGACTTCTGTAGGGGTATCAAGGGAAACCCACAACGTTTAGCAAAATCATAATCCATCAGGTTAATAGCTGCTCCAGAATCAACGAAAGCCTGAGCAGAAAATGAGGACAGAGAGCATATCAGAGTGACAGTTAATAAAAACTTAGTCTGAACACTACCCAAGACAACTGAGCGTGCAAAACGTCTTCCCCGCTTAGGGCAGACTGAAATAGCATGAGAGGCATCACCACAGTAGAAACATAACCCATTGCGCTTTCGAAACTCATGACGCTGTGCCCCAGACACCACTCCATCACACTGCATGGGCTCAGAAGCCGGTCCACAAGGCAACACCATTCCACGCATACTTCTCCGCTCACGCAAACGTCTGTCAATTTGAATCGCTAATGACATAGAATCATTGAGACCAGAGGGGACAGGGAATCCCACCATAACATCCTTTACATTATCTGACAGACCCTTCCGGAAAAGGGCCGCCAAAGCGTCGTCATTCCATTTGGTCAGGACTGCCCACCTACGGAATCTCTGACAGTATAACTCAGCGTCATCAAGCCCCTGATTTAATGCCAACAAGGCTTTCTCAGCTTGATCAGTGACATTAGGCTCATCGTACAATAACCCCAAAGCCTGAAAAAACGCATCAACATCACTCAAAACAGGATCCCCAGGTATCAGGGAAAAAGCCCAATCCTGAGGATCGCCGCGCAGGAGAGAGATGATAATTTGAACCTGCTGCGCTGCGTTTCCTGAGGACTTAGATTTTAAGGCAAAAAACAATTTACAATTATTTTTGAAATTCTGAAACTTAGCTCGATCCCCTAAAAACAAATCTGGCATGGGGATCCTAGGTTCCACAACAGGCAACCTAGCAAGATATGCAGCAATACTCTGAACCTCAGTGGCAAGCTGATCCACACGGCCAGACAACTGTGCAAACTCCATTGGGAGAAAAGATCCTCCCCAGCACCCAGAGATACAGAGGGAAAAAAAAAAAAAAGCAACAAACAGAAAAATATCTCTGACAACTCTGACAACCTTTTTTCTTTCACAATATTTTTTCCCTTCTGTGAGTACCATACAATTTTCAATTTTTTGGCCGGTGATACTGTTATGTTTCGGTAGCTGAGGAGTGCAGGCAAAAAAGCAATACACCAGAGCAGTTGGAATCTATGAGATTGCAGTACCCTGACTAACCACCACAACTAGAGGCAGCCGTGGAGCGTTCCTACGTTGGTCCTAGACGCCTCGTCACAGCCTGAGAAACTAACTACACCTAAAGATAGAAATAGGAAAGCTATCTGCCCGGAGCAGAACCCCAAAGATAATAGAAAGCCCCCAGACATGTAATGGCGGTTAGACAAGAGGAAATACTGACACAGAAAGAAAATAGTATGAGCAAACGCTGGGGCCCAAACTATCTAAATAGAAAAGGACAGGAAGGGTACTTACTGCAATCTCAGAAAACCCTGAAAAACACCAACTCTACTAATTTCAAAATCACCTGAGATCACACGACCTCTACCACCTAAATTAGCTCTCTGGTGTAACAAAATCAAAACAGCAGCCACTGAAAAAACTGGAAAAAGCAAAAGTACAAACATCAGTGGCTGAACTAAACTGAGAGGGCAAAAGCCCCCGGAGGGGACCCTGAAGGCCCCCACAGAAGTGCAGGACAAAATGCAAAAATATAGTACAAACACAAAAGAAGAAAAGGTCTTATCTGATAGCAGGAGATGCAGACACGACACAGCAGGCTACAAGGGAAACTGGAATGAAGGATTCAGACCAGAACAATTGATCACCGGCAACCCTGATGGGAAAATGACTCCCTTATATAAGACCAGTCAGTAACACCTGATTCCCAGTCCTCACAATCTTCACTAGCACCGCTTGTAACCACCAGAGGGAGCCCCCGCTCAGAACTCATCTCAAACCCATTCACAACATGTCCCGTTTTTGTGATCCTCCAGCTCTGTTATCACCACGATCCCATTAACCGCATGTTATTGTTTTTATTTGATTTTAACTTGTTGTATTTTATTTTAGATTATTTCTCTGTCCTGTTGTTCCGGGGTAGTATTGAATTACTGCACAAGACTTTCAGACGGCCGTGATTCCATCTTCCGTGCACATATGATTATGCGGAGCATTTTGCGTATATTGTTATATTGTTATATTTTTGTTTCTATGTATTAGTATGTTGTGATTTTTGTCTAGTGTATAGATATATTTTATTTCTGTTATATATGTATATACGATCTCTTCATGTTGATGTTGATGTGTCTCATATATATATATTTTTTTGTATATATTGATTTAATCATGCTATGCACATATGTGTATTCTTCGATGATATCTGACGTATGGAGATCTACTTTGTGTACTCATGTTGATATTGATGCGACTTATGCATTTATATGTACATATTGATTGTATTATTATTATGTATTTATGTACATTTGTATACTTCTTTCTTCGACGTATGGAGATTTACATTATATGTTCATTTGTCACATTCGTGTTTATGTTATATATATTTTGTGTTTTTCTATTTTCTCTTTTCTATTTTGTGGGTTTGCGTTATTATATATTTCTTTCGTTTTATTTTGTATTTTTGTGCCTTTTGATTTTTGTTGTTTGTACTATTCCACTTAAATTTGTTTCTGTTCCGCATTATTCTTTATATATTGTAAACAATTTCTGTGTGTAGTGTTTCATGTTGCTTAGTACCCCGGATCCTTTTCAGGTTTGCACAGGCGTCGGCATTCTGTGTGACGCCGGTGTCACTTCCGGTGACGTCAGACGCCGGAGCACGTGGGGCCCCACGTGCTTCCGGTCATGGCGTCGCCGGGGTGTCCGTGTGCTGATCGCATGGATGTTGTCCTCGCCTGCGTGACATCTGAACAGGGTAGGATATATATAGGGCGCTTCTGCTGCCTATCTGACACGCCCCCTGAGGAAGGAGTGAGGATTCACTCCGAAACGCGCGTCGGGGAGGGCTGTCTGGCGGCGGGCACCTGCAGTGCTTTCTTATCTTGGTAATTTTGCCTTCAGTTAATGTGTTTATTCTGTTGTTACTCTGTCCTGGCTATGTTTAGTACAAGCTGGCAATGCTCTTATACAGTGATTTTCAGCACAGGCTGTTTTTTGTCTATCTATATTTTTTTCTACAGCATACAGCTCAATAATCGTTGCCTTACTAATGTCTGTTCTACATTATCGATGCCTATAGACACTTGCTATATATAGTCTATACTTTATATTTCATAGTATTTTTTGATATGTCTTAGACATTTGCTATACATTGCTTGTACCTTACATTTCATAGGACCGTTTGTTATATTTATCTGCAGTGCTTTGTTGCTATGTCAGCCCATTTAACATGTGTGTTTCTGTGATGTGGGCTTCCCCTGTATTTGCCATCCTACTTTGTCCTATATATAGTTTTAGATATGTTTCAATAAAATTTGTAGTTTTATAGACCTATTGGCTGCATTTGTGTTTGTTTTGCTTTGTGATACGTTGTATTAAGACTAGTCTGATATAACAAAATATACACTTACCGGTTAACGATGATGCCTGCACTGTTGTAGCAGTGGTTTCTGGGGCGCCTGAGGTGTTCTCCACTAGCAGGTGTATATTCTCTTTTGTAAATATCATCCCCTTCCGTTTGGTCTTGCAGTTGCCCCTCGGGTATTCACAAAGGTTGTAGCAGAAGTGATGGCCCACCAAATCCTGATAATTCCCTACCTCGATGACTTCCTGATAATAGGTAGAACAGCGGACCATTGTCGGGAACAGTTAAATAAAACAATATCTGTCCTAGAACAGTTGGGGTGGCTACTAAATGTCGCGAAATCTCGGTTGCGGCCCATCAGAGTACAACAGTTTTTAGGCCTAACCTTAGATTCCCAAAAACAAGAATGCCGGCTTCCACCCGACAAACTAATACGCCTGCGCTATCAGATCCTAAATGCTTCCAATAACCCTACCATGTCCCTCAGGAAAGCCATGTCCTTGTTGGGCTCTCTTTCTTCCTGCATCCCTGCGGTGCAATGGTCACGGTTTCATGCTAGGACTTTACAAGCTGAAGTCTTGCAATATGATAAGAGTCTGGGGGTCGCTTGGAAAGCCGACTAACCTTATCCCAGGCCACAATAAAATCCCTAGAATGGTGGCTGGATGATCGTAAACTATCCAAAGGGGTGCCCTGGGAGTATAATGTAACCCGAGTGGTCACCACAGATGCTAGTCCCACTGGTTGGGGGGCTCATATGGGTGTTTCTGTAGTGCAGGGCTTATGGCAACATCATCAGATAGACATGTCCTCTAACATGAAGGAACTTTCAGCGGTAGAACTGGCAGTAAAAAGACTCCTCATTTATCTACTGTGTCATCACGTACGAGTTCTATCCGACAATCAGGTCGCAGTAGCCTATATCAACCACCAGGGTGGCACTCGATCCAGTCCTCTCATGCAAGTAACAGAGCGCCTGTTCCATCTGGCAGAAAGACATTGTCTATCTTTAACAGCACTACATATAAAAGGAGAGGAAAACACCACCGCAGATTTTTTAAGCCGCCACCTTCTATGACAGGGGGAGTGGTCACTAAAAAGTGTCATCTTCGACCTGATTGTACACAAATGGGGGCAACCAGACGTAGATCTCTTCGCCACCAGAAGGAACCGGAAGGTGAAACAGTTCTGTTCTCTAAACCCCAGAGAAAGTCCGTTGGCGGTAGATGCCTTTCTGATACAATGGGACTTTGCACTAGCTTACGCCTTTCCTCCCTTGTCTCTGATTCCTCTGGTAGTCAGGAAGATCAGAAAGGACAAAGCAAAAGTGATTTTGATAGCACCCTTTTGGCCCAAGAGGGCGTGGTTCTCGAGCCTCAGGACCATGTCAGTAGCCAACCCATGGGTCCTACCGGACGTTCCGGATCTCCTGCCCCAGGGTCCAGTGTACCATCCTCAAGTGGCTGGCCTGCATCTGATGGCGTGGAATTTGAGCGGTCGCTATTGTTAGATAAGGGGTTTTCTCCAGGTTTGATAAGTACCCTCCTTAAGAGCAGGAAGGAAGTTACAACAAAGATTTATGCCAGGACCTGGAAGAAATTTTTACAGGACTCAAATATTGTAGCTAGGGAATGAGTTCCAATAGCTCAAATCCTAGAGTTTCTACAAAAAGGCTTAAATATAGGTCTTTCCACCAGTACCCTTAAAGTGCAGGTTTCTACCCTGGGAGCCCTTTTTAACTGTGACATAGTCAGAAACTATTGGGTCAGTAGATTTATTAAAGCAGCAGCTAGGTCCAGGCCTATAGTCAAGAATATGTTTATGCCTTGGGATTTAAACCTAGTGCTCACAGCCATGATGGAGGCCCCATTTGAACCCATCTCAGTTGCCTCGATTAAAACCCTCTCCATCCAAGTAGCTTTCTTATGGCTCTAACATCAGCACGAAGGGTGAGTGACATTCAGGCGCTCTCTAGGCTTCCTCCGTATACACAAATTCAGGACGATAGAGTGATACTCAGGGCCGATCCGGCATACCTACCTAAGGTGGCCTCCACCTTCCATAGAACTCAGGAGATAATCCTGCCATCATTCCTGCCTAATCCTAGTAACCAAAAAGAAGAAAAACTCCATACCTTAGATGTGAGGAGATGTCTCTTGGAGTATCTAGCTATAACTGACCCCTGGAAAAGAGATAACGCCTTATTTGTTTCCTTCCAAGGCCCCAGGAAGGGCCTTAGAGTATCAAGGGCCACACTAGCTAGATGGATCAGGGAGGCCATTGCATTAGCTTACACCTCAAAAGGCAAGCCGGCACCAGGAAAACTGAGGGCACATTCCACTCGAGCCGTGGCAACCTCGTGGGCAGAAAGGTCGAAAGTCTCCATCGACCAGATATGTAAGGCCGCCACTTGGTCCTCTCCAAGCACTTTCTTTAATCATTACAGATTAGACCTGGGTGCTTCCTCTGATCTCTCCTTTGGGGTAAGGGTGCTGCAGGCTGTAGTCCCTCCCTGAGTAGTTATTACTCTCTGTAATTCTCTCGTTGGGTGCTGTCATGTGCTTCGAATAAAGTCTTAGTTACTTACCGTTAACGGTATTTTTCGAAGACCATGACAGCACCCCTTGTATTCCCTCCCTTTATCTTATCGGCGCGCACTTCTTCCTCTTATAAGTTTCACATAGGATGAAATACTGAAACGCAATAATGTTGTATAGAGCTTGTGCTCTGTAAACCAACTGATGCGTGGGAGAGGTGCCGCCCTTATGTATCTGTAGGTTTCCTGTTCCTGAAGGGCGGATCCCCTCTCTCGTTGGGTGCTGTCATGGTCTTCGAAAAATACCGTTAACATGCTATTTAGATATGGTAATTCACTTGATAGAAATTACGCATAGTAATTAGCACTGTATTGTGTATAGCCAGGCATACTCAGCTATATTGTGTATAGCCCGGACATGTCCGGGCATGCCCAGACATGTCCTTTAAATGGTTTAAATATTACACACGGGCATGTTTAAACGGGCATATTATGTATATGGCCGTGTTACAATATTACACACGCGAATGTTTTATTCGTATTTTTAAAAAAGCAATGACGCGGTATTGTAAAACAAGGTTACAAGATTTTATTGTAATAAATAAATACATCTCAAAGACATTTCAAGCATTTAAAAGTACATACAGAATGATATAAAAAGTGTCACATGCACAATTAACAAATAGCATCACACACACAACAAAATAGATAATTAACAAGTACATAGGCTACATCGTGAGCCACATGGCTGGCAGTATCGGTAGAGACCTTTTTTTAGGTAGTAGATTTCCCCTTGTGGTGCCTAATGACGGCGAGTGCAGAGAATGAATTGTACGGGGTGAGGGGTCTACCCTCATCGGGGCAGATACACCATCGCTGGAGGTCATTTTTAATTAGTCTAAATGCTGCCTAGTAGTGGGATTACCCACAACAGTAGAGGGTATATTCAGCTCGGCCATAGCTCGCATAAACGATTCCCAACCCCTAGGTAAATTCCTGACGGTCAGAGCGTGACTCTGCGTTGTACTACGTACCAAATCCACTAAGTTAGACCCGGGTATTACAGCGCCTTTGAAAATAAATTTGTCTTTATCATTCCAGTCTGTCACATTTTTATTCTGGAGTAGCCTGTTTAGTAAAAATTCAGCATTCTTTTTATATCTTTGGTTTATATGGCCTACAATTTCAGCGATCTCGTGATTTTTTTATCGGTGTCGGTATTTGGTGGCTGTTGATGCTCAGGACCATGAGTGCTAACGAGATTTAAAGTTGTTAATTCTTTCGAGCAGCGTTTCGTATGTACCAAGTAGCGCTCCAGCACGGTTGAGCTTTTAGCCACCTTGAAGTATTCGGATCCCGAGGCCTGTATTTTACCCGGTGCCGCTTGTAGCAGTTCTAGCGCTGCTGGGCCCTGGGACGGTCTTTCAGCGCCGGGCATCGAGGGTACGCTGTGTTTCTGTGTGGCTGTATATATATATATACAAATATATATAACTCTTAACTATGTGAATTTAAGCGTGTAAGTGAATATTAACACCTTACAGATGTCGCGATGATGGCGGAGCGGGATTCACCCGAAATGCCTATGAACCCAGGCACTAACAGCGCCCAAGAAGACACCGCATTTTCTAAAGCTCCTAAAAAGCGGAGCCTGGCGGTGGTCAAGAAAGGTAAAGGTACGTGCTGCATGAAAAGCTGTTTTGCCCAAACGGATGAAGAAAATTGTTGGTGCCCCTACTAATGATTATTATTATTTATAGGGCGTAAAGTGAAACCTATAGGGATCTCCACGACCAATTAGGAGAACACCGGAGTTCCTGGAGGACTATAAGTCCCAGGAGTACCTCAGAGCTGACACGTAACCGGGCCAGGAGGACGGAGTCCAGCAAGCAGGTACCTGCAAGTGGAGACTGTGTACTTCCAGAGAAGGCCCAATCACAAGGTCAGCCAGGTGCAAGACTTAGACCAAGTTGGGCCCTAGCTACAAGCGGGCCAGGACTTTATCACAAGAAAGACAAGGAACAGGAGGCCACACACCTACTCAGTGGAGGAATCTGGATGTGCACCCTTCACCCTACAGTGCTCCGGGGAGTGCCTGCAACATCTTCAGTAAAGGTACAGAAAGAGACTTATGTGTGTGTGTCCATCTTATTATTCCTACCGTCGGGTCCTCCTCCGCTCTGCACCCTTACATACTATCTACCCTGAAGGACCCAGCCTTACCTGTGGAAGGCTTAACACCTTGCTGCCCAATACCAACCCTTCAGCGGATCCGCATAGCAGCGCTGGTCACCCTGACCAGGCACCACAGGTGGCGTCACGATTCCCCATTCCAATATCCCATTCACCTGTAAATATCCCACATTAAGGGATGAGCACCAGAGCCACGGACTGAGCTGTGTCGCCGTGACATCCCCCCATTGTAGTCTATAGGCTCAGATCCGAGTTCCCATTGCTCTGGAGGGTGACTCATCTTAACTTGGCGTCACAAACAGGATTTCGTGCCCTACAGCAGCTGAGTAACTCGTGCCCGTTGCCACCGGGTACTGTGTGCCTCACTAAAAGACTGTTGCATATAGTGGTGAAGGTTTCCCGCCATTTGCCCGCCATTTACAGCGCCACGGCGCGAAAAACTAGTGGGTGTACCTGCAAAAGCGCGCTGAGTCCCGGACACGCCCCCAACGCTGACTCGGCGGCAGGTCCTGTGGAGAGCTTCAGTGAATGCTCTGACGTCAGAGCGCCGGCGACGCAGGTCCTTCTCACAACTGTGACCAGGGGAAGCTGCGGAATACAGGAGAAGGTAGGCCACGCTTAACTAGGGGGGTGCAGAGATGTCGCAGCAGCAAGCTGACAGCGCGGCCCAGGCTGACCGCCCCAATGACTTACCCATTGGCGCTGCCGCGCAGGATGGAAACGCTGGCCCCTCACCTGGTCCTGTGGCCCCGATAGTACCGCTGACGCTGCCATACATGCCTGGAGCGAAGTGGCTCCCTCAGTACAGCGGCAAGCCAGACACCCTGTCAGGGTTCAAGCGCAAAATATGCAGTATAATGGACATGTACCCTATGTCAGAAAAGCAGTGAGCTGCAGTGGTAGTGGGACAATTGACTGGTGCTGCAGAGAGAGAAGTAGAGACATGGTCAGCTGCAGACCAGGAATCAGTGCTTGCAATTTTCTTAAAGCTACAGACTATCTTTGAGGACCGCACTGAAACGGACCACCGAATGAGATTTTACCAATGCTCCCAGAAACCAGATGATAGCATTCGGGACTACGCCTGCCGACTACAGGGAGCCCTGCGAGCTCTCAAACAGGTTAACCCCATAAGTGTCACCAATGAAAATAAAATGTTGAAAGAACAATTTGTACGGGGATTGAGGTCCCAAGCTGAAAGCAGAACTGTGCACTGGTGGTCCTTGGATCATCCTGACGCTACCTTTGATGCCCTTAAGGATATGGCTATAAAAGGACTGCGACCCCTGGAAACGCCCGAGATGGCAACCCAGTGCCACCCGGGTGAAGCCACTTTAAAACCAGCAGCATCCACCTTTTTGCCGCTGGTTGCGGAAGCCAAAATGCAGGTGGCGCCCCCTACTGAGCTGGACTGTCTGCACTCAGAAGTGCGCCAGCTGACCAAAAACCTGGCCACTGTAATGAGTGCCCTGCAACTGTCGACGGAGGAAGAAGGAAAGATCCTGCTAGCTGACTGCCCAGAGGATGTCCCTTGGATGAACCGGAGGAGAAGGAGGACGTCGCCCCACCGGAGGAGGACAACGCCACCCCCAGGAAGTACCCGCGACCAGCATCATCCTCGCCGAGAGATCGTCTGCTACCACTGCCACAGAGAAGGTCATCCAGCACGTCGGTGCCCTTTAAACGAGCAAATCCTGGGTCCGAGGGCCAACACCCAGGAATAGACTCATCAGGCCCCTCAGACTGGAACCGCAGGTTTGTGGGAGGAAGACCATACCTGTCCATCATACTGGACGGGATTGCCATCCCTGCCCTGCTGGACACTGGATCACAGGTAACCATCAAACCTGATGTTCTCTACAATAGATACTGGTCCATGGACGGTCTCCAACCCCCAAACCCTGACTTTGCCGTATACGCCTCTAATGGCCTCCCTCTTGACTTACTGAGGGCTAAAAACGTAGACGTAAAAGTGGGGAGAGTGGAGCTAAAGGATCAGGGACTTCTTGTAGTGAAGACTGTTAATGAGGAAAATGGGTTGGATGTGGTTTTAGGCACTAACATTATTAGTAACTGTTTGGAGGAGGTTGTGTTTTTACTCCAACAGCTCGCCGATGTTGCCAGACCAAAGCAAAAGGGAGTGATCCAGAAGGAGATCCGGGCCCTGATGTGCCAGCAGCAAGTGAAACTGACGGGTGGTGAGATTGGTAATGTACGGGTAACAGACCCGAACCCCATTGTGATACCCCAATGAGTGAAATGCTTATTTGGTGTAGAGCAGCAATAGGTCTGAGAGGACAGAACTACCAAGCAGTAGTAGAGCCCCATTGTTCAGAGCACAGACCTACACTCTTGACTGCCAGAGGGGTAGTGGAGGTACATAATGGGAGGGTGCCAGTGCGTCTTCTCAACTGGGGAGAGGATGAAGTCAAATTACCACGTTATGCCACTGTTGCTAAGTTACATGCTGTGGATAATAACTCCATTCACCCGACGGAGCCCTTAACCTCCCCACAACCAGTGGAGGATAACGGTCCGACCACCAAGGTGGAGGATTGGTGTCAACAGCTCCATGTCGGGACGGACACCACTCCAGCCCCCAGAAACAAGGAGTACATCGAGTAGTTCAGGAGTATGCACAGGTATTCAGCAAACACCCACTCGACTTTGGGAGAATTAAAGGGGTCCAACATCACATCCCCACAAGCAATCATCCTCCCATCAAGGAACGGTACTGGGCTATACCACCAGCACACTACCAGAAATCCAAGGAGATGTTGCGTGATATGAAGGAGGCAGGGGTGATAAGGGATAGTTGTAGTCCCTGGGCAGCACCTCTAGTCCTAGTCAGGAAAAAGGATGGAAGCATGAGAATGTGTGTAGATTACAGACAAGTAAATCGCATTACACATAAAGATGCATACCCTTTACCACGCATTGAGGAATCCCTAGCTGCCTTAAAGACTGCTAATTACTTTTCCACCCTTGACCTCACTAGTGGGTACTGGCAAGTAGCTGTGGCTGAGGAGGATCGGGAGAAGACGGCTTTCACCACCCGATGGGACTCTGTGAGTTCGACAGAATGCCGTTTGGACTCAGCAGTGCCCCTGGAACGTTCCAGAGAGTGATGGAGAGCTGCCTGGGACATCTCAACTTCGAAACTGTGTTACTGTACCTGGACGACGTAATTGTGCACTCCAAGACGTATGAAGATCATTTGAAGCACCTGGCGGAGGTATTCGAGTCACTGTCTGTAAGGTTCTTTGTCTCTGTTGACATGTTCCTTGAAACTCAGTTTTCCGTCGGCCATTTTGCTTTCTGTCTTTCTGCAGCTCTTGCCCTCAGTTAATATGGAGTTCCAGTTTTCATGTTCCCGCCCTGATTCTTCCCTCTTGCTTCTTAAGCAGCCTCAGCTGAACAATCAGTGCTCCTGAATCAAGCCTCAGTCAGTCTGTGACCTGACTCCTGGAAACCTTGAACTTGTACTCCAGCTATTCCCTACTGAGGAACCTTTGAACACTTTTGGACTCTGGAAACCTGCTGTTTGGTGAATCCATGTTTGCAGAGGAATTACGGTACAGAGAAGAGATCCTGAACCTGCTTTGGAGATTTATTGTAGTGCTTGAAATTACTCTGGCCTGCTGTGTCTCCTGACTCTGTTCCTGCAAACTGTGTGAACTTTTCAGCATGCTTGTATGAAGTAATACAAGTCATTTCATTTCAACCTATGTCTCCTGTGTTTTCCTCGCACCCAAGCACAAGACGCTATAGGAACTGTACACTATACATGACAAGATTCAGGAGCCAATGTTTAGTGTCTGCTGGGTCTGGGAAAGCCGTGACTGCTGTGACTGTGGATATCAGATGTCCGTTTAAATACCTTATGTGATGACAGTGGTTGTGACTTCTCACAACCATTCCAGGTGAGCGCATTCCCTTAAAATTTTACTCTGCAGTGTTACCACAGGTAAACACTATTGTTTTTTTTTTTTTTTTTTTTTTTCCTTTCCTCTTCTCCTTCCAGCACTTCTGCCTTAAAAGATCTGGAAGATGGAGGCCCGCATAAAGGAACTTTGCGGAGTGACTGATACAATCCTTTCAGATGTACAGACTTTAAAAACCCGTTTTGCAAGCCTACAGGACCTCACTAATCATAATTTGCAAGTGTTTGGACAGACTACCCAGGAATTGCGAGCCAGGATTGAGGCTCTAGAGGAACGAGCCCAGGCTCCTGCCATAACCCCGAGTTCTGGGATCCCCAAATTACCTCCTTTTCGTTTTGGCGGTGAACGTGAGAAATTCAGGGGATTTATTAATCAATGCAATTTATTTTTCTCTGCACATGCTTCACAATTTCCCACTGAACGATCCAAAGTGCTTACTATAATCATGTTGCTTACCAATAAGGCTTTGATGTGGGCAAACCCTCTGATTGAGACTGAGGATGATTGTTTGAATCACCTTGATGCTTTTATTTCAGCCATGGGGCAGGTGTTTGATGACCCCAATCGAGGTGCAACAGCTGAAGCAGCCATGTTAACTTTGCGCCAAGGTAAGCGTTCAGTAGCCGAATATGCCCTGGATTTCAGGAGATGGGCTCTTGATACCACTTGGGACACTTCCGCTAAGAAATCTATTATTCGGAAAGGGTTGTCTCCACTGATTAAGGATGAACTTGCTCGTGCCGACCCTCCCACTGCGTTAGGTGACTTTATTAACTATTGTATTCGTATTGATGCTCGTCTGACTGAACGCAGACAAGAGAGATGGTTCGAAAATAATCGCACTAATCTTTTACTACCTCCCTCCTCAGCTAAGGAACCTTTGAGTAGGATCACAAGGGAACCAGAACCTGAACCCATGCAGGTGGACTCTTTACAAAGACGGGTTAGTGATGCACGCAAAGAACATCGTATAAAGGAAAATCTATGTTTCTACTGTGGTAAGTCAGGGCACTTCATTATAAACTGCCCCAGCCGTTCTCGTAAGACTACTGCAGCAGTCATTCACTGTGAGTGTTGCGAGAGGAGCTCTGTCATGTCCGAGCCTCAGGCTCCAGAGAGATCTGCTGCAAGAGATCTTGATTTCTCGGACTTAAACTCTGTTAGTTCTGGGGACGATGACGGTATAAACGCTGCAATTTTTCAAGTTTCCTCAGCGATGTCCCAGCTGAGTTGTAAAAGAAACAATTCTCATTGCTTCCTTTCCATCAAACTCTGGGTTGACTCAGTCTGGGTGTCTAGCTCTGCTATGATCGACTCAGGAGCAAGTGGAAATTTTATGGATATCTCCTTTGCTCTGAAACAGGGGATACGTTCAGTGAAGAAGGCTACTCCAGTACAGATGGAGACTGTGGATGGCTCTCTACTGACTTCTGGACCAGTGGATCAAGAAACAGAGCCTTTGAGGGTCCTTATGGGTAAAGATCATCAGGAGAAAATGTCTTTTATGCTTATCTCTTCTCCCCATTTTCCCATTATTCTAGGGCTACCATGGCTGCAGGCGCAGAATCCTACGATTAACTGGGAGACTAAGGAATTACACTTTCCGGAGAAACAGATGAGTCAAGGAGTTTCAGCTTGCTCTGTTCCTAAAGGAACCATGTCAGTCCCTGAACTACCAGCTGTATACCAGGACTATGTGGATTTATGTGACAAGAAGAACGCTGATCAGCTTCCTCCTCACCGTCCATATGATTGTCCAATTGAATTATTGCCTGGAGCCGAGATACCTTTTGGTAAGATCTACCCCCTAGCGGGGCCCGAGCTAAAAGCTTTGAAGGATTATATAGATGAAAATTTAGCCAAGGGCTTCATACGCCCCTCTTCATCTCCCGCAGGTGCACCCATCTTCTTTGTGAAGAAGAAAGATGGATCTCTGAGACCCTGCATAGACTATAGGGAACTCAATAAGGTTACTATTAGAAACCGTTATCCATTGCCTTTAATCCCTGAGTTTTGGAGAGAGTGCGGCATGCCAAAATTTTCTCTAAACTGGATCTCCGTGGGGCCTATAACTTGGTCCGTATTAGACCTGGGGATGAATGGAAGACTGCATTCAGGTCACGCTATCGGACACTTTGAATATCTAGTTATGCCTTTTGGTCTGAGTACCGCCCCAGCCACTTTCCAACACTTCGTGAATGATATCTTCAGGGATCTCCTAGATACATTTGTGGTGATTTATCTGGATGATATTCTAATTTTTTCTAACTCCACAGAGGAACATCATGGACATGTGAGAATGGTCTTAGAACGCCTAAGACAAAACCATCTCTACATCAAACTTGAAAAGTGTGAATTCCATAGGACCGAAATTCAATTTCTGGGGTATGTACTATCTACGCAAGGGATTAGTATGGATGGAAGCAAGACCCAAGCCATCAAGGATTGGCCAATTCCTAGAAATGTGAAGGCGGTGCAGCGCTTCATCGGGTTTGCCAACTTCTATAAACGTTTCATTAAAAATTTTTCTGAGGTAGTGTCACCTATCACCCAACTTACCCGGAAACAGTCTAGGTTCTCCTGGACCCCTCAAGCTCAGGAAGCATTTTCCTGTTTAAAGGATAAATTTACCACCGAACCTATCTTAGTACATCCCAACCCCGAGCTTGCCTTCATAATAGAGGTGGATGCTTCAGACTGTGCCGTTGGAGCTATACTCTCTCAGAGAACAGGTGAGAAGAATGTCTTGCATCCCTGTGCCTTCTTTTCCCAGCAGTTGTCTTCGGCTGAGAGGAACTACGATGTGGGCAATAGAGAATTGTTGGCCATTATTGCCGCCTTCAAGGAATGGAGACACCTTCTTCAGGGAGCTGCACAGCAAATAGTCGTCCTGACAGACCATCGTAACCTTGAATTTATCAGGTCGGCTAAGTGCCTGACTCCTCGCCAGGCTCGCTGGAATCTTTTCCTAAACCAATTTAATTTTGTCATTTCTTATAGACCAGGATCACGCAATGGAAAGGCTGATGCACTCTCTAGGATTCATTCAGCAGAGACACGTCCACTTACTCCTCCTAAGACTATTCTTCCTGACTCTAGATTCCTGGGAGTGATTCATAATCAAGACCTACTTAAGGACATCAAGGAAGCATACCATGCGGATTCTTTGTTGGCTCAACCCCCAAGGGACGTAAGTCTTGTCTTTAAGAATGGTGTGTGGATTCAGGGACAACGTCTGTATATACCTGAAACAGTCAGATTGAGAGTATTGCAACTCATCCACGATTCCAAGATAGCCGGGCATAGGGGAATTCTAAAGACACAAGAATTTCTTTCTCGTTTCTTTTGGTGGCCCACTTACAGGAAAGATGTTTTAAACTATGTCACTTCATGTGAAGTCTGTGCAAGATGCAAAACACCTCGCTCCTCACCAACTGGTCTGTTGCAACCTCTTCCCACCCCGTCCCGTGGGGATCCATTTCTATGGACTTCATTGTGGAGTTACCAACCTCTCAAGGAAGAACACCATTCTAGTGGTGGGTGACCGTCTAACAAAGGCAGCTCATTTTATCCCTTGTGTCGGCTTACCCACTGCAAAACAGACATCAGACTTGATGATTAAGAATGTGTTTCGCTTACATGGAGTACCGGATGAGGTCATTTCGGATCGAGGGGTGCAATTCACTTCAAGGTTTTGGCAAAATTTCTGTGCAGCATTGGACATTAAAGTAAACCTTTCTTCTGCTTTTCATCCTCAGACTAATGGACAGACAGAACGAACCAATCAGACCCTGGAGCAGTATCTCCGCTGTTTTATCTGCCACCTACAAGATGATTGGGTGGATCTACTTCCAGTGGCTGAGTTCTCTTATAACAACTCTCAGAGCGCCTCCACTAAGCAGTCTCCTTTTTACTCCAATCTAGGTTATCATCCTAACATTCTTCCTCGATTTCCCATAGATACGCCCTTGCCGGCAGTGGCTGAAAGAATCACTTCTTTACAAAAGAATATGGATCTTCTAAAGGAAAATCTAGAATTGGCTCAGGAAAGGTACAAGAAAGCAGCAGATAAATTTCGTAAACCTGCACCAGCTTTCAAGGTAGGAGATTTGGTCTGGCTGTCAACCAGAAATGTTAAATTAAAGATTCCATTGTCTAAATTGGGACATAAGTACATTGGACCTTATAAGATCAGTAAGATTATAAGTGCTGTTGCTTGTCGTCTTCAACTGCCCAGAACTATGAGAATCCACCCTGTCTTTCATGTATCCCTACTAAAGGCTGCAACACCCAATACGTTTCCTGGACGTTCTTCTCCTTGCCCTGACCCAGTGCTGGTCGATGGTCAGGAAGAATTTATGGTGGAAAGGATTCTAGATTCCAGGTTGTACAGAAATCAGTTGCAATATTTGATTAAATGGCAGGGCTACCCAGTGGAGGACAACTCATGGGAACCAGTCAACAATGTAAATGCTCCTCGCCTGCTCCGCCAGTTTCATCAGAGGTACCCTGACAAGCCTGGTCTGAGGTCATCCGGAGGTTGTCCCTAAGGGGGGAGTAATGTAAGGTTCTTTGTCTCTGTTGACATGTTCCTTGAAACTCAGTTTTCCGTCGGCCATTTTGCTTTCTGTCTTTCTGCAGCTCTTGCCCTCAGTTAATATGGAGTTCCAGTTTTCATGTTCCCGCCCTGATTCTTCCCTCTTGCTTCTTAAGCAGCCTCAGCTGAACAATCAGTGCTCCTGAATCAAGCCTCAGTCAGTCTGTGACCTGACTCCTGGAAACCTTGAACTTGTACTCCAGCTATTCCCTACTGAGGAACCTTTGAACACTTTTGGACTCTGGAAACCTGCTGTTTGGTGAATCCATGTTTGCAGAGGAATTACGGTACAGAGAAGAGATCCTGAACCTGCTTTGGAGATTTATTGTAGTGCTTGAAATTACTCTGGCCTGCTGTGTCTCCTGACTCTGTTCCTGCAAACTGTGTGAACTTTTCAGCATGCTTGTATGAAGTAATACAAGTCATTTCATTTCAACCTATGTCTCCTGTGTTTTCCTCGCACCCAAGCACAAGACGCTATAGGAACTGTACACTATACATGACACTGTCCAAGTATGGGTTGAAACTGAAGCCTTCAAAGTGCCATCTGCTCAAACAAAAGGTACAGTATCTGGGACATATTGTCAGCTCAGAAGGAGTAGCGCCAGACCCCGAGAAGGTCACCACCATCCAGAAATGGCCGGAGCCGAAGAACCTCAAAGAGGTGCGACAGTTCCTGGGACTGACAGGATACTACCGGAGGATTGTAAAGGACTACACTAAGAAAGCAGCACCTCTGCAAGACCTCCTGGTGGGACAGTCCCTCAAGAGCAGAAATTCTCCATTCCACTGGGTAAAGAACAGGCTGAAGCATTCAAGGAAATGAAGGAGATCCTGACAGGTGACGAGATCCTAGGCTACCCTGACTACAGCCAACCGTTCCTGCTGTATACTGATGCCAGCAACGAAGGATTGGGAGTTGTCCTCAGTCAGAAGCAAAATGGCCTGGAGAAAGTCATCGCCTATGCAAGCAGGAAGCTCCGCCCGACTGAGAGGAACCCAGAGAACTATAGCAGCTTCAAGCTGGAGTTCCTAGCGCTGGTCTGGGCCATCACGGAGAGGTTTAAGCACTACCTAGCCTCCAGCAAGTTCACTGCCTACACTGATAACAACCCCTTAACGCATCTTGAAACAGCTAAGCTGGGAGCCATGGAACAACGCTGGATGGCTCGGCTGTCAAACTACCAATTCACAATCAAGTACAGAGCGGGCCGCAAGAATGCCAATGCTGATGCCCTATCCAGAATGCCTCATGAATCGGACACAGAAGAAGAAGTGGATGATCTGGAAGAAATTGAACTACCTGCCTTTCACAGGAATGGGATGATCCACGAGCAACAAGCCTGCAGGAGGCCGCGTGGTAAGACGTTAAATCCTTTACCTCACCACAGCTGGAAGGAGACTCAGGAGAGTGATCCAGTTGTCAGCCTTATCAACGAGCTGATAACTCAGGAAGGTTCCTCCTTGGAAAAGGATGCGTCTCCGCAAGCAAAACAGCTGTGGAATGAGAGAAGCCGGCTGTTCATCTACCGTGAGAAGCTGCGCCGGAGGTACTTCAACTCAAAGACCCATGAGATGGTTTGGCAGATAGTTGTCCCCAGAGCAGACATCCAGATGGTGTTGGAAACCTACCACGATCAAGCGGGACACTTTGGCTGGAAGAAGCTGGAGACCCTGTTGAAGAGTCGTTTCTACTGGGTGGGAATGCGCAGCTCCATTGAGAGGTGGTGCCAGAACTGTGGACCCTGTGGCCTCAGAAGAAAAGACTACAGCAGTCAGAAGGCAACCCATCAAGACTTCTCGTCCCTTGGAGATCGTGGCCCTGGACCATGTCAAGTTGTCACCCAGCTGGTCAGGATACTCCTATGCCCTGACCATGGTAGATCACTACTCCAGGTTCCTGGTGGTTGCCCCTGTCAAAGATCTGACGGCAGAGACAGCAGCAAAGACGTTCCAAGCGTATTTCTGCAGACCACATGGATATCCTGAACAGGTGCTAACTGACCAAGGCCCAGCCTTCGAGGCCGAATTGTTCAAAGAGTTCTGCCATCTGTACGGGTGTAAGAAGATAAGAACCACACCGTACCACCCCCAAACCAATGGTCTCTGTGAAAAGATGAATCACATCATCATTGACCTGCTAAAGACTGTACCACTTGAAGACAGGAATCGGTGGCCAGACCTACTACCTGACCTGGTAGATCTGTACAATCACATACCTGTGAGTTCCACCAATTGCACCCCAGCCTATCTCATGTGAGCAAGACCAGGAAAGGTGCCCATGGATCTGGAGCTTGGTGTTGTAGAACCAGAAGCAGATGTGACTACTGAAGACTGGGACACAAACAGACAGGAACAGTACAGAAAAGTACAGGCCTGCATTGAAGATAGTCTCAATCGAGTAAGGGATAAACAAGAAGATCACTACAACAAAAGTGTGCCAGCTGAACCTTTCGCACCTGGTGAAGTCGTACTGAAAAGAAAGAGGAGAATACACAAACTCGATGATCAATGGGAAAGAGAGCCCTACGTTGTACAGAATTCGAGGTTTGACAACAAGATAACGTGTATAATCAGCAAAGATGGAGGAAGAACGACTACAACTATATCCAGAGATCCCCTAAAGTTGTGTCCGGATCCGTTAAAGCTTCAAGAGGAAGAACCTGTTGTCAATAAGAAAGAGCATGATGAAGCAGTCATACATACTGACTTAGGAGATTTCCCCGCGGATTGGCCTCGCATTGGAGAAGCGGTAATCATTCCCGTACTCCAATTCTATCAACCACAAGGAGGACCTCTACATCCAGTTGCACCGGCTGTTGCAGTAGAGTCAGTTCCAGAGGAACCTGCTCCAGTGGAATCCCAAGAAACAGATTCTCAAGAAGCTGAATCTCAGGAAGAAGGGTCCCCTGTCGAGACAGAACCGGTTCACCCAGCTGGAAGTATACTTGCCAGATCCCTAGAGAGATTAAGGCAGTACTACAACGTACCTGCACGCAGGACAAACAGGTTAACTGACACCTCACCTACCACTACACCACGTAGGTCAGTACGCATAACAAGGGGGGCAATTACCTGTTAGGTACAGAGAGTAAGACCTAACAAATGTAAATAATTATCTAGAGTCACTGTATATAAATGTATATATTGTTGCTTATAATATTCCTTAATATACCGTTATTTATTATTCTGTTTTTTCTTTTTGATATTGAAACAAGTGAATGGACATTATTTTTACTTGTTCCCCCTACCCTTAGAGCTTCCTTCTTCCAAAAGAGACTGGGACTTTTATGGTTGCTCATTTCCTCATTGTTGTGCTAATGTATATAGTTATTCATTCCTCTGTTATGCAACAGTTCAAGAGTGCCTTACCTCCCGTAAGGGAAGAGTTAATTATACAATGTTTTATTGTCCTTTGTTTTGTATTTCAGCCCCGGAGTGCTGAGTTCTACTAGGGGGGAATGTGGAGCCCAGCTGTGACTGGATTCATATCTCCCAGAAGGGTGCACTGAAGGTAACCACCACTAAAGGTCATTATATACATTCACACATCTTCGCCCATCCTAAGACCACCAGAGGGAGCTGTTTAGTCTTATAAAGGAGAGTGAACACAGGAAGAACGAAGCATTCTCCGCAGAGCAGAGTGTGTGCAGTCTGGCACAAGGAGCAGAGTAGAAAGTTTAGTCTCCTCAGAGAGTGCTGAAGTCTGCAGCTTGAAGCTTAGTTCAAATGAGTGGAGGCTAGTAAAAGTGGAACGGAAACCACTCCAGCCTAGTCAGAGCTGAGTCAAGTGAGTGCAGCTCAGTGAGAAAGCGTGCCGACGCTTAGAGAGCGGTGAAGAGGCAGCCCACCAACTGCCAGCGTGTGATCGTGTGAGGGCCCGAGTAGGACGAAAGGCGAGTGGAGCAAGTGAGGGATAGAGGGGCCTAAACAGCTCATCCCAATTATTACAACCGGACACCGGGTCCGAGCCTATAGGGATCTCCACGACCCATTAGGAGAACACCGGAGTTCCTGGAGGACTATAAGTCCCAGGAGTACCTCAGAGCTGACACGTAACCGGGCCAGGAGGACGGAGTCCAGCAAGCAGGTACCTGCAAGTGGAGACTGTGTACTTCCAGAGAAGGCCCAATCACAAGGTCAGCCAGGTGCAAGACTTAGACCAAGTTAGGCTCAGCTACAAGCGGGCCAGGACTTTATCACAAGAAAGACAAGGAACAGGAGGCCACACACCTACTCAATGGAGGAATCTGGATGTGCACCCTTCACCCTACAGTGCTCCGGGGAGTGCCTGCAACATCTTCAGTAAAGGTACAGAAAGAGACTTATGTGTGTGTGTCCATCTTATTATTCCTACCGTCGGGTCCTCCTCCGCTCTGCACCCTTACATACTATCTACCCTGAAGGACCCAGCCTTACCTGTGGAAGGCTTAACACCTTGCTGCCCAATACCAACCCTTCAGCGGATCCGCATAGCAGCGCTGGTCACCCTGACCAGGCACCACAGGTGGCGTCACGATTCCCCATTCCAATATCCCATTCACCTGTAAATATCCCACATTAAGGGATGAGCACCAGAGCCACGGACTGAGCTGTGTCACCGTGACATCCCCCCATTGTAGTCTATGGGCTCAGATCCGAATTCCCATTGCTCTGGAGGGCGACTCATCTCTGTGGTGCACACAGCCGAAGTGGCATTGGAGACAGGGGTTTCATGACCATGTTGTGAACTGATTTCTCGAGTACCGCTCACACGACTGGTAATACTGAATCGATTGCAACAGACAGGAGACAGCAGTTGTCAACTATGGTTCAAAATTACCTCTCCTCCCCTGTCGATGTTCTCCCTCACAGTTCATTCCCCTTTGACTAAAGGGCCTGTAAACTGGACACCTGGCCTGAATTGGCACAATATGCCTTACAGGAGCTCGGTTGCCCTGCTGGTAGTGTGCTATCAGAAAGAGTCTTCAGTGCTGCTGGATCAATCCTGACAGAAAGAAGGACCTGGCTGATGACCCAAAATGTTGGTGATCTCACCTTCATTAAAATTAACCATGCCTGGGTTTCAAAGGATTTTGTACCACCTTCCCCTGATGACACATAGGTTGCCAGCAAAATGGCTCGCTTTGTCCTCTTCTTCCTCTGACTTCTCCAATTCCTCCATTTGCAGCTGCTGGCGTCCAGCCTACACCTCAACATATGCCAGTTTTTCCACCTCCCTAACTGGGCTGTCCCCCCCACCCTCCCCAGGGCCAGGTCACCACCTGGCGCACCCGGGCAAGTGCCGGTGCCCTGAGCAGGTGGGGGGGCCCAATCGTGGGCGATGCCACTGGCACAGGGCCCCTCATAGTGCGCCAGTGTCTGATGGTGGGGGGGCCCACTAGCCTTCAGACACACCGGCGTACTATGAGGGGCCCTGTGCTAGTGCCGTCGCCCATGAGTGTGCCCCCCTGCTTGCTCAGGGCCCCAGCACTTGCAATACTTACCTCTCCCTGCTCCACCACTGTGACGTCTTCCGCATTTCCTGACAGTGACATTCAGGTCAGAGAGCGCGATGACGTCACGTCTGTACGCCCTTTGCCTGAACAGTCCAAGTGCAGAGAGCTGGAAGATGGCGACGCTGAGGAGTCCAGAGTAGAGCAGTGCCCAGCGAGGAGAGGTATTTCATTTTTTTTAATGTTTGGAACAATATATGGGGAGCATTATACACTGGAGAATTATATATGGAGCCCATCATACACTTGAGCATCATAGATAGGGCCCATTATACACTGGAGCATTATAAATGGGGTCCATTATATATGGAGCATTATATAGGCCCATCATACACTGGAGCATCATCCATGGGGCCCATCATACACTGGAGCATTATAAATGGGGCCCATCATATACTGGAGCATCATCCATGGGGCCCATCATATACTGGAGCATCATATGCGGCCCATTATATATGGAGCATTATATAGGCCCTTCATACACTGGAGACTCATCCATGGGGCCCATCATACACTGGAGCATTATAAATGGGGCCCATCATACACTGGACCATCATATACGGGGCCTATTATACACTGGAGTGTTATGAATGTGCTAGAGATGGTTTCTGAGCAGAGGCTCCCTCTGGTGGTTACAGACAGTACTGAGCCTTTCAGCGAGGAATGGCAATCTGGGATCGCTGACTGGTCTGATATAAGGGAGGTTCCCTCCCATGATGGTTGCCGGTGATCAATTGTTCTTGTCTCAATTGTGGTTCCTGGTTCATTTGGAAGTTTGCTGAGTCTTGCCTGCATCTTCTGCTATCAGATAAGATATTTTCTGCTTTTATTTTTGTGCTTGCTTTTTACATTGTTCCCTGCACTTCTGTGGAGGTCAGCCAGGTCCCCTCCGGGGCTTGTGCTCCTCTCAGTTTATCTGAAGCCACTGTTATTTGTTCATTTGCTTTTTCCTGTTTTTTCAGTGGCTGCGGCTTAGTTTTGTTACACCAGAGATCTGATTTTAGGTGGTAGAGATCGTGTGATCTCAGGTGTTTTTGCAATCAGAAGAGTTGGTATTTTTTAGGGTATTTTTGGATTGCAGTGAGTATCCTTTCCTGTACTTTTCTGTCTAGACAGATTGGGCCCCAGCATTTGCTCATTCTATTTTCTGTCTGTGTCCGTGCTTCTTCTTGTCTAACCACCATTACATGTTTGGGGGCTTCCTATTTTCTTTGGGGATCTGCTCCGGGGCAGATAGCTTTCATCTTTCTGCCTTTAGGTGTAGTTATCTCTCAGGCTGTGACGAGGCGTCTAGGATCAACGTAGGAACGCTCCACGGCTACCTCTAGTTGTGTGGTTAGTTCAGGGTACTGCAATCCAATAGGTTCCAGCCTCTCTGGTGTATTGCCGTTTTTGCTTATTCTCCTCAGCTACCATAACACAACACTGGAGCATTATAAATGGGGCCCATTATATATGGAGCATTATATAGGCCCATCAAACACTGGAGCATCATCCATGGGCCCATCATATACTGGAGCATCATATGGGGCCCATTACATATGGAGCATTATATAGGCCCATCATACACTAGAGCATCATCCATGGGGCCCATCATACACTGGAGCATTATAAATGGGGCCCATCATACACTGGAGCATCATTCATGGGGCCCATCATATACTGGAGCATCATATGGGGCCCATTATATATGGAGCATTATATAGGCCCATCATAGACTGGAGCATCATCCATGGGCCCATCATACACTGGAGAATTATAAATGGGGCCCATCATACACTGGAGCATCATCCATGGGGCCCATCATATACTGGAGCATCATATGGGGCCCATTAAATATGGAGCATTATATAGGCCCATCATACACTGGAGCATCATCCATGGAACCCATCATACACTGGAGCATTATAAATGGGGCCCATCATACACTGGAGCATTATAAATGGGCCCATCATACACTGGAGTATCATATATGGGGCCCATTATACACTGGAGCATTATAAATGGGGCCCATTATATATGGATTATACAACTGAAAATCCCAATAGGAATAATTAATTAATGAGAAAACTCAAAAGATATATAACACTTAACCCACTCCACATATGAGGCCAGAATCAGAGCTTTTTAGATTTATCAATTTTATTCATATATACTACAATAACATATAAAATATATAACAGAGTAGCACAACCAAGCAGGTCACGAGAGAAGGACAATTTTTCCCCACTATGTAATGCACCAAAAATTACCAGTTATATAATTTTAATATTGCTATAGACTATCAAACATTAAAGTATTTGTTCAAAAATTACATATAAATAAGTGCATATGTGCATATAATGTCAAAAAGCAGCTGTAGGGCCCCAACATTAATCAATCATTGTCTCATAAATAAAGTGCTAATGTGCAATTCAAGGGGTAACCACCAGACGCATATGTAAATATTAAGATGGTGCATACAATCAATAACAATAACTAAAGTGTATGTACCGAAATATGAACTTACATGTGGGAGAAAGTCCTGACCTCAGCCTGCCGCCCCAACGCGCGTTTCGCCGTTCTTCGTCAGGAGAAGCCTTATATAACTGGTAATTTTTGGTGCATTACATAGTGGGGAAAAATTGTCCTCTCGTGACCTGCTTGGTTGTGCTACTCTGTTATATATTTTATATGTTATTGTAGTATATATGAATAAAATTGATAAATCTAAAAAGCTCTGATTCTGGCCTCATATGTGGGGTGGGTTAAGTGTTATCCATTATATATGGAGCATTATATAGGCCCTTCATACACTGAAGCATCATCCATGGGGCCCATCATATACTGGAGCATTATTTGGGGCCCATTATATATGGAACATTATATAGGCCTATCATACACTGGAGCATCATCCATGGGGCCCATCATATACTGGAGCATCATATGGGGTTCATTATTTATGGGGCATCATATAGGGTATGGAGCATCATATGGGGCCCATTCTGTGTGGAGCATTATATGGAGCCCATTCTGTATGGAGCAATATATGGGGCCCATCATATACTGTATGGAGCTTTATATGCGACTCATTATACTGTATGGAGCAATATGTGGGGCTCATTATACTCTATGGGGACCGTCCTATACTGCATGGCACATTATATGGGGACCATCATATACTGTAGCATTATGTGGAGCTCATCATATACTGTATGGAACATTATATGGGACCAATTATTCTGTATGGAGCAATATATGGGGCTCATTATTCTGTATGGCGCACTATGTGGTGGCCATAATACTGTATGGAGGAATATACTGTCCGGTTTTTGAGCTATTGTAGAATTTAAAATAGATATCACTCATGTTATGTAAGAAGTGAAGTATTTGGCATTGTACTATACCTATATTTCTCTGCCGTATTGGAGCATCATGAATTGTGGTATGTGTTAAAGGGGCCCACTGAGACTCTTTGGCCCGGGGCCCATGAAAACCTGGAGCCAGCCCTCCCCCCCCACAACTTTATCCAAATAACCCCCAGTTTTCAATGCGTTAATATTATTATAAAGTAAATTAAGATTGACAAGCTTAATAAGAATTGATGTAGTTGGCATTGAAATGGGCACTGTTGGTGTGTTTACTGTCCTCCACTCCCTGCCGACTTTGCTTCCCCATTGACTTGCATTGGGTTTCGTGTTTCAGTCGGACCTTCGATTTTTTCCGATAGTCGGCCGATTTCGTTCGACTCGACTTTTGTGAAAGTCAGGTGGTCCGAAACCCGACTCGACCCTCCCGGAGGCAAAATCACTCATCTCTAGTAATAACCTGTCTGGGTATTGCAGACCCACCAGTACTCTAATAACCTTGGTTGCTCTTCTCTGCACCCGCATCAGTTTCCACAGAGTAGGAACAGTATAATTGGCCTCTGACGCACCTTCTACTACAGGCAACCCAACAGATGGAGACCCAATTTGGAGTCTCCACATTTCAAAAAATTGTTTGCAACATCAGCAGCAGAAGCTACAGCAGGCAAAGAAGACACCACAAAGATGGGACAGACTTCAGTAACCTGAGATTGGTACATGACACTAAAAACAACATCATCACCTAGTCTGCCCAATCTGCAAATGGGGTGAAAAAGTCATCGGAGATCCATGATTTGTCATCTTGATGAAAGTTAGGGAGTTTACACTATGAGGGGACAGCTTATCCATCAGGACACCACCTGCAATGCTGAAGACACTTTCTGAGAAAACGCTGGCTGCCAAGCATGACAAAACCTCTATGGTGCGACAGGCAAGCTCAGACCACGCTTCCATTTTTAAAGATCAAAATGTAAAAGGGTCCAAACTCCCCTGATTGCACTGATATTGAGCCTCAGATACTCCTGCACCATCCTATCCAGTCATTCACATGTCAGACTTGTACTCTGTTCTGCTGGTGCATGGGCTTGTCTAAAAACCGTGTCAAACGACTCACAGAAATTGCTTATGCCACTTACACTGCTGCTGCTGCTGCTGCTAATGTATTGGCGATGATGCCTTGATATTCCCGGGGTTGGACGTCTACAACTGGGATGCACACTGTGTGCCTCACTGTTTTCTTGGGGAAAACCACTCTTAAGATTGTCTACAAGCGTATTTCGATACTCCAGCACGTGCGCATCCCTTTCCAGGAGGGGAAACATCTGGCTAAATTTACTCTTGTACCATGGATCTAACAGAGTGGCAACCCAGTAGTCAGCACTATATCTAACCCTAAGAATAAGGGCATCCTGTTAAAGATAGTGCAGCAAGAAGACGCTCATATCTTGGGCACTTCCATGAGGTCCAAGTCAATGCTATGTTGGTGGCGGGGTAACACTCAAGGTTGCTTCCTTCGTCCCCTCCTGCCAACCATGGACAACAGAGAGCATATCATTATCCTCTTTATCTCCTGACCGTTGCGCGTCAATCACCTCGTCCTCCTCAATTTGTTCCTCGGCTTCTGCATCTTCACTAACAGTTTGTCTGGTACCATGAGCCCCCTTGATTGCTGTAAGGCACCCACCTGTGCAACGACAGTCCAGAAATTTGAGATATTGGTATCCCTTCCACATCTTTTACTGCTTCCAACTCTTCCTCTGGGGCCATCACCTCCTCACATAACATGTAGATGACTGTAATAGTGATGCTGATGACGGAATCTTCCACGCTAACCATCTTAGTAGCCATTTCAAAACTGTGCAGAAGGGTGCAGAGGTCCTTTACCTGTGCCCACTCTGCAAACTTGATTTGCACCACGTCTGGACTGTGTTGGCCCAGGCTATGCAAAAGGACATACTGCACCAGGGCTCATTGCTGCTGCCACAGTAACATGTGCAGAGTGGGATTCTACCGTCTCGGAACATCGCAAATCAAACAGTTAACTGGCAGGCTGAAAGACCTTTGTACCAATGCAAGTTGATGACACAGCGAGCGTGCTTTATGCAGCAGCGCATCCAAGCCTGGATAGTGGCAGAGAAATTTCTGTACCACCAGATTGAGGACATGAGCCATGTGAGGCACATGTGCAAGGTTGCCACGGTGTAGAGCCACCACCAGGTTTGCACCGTTATCGCACACTGCCTTCCCTGCTCCAGGTTCAGTGGAGACAGCCACTTCTCTAAGGGTATGTGCACACATTGCGGATTGGACTGTGGAATTTCCTGAGCGGATTCTGCATCTCTTGGCAGAAAACGCATGTAAAAATCCACACGGTTTTTCTGTGGATTGTTTGCGGATTTTGTGTTTTTTTTTTTTTTTTGGATTGTGATGCATTTTTTGCCCTGTGGAGTCACTAATTTAATGGGTGTAGGAACGCAGCGGATCCGCCAAAAAAAGAATTGACATGTTGCGGAAATTAAACCACTGCGGATTCAGCGCAGAATTTTCCGCAGCATGTGCACATCAATTTTTTGTTCATTAACATTGTTTGATCAAACACTTGCGGATCTGCTGCAATTCCGTGCGGAAAATCTGCTGCGAATCCGCAACAAATCCGCAACGTGTGCATATACCCTTACTCGGCCTGGATACCTTTTGACAACTTTTGAGCAGTGTGACTGCGATCCCCAAGGCATATTAATTTAAACATTGCCTGACTGCGGTGAACCATGACTGCACAGTACTGACGTGTGGGAGATTCTATCTGCACTGTTGGAACGCGTGTCTGATTATAGGAGAGGTTGAGGGCACAGGTGGAGGTTGTAGAGGAGATGGAGGAGCCAGAAGCAGTGGAAGAACTGCTAGATACAGAGGATTGCCCCGCAAGCCTTGGGGATTCAAAGACTTGTGGAGCAGCCCCTTGACCACCTGCCCCTACAGCCACCAGAGTCACCCAGTGCCCAGTCAGCGAGATGTAACGCCCCTGCTCATGTTTGCTCATCCAGGTGTCAGTGGTGAAATGCACGCTGGCAGACACAGATTTTTCAGGGAATGGGTGATGTTATCTACGACATGCTGGTGTAGCACAGCTTACTTAAAGAAGTAATGTTGACTGGATAACTGGTACTGGGGGACTCCTATGGCCATCAACTTTCTGATACCGTCTGTATCCACCAGGTGGGAAGGTAACATTGTCCAACAGATTGGAGATGATGGAGTTCAAGTTCTTTGCTTTGCCAAGTGTGGGAGGAAACGTTCTTTTAAGTGACCAGAACTGCAGGACAAAGATCTGGCTGCTGTGTTGAGAGGGTGAAGTACGGACAATAGGACAAACTGCTACACTGTGAGTGAGGTGCAGGTGGAGATGTTATGGTGGATTGAAAAAGATGTGTTGTGCTATACGCTAGGTGACACAAAAGCAGCAGTTATGCCTACTTCTGTAACAGCTGACCGTCTCTCACTCACCTTGACTGTGGTGGGTAAATAATTGTAGTTTCTGCAGCCAGAGACCTATGTGTGAAGACTTGAAATGGTGACACAGGAGGAAGAAGCAGCAGATGGGGTTATTTGAACACCCGGTGGTTCGAGAGGCCCACTAGTTCTTATTTTAGTACAGTGAGATTACCACACTAAGGCATGTTGATCGTTCATGTTGCTAGTTCAGGCATGTAGTTGTCAAATTATTGCAATTTTTGCCTCTATTGAGTTTTTTTTTTTGCAAATTTGGCAGATAACCTGAGTTGGGTCATCCTTTGTGGTCTCAAAAAAAAGCCCAGGCTAGGCAACCTATGCCGCCCCTACGAACTACACACTCATGACTGATGCTGGCCACAGCCATAGTTGGGGCTGAGGATGCAGTGCTTGCCATGGTTGCATCACATCTTGTCTGTGTGGGGAAGCCGCTATGTAATCTCCTCGTCTTCCTCCTCCTCCTCTGCTGAGCTGCTCAGCTGCGTACCTCTGGGTTCACACCAAGTGGGATCTACAACCTCATTGACATCCTCTCTGTTCTCACACTGAAAGTCACCCTCCTCCTTTTCCTGCCCTGATACCACAGTACAGTCTGTGTGCGCCTCTGGTATCTGAGTCTCATCAGGATCACCTCCACCCCCGTTGTGTAACATCTGGTGATGTGGGTCTGCATTCTGCTTGGACCCTACCTCATCCGGCCTCGGATCCAACATGAAAAAATTTGGTGCATCTGTGCAAATGCTTTCCGCCTCTAGATTCTGTGATTCTTTGGAGCAGACCTCTGATGCCCTTGGAATAGAATATGTGAACAGCTCTGCGGAATGGCCCATTTGTGGTTCTTTACAGTCAGTTGGGCATTTGGAAATTTGTGAAGCAGGGAAACAAGGGTGATTGGGGTGCCACCTCTGAGCATTGTACTGTATGTGATGTTAAGGTGGAGGAAGAGGAGGAGAGGCCACTTGATGCAGCACTTGCCATCCACTGGAGCACATACTCTTTCTGAGCCTCATCTACAAAGCGTACCAGTGTGCGGCTGCCAAAAAAAAGGGAGTTGAGCAGCCCATCCAGTAACAGATGTTGTCAGTCATCTTTGGATAGGATGAGATGATGTTTGTTCAGTTGAGCGTTCATTAACATTAACACCTAACCCACGTACACGTCTAACACCAAGCCTATTCCCCCTTCCACCACAACCTCATTTTTTCTCACTCATGTTGTATGTAGCCTTCCCCTCTTGTAACCTGCTGTTTCACAACCTTATGCCCACAGCTGTCAGTCACCTGTCACTAAATGAACAATCACTATTTATTTTCTTAGTGTGCCAGAACAACACTGTTACGCCTAACGATTTTTAAGTGGAGATCTTATCACAAACTATTTGGATTAGCTACTTGGGCCTCCTCGCTGCACCCCAATATTAGGCCTAACAATTTTTAAGTGGAGATCTGTCATTTCTGATTTGTGACTGAAACACAGTTTTGTCACAAACTATTTGGATTAGCTAATTGGGCCTTCTGGCTGCACCCGAATGTTAGGCTTAACGATTTTTAAGTGAAAATCTGGCCTTCTGATTTGTCTCTGAAACACAGTTTTATCATAAATGATTTGGATTAGGAAATTGAGCCTCCTGGTTGCACCCCAATATTAGGCCTATAGATTTTTAAGTGGAAATCTGGCCTTCTGATTTCTCACTGAAACGCAGTTTTATGACAAACAATTTGGACTAGCAAACAGGAGCCTCCTGAGACTGCCACACAGTTTTATCACAAACAATTTGGAGTAACAAATGGGGCCTCCTGAGACTGCCACACAGTTTTTGCACTAGTTAGATGCTGGAATATCGATTTCACACAGGACAGGATCCTATCTAGCTAACTGACAAGTTCACTTGCAGCACTATCAGGGAGCGGCTTCTCTGCACTGTGACACTGAGAAAATGGCGCCAGCAACAAGATCTCCGCCTTTTACATGGCCAGGGACATGTGACTTCGGCAGTCAATCACAGAAGACCTTGTGTCATAATGGTGTGGATCGTTTCTGAGCCCTAAGTGGCTGCCGGAATTACAGTACCACACATAAAGTTAAGGGGGGAAAAAAAGAGCTCTCTGCTCCTCTAACCTCTCCACACCACCTCCCCTCATAAAACACGTCCCCCGCTCATCATACAGCACCACTATCCTAGCCAAAGTAATAACAAAAGCATTAGTGGAAACGTGATGATTTTGCGAACTGTGACTGAATTTGGCTTTGAGTATAAATGCTTGTAAAAGCGAACACGAATCCGAATGTGCTACATTTGTGCCGAATTTGAAATTGGCAAACGTTTTCTGAATAAGTTCCCTCATCTCTAGTAGTGATGTCATGCAGTTTTCCTGCACCAGAAACTTTTTGTAGTCTAAGAATCCGAGAAAATGAGAAAAAAAGAAGACTTCTACAAAAGAGACATTTGTATTTTCGATTCACTTGTTAGTCTAATACAACTGTATTTTTATTTTTTGTATCTCTTTATTTTTGGTTTCTTTCCATCCCAATTTTAACCAGATTGGATTTCTACTCATTTTAACTGGTTTGACTATAAAAGAGTTTCGATCAAAATGGTTAAGAGTCATTTTATGGAGTAAGGTTTTATGGTAACTTGTAGTTATTTGCTTTGAGATATTGAATTGCTTTGCGAACTACTTTCATTGTTTATAACTGTTGTGAACATGTTTATATTGTTATTGATAAAAATTAGGTGGTAGAATCAGGGATAGATTGTGATGGGGAAGGGCACATTTTGTTAGTTTAATGGTTTTACTATTCAATTCTCACTCATTGCTGTATCACAGATAAGCAAACTGTGTTGTCCATTTATGGAAGAGGAACCTGTGTGGCCACTGGGGTCCCAGAGTATGAAACACGGACGTGTGAATTCTGCCTTATTGCAAACTCTCTCTCATTTGTTGTTGCTGGTGGACATAGCATTCAGTTTCATGCAGTAGCTGCACCGTGAGACCATGCCCTCAGAATATGTTCAATGTAAAGGTTCAGACCACATTGAAAACCCAATCTAAAAAACTACATGATACATTAGCAGGTGGACTGCATTTATTTTTCGTGTTTTACAAGTAAAATCGCACTTGCGTAATTTTCTGATAAGGGCATTTTAAAACAATTTTATTCACACCTATAATACAACATCTTATTGTAACCTTAAAGATATTCACTGATTATGGCATAATTTCTTCCTGAAGAATGACCCAATGGCGGATTTTACCTCTTGGTTCCTCAAGGTATATATAATCGGATTTAATAAGGGTGTCAGCACTGTGTAAAATATGGACACTATTTTATCAGCTGCATAAGAAACTGAAGGCCTCAAGTAGATGAAGACAGATGGTCCGAAGAAGAGGGTGACCACGATAAGATGGGAGGCGCGGGTCGAAAAAGCTTTGCCCATCCCTTTGTCAAACTTGATATTTACTATGGTTCTGATAATCCGCACGTAGGAGATGAGTAAAACGATAAAACATAATGAAGCTATGAGGCCGCTGTTTGCCACAAATATGATCTCGATTATGACGATTTCAGAACAGGACAGTACAGACAAGGGGTGGATGTCACAGAAGAAATGGTCAATCGTGTTTGGGCCGCAGAACTTCAGTTGATAGGTTAATATTATCTGAATGATGGAGTGTAAAAAGCTTACGGCCCAGCACACAGCTTCCAGCCAGTAACACACGGTCCTGTTCATGATACTAGAATACCGTAGGGGGTTACATATGGCGACATAACGGTCATAGGCCATGACTGTAAGAAGGATGCACTCAGTTCCTGCAAAGAAGTGTAAGAAGAAGAGCTGTGTGATGCAGGAGCTGAGGGAGATGGTGTTTCTTTTTGCTAGAAAGTCCACCAGCATCTTAGGGACGGTCACAGAGGCGTAGCACAGGTCCACCAAAGATAACTTACTGAGAAAATAATACATAGCCGAATGGAGACTGGCTTCGAAGTACACCGTTAGTACGATGAGAAGATTGCCGAGCAGTATAAGGAGGTAGATGATGAGCAGGAGGATGAACAAGGCAATGCTAAAATTAGGAAAAGAGTCCAAGCCAAGGAGAACAAACTCCTCCACATTGTGCTGGTGGCTAGTATTCATCTTCTCCTTGTTTTATTCCTAAATGTCAAAGCAGGCAAGTGGAATCATTTGTATGGTATAAGTTTCTCATAAAAATATCAATCACATGTACCATAAAAGTCATAACAGTCTCAAGAAAAATCAGGTTCTTGTTTGCAGTTTTTGTAGGCATGTGGTTTTCTATTGTCCTCTCTGAAGAGCTAGCTATAGGCCCCTATACACACTGGATGTAAGTCAGAGAAACTCGTCAAATTTTGTCAGAGCCAGGTGATCATCTGATCCAACATTGCACAACATACAATGTTGGGTTAGATGGGATTGGGTAGTGGGAATATCATAAGATTATCCTTCTGTTTTCAGGTGAGATAAGACTCCTCTGGCAGTAGCTTTCCTCTCCCTCTATTGAAAAATGGGGGAATTGGGAGTGATACCGTTTGTGTCTGTTGAATGAATTTTTAGCCAACAGTTCTCTCATGGGAATGCCCAGCTTATATAACAAGAAAAGTAACACCACACAAAATAAGCATAGGAGGTGCAAACCACAGGATACAACATGACACTGGTGAGTAAAACTTGTTTTCACTGTGATTCAGTTGAAGTGCTGCAGTTCCTTTGTATCCATTGATCTCATATCTATCTGTATTGCATATATCTATTTATCTGTATATCTACATAGCATCTATTTTCTCAAATCGTTATGTTTAATGTGGAAGCGCCCAGATCCTCTCTCATTAGGTTTCTGGTTCTCCAAGGTTAATGAGATTATTAGGATGGAGGATCTGACCTCATCTTCACATAACACAACCTCCTGCTTTAGTGAGACCTATTATCACTGGTTGGTCTTTTAAGATATTATAGAATACAGTTCGTATTTAGCATGGCTCACATACAGTGAAGGAAATAATTATTTGATCCCTTGCTGACTTTGTAAGTTTGCCCACTGACAAAATCATGAACAGTCCATAATTTTAAGGGTAGGTTAATTTTAACATTGAGAGATAAAATATCAAAAATAAAATCCAGAAAATCACATTGTATAAATTATATAAATTTATTTGCATTTTGCAGTGAGAAATAAGTATTTGATCCTCTACCAATTATTAAGAGTTCTGGCTCCTACAGACCAGTTAGATGTTCCTAATCAACTCGTTACCTTCATTAAAGACCGCTGTCTTACATAGTCACCTTTATAAAACACTCCTGTCCACAGACTCAATTCATTAGTCAGACTCTAACCTTTACAACATGCGCAAGACCAAAGCGCTTTCTAAGGATGTCAGGGCCAAGATCATAGACCTGCACAAAGCTGGAATGGGCTACAAAACTATATGCAAGGTGCTGTGTGAGAAGGAGACAACTGTTGGTGCAATCTATTCTATTATTTCTAAACACTGTTTTTCAGTGATTACTTTGTATCTCCGTTCATACTGCACCCACACACACAAATGATACACCATTTGAAAGGTAAACTTGCCCCCTCCAGCAAGAAAATAGCCAAAAAAACACACATCCATGATTTGATCACAAAATACAATTTAAACGTTAATTTTCATAAACCGGCAGTAAGGAAAAATGACCTGAAGGTGGCACCACACTACCCCAAAGCACACTACCACAAAGCTGCTTACAGACATCACAAACAAATCCAAACATTTTCCTTGGGGGCTTTCCTGCTTGCCGAACTGTTTGCCCAGCCTATTTCAGCCAAATTGGAGGACTGCACACTTCACTGCAGGTAAGTCACATATACAAACACATTTGTAAACATGCACTGCGTATTGAATTGCACACTTGCTCCGTTCATGCTCCACCCACACAAACAAATGATACACCATTTGAAAGGTCAAATGACCTGCAGGTGGCAGCACACTACCCCAAAGCACACTATGACAAAGCTGCTTACAGACATCACAAATAAATCCAAACATTTGCCTTGGGGTCTTTCCAGCTTGCCCAAGTGCTTGCCCAGCCTATTTCAGGCACATTGGAGATTACACACTTCACTGCAGGTGAGTCACATATGCAAACACATCTGTAAACATGCACTGCTTTTTCGCTGATTACTTCGCCCCACACACACAAATGATACACCATTTGAAAGGTAAACTTGCCCCCTTCAATAAGAAGAAAAGAGTCAAACAAACCACACATTCACGATTTTATCACTAAATACAGTTTAAACATTCATTTTCATAAACCTGCATAAAGAAACAATGACCTGCAGGTGGCACCTCAACCGGAAGACATTTTTTGGCCTCTACTTATCAAACCAATTTATTGTATTACCAATCTACATATATAAATACATGTCTGTGTTCATCATCTCATGAAATACATTTACATTTGACCAGCTTGCTTATTCTGAAATTGCCTGCGCCCCCGACAACTAATGTGCGAAAATTTTGCACGGGCCAAGCTAGTAGTAAGAAAATGGAAGAAATACAGAATGACTGTCAATTGACATCGATCTGGGGCACCATGCAAAATCTCACCTTGTGGGGTATCCTTGATCATGAGGAATGTGAGAGATCAGCCTAAAACCACATGGGGGGAACTTGTTAATGATCTCAAGGCAGCTGGGACCACAGTCACCAAGAAAAACATTGGTAACACATTACGCCGTAAAGGTTTAAAATCCTGCATTGCCCGCAAGGTCCCCCTGCTCAAGAAGGCACATGTGCAGGCCCGTGAAGTTGGCCATTGAACACCTGGATGATTCTGTGAGTGATTGGGAGAAGGTACTGTGATCAGAGGAGACAAAAATTGAGCTCTTTGGCATTAACTCAACTCGCCGTGTTTGGAGAAAGAAAAATGCTGCCTATGAAGCCAAGAACGCCATCCCCACTGTCAAGCATGGAGGTGGAAACATTATGTTTTGGGGGGTTTTCTCTGTTAAGGGCACAGAATTGCACAGATCTGCAAAAGAGGAGTGGACCAAAATTCTTCCTGACATGTGCGCAAACCTCATCATCAACTACAAACAAAAGTCTGACTGCTGTGCTTGCCAACACGGGTTTTGCCACCAAGTATTAAGTCTTGTTTGCCAGAGGGATCAAATACTTATTTCTCACAACAAAATGCAAATAAATGTATATAATTTATACAATTTGATTTTCTGGATTTTTTAATGTTTTACTCACACTGCTCTCTTTGTATAGAGATTGGAGCCTTTGATGGCGCCCTCAGCACTGACTGACAGTTGGCTCTATTTGCTGAGTGAGTACATTTTTTCCTCCCAATCACAGCTTATTTACAGTGGCATATTAAAATTTGGACACCCCTAGTCAAAATTACTGCTCTTGTGAACAGTTAAGCAGGCTGAAGATGAAATTATCCCAAAGGTAAAGATGACACATTTCCTTTGTGTTTTAGGAAAAAAAAATATTGTCATTTTTTTACATTTTCAAAAATTACAAAAATTTGTGTGCTCAGATAACTTTGACTAAGGTTTCAGACCTTAATTAGCCTGTTAGGGTTATGGTGTGTTCACTATCATCATTAAGAAAGGCCAGGTGATGCAAATTTCCTAGTTTTATAAAAACCCATCCTCCTCTAACCTTGTGCCAAAAAAACAACAGCAATGGGTTCTTCTAAGCAGCTGCCTAACACTCTGAAAATATAAATGGTGGAGGCCCACAAAGCAGAAAAAGCCTATAAGAAGATAGCAAAGCGTTTTGAAGTTGCCCTTTCCTCAGTTTGAAATGTAATTAAGAAATGACAGTTATCAGGAACAGTGAAGGTCAGGATAGGGTCTAGAAGACTACAGTCATGGCCAAAAGTTTTGAGAATGACACAAATATTATATTTTCACATGATCTGCTGCCCTCTGGTTTTTATGTGTGTTTGACAGATGTTTTTATCACAGACAGAAATATAATAGCAAACATATGAGTAACAAAAGCTTATATTGACAGTTAGAATGAGTTAATGCAGCAAGTTAATATTTGCAGTGTTGACCCTTCTTCTTCAGGACCTCTGCAATTCTCCCTGGCATGCTCTCAATCAACTTCTGGACCAAATCCTGACTGATTGCAGTCCATTCTTGCACAATCAATGCTTTCATTTTGTCAGAATTTTTAGGTTTTTTTTTGTCCACCCGTCTCTTGATGATTGACCACAAGTTCTCAATGGGATTAAGATCTGGGGAGTATCCAGGCCATGGACCCAAAATCTCTGTTTTGTTCCCTGAGCCATTTAGTTATCACCTTTGCTTTATGGCAAGGTGCTCCATCATGCTGGAAAAGGCATTGTTGTTCGCCAAACTGCTCTTGGAGGGTTGGGAGAAGTTGCTCTTGGAGGACATTCTGGTACCATTCTTTATTCATGGCTGTGTTTTTAGGCAAGACTGTGAGAGAGCCGATTCCCTTGGCTGAGAAGCAACCCCACACATGAATGGTTTCAGGATGCTTAACAGTTGGCATGAGACAAGACTGGTGGTAGCGCTCACCTTGTCTTCTCCGAATGAGGCGTTTTCCTGATGTCCCAAACAATCGAAAAGGGGATTCATCAGAGAAAATAACTTTACCCCAGTCCTCAGCAGTCCACTGTCCATTGCAGAATATCAGTCTGTCCATGATGTTTTTTCTGGAGAGAAGTGGCTTCTTTGCTGCCCTCCTTGAGACCAGGCCTTGCTCCAAGAGTCTCCGCGTCACAGTGCGTGCAGATGCACTCACACCTGCCTGCTGCCATTCCTGAGCAAGCTCTGCACAGCCCAATCCCTCAGCTGAAACACTTTTAAGAGACGGTCCTGGCGCTTGCTGGTCTTTCTTGGGCGCCCTGGAGCCTTTTTGGCAACAATGGAATCTCTCTCCTTGAAGTTCTTGATGATGCGATAGATTGTTGACTGAGGTGCAATCTTTCTAGCTGCGATACTCTTCCCTGTTAGGCCATTTTTGTGCATTGCAATGATGACTGCACGTGTTTCTTTAGAGATAACCATGGTTAACAGAAGAGAAACAATGATGTCAAGCACCAGCCTCCTTTTAAAGTGTCCAGTGGTGTCATTCTTACTTAATCATGACAGATTGATCTCCAGCCATGTCCTCATCAACACCGACACCTGTGTTAATGGAGCAATCACTGAAAAGAGGTTAGCTGGTCCTTTTAAGGCAGGGCTGCAATGATGTTGAAATGTGTTTTGGGGGATAAAGTTCATTTTCTAGCCAAGTATTGACTTTGCAAGTAATTGCTGTTAAGCTGATCACTCTTTATAAAATTCTGGAGTACATGCAAATTGCCATTAGAAAAAGTGAAGCAGTAGACTTTGTAAAAATTAATATTTGTGTCATTCTCAAAACTTTGGCCATGACTGTAAGCAAAATTTCAGTAAGAGGTGCTCATAGGATTGCTAGAAAGGCAAATCAGAACTCCCACTTGACTGCAAAAGTAATTCAGAAAGATTTAGTAGACTCTGGAGTTGTGGCACATTGTTCTACTGTTCAGAGACCCCTGCACAAATATGGACTTCATGGAAAAGTCATTAGAAGTAAATCTCTCCTGCATCCTCACCATAAAATTTAGCATCAGAAGCATGCAAAAAAAATCTAAGCAAGCCTGATGCATTTTGGAAACAAGTTCCGTGGACCAATGAGGTTAAAAAATAATTATTTTGTCACAATGATTATGTGTGGAGAAAAAAGGGCACAGAATTTCAGGAAAAGAACAATCATACTTAAGGGTTGTGTTGCAGTCAAGGGCATGGGAGACTTATAAGTAGAGCAATAATGATCCTAAATACATGTCAAGCTGAAAGTTTTACAATGGTCCTCATAATCCCGTGATCTGGACATTATTGAAAATCTGTGGTTAGACCTCAAAATAGCAGTGCATGCAAGATGAGGAATCTTACAGAACTGAAAGAATGGATGAAAATCCCTGAAAACAAGAATTGAAAGACTCTTGGCTGGCAACAAAAAGTGTTTACAAGCCGTGATACTTTCTAAAGGGGGTGCTCCTAGGCACTAACTATGCAGGGTGCCCAAACTTTTGCATCGGACCATTTTCCTTTTTGTAATTTTTAAAATGTAAAAGATGGAAAAAAAATATATACGGGCCTAAAATAGAAAGGAAATGTGTCATCATTTTAGTCCTTTTAGAGATCATTTAATCTTCAATTTGCTTAACTGTTCACAATAACAGTAATTTTGACCAGGGGTGCCCAAACTTTTACATACCACTGTATCTAGTGTATATGTAAAAATCTACAGCAACAATGGAAAATACTATAGTTGTGCTAACTAAATCATGTCTAGTTTGAAGGATGATAGGATAAAAATTTGATGCAATTGTAAAATGTATACATTTTTAAACTTTTATTTATTTTTATTTTATTATTGCTTAGTTATTTTTAGGAAAAATATGATTTAGCCGAATAATATTCCATAACTATGATATAAGGAAAAAAAAACAATCCTTACCTGTTCTCGCATTATTATGTGAACTTCAAGTTTTCCCCATACAAAATTACTGTACTTTCTCAAGAGGCAGTTTCTGCAGTTTTTTTTTTTTCAAATTCATCGTCTCTTTATAACAGGTGTTTTAGCTGGTTAAATGCTCCCTTGGTGCTAATCTGAAAATTATGTTCTTATAATAGTATCAAAAATGATAAGATACATTTCCCAGGTGCCTCTTATCCCACATGACATTAACTTTCTATTCAAAACAAAAGAATAAGTTATGAAAAACTCTTAGTTAAAAAATAAACTCAGTAGAAGTATGTTCCATAATTTGTTTTGCTTAATTTCTTAACTTTAGGTTATTTGGTTTATAGTTTTATAGCTAATAAGGACATTGGTGTTTGCATATCTTCTCCATTGTGTTAGATTTTACATGGTGACCGGGATTTTCAAATCTCTTGGTCTAGATCAGGGGTCTCAAACTCGCGGCCCGCGGGCCAACTGCGGCCCTCGGGACACGAGTTTGCGGCCCTCACCTCATGGGCCCTCGGTACGGTATTTTGCGGCCCTCGGCTGGGATCTCAAATGCGAGAAACACCGCATGTGAAATCCCAGTCACTGGTAGTACCGCTCATTAAGGTCATGAATATGGACGCCACTCCTCTCATAGGCGCGCCGCCCATATTCATAAGCTTAATGAGCGATACCACAGAAAGATGTCGCCGGGCATACTCACCTCATGTCCTGCTGCTGCCGCCGCCGCGCTTCCTGTCTCTGACACAGAGCAGCGCCGCTGGATGACATCATCATTCAGCGGCCTGCTCTGTCAGAGCGAGGAAGCCCGGGCACTGGTAATGCTGCGGACAGGTGAGAGGTGTGTGTGTGTGTGTACAGGTGAGAGGTGGTGTGTGTGTGTGTGTATGTGTATGTACAGGTGAGAGGTGGTGTGTGTGTGTGTGCAGGAGAGTGATGGGAAAAGCAATGGGGAAAAACTGATGGGGAAAAGCAATGTGGGAGTAATGTGAAAAACAGTGATGGGGAAAAGCAATGTGGGAGTAATGGGGAAAAGCAATGTGGGAGTAATAGGGAAAAGCAATGTGGGAGTAATGGGGAAAAGCAATGATGGGGAAAAGCAATGTGGGAGTAATGGGGAAAAGCAATGTGGGAGTAATGGGGAAAAGCAATGTGAGTCATTCCATGTCAAGTGGACCAGTGGTCCCCACTCGACCTTCTCCGATTTTGCTAAAAATTTATAAGGATGTACATGTATGTTTGAAAAGAGGTTCTGTAAATTTTTAGGGCCAGATCTCAAATACATTGGGCACTGTTGACCTTTCACTGGAGGTTCCACCAAGCCTGCGGCTTCAGCTAAGAGGATTTTGCAAACTTTGGCACATAGCCATTAGAGTTCTATACTGGCTATGATGCTGAAATTTGGCATACTAGCTCAACTTTTGCTGCTAAACACGATAAAATTATTACCGGCTATGACAAAACAATATTTCGGCCGCAATTTTGTGTCAAAGTAGCTTGTAAAACGCGTCGCATAAAATTTATGCCAAACTTTGCCCATATATAACTCAAGACCAAAAACCAATAGTAACTGGTGCTTTGCCCTGTACACCAAACATCTACATGACTTTGCATTGCTGCAATATCACGGTCAAACTATATGTATTTGTGGAAATATTCACACCCACATATGATGAAAAACTTAAAAAAAACTAATTTTACCTATTTTTAGGTCAAATTTCTCAAAAAGGGTACCCCTAAAATATATTAATTCTGATATCATTAGAAAGAGCACATTTTTCTCTACAAGGATCATTGGGGTTATTTTTGGAGTCTCTCAGTTTAAGAAAAGAAAAATGCCACTGAACATGGTGTTATTTATTAAGAAGCAATGAATGGTAACTGCACTATTCAAACCCTTGCGTTGGTCCATGGTGGTTATACCACAACCAATTCCCTAAGAATTGGTATTATAATCCTATTAAGAATTGTAATAATGCTGTCTTTCGAGAATTGGCAGCCCAATCGCCTAGGAGCCATGGCCGATAGCCGTGCAAGGCCAGCCGCGGGCGGTCTCTTTATCACAGGTTCCGAAGCCTGAGGGTGGGTGTCTTTGCCTAGGATCCCAAGCCTAATATTGGGTATTTTTTGTTGGTTCCCAAGCCATAATGTTCAGTCTAAGTGGTCTGGAATTGTTGCTGAATTTTGCAACATAATCGGTTCAGAGAAGCTGTATTGTCGGCCCATTGCTGTTGCAGCTGGTGCTGGAATTATTGCAATGATTGACTGCTCGGGAATCCAGAATGTATCATTTCTCACAGGCCAGTGAAAGAAGCTAGCTGGTCCATGAGGATGCATAAAATTTATTAATGCATCATGGTCGTCTACTGAAATTTCAGAAATATTTCCAATCCACCAGTTCCTATCGTAAATGCAGGCAATGTATTGCCATGACTGGAGGTTTGCAATTGAAAAAATAACCGTGTGCACAACCAAGAAGGTGCCAGAGTAGGTTCCCAAACCGTATCTAATAGAAAATGAACTCGGCACTCAACTTTAGTATAGTGAGAATAAAGATTTTTATTCACAGTAGTAACACGAAACGTTTCGGTCCTATATCATGGACCTTCATCAGTCACAGATACTACTGGGAAGGGGTTGATCCACATAGGGAAGAAAGAAAGGGCTGGATATAGCCTGTGTTGGTGGGGTGAGATGAGGAAGAGGACAATGCCTCTATTGCACTAGTAACCTGTTGTGAAGGAGTCGTAGTGAGATAGTCTCTGCACTCAACTAGCGGTGGACACCGCGTCCAATGCAGAGACCTATCCTCACTACCGGACTCCTTCACAACAGGTTACTAGTGCAATAGAGGCATTGTCCTCTTCTCATCACCCCACCAACACAGGCTATATCCACCTTTCTTCTCCCAGTGGATCAACCCTTCCCAGTAGTATCTGTGACTGATGAAGTCCATGATATAGACCGAAACGTTTGTTTATCTATGTGATAAAAAATCTTTATTCCACTATACTAAAGTGAGTGCGAGTTCATTTTCTATATGGAGGTTTGCAATTGGCACAAAAGGCATTACTGATCTGACAGAACTATCTACATGGGCAATGAAAGATGATGGATCATTTGACACCCTTGAAATGCGAATCTTTTTGTCATCAATTGGCACAAACTGGTGATTTTCTCTTGTTCCAGCAATTGTATGTCCATCTTTGAACCTTTCCTCTTGAACTACCCGTATTTCGTCAATTTTTTCTTTTGGAACAAAAAAAAATTTGATTCCATGCAGTTGCTCGTTCAAAAGTTGAATAAATCCACCGGGGTCAGTATTTGGTTTTCAGTTGGGCGTTGAAGACTGGCACGAGCTGCCAACCTCTTTACTGTCCCTCCAATCCCATCACAGGGCAACTTTCCATGACTGGTACCAAAAAAATTCCATTCAGCGCTGATATTGAAATCAGCATTGTGGTGGCACAAGTTGAGAAAATTTTTGAAATTTTTGTACTGGGCTGCAGATCCATCGCTGAAGTAGTGGATATGACGAATCCCATAGATGAGAGTCTTGAGATACTCCACAATTACTGTTAAGAAAGTGTGGACTGCAACTGTGCCATGTCGTGAGCAATCACTGATTATGCACAAGCTGATGTTCTGCGCAGCTTCACGATTTAACTCCTTGAAGTAAATTACAAATGGGTGTACTGTAGCTTGACTATTTTCCCAGTGGAAACCTTGAATGGCATCTTGAACAATAAATAAGTAATTTTCAGCAAAGTCCATAAGGATCACAAGCTCTCCAGGTCTCAGATTTTCCTTCAACGATTTCAAATAGCGACTTTGATGCTTGGCGATGTAGTGATGGCTACAAAGTTTAGAAATTTTCAAAACCAATTCTTCAATGAAATCTTCTATAGTCAGTTGTTTGGTATCAAGCGTGTCTCGATCAGTGTGAATCCATTGTTTGAACTCAATAATATCTTCAGGGTCACTGTTGACAAACACATTGACTAGAAATTCTTTTAAAACTTCAGGACCCGGGCATTTATCACAACGGCCAAGCATACAGTCCTTGGATTCAATTCCACAGACTATTTTGCATATGAGCTCTTTGTAGTCATCGTTGATTGGGCATGCTGCAAGCATTAGTTTCACATTTTGGTGATTGGTACACACACAAACGGAATGTGTTCCAGCAGATCCAACGGTTATGCACCACTTTGGCCGAAGCTCACAAAACTTGGAAAATCCAATTTCAGGGCCATTCCGATCCCGATAGGCAACAAACATTTCCCTCATATTGCTCAGTAATAGTCGCTTTTGCATCTGCTTTTTTTCTCCTGCTATTCGCACTGATACATAGTCTTTTTTACCAGGGCACATTCGACTGAATTCATCATCCTCAAAAAATGCCTGCACCTTTTTCTTCACTTCCTCAGACTTTCTTGCCACACTTGACTCTAGGTAAGGCTAAGATCCCATGTTCACATTTAAGCTTTCGAGCTTGTTTGACCATTCGTTCAGAGACACCGAATTCGTCTGATATAGCCTTAATGGACCAACTTTTAGGTGCCAATGTCAAGATTTGGACCTTTTCTGCCCGACTGGACACCTGCAACTTTTGCTTCAAATCTGCCAAAAGGTGATTGTAATCCAGACACATTTTGCACTGTGCTGTTTTTGTTTGCTCAATGTCTTTCGGCTCAAGCCCTCCAATTGAAGCAATCTTGCTAGAAAATGCATTTTGTACCTTGCTTATCTTTCTCCTTGCATATCCAAGTGAATCCCACTGGCTTACCCATGGATATTTCAGAGGAGAGATGCCAATGGATGTTAAGCTTGAATTTAGACTTTCAGGAGAACATTCCATTCCATCTGGATCTGATTCAGAGGAAATTGGATCAGCTGATTTTTTCCTGTTAGCAAATTCTTTTCGACATGATGCACACATCTTCTGGCCAGGCTTCACATCATTCTTTGTAAATTCGTTCAACTGGTCAGCTGCTAACAAATTGATAGCTCACAAATTCTTTTTGGTGTTATGACCTTTCTTCCCAAAAGGATTGCAACACGATTTTTGCAAATGCTCATATTTGGTCAAGAATGAAGCTTCATGGTGTAAACAGATTTGTGAATGTTCGTCAAAATTTAGTCCCACTCGTCGACGCAGCAATTTCTGTTTATCCAATCCAAAGCTTGTAAACAATTTCAACTCATCCTTGCTATGGGTGAATGTCTTAAGGTGGCACTTCGAATTGTTCGCAAGGCCGATAGAGCACTGGGCCGATTCTTCATCAATTTCATTCTCCATCGCAATAAATAAATAATATATGCATTAAAATGTAATAATAGTCAATAACATTTCATAAACAAAAGGTTTATAGGTTTTTGATTATAATAGACATTGCTAGCAACAATACAACTCTGTAACATGTGATAAGAATCTGAAAATCAAACACAAAATCAATGCATTACGCGCATAAATAACACCATGTTCAGTGGCATTTTTCTTTTCTTAAACGGAGAGACTCCAAAAAAAAAACCAATGATCCTTGTAGAGAAAAATGTGCTCTTTCTTATGATATCAGAATTAATATATTTTAGGGGTACCCTTTTTGAGAAATTTGACCTAAAAATAGGTAAAATTAGTTTTTTTTAAGTTTTTCATCATATGTGGGTGTGAATATTTCCACAAATACATATGGTTTGACCGTGATATTGCAGCAATGCAAAGTCATGTAGATGTTTGATGTACAGGGCAAAGCACCAGTTACTATTGGTTTTTGGTCTTGAGTTATATATGGGCAAAGTTTGGCATAAATTTTATGCGACGCGTTTTACAAGCTACTTTGACACAAAATTGCGGCCGAAATATTGTTTTGTCATAGCCGGTAATAATTTTATCGTGTTTAGCAGCAAAAGTTGAGCTAGTATGCCAAATTTCAGCATCATAGCCAGTATAGAACTCTAATGGCTATGTGCCAAAGTTTGCAAAATCCTCTTAGCTGAAGCCGCAGGCTTGGTGGAACCTCCAGTGAAAGGTCAACAGTGCCCAATGTATTTGAGATCTGGCCCTAAAAATTTACAGAACCTCTTTTCAAACATACATGTACATCCTTATAAATTTTCAACAAAATCGGAGAAGGTCGAGTGGGGACGATTTTTAAAACTGGTCCACTTGATGTGGAATGACCCATGTGGAAGTAATGGGGAAAAGCAATGTGGGAGTAATGGGGAATAGCAATGATGGGGAAAAGCAATGTCGGAGTAATGGGGAAAAGCAATGATGGGGAAAAGCAATGTGGAAGTAATGGGGAAAAGCAATGTGGGAGTAATGGGGAATAGCAATGATGGGGAAAAGCAATGTGGGAGTAATGGGGAAAAGCAATGTGGGAGTAATGTGGAAAAACAGTGATGGGGAAAAGCAATGTGGGAGTAAAGGGGAAAAGCAATGTGGGAGTAATGTGGAAAAACAGTGATGGGGAAAAGCAATGTGGGAGTAATGGGGAAAAGCAATGTGGGAGTAATGGGGAAAAGCAATGTGGGAGTAATGGGGAAAAACAGTGATGAGGAAAAGCAATGTGGGAGTAATGGGGAAAAGCAATGTGGGAGTAATGGGGAAAAGCAATGTGGGAGTAATGGAGAAAAGCAATGATGGGGAAAAGCAATGTGGGAGTAATGGGGAAAAGCAATGATGGGAGTAATGGGGAAAAGCAATGTGGAAAAACAGTGATGGGGAAAAGCAATGATGGGAGTGATGGGGAAAAGCAATGATGCGGAAAAAGCAATGATGGGTGTGATGGGGGAAAAGTAATGCTGGGGAAAAAGCAATGATGGGAGTGATGGGGAAAAGCAACGATGGGGTGATAGGGAAAAAGCAATGGGGAGAATGAGCGCTGGGGGGAATGACTTCTTGCTGTTAACTAGTTAATGTTTTCTTGTCCACCACACTGCAGTGTCAAAAGAGGAAGGACAGAAGAGACAGGCAGCAACATCGAAACAGAAAATCCTCAGATCCTGGTATTGTAACACATTAAGAATAATTCATTTAGTCGTGATAGCCTATTTCCACCTGTTTTGTAAGAGCTTTTCTTGTGGAAAACCTGATGCGGCCCAGCCTCACCCAGATTCTACCTCCAGCTGCCCCCGGGTAAATTGAGTTTGAGACCCCTGGTCTAGATGATCAATTGTTATGCAGCACGGACTGGTGATGTTGGTGCAGAATGAAGGTCCAGATGGAGCGCAGGGTTTGTCAGAGTTCTATTCTCAGCAGTATGTCTGAGCTGTCTTAATGATATAGCAGAGATTAGTATGTCAGTGAATCCAAAGCAGAACTGAACAGCGGTAAAGCAGAGAATCCACCGTTGTAGTATTGCTGAGTTTCTGAAGCAGATTACGGAATCCAGTCACAATGGAACAGTTCACAGCAGTGGCATGGAAGCAAACTCCCTAAATACTCAGGTGTCTGCCTGCTGCCTGAGCCAGCCTAAAAGGCCTGGAGCACAATGTCAGAGGTGCATGCCAGGTTGCTATTGCAACCGGAAAAGGCCAAGAAACAAAGAGCCAGGGAGAAAAAGAGGGCGCAACAAGGAAAATTTGGGAAGATGTAACAATCCTTCCAGAATCAGTCTCAACGTCAGATTTATCAACCACCCTGAATCAGCTATTTAACAACATACTGGGAGCACCTTGTTCATCAATAACTGAATTGGACAGAGGCCCCATGGATCCAGATCCCAATAAGCTCAGGGACATAATCTGCAGAATCCATTGTTATAAAACTAAAGAAGAGATCGTATTAAACCCTTTACCCCCGAAGATGGTTTGCACGTTAATTACCAGTTCAATTTTTACAATTCTGACACCGTCCCTTTATGAGGTTATAACTCTGGAGCACTTCAATGGATCCCAGTAATTCTGAGAATTTTTTTTTCGTGACATATTGTACATCATGATAATGGTAAAATTTCTTCGACATGACTTGTGCTTATGTGTGAAAAAAACAGAAATTTGGCAAATTTTGAAAATTTTGCAATTTTCAAACTTTGAATTTTCATGCCCTTAAATCACAGAGATATGTCACACAAAATAGTTAATAAATAACATTTCCCACATGTCTACTTTACATCAGCACAATTTTGGAACCAAAATTTTTGTACGTTAGGAAGTTATAAAGGTTAAAAGTTGACCAGCGATATTTAACTTTTCCAGCAAAATTTACAAATCCATTTTTTTTTAGGGACCACATCACATTTAAAGTCACTTCGAACAAACAGAACACACACACACACATAGAATTCCTGCACTCCTTTATCTATACAGAACATGTTCAGAAGCAGAAGCAAAATGAAGAACAATTATATACCTGCATTGAGCAGTGTAGATGTAAAAACAGCAATGAGATGAGATAAAACACTAACTAAAAAGCTGCAGCACAGTTCTTTGTATCACTCACTCTATTCCTGCCTCCTCCTCCATGTTGTTCCACAGACTACACATAATCGCTGAAGAAAAAAGGACACCCTGCAAACAAAACATGATTCTCGGGGATCTTGTCCAAAACCGAAAGTCCCTTTTAGCATAAGAAAACCCTACGGCTATGTAAAGGGAAACACATCAGCTCATTACAGGAGATTTTACTTTTCAATGCACAAACTTTTTAGTTTCTCCAGAGAAACATTGTCCTCTATTATTGTCTACAGCCAACAACTGGTTAAATACGCAAGCATTAAAGGGGTTGTCCAGTAAAAAGTTTAGCTCCTATCAACAGGATAGGTGAAAACTTATTGATCAGTGTGGGTCCGTCTACTTGGACCCTCAAAAATCCGCAGATCAAGGAATTTTTATTTCTGTTAGAATGGAGCAGCGGTTCTCATGCTCGATGATTGCTCTATTCACTCACTATGGAGCTGGTCTTTTTTGGCAGTCCCATAGATAATGAATGGCATAGAGGTCGGGGGGGGTGTTTGAACGTCTCTAACATTTTGTAATGGGGATAAAAGTTCCATTTTTTTTTCACTGGACCACCCTTTTAAAACCTCACGTTGTAAGTAATGAGACCATTAAAAGTTGTCATTTCCTTTAACCCATTCACTCCGAAGCCTATTTTCACTTTTCTGACCAGGCCAATTTTTTCAATTCTGACCAGTGTCATTTTATGCGGTAACTACTGAAGCGCTTCAACGGATCCTAGTGATTCTGAGAATGTTTTCTCGTACATGTTGTACTTCATGATAGTGGTCAAATGTATTCGATACGACTTTTTATTTGTGAAAATATTTAAAATTTGGAGAAAATTTAGAAAATTTCAGAATTTTAAAACGTTTCATTTTTATGCCCTTAAACCAGAGTTATGACACACAAAATAGTTAATAAATAACACTTCCCAAATGTCTACTTTACAACAGCACAATTTTTTAAACATATTTTTATTTTGTTAGAAAGTTATTGAGCTTAAAACTCAACCAGCAATTTCAAATTTTTCCAACAAAATTTACAAAACCATTGTTTTAGGGACCACATCACATTTGAAGTGACTGAGTGGCCTATATGACAGAATATACCCAAAATTGACACCATTCTAAAAACTTCACCCCTCAAGTTGCTCAAAACCACATTCAAGAAGTTTATTAACCCTTCAGGTGCTTCACAGGAACTAATGCATTGTGGAATGAAAAAAATGAACATTTTACTTATTTTCACAAATATTTTTCTTTAGACCCAATTTTTTATTTTCACAAGGGTATCAGGAGAAAATAGACCTCAAAAATTGTTTAGTAATTTCTCCTGAGTAAGCCAATACCTCCTATGTTGGAGAAAGCTACTATTTGGGTGAACGGCAAGGCTTGGAAAGAAAGGAGCACGTTTTACTTTTTCAAAGCAAAATTGGCTGGAATCGAGAGCGGACGCCATGTCGCATTTGGAGAGCCCCTGATGTGCCTTAACACTGGAAACCCCCACAATTGACCACATTTTGGAAACTAGACCCCTCAAGAAATTGATCTAGATGTGAGGTGAGCACCTTGAACCCCCCGATGCTTCACAGAAGTTTATAACATTGAGCCGTTTAAATAAAAAAAATCACATTTTTTCCACAAAATGTCCTTTTAGCCCCTTTTTATATTTTTACAAGGGTAACAAGAGAAAATAGACCCCAAAATTTGTTGTGCAAATTCTCCTGAGAACGCTGATATCCCATAAGTGTGGGAAATCTACTGTTAAGTCGCACGGCAGGGCTCGGAAGGGAAGGAGCACTGTTTTTACTTTTTGAACTCAAAATTGGCTGGAATTAAGAATAAAACTGCTTTATCAATTTTACCACACGCGGAACGGTATAAACGCCCCCCCCCCAAAAGAAATTCATGAATTGCTGGTTTCTGTTCATTCTGCCCCCCAAAAATCGTAATAAAAAGCTATCAAAAAATGTCATGTGCCCAAAAATGGTACCAATAAAAATGTCACCTCGTCCCGCAAAAAATAAGACCTCACATGACTCTGTGGGCCAAAATAAGAAAAAATTATAACTCTCAAAATGTGATGATGCAAAAACTATTTTTTGCAATAAAAAGCGTCTTTTAGCGTGTGACAGCTGCCAATCCTAAAAACCCGCTATAAATAGTAAATTAAAACCCCCTTTACCACCCCCTTAGTTAGGGAAAAATAATAAAATTAAAAAAAATTATTTCCATTTTCCCGTTAGGGTTGGGGCTAAAGTTAGGGTTAGAGTTGGGGCTAAAGTTAGGGTTAGGGTTGGGACTAGGTTATGGGTGTGTTAGGGTTAGGTTTGTGGTTAGGGTTCTGATTAGGGTTGGGATTAGGGTTAGGGGTGTGTTGGGGTTAGGGTTGGAGTTAGAATTGGGGGGTTTCCACTGTTTAGGCACATCGGGGGCTCTCCAAACGTGACATGGCGTCTGATCTCAATTCCAGCCAATTCGGCGTTGAAAATGTCAAACAGGTGCACCTTCCCTTCTGAGCACTGCCATGCGCCCAAACAGTAGTTCCCCCCACATATGGGGTATCAGCATACTCAGAAGAAATTGGACCCCAAGAGTTATTGTGCAATTTGTCCTGTTACCCTTGGGAAAATAAAAAATTGGGGGCAAAAATATCATTTTTAAGGATAAAAATTTGATTTTATATTTTTATGGCTCTACGTTATAAACTTCTGTGAAGCACTTGGGGGTTCAAAGTTCTCACCACACATCTAGATAAGTTCCTTTTGGGGTCTAGTTTCCAAAATGGGGTCACTTGTGGCAGTTTTCCACTGTTTAGGCACATCAGGGGCTCTCCAAACGCGACATGACACCTGCAGACCATTCCATCAAAGTCTGCATTACTAAACATCACTACTTCTATTCCGAGCCCCGACGTGTGCCCACACAGTAGTTTTCTCCCACATATGGGGTATCTGTGTACTCAGGACAAATTGGACAACAACTTTTGGGGTCCAATTTCTTCCCTTACCCTTGGGAAAATAAAAAATTGGTGACTAAAAGATCATTTTTGTGTGAAAAAAATAGGATTTTTTATTTTCATGCCCGGGCATTATAAACTTGTGTGAAGCACTTGGGTGTTCAAAGTGCTCAGCACAGATCTAGATAAGTTCCTTAGGGGGTCTAGTTTCCAAAATGGGGTCACTTGTGGGGGGTTTACACTGCTTAGGCACATCAGGGGCTCTGCAAACTAAACATGACACCCATGAAAGTCTGCATTCCAATCTGTCATTACTTCCTTTCCGAGCCCTGCCGTGCACCCAAACAGTATTTCCCCCCCACATATGGGGTATCAGTGTACTCAGGACAAATTGGACAACAACTTTTGGGGTCCAATTTCCTTGGGAAAAATCAAAAATTGGAAAATTGGGGGCTAAAAATTTTTTTTGTGGAAATTTTTTTTTTCACACTAAGGCATTATAAACTTTAGTTAAACACTTGGGGGTTGAACGTGCTCACAACAGATCTAGATAAGTTCCTTAAGGGGTCTAGTTTCCAAAATGGTGTCACTTGTGGGGGGTTTCCACTGTTTAGGCACATCAGGGGCTCTACAAACGCGACATGGCATACAGCCAATTCTGCGTTGAAAAAGTCAAACTGAGCACCTTCCCTTCTGAGCTCTGCCATGCACCCAAACAGTGGTTTACCCCAACATATTTGGGTATCAGCATACTCAGGAAAAATTGCACAATAACTTTTGAGGTGTTGTTACCCTTGAGAAAATAAAAATTGAGGTGAAAAGATCATTTTTGTGGAAAAAATATGATTTTTGTAATTTTACGGCTCTACGTTATAAACTTGTGTGAAGCACTTGGGGGTTCAAAGTGCTCACCACAGATCTAGATATGTTCTTTAGGGGGTCTAGTTTCTAAAATGGGGTCACTTGTGGGGGATTCCCACTGTTTAGGAACATCAGGGGCTATCCAAATGCGACATGGCGTCCAATCTCGATTCCAGCCAATTTTGGTTTGAAAAAGTCAAATAGCGCTCCTTCCCTTCCGAGCTCTGCCGTGCGCCCAAACAGTGATTCCCCTCACATATGGGGTATCAGCGTACTCAGGACAAATTGAACAACTTTTATGGTCCAATTTCTGATGTTACCCTTGGGAAAATAAAAAATTGGTGACTTAAATATTATTTTTGTGGGAATAAAATAGGATTTTTTTATTTTCATGCCCGGGCATTATAAACTTGTGTGAAGCACTTGGGGGTTCAAAGTGCTCACAACAGATCTAGATAAGTTCCGTAGGGGTCTAATGTGGTCACATGTGGGGGGTTTCCACTGTTGATGCACATCAGGAACTCAGCAAACTGAACATGACACCCATCAAAGTCTGCATTCCAAAACGTCATTACTTCCTTTCCGAGCCCTGAAGTGTGCCCCAACAGTATTTCTCCCCCACATATGGGGTATCAGCGTACCCAGGACAAATTTGACAATTTTTGGGGTCCAATTTCCTTGGAAAAAAAATAAAAAATTGGGGACTAAACAATCATTTTTGTGGAAAATTTTTTTTTTCACACCCAGGCATTATAAACTTTAGTGAAACACTTGAGGGTTCAAAGTGCTCACAACAGATCTAGATAGGTTCGATAGGGGGTCTAGTTTCCAAAATTGTGTCACTTGTGGGGGTTTGCACTGTTTAGGCACATCAGGGGCTCTCCAAATGCAACATGGCGTACAATCTCAATTCCAGCCAATTTTGGTTTGAAAAAGTCAAACGGAGCTCCTTCCCTTCCGAGCCCTGCCATGCACCCAGACAGTGTTTTTTCCCCACATATGGGGTATCAGCGTACTCAGGAGAAATTGCACAACAACTTTTTCTGTCCATTTTCTCCTTTTTACCCTTGTTAAAATAAAAAAAATTGTTTGTAAGTGCATTTGAGCAGCAGGGTGATTTGCTGTTGAAGGAGAAAAAGAAAAAAAAAATCTCTTTAAATCTTCTGCTTCAGCGAGATTGAGTGAGCTGAGTGTGACCGGTGCGCAAGTGCGAACGGTGGTAAGTGTGACTTGAGATTCAGTGACTTTGGATTCAGGGAGTTTCCAAGGAAGGAATTACTGAATTGCTGTTATATTTTATTAATACTTTTTATTTATTTTTACTTATCTTTGCTGTCTGGTGAAATCCCCATTAGATATGTGCTCCACTATTGCCAATGCCATCCAGTGTACATCTTGCCACATGTATACAGTCCTTGAACAGCCGGTCGAGGGTGCATACTGCTGTGTGAGATGTGAACACGTTGTGCATTTGGAAGCCCAAATACTGGATCTAAATGTGCAGCTGGCAACACTGAGATCCATAGACAATATGGAAAGGAGTCTTCTGCTCACTGAGCAGACGCTCAATGGGATAGATGAGGGGGGGATGCTAGGGTGGAGCTGCAGGACACTGAAATAGTAAGCTGGGTGACAGTTAGAATGCGGGGTAGAGGGAAGAGCGCCTGGGAGGCTAGTCCTGATCTGGCACACCCCAATAAGTTTGCAAAGTTGGCAGATGAGGGGGTTGTCAGTACAGGGGTAGCACTGCTACAGCCAGGCATGTCCTCTGAAAGCCGGGGGAGTGTCTGCTCCAGTAAGGGGGGAATTAGGAGAGCAGGGCAGGCCAGACAGGTGCTGGTAGTGGGGGACTCAATTATTAGGGGAACAGATGGGGCAATCTGTCACAAAGACAGGGATCGTCGAACAGTGTGCTGCCTACCTGGCGCTCGAGTCCGACACATCGCTGATCGGGTTGACAGATTACTGGGAGGGGCTGGTGAGGACCCAGCGGTCATGGTGCACATTGGCACAAATGACAAAGTTAGAGGTAGTTGGAAGGTCCTTAAAGATGATTTCAGAAAATTAGGCTGCAAGCTTAAAGCAAGGACCTCCAACGTGGTATTTTCTGAAATACTGCCTGTACCACGTGCCACACCAGAGAGGCAATGGGAGATTAGGGAGATTAATAAGTGGCTCAAGAATTGATGTAGGAAGGAGGGGTTTGGGTTCCTGGAGAACTGGGCCGACTTCTCAGTTGGCTACAGGTTCTATGCTAGGGACGGGCTGCACCTCAATGGGGAGGGTGCAGCTGTGCTGGGGGAGAAAATTGCTAGAAGGTTGGAGGAGTCTTTAAACTAGGGGGGAGGGTATTCATTTTATAGGAGGGGAAGGCAGTGCAGATAGAGACCTGGGCACAAATAATGAAATTGGGGGTGGGGGTGGCATGGGGGTGGGGTTAGAACAGTTAATAAATTAAGAAAGAATAGAGGTTCAGAGAGATACATAAAGTGCATGTATACTAATGCTAGAAGCCTCACCAACAAAATGGAGGAATTAGAATTAATTTTGTTGGAACATAATTATGACATGGTGGGGATATCTGAGACTTGGCTGGATGAGAGCCACGACTGGGCGGTTAATTTACAGGGCTATAGTCTGTTTAGGAATGACCGTAAAAATAAGCGAGGTGGGGGTGTGTGTTTATATGTAAAATCATCCTTAAAACCCATCCTGCGTGATATCTGTGAATCTAATGGAGATGTAGAGTCTCTGTGGGTGGAGATTAGGGGAGGGGGGAAAAATAATAAATTACTGATAGGAGTTTGTTATAAGTCTCCTAAAATAATGGAAGCAACAGAGAATATCCTCGTTAAGCAAATATATGAAGCAGCAACTCAAGGAGAAGTCATTATTATGGGGGACTTCAACTACCCTGAAATACATTGGGGAACAGAAACCTGTAGTTCCAGCAAAGGTAATAAGTTTTTGGCAACTATGAGAGACAATTACCTTTCACAACTAGTTCAGGACCCAACAAGAGGGGGGGCACTGCTAGACCCAATATTATCCAACAGGCCAGACCGCATATCAAATATAAGGGTTGGGGGTCACTTGGGTAATAGTGATCACAAAATAATAAGCTTTCATGTATCCTTTAATAAGATGTGTAGTCGAGGGGTTACAAGGACACTAAACTTCAGGAAGGCAAATTTCCAACGGATGAGAGATGATCTTGGTGCAATAAACTGGGACGATATCCTGAGACATAAAAATACACAAAGAAAATGGGAAACGTTTATTAGCATCCTGAATAGGACCTGTGCACAGTATATACCCTATGGGAATAAACATGCTAGAATTAGGAGGAAACCACTATGGCTAAATAGAGCTGTAAGGGGCGCAATAAGGGACACAAAGAAAGCGTTTAGGGAATTAAAGCAAGTAGGTAGTGATGAGGCATTAAATAAATACAGAAGACTGAATAAATTCTGTAAAAAGCAAATCAAGACAGCAAAAATTGAGGCAGAGAGACTCATTGCCAGAGAAAGTAAAAATAATCCCAAAATATTCTCTAACTACATAAATAGCAAGAAACTAAAAAATGATAGTGTTGGTCCCCTTAAAAATAGTCTCGGTGAAATGGTGGATGAGGATGAGGAAAAAGCCAATATGCTAAATGACTTTTTTTCAACTGTATTTACACAAGAAAATCCCATGACAGATAACATGATCAGTGATAAAAAAAATTTCTCCATTAAATGTCACCTGCTTAACCCAGCAGGAAGTACGGCGGCGTCTAAAAATCACTAAAGTTGACAAATCCCCGGGCCCGGATGGGATACACCCCGAGTACTGCAGGAATTAAGTACAGTTATAGATAGACCATTATTTTTAATCTTTAAAGATTCCATAATAACGGGGTCTGTACCACAGGACTGGCGTATAGCAAATGTGGTGCCAATATTCAAAAAGGGGGCAAAAACTGAACCTGGAAATTATAGGCCAGTGAGCTTAACATCTACTGTGGGTAAAATCCTGGAGGGTTTTTTAAGGGATACTATATTGGAGTATCTGAGGCTGAATAACCTCATGACACAGTATCAGCATGGGTTTACGAGGGACCGTTCTTGTCAGACTAATCTGATAAGCTTTTATGAAGGGGTAAGTTCAGGACTGGACCAAGGGAATGCAGTGGACGTGGTGTTCATGGACTTCTCAAAAGCTTTTGATACAGTGCCACACAAAAGGTTGATACATAAAATGAGAACAATGGGGATAGGGGAAAATATGTGTAAGTGGGTTAAGAACTGGCTCATGGATAGAAAACAAAGGGTGGTTATTAATGGAGCACACTCGGACTGGGTCACGGTTAGCAGTGGGGTACCACAGGGGTCAGTATTGGGGCCGCTTCTCTTTAACATATTTATTAATGACCTTGTAGGGGGCATACAGAGTAGTATTTCAATATTTGCAGATGACTCTAAACTCTGCAGGGTAATAAATACAGAGGAGGACAATTTTATATTACAGGAGGATTTATGTAAACTAGAAGCTTGGGCTGATAAATGGCAAATGAGCATTAATGGGGATAAATGTAAGGTCATGCACTTGGGTAGAACAAACAAGATGTATAATTATGTGCTTAATTGTAAAACACTGGGCAAAACTGTCACTGAAAAAGACCTGGGTGTATGGGTGGACGATAAACTCACATTTAGTGGCCACTGTCAGGCAGCTGCTGCCAAGGCAAATAAAATAATGGGATGCATTAAAAGAGGCATAGATGCTCATGAGGAGAACATAATTTTACTCTATACAAGTCACTGGTGCGACCACACTTAGAATACTGTGTGCAGTTCTGGTCTCCGGTGTATAAGAAAGACATAGCTGAACTGGAGTGGGTGCAGAGAAGAGTGACCAAGGTTATTAGAGAACTGGGGGGTCTGCAATATCAAGACAGGTTATTACACTTGGGGTTATTTAGTTTGGAAAAACGAAGGCTTAGGAGTGATCTTATTACAATGTATAAATATATGAGGGGACAGTACAAAGACATTTCTAATGATCTTTTTACTCAGACCTGTGATGGGGACAAGGGGGCATCCTCTACGTCTGGAGGAAAGAAGGTTTAGCCATAATCACAGACGCAGATTCTTTACTGTAAGAGCAGTGAGACTATGGAACTCTCTGCCGTCTAATGTTGTAATAACTACTACTATCATTTTTGTGACTAAAAAGTTAAATGTTCATTGTTTCCTTCCAAGTTGCTTCAGCTCCTGTGAAGCACCTGAAGGGTTAATAAACTTCTTGAATGTGGTTTTGAGTATCTTGAGGAGTGCAGTTTTTAGAATGGTGTCACTTTTGGGTATTTTCTGCCATATAGACCCCTCAAAGTGACTTCAAATGTGAGGTGGTCCCTAAAAAAAATGGTTTTGTACAATTTTTTGTAAAAATGAGAAATTGCTGGTCAACTTTTAACCCTTATAACTTCGTAACAAAAAAAAAATTTGGTTTCAAAATTGTGCTGATGTAAAGTAGACATGTGGGAAATGTTATTTAGCAACTATTTTGTGTAACCTATTTCTCTGTTTTAAGGGAATAAAAATTCAAAATTTGAAAATTGCAAAATTTTCAAAATGTTCGCCATATTTCCATTTTTTTCATAAATAACCGCAAGTTATATCAAAGAAATTTTACCACTATCGTGAAGTACAATATGTCACGAGAAAACAGTTTCAGAATCGTGAAGATCCGTTGAAGCGTTCCAGAGTTATAGCCTCATAAAGAGACAGTGGTCAGAATTGTAAAAATTGGCCCGGTCATTAACGTGCAAACCACCCTTGGGGGTTAAGGAACTCCTTTGAATTCAATCAACAATAGTGAATGAGGTAATCTAATTTCAAGTCTTTATCAACAGAGTCAGTTATTAGAATTAGAGACCTCTTAGCTTTAGAATAAGTCGTTTTCTACATTTTTATATATATTTATTATTTATTTATTAACTTTATTAATATTATAACTATAAACTTCAAATCTCTGCAAAATACTTTTTTCCTTTATTTCCCCCCCTTTTATTTCTTCCTTTACTCTCTTTTGAACAATAAAATAAGGGATATATCAATCCTCTGTTTTTAGACTAAGTAAATAGTATTTAATACTAATAATAATTTTTGTATTAATATTTATATTTCTATTTAATTCCTTCCAACTGTGACTACTATTTATTATTTAATTAATGACTTAGTAATATAGGGATATAAACAGAGGTAAAGTGATACGATATTATACACAGCAACAGTAACCGAGCAGTGCTCTCCTTCACCGCTCACAAGATGGCTGCGGTTAGCAGTGACGACACCAGGAAAAAGAAAGATGCCGGAGAGCTGGCGCATGTAGCTGGCGATGACAGGATCTTTGCCGTCGGTGTGGTCAGGAGAGATCCTCAACCTCCTGGTTAGCCAGGGGCGACTTCAAGGAGGGTCCACGTCGATGCCCACAGCTGTTGTCTTCACTACTCGCAGGTATCAGCCGCGTCACATCAGAAGATTCAGGAGTCCCGATAATCAGCTCCAGCTGATTCTCCTATGCAGAACCGGCCCTCTGGGGAGTAGGCAATATCAATAAAAGTTATATGGGAAATCTCCTGCCTTGATTGCAACTGAAACCCAAGCGGAGCTGAGGCATTTAGTGATGCAATTTAATTACCTCAGAACTGACTGGCAATATAGATAATCCCATAAACATCCACTGAAGGCAAAAATTATTTTAGAGTACGTTTTATAAATAAAAAAATTGTATAGTTCCATGCAAATGTATTTAATAATAAAGAGAAAAATTTTAGAAGAAAAAACTGTATTTATAGAGTCTTTTTTTACCTCAGGAAATCAGTCTCTCACAGGGACAAACTGTTGGATGACGGCATTTTAACAGTCTGTCATCTTTAAATCAGGATAAATTATCCTAGGATTATCCGATTAAGCCAGGAAATGTCTCAAAATGTGCACAAAAACTTCTGCAATTAATTCATATATGAATGGAGACCAAAAGCTTTCAAAAAAGTTGTGGTAATTGTAGAGTTAGAGGGTTACCTCAGGAGCTCGCACGTTTGCGACCTACATCATCTGCGCGCATGCAACGCCCAGGTTTACGGTATTTTATAACTGTTATTTACATTAAATTGCAAGATTCTGTTATACATAACAGAGCATTATAACATAACATTCTGCTATACATATGTAAACACTGGGAGCCTTTCTTACAAATATATGGTGTAAAAAATTCCCATCCTCGGATACTGGGGTTGTTCTGGGGGATTTGGTACATTAAGTTTCTAGGTCTCATAAGTTATAAATTGATAACAATATAAGGAAAACCTTATTTTTTTTATGAGGAAAACGATATTTAGAAGTAAACTGTTAAATTAATATTGTTCCCAAATGGGGTTTAACCCTAATATAAGACAAATTATAGGAACTGAGTACACGTCATTTATTTTATTCATCTATTGCTTATTTGGGTAAATTGATATCCCTAGATAAAGTAACTTGCGGAAAGCTGATAGGTCTTACATTAATAACTTTATATAGTTTAACACCTTGAGTAATCCATTTTAATGACAAGCCAACAGTTTATCTCAGTTTCTGCTTTCCTTTCTCAGTATGAGTATCAGTGGATCTATTCCTTAATCCACTGTACTGAATAAGAACAAAACTACTAAATCGTATAAAGACTCATTGATGAATTCAAAAGGCAAAAAATCAGATATGGCTACTGAAAACAGTCCTATAAAATAGAGATCGCTTTTGAAAAAGGATGAAAAGCTGGGAAAGAATAAAACAAAACCAGCTTTAACTACTAAGACATCTAATTCGGATACTCTGCACAACACTCGTGAAGATAATTTTTTAGCAAAAAAAATCTCAACCTGAGAAACTGATGGAAGAAATAAAAACTTCTCAACAAAGTAATAATCCACCAATTAAAGACTCAGAGTCTGAGATAGATTTCTCAACATCTTGCAAAAGGAAAGAACCTGAAAATTGGGTAATTAAGTATATTTCTCCTCAGGTTAACCATACTGATAGCGAAAGCTATAGTGATACTACTCCGACCTCTAGCCCAAAAAGATACAAAAGTAGAGGGGATATAGATACCCTCCTTTAATTAGACAAAGGCGATCTATCACAAGTTGCATACAAAAAGTCCATAGAAACATATATGTTGGACCTAACTAACAAAATTGATAAAAAAAAATGCAAATAAATTTGGATAACCAATCTAAACTCCTTCAAGCTACTTTTGACATATTTAGTAAAAAACTGTCTGATCACGAAGAAAGGCTTACTACCATTGAGGAGAAAACAAAAAGCTCATATAATATTGAGTCGCACAGCCAGGGCCTGTGGGGTACTCGGCACCCGTTCACTTCAATGGGGGATGACACGGGTAGCACAGCTCGGTCCGTGGCCCTGGGGCTCACCTCAATAAAAGGGGGGATATTTACAGTTTGTTCGTGACGCCACCTGTGGTACCTGGTCAGGGCGACCAGCGCTGCAGGGTAGATCCACTGAGGGGTTGTTACTGGGCAGTAAGGTGTTAAGTCTTCCACAGGCAAGACTGGATCCCTCAGGGTATATGGCGGTGTTGGGGTGCAGGACGGAGAAGGGGAATTCAGCCGCAGGAGCAATAATGCAGACACACACACGAAAGTCTCTTTCTGTACCTTTACTGATGGTAGTTGCAGGCACGTCCCGTGAAGCTGGCAGGGTGGAGGATGCACGTCCAGTATTCCCACTGAGTAGGTGTAGGGCCTCCTTACTCCTGTAGTGTGAGTTTCTGACCTGTATATAACGAAGTCTAACTCTGTCTTCACTTATACGCCCGGCTGACTTTGTGGTGGAGCCTTCTCTTGGATAGAACAGTGTCTCTGTATGCAGCGTCTTGCTAGACCCCCGTCTTCCTGACCCCGATTACGTATCAGCTCTCCTGGGCCCCTGCGACCTGTAGTCCAGCAGGGTCTCCAGTATCTCCTACTAGTCATGTAGATGCTAGCAAGCTCGGACCCGGTGTCCGGTGGTGCAGAGTAGAGGTAAGCTATCAATGCTGTTTCAACCTCCGTTACTCTCTCTTCTTCTCTTCCACTCGCCTTTCGTCCTACTCTGACCCTTAACATAAGCACACTAGCAGTAGATAGCTGATTCTTCTTTCTCTTCACCGCTCTCAAAGCGTCGGCACACTTGCTCACTATACTGCACTCAGTTGACTCAGTTCTGACCAGGCTAAAGTGGCTTTCTTCCTCCACTCTTACTAGCCTCCACACATTGAACTAAGCTCAGAGCTGCAGTCTTCTGGGTCTCTCAATCACTGCTGTTCCCTTTTCTTTCTTTCTTTCTTTCTTCTGTAATGCTCTTTCTGAAGCAGCTATCAGGACCTTCCATCTACTGATCTGTGCACACTTCTATGAGCTGACTCTCCACACTCCAAGAGAACTAACAGCTTCTCTCAAACAATCTGACAGACTACTCTGTCTCACTCTCCCAGCTAATCTGATCTGCTGTGGCTTCACCATCCTTATATATATACTCTCTACAAGGGCTCCCTCTGGTGGCTCCTGGGATTGGTGAAGCTGTGAATGAATATCAGGTACGTGTGGGGGTTACCTTTAGTGCATCCTCCTGCGACATGTGGCTCCAAGCGCAGCTGGGCTACACAATATAACCCAAGAATTGAATATGGAATTACATAAAGTTAAGACAAAATTGGCGGATTTAGAAGATCGAACCCGTCGAAATAATATTAAAATCCGAGGTGTCCTGAACATATCACTCAAAATAACTTCTTGTCTGACTATGTAAAACAGATATTTAGAAAGGCTATTCCCTCTCTATCAGACTCAGACCTGATCTTTGACAGGGTGCACACATTGCCCAAACCGGCTCATATTTCACAAGAATTTCCTAGGGATATAATCCTTCGTGTTCATTTTTACAAGAAGGAGAAAATTCTAAACTTTTTGAAAGACAAAAAGCATTTTCCAGAACCATTTAACAAGTTAAAAATATTTGCTGATTTATCAAAGTTCACTATGGATGATAGAAAGTCCTTAATGAGGTAACCTCTGCCCTTAAGAGCTAGAGGGATTTTTTACAGATGGGGTTTCCCCTTAAAATTACTTGTACTTTTCAGAGATAGAACTATCCCTATCTTCACGCCTGAAGAGGGCATTAAATTTGTCTTATCCATAGATGACCCTCACCACTCTAAAACTGTCTCACCATCTGGTAAAGATCGCTGAAATGCTGTGGATAATTATCCAGAATTTTTAATGGATTTTTGTTATAAGGCTTAGGATTGCTTTTTGTATATCTTAGGTGAAAATTTGTTCATTGTTAATATATATATATATATATATATAATATATATATATATATATATGTCTTTTCCAACAAGAGGTGACCTTCCTGAGTCAGACTTTTCACGAACTTTCTCCCACACTTCAGGAAGTTTGATTTCTCACAATTGTTGAGTACCCTTTCTAGGGCTACTTGTTTGAAATTTATATTCTGTTAGATTTTGTAGGATTTTTTGTTTGTTAGTATAATCTCAAGTTCTTTACTTTTCCTTTCTCAAATCCATCTAATTTCATAACTCATGTACATCTTATTCCTAATATTTAAAATGACTATTAAAGTTTTGTCTTACAACATCAGAGGTTTAAATAGTCCAAAAAAAGATTCATCGCCCAAAAAGAGCTCATCTACTCATGTTCAGATATCATATGTCTGCAAGAGACAAAATTTAAATGCAATAATCATCCTAAATTTGAGCATAAAAATTTCCCTAATCTATACGAAGCCTCTAACCAAAAAAAAAAAAAAAAGCTGGTGTCATTACAATGATAAAAAACACCTTATCTTTTGAATTCATAGAGGAAATGGTAGATAAAAACGGTCATTACCATATTCTTATATGCAATTTAAACAACCAAACGTATACGATAGCCAATATTTACGCATCAAATAAAGGTCAAATCAACTTCCTTAACAAAGTCACTAAAAAAATCAACAAAGTCAAAAAAAGGTAATCTTTTCATAATGGGAGATTTTAATATAGTACCTGTTAGGGCTGGCGGAACGCACAAAATAAATATAAATAATAGGTGCGTTCGCAGCCCGGGGTCCACCGTGCAGGCAGAGCCTGCTGCTAGTAAGATGGCGGTATAAGCGAGCTCTCTTACTCCACAGAGTCGCAGACATAGATGCTGTAGCACTATATGGCAGTATAAGCGAACTCTGTTACACCACAGAGTCGCTGAGGTAGAGACGCAGAAATAGAGACTGTGTTCTGTTAACACCACAGGAATACACAGATAACTGCTGTGCGGATAGCAGTCCGTGATCATGCATTCAGCAACTCAAACAAGCAACTCCTCACCTGGGAAGCCGGTATTCTAGGGGCTTATTTCAGCCAGGCCCTGAACACGTGCATACAAATCTCCTCACCGGAGGTGCCGGTATTCTAGGGGCTTATTTCAGCCAAGCCCTAAACACGTGCATACAAGTCTCCTCACCGGAGGTGCCGGTATTCTAGGGGCTTATTTCAGCAGAGCCCTAACCACATGCGTGCATGATCACACTGGCGCAAAGCACATAATGCAATTGATACTAGCGTATGGCCGCAGGGCCATGCAACCCTTTTATAGTAGCAACTACAGGACCTGCCAGAAAAGGAGCAATAAGAAACTGTTCCAGAACACATGTAGCTTCAGGACCTTCCTGGCGGACCAATAGGAGCTGCTGCAGTACCTGAGCATGTGACCCCTGATCTCCAATGAGAGATCTTACCCTGGGCATGCTCAGAAGGGGAAACGCAGGAATTAGTCTTAAAGACGTCTGCTCGCCGCTGACCAGTACTGGCTACAATAGCAGAACCTGGAGAGGCAGCAGTAATCCTCTGCACAGTATTAGACCGGGCGAGACGCTGGGACCGACGTCTCTGCTGAGCAGAGTCCACTGCGGCTGGAGATGGATGGGAGACCGCAGCAGGGATGGTTCGAGATTCCCCTTGTGCAGAAGCGGGAACTTGACCCCTAACAGTACCTGACTGCCAATTAGATTTGACGTCATCAAAAAGGCATAAAATGCCTTCATTAAATAACTGGATATTTAACAATGAACTATTTAATGTTTACCGATGCCTCCACACGACATTTAGAGAGTATTCACATTTTTCAGATGTTCATCAAACAGCTTCCAGGATCGACTTTTTGTTGACGGATATATTTTCTCCCCCTAGAATTAAATCAATTTCTATTGGCTCAAAATCCATTTCAGACCATGCACCAATATTTGGTGACATTTCGGATGGTCAAATAACAAGCAGTCATTTTCTATGGAAATGTAACTCATCTTTATTTCATAACCCAATTTAAAACTCTGAAGTTTCCAACGCAATTGAGAACTATTTTAAAGAAAATAAAACCGTCTCCCATAACCCATTCTTAGTCCACACACACAAAATGATTCACTATTTGAAATATAAACTTGCCCCCTTCAGCAAGAAAACAGCCAAACAAACCACACATTCACGATTTTATCACTAAATACAGTTTAAACATTCATAAACCTGCAGAAAGAAACAATGACCTTGGCCTCTACTTATTAAACCAATTTATTGTATCAACATATATAAATACCACAAAAAAAACAAATTGAAATGGCAGAGAAAATAAATAACCAGCAGATTAACCACCAGTTAGTTAGGGAAAAATAGTAAAATTATTATTTTTTTTTATATCCATTAGGGTTAGAGGTAGGGTTGGGGCTAAAGTTAGAATTAGGGTTGGGATTAGGGTTAGGGGTGTGTTAGGGTTAGGTTTATGGTTAGGGTTGGGACTAGGGTTAGGGGTGTGTTGGGGTTACGGTTGGAGTTAGAATTGGGGGGCTTCCACTGTTTAGGCACATCAGGTGCTCTCCAAATGTGACATGGCGTCTGATCTCAATTCCAGCCAATTCTGTGTTGAAAATGTCAAACGGTGCTACTTCCCATCTGAGCTCTGCCATGCGCCCAAACAGTAGTTTACCCCCACATATGGGGTATCAGCATATTCAGGACAAATTGCACAATAACTCTTGGGGTCCAATTTCTTGTTACCCTTGGGAAAATAAAAAATTGGGGGCAAAAATATCATTTTTGTGGAAAAAAAAATATTATTTTTTATTTTTATGGCTCTACGTTATAAATTCTGTGAAGCACTTGGGCGTTCAAAGTTCTCCCCACACCTCTAGATAAGTTACATGCGTGGTCTAGTTTCCAAAATGGGGTCACTTGTGGGGGGTTTCCAATGTTTAGGCACATCAGGGGCTCTCCAAACACGACATGACGCCTGCAGACCATTCCATCAAAGTCTGCAATCCAAAACGTCACTACATCCCTTCCGAGCACCGACATGTGCCCATACAGTAGTTTTCTCCCACATATAGGGATCAGCGTACTTAGAACAAATTGGACAACTTTTGGGGTCCGATTTCTCCTGTTACCCTTGGGAAAATAAAAAATTGGGGACTAAAAGATTATGTTTGTGGAAAAAATGTGATTTTATTTTCTTGCTCGGGCGTTATAAACTTTAGTGAAACACCTGGGGGTTCAAAGTTCTCACCACACATCTAGATAAGTTCCTTGAGGGGTCTAGTTTCCAAAACGGTGTCATTTGTGGGGGGTTTCCACTGTTTAGGCACATCAGGAGCTCTGCAAACGCAACAATTCTGCGTTGAAAAAGTCAAACGGCGCTCCTTCCCTTCTGAGCTCTGCCATGCACCCAAACAGTGGTTTACCCCCACATATGGGGTATCAGCGTACTCAGGACAAATTGCACAATAACTTTTGGAGTCTTGTTACCCTTGGGAAAATAAAAATTGTGGTGAAAGGATCATTTTTGTGGAAAAAATATTTTTTAATTTTACGGCTGTACGTTATAAACTTGTGTGAAGCACTTAGGGTTCAAAGTTCTCACCACACATCTAGATAAGTTCCTTAGGGGGTCTAGTTTCCAAAATGGTGTCACTTTTGGGGGGTTTCCACTGTTTAGGCACATGAGGAGCTCTCCAAATGCGACATGGCGTCCAATCTCAATTCCAGACAATTTTGGTTGTAAAAAGTCAAATGGCGCTCCTTCTATTCTGAGCTCTGCCGTGCGCCCAAACAGGTGGTTCCCCCCACATATGGGTTATCAGCATACTCAGGACAAATTGGACAACAACTTTTGGGTCCAATTTCTCCTGTTACCCTTGGGAACATAACAAACTGGGGACTAAAAGATCATGTTTGTGTAAAAAATGATTTTTTTATTTTCACGCCCGGGCGTTATAAACTTCTGTGAAGCACTTGGGGGTTCAAAGTTCTCACCACTCATCTTGATAAGTTCCTTTGGGGGTCTAGTTTCAAAATGGGGTCACTTGTGTGGGGTTTCCACTATTTAGGCACATCAGGGGCTCTCCAAACGCGACATGACACCCGCAGACCATTCCATCAAAGTCTGCATTACTAAACGTCATTACTTCTATTCCGAGCCCCGACGTGTGCCCACACAGTAGTTTTCTCCCACATATAGGGTATCAGCGTACTCAGGACAAATTGGACAACGTTTGGGGTCCAATTTCTCCCCTTACCCTTGGGAAAATAAAAAATTGGTGACTAAAGGATCATTTTTGTGAGACAAAAATACCACAGATCTAGATAAGTTCCTTAGGGGGTCTAGTTTCCAAAATGGGGTCACTTGTGGGGGGTTTCCACTGTTTAGGCACATCTAGGGCTCTGCAAACGGAACATGACACCCATCAACGTCTGCATTCCAAAACATTATTACTTCCTTTCCAAGCCCTGCCGTGCTTCCAAACAGTTTTCCCCCACATATGGGGTATCAGCGTACTCAGGACAAATAGGACAACTTTTGGGGTCCAATTTCCTTGGGAAAAATCAAAAATTGGGGACTAAAAAAATCATTTTTGTGGAATTTTTTTTTTACACCCAGGCATTATAAACTTTGTGAAACACTTGGGGGTTCAAAGTGCTCACAACAGATCTAGATAAGATCTTAGGGGATCTAGTTTCCAAAATAGTGTCACTTGTGGGGGGGTTTCCACTGTTTAGGTGCATCAGGGCCTCTCCAAACGTGACATGGCGTCCAATCTCCATTCCAGCCAATCTTGGTTTGAAAAAGTCAAATGGCGCTCCTTCCCTTACAAGCTCTGCCATGCGCCCAAACAGTGGTTTTCCCCCACATATGGGGTATTGGGTTACTCAGGAGAAATTGCACAACTTTATCTGTCCATTTTCTCCTTTTACCCTTGTGAAAGTAAAAAAAATGTTTGTAAAATATCATTTTTGTGACTAAAAAGTTAAGTGTTCATTTTTTCCTTCCACAATGCTTCAGCTCCTGTGAAGCGCCTGAAGGGTTAATAAACTTCGTGAATGTGGTTTTGAGTACCTTGAGGGGTGTAGTTTTAAGAATGGTGTCACTTTTGGGTATTTTCTTCCATATAGACCCCTCAAAGTGACTTCAAATGTGAGGGGGTCCCTAAAAAAAAGGCTTTGTAAAATTTGTTGTAAAATGAGAAATCGCTGGTCAACTTTTAACCCTTATAATTTCCTAACAAAAAAAAATTTTGGTTTCAAAATTGTGCTGATGTAAAGTAGACATGTGGGAAATGTTATTTAGTAACTATTTTGTGTGACATTTCTCTGTTTTAAGGGAATAAAAATTCAAAGTTTGAAAATTGCTAAATTTTCAAAATGTTCGCCATATTTCCGTTTTTTTCAAAAATAAACGCAAGTTACAGTACAGACCAAAAGTTTGGACACACCTTCTCATATAAAGATTTTTCAGTATTTTCATGACTATGAAAATTGTAAATTCACACTGAAGGCATCAAAACTATGAATTAACACATGTAGAATTATATACTTAACAAAAAAGTGTGTAATAACTGAAATTATGCCTTATATTCTAGGTTCTTCAAAGTAGCCACCTTTTGCTTTGATGACTGCTTTGCACACTCTTGGCATTCTCTTGATGAGCTTCAAGAGGTAGTCACCGGAAATGGTTTTCACTTTACAGGTGTGCCCTGTCAGGTTTAATAAGTGTGATTTCTGGCCTTATATATGGGGTTGGGACCATCAGTTGTGTGTGCAGAAGTCTTGTGGATACACTGCTGAAGGCTGAAGTGAAAGAGTACCTGGTGTGGTCGTTTTCCCCTCCTCGCTTTATCGTTTATCTCCGTACCGTTGGTGTCCCCTCTGTCTCCTGTGGTATGATTTTTGTATGCAAGGTGGATTTTAGTTTACCCCTTGTACTGTCTCGTTCGTCTGTTACTGTGTCTAGGCATATACCTACCAGTCCCCGGTGTGTGATCAGGGTCCTTCTCAGGACTAGATCACTGAGGTTCAGGGATCCTCAGGAGGTAGGGATTACGCTGGCGGCCTGGACCTCTGTACCATCAACAGTACCTCCAGGTAGAGGGATTAGCCAGGACCCCAGCTTAGGGTCAGCATAGACCCCAGTCCTCCTGTATGCAGTAACAGCGTGACATTTTCACCGACCACTAAAGATTTTCTCCAGTCACCATGGATCCAGTGGTCAGTCTGGCTCGGCAGTTGCAGAGTTTGTCCATGGAGCTGGCGGATGTTAAGTCCAAGGTTTTGTACCCCCGGAGCAGGCCGGACCTGAACCCAAAGCAGCTCTCCCTGACAGATTCACTGGGGGGCGGGACAAGTTTTTTGCTTTCCGGGAGGCATGTAAATTGTACTTTCGGCTGCGACCTCGGTCATCGGGGAGTGAGGAACAAAGGGTGGGGATTGTCATCTCGCTCCTACAAGGAACCCCCAATCCTGGGCGTTCACTCCCCCCCGGGCTCCCCAGCTCTCCAGTCAGTGGATGGGTTTTTTGCGGCTCTGGGTCTTGTGTATGATGACCCGGATCGGGTCTCCCTTGCTGAATCTAAGTTACGAAGGATCCAGCAGGGAGATCGTCCGGCGGAGGAATTCTGTTCGGAGTTCCGTAGATGGGCCACGGACACCCAGTGGAATGACCCGGCTCTTAGGAGCCAGTTTTGTCAAGGTTTATCTGACAAATTAAAGGATGTGCTGGCACAGTATGACCCTCCCACGTCACTGGAAGCCGCTATGGCCCTTGCTATTCGTATTGACAGACGTCTTCGGGAGAGGTGCGGGGTAACTTCGCCCCCTGTGATGACTCCACCTTCCTCAAGGGTCCCTTATACGGAGGTTCCCCTGGTCAGTCCAGAGGAGCCTATGCAATTTGGAGGGACATCATTCCGGGGGAGGGGATCGGTGGGGCGCCACAAGACAGGAAGTTGTTTCTTCTGTGGAAAAAAGGGACATTTTATTAGGGGGTGTCCATCCCGTCCTTTGCAGAGTGAGAAGTTGCCGGAAAACTATTGATCCCAGATTGTGTGGTGGACGGCAATCTGGGAGTAAGTATTTCGTCCCTAAGTTCGTCTCAGTTTCTCGTACCAGCGGAGGTGGTGGTGGGTGCGAGAACTGAGAGGATATCTGTTCTTCTGGATAGTGGGGCCGGGGCTAATCTGGTGGATGCTCGCTTTGCCCGGGTTCAAGGTATGCGATTGAGTGTGTTGGCTAAACCCGTCCCCATATTCTCGATCGACGCCAGACCTCTCGGTCAGGGAAGTTTTTTGCAAGCAGTACATAACATAGATCTTCAAGTGGGGGCGTTACATAAAGAACTGTTGTCTTGTTATGTGTTAGAGGGTCTTCCCACTCCTATAGTGCTGGGCCTTCCTTGGTTAACTAAGCATAACCCGGTTATTAATTGGCAATCCAGAGAGATAAGTCAATGGAGTGAATTCTGTAATAAAAACTGCATGAATACGGTCATTGGTGCGGTCGCTCCTAGGGCCTTACCTCCATTTCTGGTGGACTTTGAGGATGTATTCTCGGAGAAAGGGTGTCAAGAACTACCTCCTCATCGCGAGTATGACTGTTCTGTTAACTTGCTCCCTGGGGCCAAGTTACCGAAATCTAGGTTGTATAACCTTTCTGGTCCTGAGAGACAGGCCATGAAGGATTATATTTCAGAGAGTCTGGCTAAGGGGCATATTAGACCTTCATCTTCCCCGGTGGCCGCGGGGTTCTTCTTTGTGAAGAAAAAAGATGGAGGCCTACGCCCTTGCCTGGATTTCCGTGAGCTTAATCGGATTACGGTCCGAGATCCGTATCCGCTCCCACTTATTCCCGATCCCTTCAATCAGATCGTGGGTGCCAAATGGTTCTCTAAGTTGGATCTCAGGGGGGCGTACAATCTGATTAGGATTAAGGAGGGGGATGAGTGGAAGACGGCGTTTAACACTCCGGAGGGGCATTATGAGAACCTTGTCATGCCATTTGGTCTGAGTATTGCCCCGGCGGTGTTTCAACACTTTGTAAATGACATCTTTCGCCACCTAATGGGACAGTTTGTGGTCATATATCTGGATTATATCTTAATTTACTCGCCAGATCTTGTGTCTCATCAGGAGCATGTTAGGCAGGTGTTACAGATCTTGCGGGATAATAAACTGTACCCAAATGGGAGAAGTGTGTGTTTGCCGTACAAGAACTTCAGCTTTTAGGATTCCTGGTATCAGCATCCTGTTTTCGTATGGACCCTGGGAAAGTGCGGGCAGTTCTTGAGTGGGATCTGCCAGAGGATCTTAAGGCATTACAACGTTTCCTGGGGTTTGCTAACTACTACCGGAAATTCATTCGTAATTTTTCGTCCATAGTTAAACCTCTCACAGACATGACTAAAAAAGGGATGGATTTTTCAAGGTGGTCTGACAAGGCTTGTCAAGCGTTTTCCTCCTTGAAAAAATGTTTTGCTTCAGCACCCATACTTATTCAGCCTGATGCGTCACAGCTAGGGTTGAGCATTCCGATACTGCAAATATCGGGTATCAGCCGATATTGGCTGTATCGGAATTCCGATTCAGAGTACCGATATTTTCGTCATATCGGATACCGGAATCGGAATTGTCACTGTCACTGTCAGTGTCCGTCGGTCGGGTCTGTCAGGAGTCAGCGGCACTTACCCGGCAGAAGATCTCCGGCGGTCACATCCCGGACTGCTTAATGGCCGCCATCCTCTTCTCCCCGGCGGTCACATGCAGTTTCTCGCGATAACTGCAGTGACTGCTGGGTAATCGCGGCCGTAAAGCAGTCCGATGACGTCACCGCCGGGGAAGCTGGTAAGCAGCTGTGCTGCGCCGGGATGTCAGGCTCTGCCTGTCATTCCGATGTAGCAGAGCTGGATCGTCGTGGGACTGTCGTTATGGACTGCGTCGGACAGGTGGTATACTGTTGGTTTGTTTTTTTTATTTTTTTACAGGAGATCGATGGCGTCGCAGGAATGAGAGAGTAATAAAAAAAATGAAAACTGTGTTGTCTCTTTTATTTCATTAAAAGACTTTTTTCTTGCTGTGTCTTTTTTTTACACATTTAAAAACTTTGGGATTAATAATGGATCGGTGTCTTATTGACACCTCTCCATTATTAACCGGGCTTATTGTCACCGTGCAACAACGGTGACATTAACCCCTTATTACCCCGCTTGCCACCGCTACAGGGCAAGTGGGAAGAGCCGGGTAAAGTGCCACAATTGGCACATCTTTTGATGGCCAAATGTGGGGCTGCTGTAGCCTGGTATTATCAGGCTGTTGAGGGCCAAAATCCATGGGCCTTGACAGTCTTTTAATACCAGGCCGCAGCAGTCTGCATTTTACTTGGCTGGTTAACAAAATAGGGGGACCCCTACGCCGTTTTTTTTCGAGGGGA
>JARQOD010000003.1:351716470-351761823 GCA_033576555.1 Oophaga sylvatica | reverse complement strand
CTCGGACTTAAACTCCGTTACCTCTGAGGACGTTGACTGTGTAAACGCTGCCATTTTTCAAGTTTCCTCAGCGGTGTCCCAGCTGAGTTGTAAGAAAAACAATTCTCATTGCTTTCTTTCCATCAAACTCTGGGTTGACTCAGCTTGGGTGTCTAGCTCTGCTATGATCGACTCAGGGGCAAGTGGAAATTTTATGGATGTCTCCTTTGCTCTGAAACAGGAATACGTTCAGTGAAGAAGGCTACTCCAGTACAGATGGAAACTGTGGATGGCTCTCTGCTGACCTCTGGACCAGTGGATCAGGAAACAGAGCCTTTGAGGGTTCTTATGGGTAAAGATCATCAAGAGAAACTGTCCTTTATGCTTATCTCTTCTCCCCACTTTCCCATTATTCTAGGGCTACCATGGCTGCAGGCTCAGAATCCTACCATTAACTGGGAGACCAAGGAATTACACTTTCCAGAGAAACAGATGAGTCCAAAAGTTTCAGCTTGCTCTGTTCCTAAAGGAATCATGTCAGTCCCTGAACTACCAGCTGTATACCAGGACTATGTGGATTTATGTGACAAGAAGAACGCTGACCAGCTTCCTCCTCACCGTCCATATGATTGTCCAATTGAATTATTGCCTGGAGCAGAGATACCTTTTGGTAAGATCTACCCCCTGGCGGGGCCCGAGCTAAAGGCTTTAAAGGATTACATAGATGAAAATCTAGCCAAGGGCTTCATACGCCCCTCTTCATCTCCTGCAGGTGCACCCATCTTCTTTGTAAAGAAGAAAGATGGATCTCTGAGACCATGCGTAGACTATAGGGAACTCAATAAGGTTACTATTAGAAACCGTTATCCATTGCCTTTAATCCCTGAGTTATTGGAGAGAGTGCGACATGCCAAAATTTTTTCTAAACTAGATCTTCGTGGGGCCTATAACTTAGTCCGTATTAGACCTGGGGATGAATGGAAGACTGCATTCAGGTCACGCTATGGACACTTTGAATATCTAGTTATGCCTTTTGGTCTGAGTACCGCCCCAGCCACTTTCCAACACTTGGTGAATGACATCTTCAGGGATCTCCTAGATACATTCGTGGTAATTTATTTGGATGATATTCTAATTTTTTCTAACTCCACAGAGGAACATCATGGACATGTGAGAATGGTCTTGGAACGTCTAAGACAAAATCATCTTTACATCAAACTTGAAAAGTGTGAATTCCATAGGACCGAAATTCAATTTCTGGGGTATGTACTGTCTACACAAGGAATTAGTATGGATGGAAGCAAAACCCAAGCCATCAAGGATTGGCCAAGTCCTAGAAATGTGAAGGAGGTACAGCGCTTCATCGGGTTTGCCAACTTCTATAGACGTTTCATTAGAAATTTCTCTGAGGTAGTGTCACCTATCACTCAACTTACCCGGAAAGAGTCTAGGTTTTCCTGGACTCCCCAAGCCCAGGAAGCATTTTCCCGTCTAAAAGATAAATTTACCACTGCACCTATCCTAGTACATCCCAACCCCGAGCTTGCCTTCATAATAGAGGTGGATGCTTCAGACTGTGCCGTTGGAGCTATACTCTCTCAGAGAACAGGTGAGAAGAATGTCTTGCATCCCTGTGCCTTCTTTTCCCAGCAGTTGTCTTCGGCTGAGAGGAACTACGATGTGGGCAATAGAGAGTTGTTGGCCATTATTGCCGCCTTAAAGAATGGAGACACCTTCTTCAGGGAGCTGCACAGCAAATAGTCGTCCTGACAGACCATCGTAACCTTGAGTTTATCAGGTCGGCTAAGTGCCTGACTCCTCGCCAGGCTCGCTGGAATCTTTTCTTAAACCAATTTAATTTTATCATCTCTTATAGACCAGGATCGCGCAATGGAAAGGCTGATGCACTCTCTAGGATTTACTCAGCAGAGACACGTCCAATTACTCCTCCTAAGACTATTCTTCCTGACTCTAGATTCCTAGGAGTAATTCATAATCAAGACCTACTTAAGGACATCAAGGAAGCATACCATGCGGATTCCTTTTTGGCACAACCCCCAAGGGACGTAAGTCTTGTCTTTAAGAATGGTGTGTGGATTCAGGGACAACGTCTGTATATTCCTGAAACAGTCAGATTAAGAGTATTGCAACTCATTCACGATTCCAAGATAGCTGGGCATAGAGGAATTCTAAAGACACAGGAATTTCTTTCTCGTTTCTTTTGGTGGCCCACTTGCAGGAAGGATGTTTTGAATTATGTCACTTCATGTGAGGTCTGTGCAAGATGCAAAACACCTCGCTCCTCACCAACTGGTCTGTTACAGCCTCTTCCCACCCCGTCCCGCCCGTGGGGATCCATTTCTATGGACTTCATTGTGGAGTTACCAACCTCTCAGGGGAAGAACACCATTCTAGTGGTGGTTGACCGTCTAACAAAGGCAGCTCATTTTATCCCTTGTGTCGGCTTACCCACTGCAAAACAGACATCAGATTTGATGATTAAAGATGTGTTTCGCTTACATGGAGTACCGGATGAGGTTATTTCGGATCGAGGGGTGCAATTCACTTCTAGGTTTTGGCAAAATTTCTGTGCAGCATTGGACATTAAAGTAAACCTTTCTTCTGCTTTTCATCCCCAGACTAATGGACAGACCGAACGAACCAATCAAACCCTGGAGCAGTATCTCCGCTGCTTTATCTGCCACCTACAGGATGATTGGGTGGATCTACTTCCATTAGCTGAGTTCTCGTATAACAACTCTCAGAGTGCCTCCACTAAACAGTCTCCTTTTTACTCTAATCTAGGTTATCATCCTAACATTCTACCACGATTTCCCATAGAAACGCCTTTACCAGCAGTGGCTGAAAGAATCACGTCTTTACAGAAGAATATGGATCTTCTAAAGGAAAATCTGGAATCGGCTCAAGAAAGGTACAAGAAAGCAGCAGATAAATTTCGTAAACTTGCACCAGCTTTCAAGGTAGGAGACTTGGTCTGGCTGTCAACCAGAAATCTTAAGTTAAGGATTCCATCGTCTAAGTTGGGACATAAGTACATTGGACCCTATAAAATCAGTAAAATTATAAGTGCCGTTGCTTGTCGTCTTCAACTGCCCAGAACTATGAGAATCCACCCTGTCTTTCATGTATCCCTACTAAAGGCTGCGACACCCAATACGTTTCCTGGACGTTCCTCTCCTTGCCCTGACCCAGTGCTAGTCGATGGTCAGGAAGAATTTGTGGTGGAAAGGATTTTAGATTCCAGGTTGTATAGAAATCAGTTACAATATCTGATTAAATGGCAGGGCTACCCAGTGGAGGACAACTCATGGGAACCGGTCAATAACGTTAATGCTCCTCGCTTGCTCCGTCAGTTTCATCAGAGGTACCCACACAAGCCTGGTCTGAGGTCATCCGGAGGTTGTCCTTAAGGGGGGAGTAATGTAAGGTTCTATGTATATATTCCTGAAACTCAGTTTGTTCGTCAGCCATTTTACTTTCTGTCTTGCTGCAGCTATCTTGCCCTCAGTCAAAATGGAGTTTCCAGCTTGCATGTTCCCGCCCTGATTCTCTCCTTTGCTTCTTAAGCAGCCACAGCTGAGCAATCAGTGCTTCAGAATCTAGCCTGCAGTGAACCTGTGACTTGACTCCTGTAAGCCTTGGACCTTGTACTCCAGCTATTCCTACTGAGGAACTCTGAAGCACTTGTGGACTCTGAACCCTGCTCTTTGAAAGACCCACGTTTGCATGGACTTACGGTAACAGAGAAGAAGATCCTGAATCTGTATTGGAGAGTTATTGCTGAGCTTGGATTACTCTGGCCTGCTGTGTCTCCTGTTTCTGTGTCTGCAAACTGTGTGACTATTTCTGCCAACTTGTATGAAGTAATACAGGACTTTTCTATATCAAACCTGTGACTCCTGTGTTTTCATCGCACCCAAGCACAAGACGCTATATGAACTGTACTACATACATTACAGTTCTTTTGCAGCCTTACAGCTGTACACCTTGTAGATGAGGACCAGAAAGCGCATGTGCTTCAGTAGATGGCAAGTGCTGTATCAAGTGGCCTCTCCTCCTCCACCTTAACATCACACACAGTACAGTCCTCAGAAGTGGCACCCCAATTACCCTTGATTTCCCCGCCGTCACAACTCTCCAACCGCCCAACTGACCCAGAGTACAAATAGTATAATTGTGTAGCATGGATGCATGGGACAGGGCTTGGACAGGCATATCTAGCTGAAACATTGATCAGTATGAGTGACAGGTGTAGGCCTGGTGCTCTGAGAGCCCTGCTAAATTCATGCAATACACATGAAGGAGACAACTTTGAGTCCAAACATTTCAAATAATTGGGGGAAGACACCAGGAAAAGTGGCATGAATTGACCCACAGTAGTAATTTTATAATGGCACAGCAGCAGTCATGCATGGGTCATTTATGAGCCAGTATGTGAGCCAGCATTTACAACTTTGACTTTAAGTTAAAATTAAGAGGTGAGTGAAGGACTGGTGTAGGCCTGCTGTGCTGTGAGCCCTGATACCTCATGCAACAGGTCAAACTGCTTTTCAGCTCAGTCACACTCAGGTGGCACAAATATCAGCTTCATGGATTTTGATTGTTTACAAAATTTAAGGATAGTAACACAGGTAGTTGACTGAAAGTAAGTGCAGGCCTGCCGGTCTGGGAGCCCTACTGCTACAGGCAAACCACATGAAGGACGCCCAACTTGAAGTCGAAACATTTCCAAAAATTAGGGACAGACATTACTAAAGTGGCATCAATTTCCCCAGAGTGGAAATAGTATAATGGAGCTCTGACACCCCTTCCACTACAGGCAACTACAGATGGAGACACAACTTGGAGTCTCCACATTTCAAAAAATTGTTAGTAACATCAGCAGCAGTAGCAACAGAAGGCACAGAAGCCACGACAAAGGTGTTACAGACTGCAATAACGCGAGATCAATGCAGCACATTAAAAACTACACCATCACCTAGTCTGTCCAATCTGTGAATAGAGTGCAAGTCATTGGAGATCCATGACATTTTCATCTTGATGAAAGTAAAGGCAGTCTATACTTTCAGGGGCCAGCCGGACGCGCTTATATGTCAGGACACCACCAGCATCACTGAAGACACATTCTGAGAGAATGCCATTTGCCAGGCATGACAAAACCTCCAAGGCATGACCACAGGTCACTTTCCATTTTTGAAGACCAATGTCACGGCCGCAGGCTCTCACCCAGCTGTCTCTCGCCATTCCCCGCCTGATTTCTCGGGGTCACGGCGCGTTGGCGGTTCGTGCTGTCCCCGCCGCTGGGCTTTCTGAGAGGACATGACCCGGTGGCTCCGCCCCATCATGGCGGCGCCCACCGGGTATTTCAGCTCGGCGTCTACACAGGTGAGACGCCTGGTTATCTGTCGCGGTGGCGCTAGCATCCTTTGCTGGTGCTCTTCCTCGTACTCAGTCCCCGTTTGCCCTGTTTCCCTGCTTATCCTCTGACTCTGCCTAGTCTGTCTGCCTTGTGTCTCTGTGCCCCTGGTGTGCCTACGTGCTCTGTGTCCCTGTGGTACCTGCGTATCCGGTGTCTCTGCTGTGCATCTTTATTCTGTGTCCCTGCTGTAACAGTGTGTTCTGCGGAGCCTGTGTGTCCTGTGCCACTAGGTGTCTGTTTATCTGGAAGTCTTTGCCCTGTCTGCCTGCCTTCTGTCCTGGCTACACCTGCCAGCCCTGTGTCTTCCACAGGCTTTCAGTTCCTGCACCCCATTTGCCGCCGTGTTCCTCTTGCCCAGTCTCCGTACACCATTCTCATTGTTGTTACTCTTCCCTCTCTTACTGCATCAAGCTGCTGCTCATCCCAGGTCTTCCAGGTTCCGCCTGTCTCCCATTTCCCTCAGGTCCTGGTACTCTCTGCTCTTATCTGCCCTCATCCTTCCTATGTACCCCTTAGTCACCCCTTTGGCTCCAGTCGTTGTGGTTTCATTCCTCTTGGGCCTGCCCCTAACATTCCCTGTATGGTGGTGGTGTCACCTGGCCCGCTCGCCCTCGGGGGCTCTGGAGCCACGACCCAGAGGGTCCACTTCCGGGTTTTTCCTTAGAACCCTAACAACCAAAATGCCAAATGATCCATCTCCCCCTGATGACATTGATACTGAGCTTGAGATACTCCTGCACCACCCTCTCCAGTTGTTCACTATGTGTCAGACTTGTACTTTGTTCTGCTGGTGCATGGGCTAGTCAAAAAAATGTGTGAAACGACTCACAGAAATTGCTTTTACCTCTTACAGTGCTGCTAATGTTTTTGCATTGACGACTCGACATTCCCAGGGTTGGAAGTCTATAACTGCGATGCACACTGTATGCCTCACTACTGTCTTGGGGAAAACCACTCTTAAGATTGCCTACAAGCATGTTTCGATACTTCAGCATGTGCGCATCTCTTTCCAACAGGCAAAGCATCTTGCAAAGTTTACTTTTGTACAGTGGATCTAACACAGTGGTAGCCCAGTAGTCAGCACTATTTCTAATCCTAGCAATATGGGCATCTTATTGCAGATAGTGAAGCAAGAAGGCGCTCATGTGTCGGGCGTTTCAATGAGGTCCAAGTCCATGGTGTGTTGGTGGTGAGATAACACTTAAGCTTGCTTCCTCCATTCCCTCCCGCCAACCACGGACTACAGAGAGGGGATCATTATCCTCTTCATCTCCTGACTGTTGTGCACCCATCACCTCATCCTCCTCCATATGTTCCTGAGCTCCTGCACCTTCACTAACAGTTTGTAAGTATCATGAGTCCCCCACAATCACTGTAATCCACCCTCCCAAGGCACCCGCCTGTGTGATGACAGTCCGGAACTTAGACATATCATTAACCCTTCCACATTCTTCTCTGCTTCCTCATCTTTCTCTGGGACCACCACCTCCTCCCGCAGACTATTAAAAGTGTGTCCAGTATGTAGATTACCTGAATAGTGATACTGATGACAGTCTTCTGGAGGCAGAATGAACAAATCAACAGCAGGTCAAGAATTGTTGTTTTTTTATGCTGTTCCTCGTGTGGTATAAGTGGTAAGATTTCTTTATTCTTCGAGTCAGTTTGATTAGAGCGATTCCAGATTTATATCGGGTTTTTATGTTTGGCTGCCGTTTCACACCAAAAAATTAAAAGTATCTCCAGAACATCCCCCTTCTATTTCTGTGTACAAAGAGGGTGCAGGAAAACGTAGAAGGCTTTATTAAACTTGAGATTTATGCAACATTTCTAATTAGCACAAAATTGAGAGATAGTTTTAATGTTCCTTTAAAATGTCCTATCCAAAATTTACACCTTTTTCTAAAAACAGTGCAAAATTAGCCATGTTAACATATAGAAGTGAACAGGGCTTTAACCCTTTCTGGCATTCAGCAAATATTAATAATTATGGTAATCCTAATTAACCTAAAACCGGAAAGGTTTATTATGATTTAATGTCAGATATTGAGAAAAACATGCAGATGTGTCTTTGTATAGTCTATGTAAACTTCTGGTTTCAACTGTATTTGGTACCCCATTCAGAAAAGTCCGACCTATCAAAATATAAAAACAATTAACCCGATCGGTGAACATTGTAAAAGGAAAAAGTTCAACGCCATAATTACGTTTTTTTTTGCCGCCACAATTCCACAAAAAATGTTGTAACAAGTGATCATAAAATCACATCTATTCCAAAATGGTACAGCAAAAAAAATGAGCTATCATACAGCTCCATCTGATGAAAAATAAAAATGTTATGAGTTTCGGAATATGGAGACACAGCTCCCCAAATTTTTTTTTTGCAAACTTCAGTTTTTTTATTATTTTAGTGGGAAAAAAAAATCTGAACATGTTTGGCATCGTCGTAATTGTATTGATGACGAGAATCATATTCCATGGTCATTTTTATGACAAAATGTACACCATAAAAACAGTTCTCATAAAACAATGTCAGATTTGTGTTTTTTCACAATTTTATCAGACTTGGAATTTTTTTCACATTTTTGTGTACAGTCATGGCCAAAAGTTTTGAGAATGACACAAATATTATATTTTCACATGATCTGCTGCCCTCTGGTTTTTATGTGTGTTTGACAGATGTTTTTATCACAGACAGACATATAATAATTGCAAACATATGAGTAACAAAAGCTTATATTGACAGTTAGAATGAGTTAATGCAGCAAAGTCAGTATTTGCAGTGTTGACCCTTCTTCTTCAGGACCTCTGCAATTCTCCCTGGCATGCTCTCAATCAACTTCTGGACCAAATCCTGACTGATAGCAGTCCATTCTTGCACAATCAATGCTTTCATTTTGTCAGAATTTTTAGGTTTTTGTTTGTCCACCCGTCTCTTGATGATTCACCACAAGTTCTCAATGGGATTAAGATCTGGGGAGTTTCCAGGCCATGAACCCAAAATCTCTATGTTTTGTTCCCTGAGCCATTTAGTTATCACCTTTGCTTTATGGCAAGGTGCTCCATCATGCTGGAAAAGGCATTATTGATCGCCAAACTGCTCTTGGAGGGTTGGGAGAAGTTGCTCTTGGAGAACATTCTGGTACCATTCTTTATTCATGGCTGTGTTTTTAGGCAAGACTGTGAGAGAGCCGATTCCCTTGGCTGAGAAGCAACCTCACACATGAATGGTTTCAGGATGCTTAACAGTTGGCATGAGACAAGACTGGTGGTAGCGCTCACCTTGTCTTCTCCGAATGTGGCGTTTTCCTGATGTCCCAAACAATCGAAAAGGGGATTCATCAGAGAAAATAACTTTACCCCAGTCCTCAGCAGTCCACTGCCTGTACCTTTTGCAGAATATCAGTCTGTCCATGATGTTTTTTCTGGAGAGAAGTGGCTTCTGTGCTGCCCTCCTTGAGACCAGGCCTTGCTCCAAGAGTCTCCGCCTCACAGTGCGTGCAGATGCACTCACACCTGCCTGCTGCCATTCCTGAGCAAGCTCTGCCCTGCTGGTAGCCCAATCCCGCAGCTGAAACACTTTTAAGAGACGGTCCTGGCGCTTGCTGGTCTTTCTTGGGCGCTCTGAAGCCTTTTTGGCAACAATGGAACCTCTCTCCTTGAAGTTCTTGATGATGCGATAGATTGTTGACTGAGGTGCAATCTTTCTAGCTGCTATACTCTTCCCTGTTAGGCCATTTTTGTGCATTGCAATGATGACTGCACGTGTTTCTTTAGAGATAACCATGGTTAACAGAAGAGAAACAATGATGCCAAGCACCAGCCTCCTTTTAAAGTGTCCAGTGGTGTCATTCTTACTTAATCATGACAGATTGATCTCCAGCCATGTCCTCATCAACACCCACACCTGTGTTAATGGAGCAATCACTGAAAAGAGGTTAGCTGGTCCTTTTAAGGCAGGGCTGCAATGATGTTGAAATGTGTTTTGGGGGATAAAGTTCATTTTCTAGCCAAATATTGACTTTGCAAGTAATTGCTGTTAAGCTGATCACTCTTTATAATATTCTGGAGTATATGCAAATTGCCATTAGAAAAAGTGAAGCAGTAGACTTTGTAAAAATTAATATTTGTGTCATTCTCAAAACTTTTGGCCATGACTGTACAATATGTGGTAAAATGAATGGTGTCATTCAAAAGGGATGGGGAGGATGGCCTCAATCAGACCAATAGATTTATTATTAATTATGGCAGAAATTGGCACAAATAATTTCAATTTCTGTATTTAGAACAATATGTGTAAAATTCATTAAACAGTGTGCAACTTTTAATAAATTGGTGCATTTTCCTTTGCTGCACTTTGGTTTAAAATTGATGCATGAAACTCCAGTTACAAATCTTCCAAAATACTTTCAGATATGTGATACTTGGTCACTTAAAAACACAAATTAAATGGGAGATGGATTGGATGCTAAATAGTATCCAGAATGTCTTTTTTCCAGAAACAGCATCACTTTTGTTAACAGGCTGGGTCTGGTATTGCAGCTCGGCCCCATTCCATCTGTTTCTAGAAAAAACACAGGAACCACTCAGGTGTTTCTTGCCCCCAAACCTCAACCACTACCATACAATTCTGCTCCTGTACTCCCAAAAGTTTAGGAGGTTCATCCCTTTTCTCTATGGACTGAATTCACTCAGGGCTATCTCTCTCCATAGGCACCACAGTGCGAGGGGAAGGTAAAGGCCCAAGGGGTGTTCTGTGGGTAACCTGTCTCTCCACATGCAATGTAGCCAACAAATACCTGGTGAAAGCAGAGTGACACCCTTTATTCCTGGTGTATATTCCTCCATAGACAATAACGAATATTAATTTCCTGCAGGTTTGGATATGAACCTACTAGCATTGCTGCCACCAATAAGAAGAAAACCCAGAATTTGGAAACGCCCTATTATATATGGAAATTATCTCTTCAGAGAGAAAAAGGACTAGAACTCTAGTGCCACATAGTCACAACAAGTCACTATCGCCCCTTAAACGATTTTTTTTTTAAACAGATTTTTTATAGAATATTTTTAACCTGTTTACTAGTACAGCGCGGGTCGCTTCTCTCCCTTTGATGTGAGCTCCAGCGGTGAGCCAACATTTTGCCCGGAACAGCCGCGGATGGAATCGCGATCCATCCGCGGCTATTAACCCGTTAAATGCCGCTGTCAAACTCTGGCAGCGGTATTTAACATGCGCTTCCAGCCATCGGGCAGGAAATCCGCCCACCGGTCACCCATCACATGATCGCAGGTCACCAGTGGGTTGGCATGACAACAGGAGGTCTCCTGGAGACATCTATGGTTGTCACTGCTGGCTTGCTGTGAGCGCTGCCCGGTGGTCAGCGCTCATAGAAAGTGAGATATTCTGCTACATACAGGTGATCTGATCATCGCCTTTATGTAGCAGAGCCGATCGGGTTATGGCAGCTTCTAGTCTCCCATGGAGACTATTGAAGCATGCCAAAAGTAAAAAAAAAACAAAAAAACAAATGTTTTTATATTTTTTATTTTTTTTAATATTTTTAAAAAGTTCAGATCACCATCCTTTCGCCCCATTCAAAAGAAAACAATAATAAAAAAAAAAATCAAGCATATAAATATCTGGTATCGCCGCATTCAGAATCGCCCGATCAATTAAAAAAAAAAAAAAAAGGATTAACTCGATCGCTAAATGGCATAGCGAGAAAAAAGTCAAAACTCCAGAATTATGCTTTTTTTGGTCGCTGCGACATTGCATTAAAATGCAATAACTGGCAATCAAAAGATCGTATCTGCACCAAAATGGTATCAATAAAAACGTCAGCTTGGCACGCAAATAATAAGCCCTCACCCAACCCGAGATCATGAAAAATGGAGACGCTACGGGTCTCGGAAAATGGGGAAATTAATTTTTTTTTTAACAAACTTTTTTTTTCACCTTAGATAAAAAAGAACCTAGACATGTTTGGTGTCTGTGAACTCGTAATGACCTGGAGAATCATAATTGCAGGTCAGTTTTAGCATTTGGTGAACATGGTAAAAAAAAATCCAAAAAAAAAACGTTGTGGAACTGTCCTTTTTTTGCAATTTCACCGCACTTGGAATTTTTTCCCATTTTGGAGTACACTATATGGTAAAACCAATGGTGTTGTTCAAAAGTACAACTTGTCCCACAAAAAACAAGCCTTCACATTGATGGAAAAATATAAAAGTTATGGCTCTGGGAAGAAGGGGAGTGAAAAACAGAAACGCAAAAACGAAAAAGGGCAAGGTCTCTAATGGGTTAAAGCAAACTTTCACCCCCAATCCCACCCTATCCCAGCACTCCCCATCTAACTCTCAAATTTAAGAAAATAATACATTCAATTACTTGTTTCAGGTTTCTTCAAGGAAGTATCCACATGTCCATTGTTTCCTATAATGAGGTAGTCTCATCCCCAAAACAATGTATACATTACAATGTAAAATAGGATACTTTTATACAAAACTCTTGTTTGTTTCTTTCCTCCTTTGTACAAGTAATACAATTAATCCAGAATTCCCCTATAATGAAGCACACCCTTTGATGTCTCATTGTATCCCTATGCTATACATTAGATGTTATAGTTCAACTTTGACTTTCCTAGCCCTTAACGACCTAGGATAAAAGCCAAACCAGAATCTCAATTTGCTCACACAGTATTTCGAGGTGTTTCCCCTCATCAGTGCAAATTATGAGAACTGAGTCAATATCGACCCTGGACTATCTGTAAAATCATTTTTGGGGTTTTGTATGAAATTATGTCCAATTTGCCTTTTTTCCATTTTTTTGTGTTGTTCCAATACATGCAAAGTAAATAAACATATGTATAACAAAACTTGTGTGTCACAGGTATGTCAGAAGCTGCAGACAGTCGCACTGCATTTAGCTGCAGAAGGTCTCTGCATTTGGCTCTAATTGACACACCTGGACCGGAGAGTTTATAGACTCCCAGCTTGCTTCAGGGAGTTGCCGGTGATATTTCCATTTCTCCTGTTGAGGCTTGGAGCTATAGCAGTTGGCTATCTTCCTCTCTGGTGTTGTGTGAGGGCGTCTGTGTTGAATTTCTGAGTCTACTCAAGATAAGTGTTCCCCTTGTTAGTCTATCCCAGCTGTCTTTAGTGGAAGTGGGGATCAATTAGTGTACACCCCGTCATTCCCTAAGTAGGGCTTATTGTCAGGGTATGGCCGGAGTCACACACAACGTATAAAAAATCAGACCGTATTGTACTGCCGTAATACGCAGAAAAGTTCCCTGAACAGTGATCCGTATGTCATCCGTGTGCAATGCGAGGATGCGATTTCCTTGCATCAAAATATTCGTGTGTCATCCGTATGGCGAGATTTTCTTGTCGGCTTGCAAAACCGACATATAATGGATCCAAATGACAGTTTTTAAATCACAAAAGAAAGAATAGATATATACACATAGAATACATACTGTTATGATTTGGTAGCTGAGGAGGGCAGGAGCAAAAAACCGCAAAGGCAGCCAAACACCAGAGAGGTTGGGATCTAATAGGTTGCAGACCCCTAAACTAACCGCACATCTAGAAGCAGCCGTGGGATGTTCCTACGGTGCCCTAGATGCCTCGTCACAGCTGGAGAGATTAGCTACCCCTGAAGATGGAAAGAGGAAAGCTAACTGCCCGGAGTAGAGCCCCAAAGGAATAGGAAGCCCCCAAACATATAATGGCAGTTAGACAAGAAGAAAACACGAACGCAGACAGAAAATAGATTGAGCAAACGCTGGAGTCAAACCTGTCTAGATAGGAGAGTACAGGAGAGAATACTGTCTGCAACCCAGCAAAACCCTAGGAAAAACTCCAACACTTCTTATTCCAAAAATGTGGAGACCACACGGTCTTGACCACCTAAATCAGATCTCTGGTGTGAACACGCAGCTACCCAGCAGTAAAAAAATCACAAGAACTGAGCAAAAGAACAAATACAAAAAGAGAACAGAGACCAGCACAAGCCCCCAAAGGGGACCCGGCTGAACTCAAAAGCAAGGCAGCAAAAACAAGGAAAATCAAACCACAGAAAAAAAACAAACAGAAAGTAACTTATCTGAATGATAGCAGGAGACAGCAGAAAAGCAAGCTGAATTCCAACCTAGACCAGGAAGAAACAATTGATCACCGGCGAGGATCATGGGAGGTCAGCTCACTTATATCAGGCCAGTCCGTCCCACCTGATAACCATTCATCAATTGCAGGTGGTGGACTTTTGCTGTTCATCTTAAGTTCAATACCCTCAGCAACCACCAGAGGGAGCCTCAGCTCCGAAGTCGTCTCCAACACGCTCACAACAACATACTGTGTATATATGTTTCTATATCTATATATGATTCTATGTGTTCAAAATTTCATACATGTAGGTGTTAATTTAATATGTAAATTCGATGAAAAAAAAAATGCGTGGGCTCCCGCGGTATTTTCTCCACCAGACAGGGAAAGCCAGTGACTGAAGATAGATAATAATAGCCTAGTGAGGGAGCATTTTTTTGTGCCCCCCCCCCCGGCTACTAACATCTGCCCCCAGCCACCCCAGAAAAGGCACATCTATTATTAGATGCGCCTTTTCTGGCACTTAGCCCGTCTATTCCCATTGCCCTGTAACGGTGGCTAATGGGTTAATAATAGGTTAAGGCCACCTTGCTATTTGAAGGTGAAATTAAGCCGGGTTAATAATGGGGAGTTGTCAACACACACACATTAAAAATTATTTTAATGAAATAAATACACAGTTTTTGACCATATTTTATTGTACTGGTAATCCATCCAAATCTCTTGTTCTCCTGTAATAAAAATAAAATAATAAAGCAACAATATCCATACCTCTGGCGTTCAGTCAGGTCCCACGCTGCAATTCATCACAAGGGGTTAACAGGTTTACAGCCGGGACCGCTGCTAATTCTGCCAGCCCTGCTGTAAACTCAAGAATGAATGAGTTCATCTCTGCGGCTGACAGGAGATGAACTGATTAGTGTGGGAAGCTTAATTGATTGTTTCCCACGCTATTCAGTTTACTTCAGGTCAGCCGGGAACTCCCTCTGACGTCACTGATGCTGTGCGGAGTCCCCAGCTGACCTGAAGTGAACTGAATAGCGTGGGAAACAATCAATTAAGCTTCCCACACTAATCAATTCATCTCCTGTCAGCCGCAGAGATTAACTCATTAATTCGGGGGTTTACAGCAGGGCTGGCAGCATTAGTAGCGGTCCTTGCTGTAAACCTGTTAACCCCTTGTGATGAATTGCAGCGTGGGACCTGACTGAACGCCAGAGGTATGGATATTGTTGCTTTATTATTTTATTTTTATTATAGGAGAACAAGGCAAGGCATTCGGAACGATTACCAGTACAATAAAATATGGTCAAAAACTATGTGTATTTATTTCATTAAAATCATTTTAAATTAATGTGTGTGTGTTTTTTTTAACCAATTAATTCAATAGGATTAATAATGGAGAGTTGTTTAATTGACAACTCTCCATTATTAACCCGGCTTAATGTCACCTTCCAATAGCAAGGTGGCCTTAACCCATTAGCCACCGCTACAGGGCAATGGGAATAGACGGGCTAAGTGCCAGAAAAGGCGCATCTAATAATAGATGTGCCTTTTCTGGGGTGGCTGGGGCCAGATGTTAGTAGTCAGGGGGGCCCAAAACAATGGTCCCTCTCAGGGCTACTAATATCTGTTTTCAGTCACTAGCTTTCCCTGTCTGGTGGAGAAAATACAGCGGGAGCCCACACATTTTTTTCAACTAATTTACACATTTAATTAACACCTACATTTATGAAATTTTGCACTCATACACTCATGTAATTGTTAATCAAAACCATATATCAAACTACATGAAATGACATGGTTTACTGTATGTAAACCATGTGTCATTTCATGTCGGGTTCTGTAATGATTTTAGAGAAGCCGGCAATTGAATTTGCGGCTATTATACTATGTAGAAGTGTATGAGCTATAAATATATGCATACAGTACAGACCAAAAGTTTGGACACACCTTCTCATTCAAAGATTTTTCTGTATTTTCAGGACTATGAAAATTGTAGAATCACACTGAAGGCATTAAAACTATAAATTAACACATGTGGAATTATACATTACACTTTACAAAAAAGTGTGAAACAACTGAAAATATGTCTTATATTCTAGGTTCTTCAAAGTAGCCACCTTTTGCTTTGATTACTGCTTTGCACGCAGAAAAGGTGAACAGATGGACTCTACATGCCTGGTTCCCACCGTGAAGCATGGAGGAGAATGGTGTAATGGTGTGGGGGTGCTTTGCTGGTGACACTGTTGGGGATTTATTCAAAATTGAAGCGGTGAGCGGTCCAGCTCACACCAAACCATCTCGATTGGGTTCAGGTCTGGTGACTGTTGAGGCCAGGTCATCTGGCGTAGCACCCCAACACTCTCCTTCTTGGTCAAATAGCCCTTACACAGCTTGGAGGTGTGTTTGGGGTCATTGTACTGTTGAAAAATAAATGATGGTCCAACTTAACGCAAACCGGATGGAATAGCATGCTGCTGCAAGATGCTGTGGTAGCCATGCTGGTTCAGTATGCCTTCAATTTTGAATAAATCCCCAACAGTGTCACCAGCAAAGCACCCCACACCATCACACCACCTCCTCCATGCTTCACGGTGGGAACCAGGCATGTAGAGTCCATCCGTTCACCTTTTCTGCGTGCAAAGCAGTAATCAAAGCAAAAGGTGGCTACTTTGAAGAACCTAGAATATAAGACATATTTTCAGTTGTTTCACACTTTTTTGTAAAGTGTAATGTATAATTCCACATGTGTTAATTCACAGTTTTGATGCCTTCAGTGTGATTCTACAATTTTCATAGCCATGAAAATACAGAAAATCATTGAATGAGAAGGTGTGTCCAAACTTTTGGTCTGTACTGTATATATATATATATATATATATATATATATATATATCACAATGACATAGAATATATATATGTATATATATTCTATGTGTATATGTGTATTCTTTCCATTCTTTATTAAACCTGTGTGATTTTACAGTATAGCCAGGGATGAATTACCGGCTTTTCTAAAGAACACCGGTGCGTATTTCTCGCAAGTCACATGTGTGGTCCGTGTGTAATCCGTATTTTTCTCGCCCCCCATAGACTTGCATTGGCGATGGGAGCTGCCCCATAGATTAACATTGGTCCGAGTGCAATGCAATTTTTTCTCACATTGCACTCGTCCGTATTTCTCGCTAGTGTGACTCCGGCCTAAGACAGGGATTAGATTCTTGCTCGGTGATAGGTGCAGAACCTATATAGGGATGCTTAGGGCAGACAGGGTGATGTTAGATCTGCCTAGGGGTCTCCACTCCCCCCTTCCCTAGTATTAGGTTCCCCTCCCCTCATGCCTTCGTATTGCAATTAGTCTTTCCTACACTGTGCGTGACATTGTGTAATTGCAATAATTTTCTGGGAGAAATACTTCATTTTCAGGAACAAGGGTGACAAAACTTTCGGCCACGACTGCATTGTACTCCGCCTCCATATCTGGGGAAGCTTCTTCCTTTTTTAAGGGGCCCAGATATGAGAGTAGACTTTCTGTCACATCTTGTAGTATAATTTGGGCTCAACTCTTCTTGGCCTAACCTTAACTTTTATAGCCACATTTAAAAAGTCAACAAGGGCATAGACCTTTGTACAATTCAAAGAAATGTCTGTATTGGGCAAATGTCCTAAGGTAATAAGTTTTGAAATTTTACCTTGTACCTGGCATTCCCCAATGTCTTCCTACTCAAAAACTGCATCAAAGTTGAAACTGAAAATATAAAGTGATAGAATAAAACAATTAATATTTTCCAAAATATCTTTACCCCAAACCTGTAACCACTGTGAGAAAAGCTTAATTGACAAGTGCTGCCTCTGCTAGGGGACGCATACTAGGGGAGAGGCCATTTTTTTTATTTTTTTTTTTATTTTCGTCAGTACTCACCCACATGTCCCAAAAACCCTCAGACCTGCTGGTTAACTATCCACTTGCTACCAGTTGGTTGACCCATTGTTTGAAGTAAGCATCACAACCTGTTATTAGAGACTGTTTACATTAAGCTTTATTTTGCTGTGGATCCTACTAGCTACATCTGTCTGCTGCCTTAGACATGCCATTTTCCTCTACATCTACCCTACTGGTTTTGTGGCTTAAGTTGTGTCCTGCCCTGCTTGTTTGTCTGCCATCCAGCATAAGCTTATTTTCCGGGTCCTTACTGTTTCACGTGCCTTCCTGCCTGCTGTGCCAACACCCTGGGTCTGTGTGTCCACCCTGGTCTATGGCTTTGTGAATCCACCTCACCAGGTGAGCCTAACAAAATAATATAGGCAAAGATTGTCTCATGATTGGTGGAGAAAAGTTGAACTTGCTGGACCTAGGTCTTTTCCAACCTATGTAACTATGAGATACATTAGAGATTTCAACAGAAGGAATAGGAAAGGTGAAGGGTGATGTAAAAACAAAATAGCAAGTATGGAAGAACATGTAAACACCAATGGTCCTGTTTGTTATATACCCAAGACTCCAGAGTAAATAAATAAACTCTCTAAAACTGGAGTTTAATTTTGTGGGTTTTTTTTTATGTATTTCTTTGGTTTGAATAGAAGCTAATGACATATGGGATAAGAGTCAATTTGGGAAATGTATCTTATCGTGTGGGATGTTTTCCTGAGGCCACAATTTTTTGATGAGCTCCAAGGGAGAAATTCCCCAGATGAAAGACTTGTTATGAAGAGACTATAAATTTGGAAAAACGGCACAAACTGCCTCTTAAAAAATATGTATAGTAGGTTGTATGGTCGAAAGCAGTAGAAGTTCACACTAAACTGGGAGAACAGGTAAGGGTCTCTGTGCTTTTCCCTTATATAATAGATGTGGGATATTTCAGATTTGGCTATATTTTACCCCTAATAAGAAACATTAATAAAAATATATATTCATTTTACAAGCGCATCCCATGTTGTCTGTATCTTATATTTCCATTAGTTCAATTGCAAAAAATAGAGTAAAGGGCAAAAGCTTTTTTAACAGCATTGTAAATATTTGATAGGGTGTTACGTAAAAGTTTGTGAACCCTTCTGAATTCTCCGTATTTTTTTTTTGCATAGATTCAAATAAAAAAAAAATAAATAAAACACATCAGATTTTCACATGAGTCCTAAAAAGTAAAGGGAAGCAAATCTAACAAATGAATCTAAAATATTATAGATTGTCTTTTCTTAATGAGGAAAATTATCCAAAATCATATCACTGCACAGGGTGGATAAAAGTCTGTATTTTTTTGCTTTGCAAGTATTCACTGAAGTGCTCTTTGTTTGGTAGATAGATAGATAGATAGATACAGTATGTATAAAAAAAAGTGCAGCAGCACTCTGTGAATGCCAAGACATATAATGTCAATGGAAATAACTTCCAAATGCATTGTCCCTCAGCAAGATGTACTTACAAAAAAAGCGAAGGTTCTTTCACATAAATTGGCCAATTCAGGTGTGCCCATCAACCATGGCAAGGCAATACTTCTCTGACGGATCCTGTCATAACCCTTCCATATACTACATGCCACTTTCGGGCTAAAAAGCCTACAATAATGGACAAACATGTCTCTCTTGGGCTGCAAGCCTACAATTTGAATGGGCAAGTAGAACTGGTTGAGAACACCTGCAGGTGAGGCCTGTTTCACATGTCAAGATATTTCCAGTACCAGAAAAATCGGTACCGGAGATATCTGTGTCCGTGTGTACACTTGGCACATTCGTGTGGCACACGTGTGCAGCATCAGTACCACACGGACGAGCACAGGGGAAGAAGCGGCTACAGTAAGCCACTGTTCCCCTGCCTGTGGTGCTGAAGCTGCCGGTCATTATTCTCTTCTGCAACAGCGAGAGCAGGGAGAATAAATGAAAAACAAACCGACGTGGGATCCCTCTTATTTTTTGAACCACCCCAGCAAAACTATACAAGTGGGGGCTGCTATTCTCAGGCTGGAAAGGTGCCATGAATATGGGCCCCCAGTCTAAAAACAGCAGCCCGCAGCTGCTCAGAAAAGGCGCATCTATTAGATGCGCCTATTCTGGAGCTTTGTCTGGTTCTTCCACTTGCACTGTAGGGGTGGCAAGTGGGGTTAATAAGGGGTTAATGTCACCTTTCTATTGTAAGGTGACATTAAGCCAGGCTTAATAATGAAGAGATGTCAATAAGACTTCTATTCATTACTAATCCTATAATAAGTAAAGGATTAAATAAACACACACAAAGAATAAAGTCTTTTAATGAAATAATACAACACACAGGTTTGCCATCTTTATTAAACTGCTATTGCAAGTGAAGTGCTTGATCTCCTGGAAAAAAAGTTAAAAAAATAAACCAACCATATACCCATACCTGTCCGCCATACAGTCAAGTCCCACGCCGCAACCCATCTCGGGGGGGTTAATCAGTTTACAGCCGGAGCGGTCCCGATTCTTTTCCCTGAGAATAGCAGCCCCCACCTGTATAGTTTTGCCGAGTTGGTTCAAAAAATAAGGGGGATCCCACGATGGTTTATTTTTCATTTATTCTCGCTGCTCGCGTTGTTGCAGGCCTGGCAGGGAGAATAATGACAGCCGACTTCAGTACCACAAGCATGGGGACAGCAGCTTACAGTAGCCGCTTCTTCCCCAGCGGCCGTCCGTTCGCACGAAGGACAGTGTGAACTGTTCTCCGTGTGCCGCAATTTTGCGGACCGTGCTGCTGAAGAAAAACAGACATATCTACATGTTTTGCACGCGGACACATGGTCCGTGAAAACACGCTGACATCTGCATAGACCCATTCATTTGAATGGGTCTACATGTGTTAGTGTCTCCGGTATGTGAGAAAACTGTCACTACAAGTACCGGAGACACGGACATGTGAAAGGGGGCTTAATTGGAGGAGTTCAGTGTCTGAGCAGAGGGAGTCACACCCTCCAAAATAGCTATACAAAACAAACCTGACCAGCACCTCCTAAGTGTGAATAGGTGCAAGCTATAGTGACTGCAAAATATGTATAAAAAAAATCACAGCTTTTGCTTTTTTTGTAAGTACATCTTGCTGAGGGACATTGCATTTGGGAGTTGTTATTTCCATTGACACTATGTCTTGGCATTTACAGAGTGCTGCTGTGCTTTTTTATACATATTTTGCAGTCAATACAGCTTGCATCTATTCACACTTAGGAGGTGCTGGTCAGGTTTTTTTGTATAGATAGATAGATAGGCTTGAGAAAGGCTCATTGTGAGCCGAAACGTCGCCACGCCATGTTGGCTTGAATGAATGCACATATCTACCTCATTTTTGGAGTGCTGCCTTTTTTTTTGGTTCTATGGATTTGGGCAAGTATTGGATGATTTACTGAAAGGATTTTGCACCCGATGTTTCATTGATCGTGCTGTTCCTATTTTTCTTCTTTATAGATAGATAGATTATATAAACACTAGGCCAACGGTACTAATTTCGGGATCCTGGCTGGTTCAGTGAGGTACACAGGACTGTGGTCTCGTGGCCACAGACAGAACCAGGGTCCTATGATATTTTTTGTACAACTCTAAGGCCGATGTCACACATAACATATAAAAATCGGTCCGTTTTTCACGGACGAGAATCGCATCAATTTTTCATGAACAGTGATCCGTATGTAATCTGTGTGCAATGCGAGGATGTGATTTTCTCGCATCTAAGCATCAGTGTGACATCCGTGTGCAATCCGTATGGCGAGATTTTCTCGTAGCCTTTCAAATAGGACATAATATGTATCCCATCCATGAAAAGCATGAATAAATAATGTGGAAGCCTATTTATTGGCTCCACAAGTTCCGTCCTTCAAGCGAAAAAAATTGCATGGGCGCCCGCACAATTTTCTTCGCCAGAGAGGGAAAGCCGATGGCCGAGATTTCTAGCCTGGGAAAGGGTTATTACCCATGGATCTTCCCAGGCTATGAATATCAGCCCGCAGCTGTATATTTACCCTTTACTGGCAATAGGGGGACCCCCCCCCAAAAAAAATGACGTGGTGTCCCCCTATAATTAATAGCCAGAAAGGCTATGCAGACAGCTGCGGGCTGATATTCATAGCCTAGGAAGGGGCCATGGATATTGACCCCACCCTGGCTAAAAATACCACCACCCAGCCACCCCAGAAAACGCGCATCTGCCCCCAGCCACCCCAGAAAAGCCGCAATCAAAATCAAGGGGTTAAATAGATTTCAACAGGGAGAGGTGCCAATGCGACCGGCCCGGCTGTAAACCACTGTGTAATGAAAGATAAGCTGTCTGCGCAGCCTCAGTGACTAGCGCTGACGTCACTGAGGCTGCGCAGACTCCCCACCTGACCTGCTAGGAGCTCGACAGCGTGGGAAAATGTTCTGAAACTTTCTCATGCTACAGAGTTCATGTCCGGTCAGCTTCTCATTCATTCATCAGTGGTTTACAGCCGGGCCGGTCGCATTAGCACCGCTCCCGGTTGTAAACTATTTAACCTCTTGATTTGGATTGCGGCGTGGGACTTTACTGTACGGCTGACAGGTATGGGATATTGTTACTTTTTTATTTTTTACAGGAGAACGATGCTCCTTTTCTGGGGTGGCTGGGGTCACATGTTTTTAGCCAGGGGGGGGGTCCAATAACAATGGTCCCTTTCTAGGCTATGAATATCTTCCTTCAGTCACTGGCTTTCCCTCTCTGGTGGAGAAAATTGCGCAGGAGCCCACGCAAGTTTTTTCAGTGAAAAAATGCTTTTATAAAACACCTACAGCTTCCAAATTTTACGCACACACACTACTAACATTAATAGTCAGGGACATATATAAATCTAAATGATATGCAATGGTTTACTGTATGTAAACCATGTCTCCTATCCTGTCGGGTTCTGTAATGATTTTACAGAAGCAAACAATTTAAATATCGCCTATTCTGTTATATATCTCTCTATGATAGATATATACACACATTACAGACCAAAAGTTTGGACACACCTTCTCATTCAAAGATTTTTCTGTATTTTCATGACTATGAAAATTGTACATTCACATTGAAGGCATCAAAACTATGAATTAACACATGTGGAATTATATACTTAAACAAAAAAAGTGTGCAACAACTGAAAACATCTCTTATATTCTAGGTTCTTCAAAGTAGCAACCTTTTACTTTTATTACTGCTTTGCACACTCTTGGCATTCTCTTGATGAGCTTCAAGAGGTAGTCACCGGAAATGGTCTTCCAACAGTCTTGAAGGAGTTTCCAGAGATGCTTAGCACTTGTTGGCTATTTTGCCTTCACTCTGCTGTCCAGCTCACCCCAAACTATCTCGATTGGTTTCAGGTCTGGTGACTGTGGAGGCCAGGTGATCTGGGCCTAGCACCGCATCACTCTCCTTCTTGGTCAAATAGCCCTTACACAGCCTGGAGGTGTGTTTGGGGTCATTGTCCTGTTTTAAAATAAATGATGGTCCAACTAAACGCAAACCGGATGGAATAGCATGCAGCTGCAAGATGCAGTTCAGTATGCCTTCAATTTTGAATAAATCCCCAACAGTGTCACCAGCAAAGCACCCCAACACCATCACACCTCCTCCTCCATGCTTCACGGTGGGAACCAGGCATGTAGAGTCCATCAGTTCACCTTTTCTGCATCGCACAAAGACATGGTGGTTGGAACCAAAGGTCTCAAATTTGGACTCATCAGACCAAAGCACAGATTTCCACTGGTCTAATGTCCATTCCTTGTGTTCTTTAGCCCAAACAAGTCTCTTCTGCTTGTTGCCTGTCCTTAGCAGTGGTTTCCTAGCAGCTATTTTACCATGAAGGCCTGCTGCACAAAGTCTCCTCTTAACAGTTGTTGTAGAGATGTGTCTGTTGCTAGAACTCTGTGTGGCATTGACCTGGTCTCTAATCTGAGCTGCTGTTAACCTGCGATTTCTGAGGCTGGTGACTCGGATAAACTTATCCTCAGAAGCAGAAGTGACTCTGTTGAGGTAGGATCTAAGTGACCCTTCACGGTTGACCTAGTGATTTCCAAATTAATAAACAGAACGTTGTTAGCAACATAAATAACCAGACGAAGACGTGTTTCTGTCTGGGAGAATCGAGCAAGATTCATATCCCATGTATTACATCATCATCTTTTATAGTATTTAGTGAGCTTGTACTTCAACCAATAGTATAAAACCACACCTACAACATTTAACCAATGAAAATACAGGAAGACTGGAAACTACATATATGGTCATATCCACGTGACCATAGAAGCGAACAATAACATACTAATTTCTCAAAGTATTCTAGTGATACATCTCAAGGTCTCATATCTTGTCCAAACTGGAGCAGTCTAGCTTTTATTACATGACCTTTACTCCAGTAGAAAAACTAAAACTATTTGGCTTTATAACAGCCAGAAACTATTGCCTAGTAACAGAATTTATCTCATAAAGACAAGATGGAGTTACAAACACAAAATGGAACATGCATTTTGATCTTTCTTAGTTTAGTCCTTCACAACTCTTGGTCTTCCTTTCCTGGGGCGGTCCTCATGTGAGCCAGTTTCTTTGTAGCGCTTGCTGGTTTTTGCAACTGCTCTTGGGACACTTTCAAAGTTTTCCCAATGTTTCGGACTGACTGACCTTAATTTCTTAAAGTAATGATGGCCACTCGTTTTTCTTTACTTAGCTGCTTTTTTCTTGCCATAATACAAATTCTAACAGTCTATTCAGTAGGACTATCAGCTGTGTATCCACCAGACTTCTGCACAACACAACTGATGGTCCCAACCCCATTTATAAGGCAAGAAATCCCACTTATTATACCTGACAGGCACACCTGTGAAGTGAAAACCATTTCCGGTGACTACCTCTTGAAGCTCATCAAGAGAATGCAAAGAGTGTGCAAAGCAGTAATCAAAGCAAAAGGTGGCTACTTTGAAGAACCTAGAATATAAGACATATTTTCAGTTGTTGCACACTTTTTTGTTAAGTATATAACTCCACATGTGTTAATTCACAGTTTTGATGCCTTCAATGTGAATGTACAATTTTCATAGTCTTGAAAATACAGAAAAATCTTTGAATGAGAAGGTGTGTCCAAACTTTTGGTCTGTACTGTATATATATATATATATATATATATATATAAATATATAATATATATATATATATATATATTATACACACACACACATATACACATATACACACACAGAACCTATACTAAGTGTAGACATGTATTCTATTTTAACCTGTCAGTGTGATTTTACGCACGTATAGCGCATTGAATTGCCGGCTTTTCTAACTACACTGGTGCGTATTTCTCGCAAGTCAAATGCATGGTCTGTGTGTAATCCATTTTTTTCTTGCACCCATAGACTTGCATTGGCGATTCTCGGCCGTAATACGGTACAAATCACAGCATGCTGCGATTTCACTCTCGGGCGTATAAAACGGTCGAGAAAAAAGGATGATGGGAGCTGCTCTATAGATTAACATTGGTCCGCGTGCTATGCGATTTTTTTTCTCGCATAGCACTCGTTCGTATTTCTCTCTAGTGTGACTCCGGCCTAACAGATATAATAGCAGAGCGGACTATTAGCATCCACATATCTAATGAAACAGCTCTCTGGGACCTGCTTTTTCTTGAGATTTAGGGCTCATTTGGATGTCTTTTTGTGTAGCATTCAATAAATGTTTTTGTGTTTTTTCTAAATCTATTTTTCACAGATTTTTGTTCTGTGTGTTTGTTTTCACCATGTGTGTGACATCAGTATTTTTGCATGCAATAAATTTTTTTTTTCAAACTTCTATCCATCAGGCCACGTTCACACGTTCAGTATTCGGTCAGTATTTTACATCAGTATTTGTAATCCAAAATCAGGAGTGGGTGATAAATACAGAAGTGGTGACGTGTTTCTATGATACTTTCCCTCTGATTGTTCCACTCCTGATTTTGGCTTATAAATGCTGACATAAAATACTGACCAAATACTGACCACATGAACGTGGCCTTATGAAATAAATAAAGAACAGCACTTAGATGACAGATGGATGGTATCCGTGTGCCGCCTGTTTTTTTTTTTTTCAGGAACCTATTGATTTCAATGGTCGTGTTTGAATCGTGACTTGGATTACAAACAGACGTCACCGTTTTTTGTTGCTTAGAACCCATGGCTGCAGCTTTTTGGCACACGGTTAGAGGAGGCTGCATTTATATAAAGCTGGGAAATTTGCATCCCCTGGCCTTTCCTAACCATGATAGAGAACAAGCCATAATCCCAACAGGCTAATTAAAGTCTGAAACATTGGTCAAAGTTATCTGAGCAGACACATCTGCAAGTGTGTCCAAACTTTTGCATCTCCCATTTTCCTTTTAGTAATTCTTAAAATGTAAAAAATGGCAATATATTTTTTTTCCTAAAATACAGAGGAAATGTGTCATCTTTAACTTTAGCCCTTTTAGAGATCATTTCATCTTCAACTTGCTTAACTGTTCACAATAACAGTAATTTTGACCAGGAGTGCTCAAACATTTACATGCCACTGTATTCTATCCATGAATGAACATGTATCTATGAATGAGGCCATTAGGGCATTCCATTGACTATAACATCACTGGTAAGATTTTTTTTACATGTGTGACAGATATCTATGAGACACCTATAAAATAAAAATGATTCCACTTTCCAGTTTTGACATTTAGGAATAAAACAAGGAGAAGATGAATACTAGCCACCGGCACAATGTGGAGAAGTTCGTTCTCCTTGGCTTGGACTCTTTTCCTAATGTGAGTATCGCCCTGTTCATCCTGCTGCTCATCATCTACCTCCTTATACTGCTCGGCAATCTTCTCATCATAGTTACTGTTTATTTTGAAGCCCGTCTCCATTCAGCTATGTATTATTTTCTCAGTAAGTTATCTTTGGTGGACCTGTGCTACGCCTCTGTGACCGTCCCTAAGATGCTGGTGGACTTTCTAGCAAAAAGAAACACCATCTCCCTCAGCTCCTGCATCACACAGCTCTTCTTCTTACACTTCTTTGCAGGAACTGAGTGCATCCTTCTTACAGTCATGGCCTATGACCGTTATGTCGCCATATGTAACCCCCTACGGTATTCTAGTATCATGAACAGGACCGTGTGTTACTGGCTGGAAGCTGTGTGCTGGGCCGTAAGCTTTTTACACTCCATCATCCAGATAATATTAACCTGTCAACTGAAGTTCTGCGGCCCAAACACCATTGACCATTTCTTCTGTGACATCCACCCCTTGTCTGTACTGTCCTGTTCAGATATTTTCATCATCGAGATTGTATTTGTGGCCAACAGTGGCCTAATATCCACACTGTGCTTTATCGTCTTACTCATCTCTTACATGGGGATTATCAGAACCATAGTAAACACCAAATCTGAAGAAGGGATGGGTAAAGCCTTTTCTACTTGTGCCTCCCATCTTATTGTGGTCACCCTCTTCTTCGGACCTTGCGTCTTCATCTACTTGAGGCCTTCAGTGTCTTATGCTGCAGATAAAATGGTGTCGATATTTTACACAGTGCTGACGCCTTTATTAAATCCGATTATATATACCCTAAGGAACCAGGAGGTAAAAGCCGCCATCAGGTCATTGTTTAAGAAAAAACTATGGCAGAAACAGTGACAAAATCCAACAATACTTTCACACGTTGTGGTCGAAGTGTGGATAAATACTCAGTAAATACCCCAATCTGGGGTCGGGGGTGTTAAGCACCCTGCTCACATACCGTAGCCCTGATTGAGAATACTATTTTATCTAAATAAAGACGAGTTCTACAACTTTCTCATATACTTTTTATTCCAATTCTTAACTTGAAATTAAGTGTTTGCGGTCAGTGAATAACAAAACTATCGTGCACATTCAGAGGCAGTAAACATGTACATAGCGAATTGATGATTGGATGCAAGAGTATCCAGCGTAGGCAATGCTCTGTGAGCTTTAGGGCATATAACTCGGACGGGTGCTATCCAAAATTTTATTGGATAGCACTCGGACCAATGTCATACTATGGGGCAGTGTAGATCTGCGTCTTTTTCTACAGACTGAACCGGTCTGTGAAAAATTGCAGCATGCTGCGAGTGTCTCCTCAATTCGGATTACGAGCACCCATTCGAGTCTTTGGGTATGTGTAAAACATTGGACTGCACTCGGATGTCATCCGAGTGTAGTCTGATTTACAAGGACACAGACAATGGAGAAATTAACCCCTTTCTGACATTTGACATAATGTCCCCTCCATGTGACCTGGGCCCCTATGACCATGGACAGGATAGTACGTCATATGCAGATCTGCATGCCATATAAGCGATCAGCCTGCACAAAATGAGTGTTCCATAGTGGGACAAAGTGTAAAAGTAAGAATTAAATATATATATATATTTTTTTAAATAACTGTAAAAATATTTAAAAAAAGAAAAAAAATTCAATATTTATTCTATAAATATTTGAATAAAAAAATCTAAACAATAAAAGTACACAAATTTTGTATCGCCGTGTCTGTAATGACCCGACCTATACAACTGCCCAACTAACTAACCCCTTTAGTGAACACCATAAAAAAGGCAAAAAACAATGCTTTATCATCATACCGCCGAACAAAAAGTGGAATAACACGCAATCAAAAAGACGGATATAAATAAACATGGTACCGCTGAAAACATCATCTTGTCCGGCAAAAAAATGAGCCGCCTTACAGCATCATCAGTGAAAAAATAAAAAAGTTATAGCTCGCAGAATAAAGCGATGCAAAAATTATTTTTTTATAAAATAGTTTTTATTGTATAAAAGTTCCAAAACATAAAAAAATTATATAAATGAGTTATTGCTGTAATTGTACTGACCCAAACAATAAAACTGCTTTATCAATTTTACCACACGCGGAACGGTAAACGGTGTAACCGCCCCCCCAAAATAAATTCATGAATTGCTGGTTTTTGTTCATTCTGTCTCCCAAAAATCGGAATAGAAAGCGATCAAAAAATGTCATGTGCTCGAAAATGGTACCAATAAAAATGTCAACTCGTCCTGCAAAAAACAAGACCTCACATGACTCTGTGGGCCAAAATATGGAAAAATTATAGCTCTCAAAATGTGGGATGCAAAAACTATTTTTTGCAATAAAAAGCGCCTTTTAGTGTGTGACAGCTGCTGAACATAAAAACACTCTATCAGTAGTAAATCAAACCCCCCTTTTATCACCCCCTTAGTTAGGGAAAAATAATAAAATTAAAAAAATGTATTTATTTCCATTTTCCTGTTAGGGTTAGGGCTAAAGTTAGGGTTAGGGTTGGAGTTAGCATTGGGGGGTGTCCACTGTTTAGGCACATCAGGGGCTCTCCAAACACTACATGCTGTCTGATCTCAATTCCAGCCAATTATGCGCTAAAAAAGTCAAACGGTACTCCTTCCCTTCCGAGCTCTGCCATGCGCCCAAACAGTGGTTTACCCCCACATTTGGGGTATCAGCATACTCAGGACAAAGTGCACAACAACTTTTGGGGTCCAATTTCTCCTGTTACCCTTGGGAAAATAAAAAATTTGGGGCGAAAAAAATCATTTTTGTGGAAAAAAAAGGACTTTTTATTTTTACGGCTCTACGTTATAAGCTACTGCAAAGCACTTTGGGGTTTAAAGTGCTCACCACACATATAGATAAGTTACTTAGGGGGTCTACTTTCCAAAATGGTGTCACTTGTGGGGGGTTTCCACTGTTTAGGCACATCAGGGGCTCTCACAACGTGACATGGCATCCGATCTCAATTCCAGCAAATTTTGCATTGAAAAGTCAAATGGTGCTCCTTCCCTTTCGAGCTCTGCCATACGCCCAAACAGTGGTTCCCCCCACATATGAGGTATCAGCGCACTCAGGACAAATTGCACAACAAGTATTGGGGTCCAATTTGTCCTGTTACCCTTGGTAAAATAAAAAAAAATAGATCTGAAGCAAATTTTTTGTGAAAAAAGTTAAATGTTCATTTTATTTAAAAACCTTCACAGGAATTTTTGGAATCATCTGAAGAGTTAATATGAATGTGGTTTTGAGCACCTTAAGGGGGTCAGTTTTTAGAATGGTGTCACTTTTGGGTTTTTTATATCATATAGACCCCTCAAAGTGACTTCAAATGTGATGTGGTCCCTAGGGCCGGCGTCACACTTGCGAGTGTGAGGCGAGTAAGTCGCACGACTTTCTCGCATCAACACCCGGCACAGCCGCCTGCTCTCGGACCCGAGTGTGCGGCTGCATAGATGCAGTCGCACACTCGGGTCCGAAAGCGGGCGGCCGTGCCGGGTGTTGATGCGAGAAAGTCGTGCGACTTACTCGCCTCACACTCGCAAGTGTGACGCCGGCCTTAGAAAAAAAGTGTTGTAAAAATGAGAAATCGCTGGTCAATTTTTAACCCTTAACTTCCTAAAAAAAAATTTTTTTTTCCAAAATTGTGCTCATGTAAAGCAGACATGTGGGAAATGTTATTTATTAACTATTTTGTGCGATGTAACTCTCTGATTTAAGGGTATAAAAATTAAAAGTTTGAAAATTGCGAAAATTTTAAAAATTGTCGCCAAATTTCCATTTTTTTCACAAATAAACGCAAGTTATAACGAAGAAATTTTATCACTAACGTGAAGTACAATGTGTCCAAAAAAAAAATCTCAGAATCGCCAAGATCCATTGAAGCGTTCCAGAGTTATAACCTCATAAACGGGACAGTGGTCAGAATTGTAAAAATTGGCCCGGTCATTAACGTGCAAACCACTCTTGGGGGTTAAGGGGTTAAAGCGGTTTTCACACAAACAAAAGTTATATTTTAATCAGTAGATATTGGAATATTAATAACTTCCACAATTGGATGTGATTAAATAAAATGTTCCTGTGCTGAGATAATCTTATAAATGTGACCGTGCTGTGTACTGTGTAATGGCTGTGTCTGACCGTACAGGGACGTGGTCTGATTACACCACATCTCCTGGGCAGGGAGGGAAGCAGAAGAGAATACAGACAATACAGCAGGGTATCACAAATAATTATTTCTGTGAGGTAAAACATTTCCCTGGCTTTTTTAAAAAAGATGTTTTACTTCAAAGAAAGAATTATTTGTGATCCGGTGCTGTCCTGTCCTCTCTTTTGCTCACCTCCCCTGCCCAGGAGCTGTGGTATGATCAGACCACGTCCCTGTACAGTCAGACACAGACATAACACAGTACACAGCAGGGGCACATTTATAAGATTATCTCAGCACAGGAACATTTTATTTACACACATCCAGTTGTGGAAATTATTATTATTTCAAGATCTATTGATTAAAATGTAGTTGTGTTTGTGGGAAAACCCCTTTAATTTTTCCATCTTCTCCGCACTTGTGCTCTGATTATCTCATCCGAGAATCAGATCATACTGGGATCAGAGTGTCATTACCATAATCGATCCTATTCTCTTGGAAGAGAGAATCATTACTTGTGTGGCCCCGGCACTAGGCTGGGGCTATATGGCGACATGGGTCTCTCGACAAAAAACATCTGTGCAACTTGTCAGCGACTTTTTAGAGCATAAACACCTCCCGCAAAATCACAGATAAGTCGCCTGTGGCAGCTTGCATTAAAGTCTGTGGCAAGTGCGTTTTGTGCGACAAAAAAAAACAAGCCTTAGGAAACATCTGTGATTCTGTGTTGCAGGTGGCAAGGCGACACTATAGGGAGGCAGCAGTCTCTGCGTTTCCACGCCGCTGTGGTAATACATCGCAGCGTGCACCATAGCGCTCCGCTTTATAGATGAGATTAGAGTATACAATGTAACGCGCAGGAACACACGGTGATGTACACAGCGCTAATCACATCCGCAGTCTGCAGAAGTGACTGACTGGCCCGTGGAGGTCTGAACACAACTTAAAGGGGCACTCTGGCTCCGCTTGTGTCTGTGTCATGCCCCTGGAATATTAAATGAATTGTCCTAGAATTTACAAGAAAAATAAAATGACAGCTATAATCATAAAATGAAATTGGTATTAACTCTAATAAGTCTGATTGCATTATATTATGGAATTGCCATCCAAGCAGTTTTCCCATATAGTAAATAAAAGGGCTTTACATCCCATACAATGCTTTTTCTGATGCACCGATTTTCAGCCACACATACAATGAACTCCAGAGGGCGCTGTCGCCATTTTCCTGTATTTCTTCCCATTACTATGTAATAGGCTACAGAAAGATGGCGCCGGCCTCCTTCGCTTCCGTGCGCTCTGGTTTCGCACACAGCCCGTCCCACATCATTGCACCTCAGGCTTTGTTCCAATCACTAGAGCGAAAGAGTTCTTTACCTTCCTGTCTCCTACATAAGACTCTCAGCGCCATTTTGTTGGAGACCAGGACATCTTCGGACTGCAGACTATCACAGTAAGGAATCCCCGTCATATCTAACGTTACGTTATATCACCTCGCATTATGTACCCACCCAGCGGTGCATGGTGTCTGTGGGGTGGACAGGTCACGTCCTGCTGTGTGTCCCCTTGTGGCAATGACAAATCATAGTATATCTGTTCATTCCCCTGAATCAGCCATCAGTATGGCCAATGTGTGGTCTGAACACAGACCTATAGATTTTGAGTGAGCCCCTCTACGTCCCACGGCAATAATCCTATTGATTAAAAAAAATAAATTTGGAAAACGCCTGCTTGACTGCCCTATATCTGTAACCAAAGGGACGACCACCTATAGTGACCACCTATACTGCCGCCCCTAACCCCCTGACCATTTCCCTTTATACGCTTTCATTTTTTTTCCTCCCTCTTCTTGCCAGAGCCATAACTTTTTTTTTATTTATAAATGTTTTAATTCACATAAAAATATAAGCTTCCCCCCCCCGCGAGTTGTAGTTTACACTGGAAAACAGCCCAAAAAATTATAATAGTGTGAAATGGTGAAAAAAGTGCAATTCCACCATTTTTTTTTTTCATTTTTTTTTACGGCGTTCATTGTATGGTAAAAAAAAAAAGAAATCCTCACAGCTCGCTCTGATCATGGGGTAACCGGCAGATGCCGGCTGTCAGTTACAGCCAGGAACAGCTCTCGAGCCTGCGTCATCCATGTGATGTACATGTACGGTGGAGTGCACAGAGGGATTTGTGATGCCTGATGTAACTGTGAAACAACGCTAACAAAGCTGGACTTTTATTTATTTATTTCTATCATTTATCAGATAAGATAAATAGTTCTTATTGTGTTGTTGCGGGCAGTAATACACGACAATACCACTTTTTTTTGTTTTCTTTACATTTTGCTACCTGCCTTTTTCGTGCTGCTTTATTTTTTTTCATTTTTGTTTATACACACACATTTATGTTTTTATATTTAAAAAAAATAGTATATGTGTATGTATTTTTTTAGAAAAATATTTAGAGTTGAGAGTCCTCAGTGGTTGATACCTTTTAATGGCTAACTGAAAAGATGGTAACAAATTGCAAGCTTTCGAGACTACTCAGGTCTCTTCATCAGGCAGAGACTAATACAAAATCTGAAGAATCACATATTTATACACAAAAGCAGCACAGAAAAAATGCAATAGATAAGACAAGTGACGTGAAGCAGAACTGTCATTATGGCAGAGGGATGAGCATAAATATTGGAATATTTTTTCCAATATTTATGCTCATCCCTCTGCCATAATGACTATTCTGCTTCACGTCACTTGTCTTATCTATTGCATTATTCCTGTGTCCTCTTGTGTATAAATATGTGATTCTTCAGATGTTGTATTAGTCTATGCCTGATGAAGAGACCTGAGTAGTCTCGAAAGCTTGCAATTTGTTACCATCTTTTCAGTTAGCCATTAAAAGGTATCAACCACTGAGGACTCTCAACTCTAAATATTTTTCTATCTACTGGCTAACACGGTACAAAGATATACATCTTTACTGTATGTATTTTTTTCACATTTTTATGGGTCCCCTTAGATTACTATTATTGGATTGTATTGTGAATCTGATGATCTCCTATGAAGCTCGGCCTATGGAATCTGTTGCCAGACTTTTGCCGCTTAATCTGAGAGGCGGGAATCCAAAAGGAAAGGAAGCTACACAAGCCCATATATAGGAAACGTAACAAGCTTTATTGAGGGCGAATAGAACAGCAGAGATCGCCTCAGTCCAACATCTGTATGAATAACATAACTGTGTATGTTTCATATATACTCCACATAGCAGTATTATCCTTACAGGTGTTGGGCTGAGGGGGATCTCTGCTGTTCTCTTCTCCCTGATTCGTTTGTATTTCTTTTATCAGGTATGTCTAATTGTGTATCTCATTAAAGTTGTGTTTTCTCAATATGGGCTTGTGTAGCTTTCTTTCCTTTTGGGTTCTTTTGAATTTTGGAAGCGTCCTAATATACATTTGTTTGGCGTTATATAGGTTTTCATTTTTAATCTGAGAACAGTATGGTGTAGTGGCAAAGACCCTGATTCTAGTGATATGCCACTTACTGGGCTGGTTGTTGTAGTTTTCATAAAATCAGTGTTTTATCAGCAGGAGATTATCACTACTGGACTAGGTGTCACTGCCTCTTGGTCCAGTCACACACTGTCATGATGTGTGACTCGACCCAACGGGTGGTTGGTTACAACTCACACACAACGGGATGGGAAAGGCAAGAGTAGGGCCCTAACAATAGGGAATGAGGGATGGTCACCACCTGAGCCTGTCCCTGCACTCCCCTAACGCCCTATGCGGGTCCTTCCCCCCCTGCTGCCGTTGGGATACCTCGTCCCTAGTTGTCACCTATGCCCTGGCTAGTTCACTGGCCGGCAAGGAGCACTAGCCTCACCACTGTAGATAATAAACACAGGGGGAAGTGACAAACACAAACGGGACAACGTAACAAAAAAAACACAACACTTAGCTTATGAACACCACTGCTAAGCTCCACACATCAGAAAACATAGCAACAGGACTCCAAATACCAGACGTGGCTTACACCAGAGAGCTGCTCCTGCTAGGTTGGTTTCCAGATAGGACCTGTATCACCAACAGTCAGCTGATGCATCAGGTGACCTTTTAAATGATGGTGGGAGTGGTCACCAGCTGCATCAGCTGACCCATCAGCACTGCAATTACACCAGCTTGTCAGCAGGGAAAAACTGATATTAACCCCCGCTGGCCTGAAAGGATAAAGTTTTAATTGAGTGGAACCAGAGCTGCCACAAATCCAAAAATGGATCGTGACACACCCAGAGCACTGATTAGCAGCTTTCTGCCTATGCACTGTGTATACAGAAAGCTGCCAATCAGTGGTGTGGTCAGGGTTATACAGATCTCAGCATTCAGAGAACCGCTACATCTACAGCAGATAAAGAAGTGATTCAATCAAAACTGCAAACCTGGCAAGTGACATCGCTGGAATCAGGGTCTAAGCACCTACATCATGCTGACTCCCACTGATTTTCTTACAATTAAAAGGGCAGTATAATATAAAAAATGTCATGGCTCGTCCCTTATTAGTATCTGTGTTTCTTTGGTATCGATTTTGCAGCTGACAGACTCCCTTTTACCCCTTGATGACATAGTGAGTATATAATATGTCCTACGTCTGCTGCCGGTTTATGGAGTGGAATTAAGAGCAGCGCCTGTAAGAGCCAGTACCTGCTCCTAACAGTAGCAATCGGATCAAGCTTTGATCATTGCAGTCTCTGACAGTTTTGAAATGGTTACTATGGGCGGCATCTGTTTGGTCCCCCAAGATCGCAAGCTACCATGACTGCTTTGGGTCTACTGAAAGCCCCCATCACTGTCATTTTTGTACTCCTTGTGAAGCTCAACTACAATCCTAATAGAAGTTTGTTAAAGGGTTATTACCATCTTCATTAATGGATATTGTTAGATATTGTTTGAAAAAACAATCACTTTTGCAATTTTCTTTTTAAAATTTGCAGCCGTTCTTGAGATGTTAATACTTTTCTTTACAGCTTGTTGCCTAGGAGACCGACCACTGCTGGTACTTTGATTGTAAGCACTGCGCTGTGTCTGGCCTGGATTAGGAGGTAAAATGAATGTGCTAGTGATTTGGCCAGCTTTAAAGCAGTACTTACAAGCTCAATAAAAAAGACTTGTAAAATGTTAATATCGCAAGAATGGCTGTAAATATTAATAAGCCGTAAATTGTAAAATTGCTTGTATTTGCAAGAACTATCAGACAATTTTCTTCTATGAAGATGGGAAAAAAAACTTTAATTTCCAATTATACTATAATATTGACATATTACAGGACAAGACACGAAGAAAACTTAAAAATAAGTAAAAAATTATCATCTTGCCAGGCTATTTTTACTGCACATTGAACGCCATAAAACTGAAAAACGATGGCAGAGTTGTGGTTTTCTTTTTACCATTTCACCCATTTTGCAAGATTGCTCATCCCGCAAAAAAAAAAAGAAATGCTATGTGGATAGAAAAATAGAAAAGTTATGGATCTTGGAAGAAGAGGAGGAAGAAAAATGAAAGTTCAAAACTTTAAATTTGTTTAATCATGAAGGGGTAAATTTTGTGCAGTCCTGCAGCTTGAAATAGCATGCATTGTCAGATGACCAGGAACCGTCATAGGATTATTATTGTAGAAAACCACAAAGGTACCAGCTTTAGGATGGTGCAGAAGGTAGTACAGTATATACATGTGTAGCAGACAGATAGCAGCCTGGTCTGAGCACTTCTGAGCTTCCATCATAGCCAGAGTCAGCATTGTGCTTGGTGATGTAAGGCTACTCGGCCATGAAGCTCCTGGCGGGGGCGCAGTGTTTGTGCTAATGTTATTACCAGAGGAGATCTGGAATCTGCAGTTATGGGGTCAGCAGAGCCTTGGTGACTTTTCTGCACTCGGTGACCCTGCTCTTTAATGTTACGGGGTCTCCACTTCGTGGCTGAATTGCTGCAGTTCCTTCCACATCTCAGTAATATCACTCACAGGTGATGGGAAGATTAAGGAGGAAGAAATGTCATGAACGGACTTGTTGCCCTGGTTGCTGCTATTACAGGAACGCGCTGGTATCAGGGAGCCATGCACCACCAGCTTTTCTGTCACGTGTGTAAAGGCAGACGGGGGGAGAGGGGCTGGATGTTATACCCCAGGAGCAAGGGGCCGGATGTTATACAGGGGAGCTGGATGTTATACACCGGTGGGTGAGTGGCCGAATGTTATACACCGGTGGGCAATGGGGACGGATGTTATACACCAGGGGCTTGATGTTAAACACTAGGGGGTGAAGGGCCTGATGTTTAACACCGGGGGCGAGGGCCAGATGTTATACACCAGCGGCAATGGGGCTGAATGTTATACACTGGGACGAGGGGCCATATGTTATACACTGGGGTGGGTGAGGGGCCTGATGTTATACACCAAGGACAATTGTTTTGTATGTTATAAACTGGTGGGAAAGAGGCCTGATGTTATACACCCGGAGGAGGGGCCTGATATTATACACCCCGGAGGAGGGGCCTGATGTTATCACCCCGGAGGAGGGGTCTGATATTATACACCCCGGAGGAGGGGCCTGATGTTATACACCCCGGAGGAGGGGCCTGATGTTATACACCCCGGAGGAGGGACCTGATGTTATACACCCCGGAGGAGGGGCCTGATGTTATGACACCCGGAGGAGGGGCCTGATGATTATACACCCCGGAGGAGGGGCCTGATATTATACACCCCGGAGGAGGGGCCTGATTTATACACCCGGAGGAGGGACCTGATGTTATACACCCCGGAGGAGGGGCCTGATTTATACACCCCGGAGGAGGGGCCTGATGTTATACACCCCGGAGGAGGGACCTGATGTTATACACCCCGGAGGAGGGGCCTGATTTATACACCCCGGAGGAGGGGCCTGATATTACACACCCCGGAGGAGGGGCCTGATTTATACACCCCGGAGGAGGGCCTGATGTTATACACCGGGGTGAGGGGCCGATGTTATACACCCCGGAGGAGGGGCCTGATGTTATACACCGGAGGAGGGGCCTGATATTACTACACCCCGGAGGAGGGGCCTGATGTTATACACCCCGGAGGAGGGGCCTGATGTTATACACCGGGGTGGGGCCAGATGTTATACACCCGGGGGAGGGGCCTGATGTTATACACGGGGTGGGGCCAGATGTTATACACCGGGGAGGGCCGATGTTATACACCACGAGGAGGGGCCAGATGTTATCACCCGGGGAGATGTTACAGGGCCAGTATGTTGTATACACCACGAGGATTCAAGGGGGCCATATGAGTGCATGTTATACACAGGAGGGGCAGAGGGGCGGGCAGATGTTATACACTGGGGGGCAGAGAGGCCAGATGTTATGTAGTGTATATTCATACTGTATATAACACGTGCATCTGAGCTGTAGAAAGTGTGTCTTTGTAAAACTTGATTTTGGCACTTTACATTTGTGTTTTTCATTGAATCTAGTGAATGCGGTTGGTGCTAATAGCAGCCATACACTAGAACATCACACGGACTGATCCTGAGACCATACAATGTCCCATCAGGTGAGAAAACCAATCTCCATTCGCAGAAGAATATTTATCAAAGATCTATCTGCTGCCATGATTTTTCAGTATTAGTAAATCCTTGTGTTCCCCATTAAATAACAATTCTTTTAATTTACCTCGACATTGTGCAATTCCTCTGTTGTTTTTCCTGGAAATGTATGAATAACAACTGTATGTTACCATTCCTAGTCAATAAAGTATGTGCATATAAACTGACGGGTGCAGATAGAGTCACGCTCTGCAGGGACGCATTCTCTGGAGACAGGTAAAGCCCATTAGTTAAAGGGCTTTAACATTATATATTATTAAATTAGGAATAGGCTCATGAACTCAACTACTGGACACCCGCCATTCATTACCATGTGTGTTCGCTACCAGTCTCCACACATCATCATTCAGGGGTGTCACTTGATGGCTGCAGGCAATGATTGGCAGCAGCCTTGACAATCTGTGCCCTGGCTTAGAAAGAATGACACCACTGCAGCCGATCAGTTGTATAACTTTCTTTTGTTCCCAGGTCCCTATTATATTCTGTGATGTTGCGGCCTCGTTTACGGAGGAGCAGTGGTTACGTCTGGAGCACTGGCAGAGAGACGTCTACAAAAACGTCATGCGGGAGATACACGAAGCCTTAGTTACATTAGGTGAGGCTCTTACGCAGGGACCAAACGAGGTAATTCCCCATGATCCTCCTGCATTTAGGGGCTGTTACCACCCAATTAGGATCATTCACAGCAGGCGCTAACTATGAGCCACGACTGCATCAGTATAGACAGTGTTTGTGCACTATATGGCGGTATTACCTGTGCTATCTAGGAAGTATTTTTTATTACTTTTTGTAATCTTGTAGAATTGTAAACATTTTTTAGCTTTTGCAGCTTGAATTTAGTTTTTCAGCCACGTATATCTGCCATATATATCTGCGCAAATTTGTCCACCGGACAGGCTCTCTTTAGGGTATGTAGTGTAATAGCCTTATCTGGCCTGTACAGATTGCACTTATAGCCCCTAATGCGGCTCCATCTGTAATTAGCATGAAATGACTTAAAAATTAACAATTCCCCCGTGTTCACAGTAGTGTAAAATCACCTACATATACTTTGCAGATGTGGGGTATTAGATGTCAGCACGGTCTAATCTTAAGTTTTGACACACCAGATGTAGGGAAACTACAACCCCCAGCATGATCTGATGGCTGCAGGCTATGATATATGTGCGTGTTATCTCCACAGGATATGCCATCACTAATCCAGATGTTTTATTTAACATTAAGAAGCAGGATGAGTCGTGTATACGCATTGATTGCAGTTCTGGAGAAAGGAAAGAGATCCCAGTTGGAGGTAAGATAACATTATATTAAAGAGGTCTTCCCAAACTATGAATTTATTCCATATCCTTAAGGGTATGCCACACTGAACAATATCGCTAACGGGATCGCTAAAAAACGTCACTATTTAGCGATCCCGTTAGCGATGTTGTTCAGTGCGGCAGCTGCCAGCGACGAGCTTCCTGCTGTGATCTCGCTCGTCGCTGGAATCGTTCCGGACCCTATTTTCTCGTCGGCGCTCCCGCTGGGTAAGTATATATCGCTAGTGTGGCACCTTTTCTTAGCGATTTAGCGGTACTTTTGTACCGCTAAAGTCGTTAAGAAGATCGCTAACGGCGATAGCGTCGTTAACTATATCGCTAAATGTGGCCGCACTTAGCGATATAGAAACAATCCCGCTAGCGATCGCATTAGTATGCGTCGTTATCGTGATCGCTAGCGGGATTGTTTAGTGTGGCAGTACCTTTAGAGTAGAGGATAACTTACTCATCTCTAGGGGCCATCTACTGAGACCTCCAGCAATGTTGAGGGATAGCTTACTGATCACTAGGGGCCCCATTCACTGTGACCCCCAGCAATGTCAGGGTATAGCTTATTGATTACTTGGGGCCCATCCACTGGGACACCCAGCAATATCAGGGTGTAGCTTACTGATCACTAGGGGCCAATACACTGAGACCCCCAGCAATGTCAGGGTTTAGCTTCCTGATCATTAGGGGCCCATCCACTGAGACCATCAGCAATGTGAGGGGATAACTGACTCATCTCTAGGGCCCATCCACTGAGACCCCCAGCAATGTAAGGATATAGCTTACTAATCACTAGGGGCCCATCCTCCTGGATCCCTAGCAATGTCAGGGTTTGGCTTCCTGATCACTGGGGGGGCCCATCCACTAAGACCCCCAGCAATGTCAGGGTATAGCTTACTGATCACTACGGACCCATCCACTGGGATCCCCAGCAATGTTGGAGGATAGCTTACTGATCACTAGGGGCCCATTCACTGGGACCCCCAGCGATGTCAGGGTATAGCTTATTGATCATTTGGGGCCCATCCACTGGGATGCCCAGCAATGTCAGGGTGTAACTTACTGATCATTTGGGGCCCATCCACTGGGACCCCCAGCAATGTCAGGGCATAGCTTATTGATTACTTGGGGCCCATCCACTGGGACGCCCACCAATATCAGGGTGTAGCTTACTGATCACTAGGGGCCAATACACTGAGACCCCCAGCAATGTCAGGGTTTAGCTTCCTGATCATTAGGGGCCCATCCACTGAGACCATCAGCAATGTCATGGTATAGTTTACTGATCACTGTTGGCCCATCCACTGGGACTACCAGCAATGTGAGGGGATAACTGGCTCATCTCTAGGTGCCCATCCACTGAGACCCCCAGCAATGTAAGGATATAAATTACTAATCACTAGGGTCCCATCCATTGGATCCCCTGCAATGTCAGGGTTTGGCTTCCTGATCACTGGGGGGGCCCATCCACTAAGACCCCCGACCCCCAGCAATGTCAGGGCATAGCTTACTGATCACTATGGACCCATCCACTGGGATCCCCAGCAATGTTGGAGGATAGCTTACTGATCACTAGGGGCCCACTCACTGGGACACCCAGCGATGTCAGGTGTAACATTTTCAGGGGATATAGCTCTGGGATCGCCGTCCGGGTAGACGGAGTGGCACGGAAACAGTTCATTCACAGACAGCAGTTCGGGTAAAAACTGGCCGCAACCAGTTTTATTAAAGTCCACAGCAAACAGAACATAATCAAATCAAATCATAAACATAAGCCCTGGGCTTGTCCAGCCACTTACTACACTTAGATAGATTTCCCTCTCTATCCGGGTCCAGACTCTAACAGCCTGTCCCCAAAACAACAATATGTTCAGTAGTTACGAGCATGGAGTTTCACAGAGTCTCCTCCTTGTGTCTGAAGGGACCTTCAACGTCCAGACTTGAGAGAGCTCCCCTCCTATTCAGCAACTACCAGCATGGATTTTCACAGAGACTACTCCTGTGTCCGGGGTACATCGAGCACCCAGACTGAGACAGCTCATACTCCTGGAGACTCCTTCTTGTGCCTGGACTCCTTGTCCAGACTAAGTGAGCTCTCTATCTGTGTTCGCAGACACCTACTTCTGGTCTCCTAATTAACAGCTGAGTGGTTTCAGGCCTGAGCTGCAAGTGTGTACTGAATGTAAGGTGTAGTGACCTTTCTCTACCACTAGGTTTACAAAGCCATACATTTCCCTTATACCAGTCAGCAAAGTATCTAGGTGAAATGTACACCCCATTCAAACACATACTCTCATGTCTCACATATCCCCCCCCTCTTCTCCAGACCGGAGGGCTGGTCATCCAGACCGGAGGGCTGGTCAACAATCCAAAAGAGACAGTGAACTCTGGACCAGTCATGGCCCTCATCAGCTTCATCTTCACTACTGTCATCTGTATCTTCACCTGAGCCATAGCCAACATCAGCTTTCTCTTCATCTGAAGCATCCGCACTACCATGTACCCTCCCAGGCCTATGCTCTCTGCGGGCCTCGGGTATCCTGCATGGTTTCATCTTGACCTTAGGGCCGGGCTCAGTTTCGATATAGTGCCTGGCCAGAGAAGTACGACCCGGCACATCAGAACACTTCTGCTGACTCTTCCTCAGAAACTTACGTACCTCCTGTCCTTGGTGCACTGACCATGTGTCACCAACTATCACAGAAGGTATAGGGGGTTTTTCACTTTTCTCTAGTTCCCCTTGAACCCTCTTTAGCACATCTATTTTCTTGAATATCGGTTGACTCATAAAGTCTATTTCACAGACCTTAAGCTCCTCTGCCATGGTCTCTGACCATTTTAAGCTACACTGTTCAAATGATTGGGACTGTAGAAGGAGCTGATCGTTTTTCTTTTGCAGTACACATAATTCATCCGCTAAGTCTCCAGCTGAATTGTAATGTTCTACCGTAACAACAGCATTCTTATATAGAGCCTTAGACTTATTGAGCAGCATTTGCTCTTGCAACGAAGAGATTCCCTGTATCCTTCCTTTTACTTCATTGACCTTCTCACGAAGATGCTCATGGCTTTCATCACACTCCTTCATCACAGTTTGGAGTTTTTTCTGAGAAGTCATCAATTCATCTGGTACCTGTTGGACGTCTTTTATGTCTTCGGCCCCTTCTTCAGGCTCTTCTGGTAGAACATGCTCAGAAGCCCTACCGTCAGTCTTACATTCTACCTCTTCAGTCACATCATTATGGTCTCCAATATTTCCATTTATTCCGGCTTTCAAGTTCTCCTTGATAGCTGCATCTGTATACTCAGAACCCGCCGGATTCTTCTCTTCCACCACGTTCTGCATCCCATCTGAGCTCCCGTGTGTCTGCAGCGGCAACGGAGTGACACATCGCTTTTCCCATTTGTTGGGACGTGGCTCCGATGTAGACTCCATGAAAGTGCGCTTGAGCTCACCAACGCCAGCCTGATGTCTCAAAATCTCATCTTGTGACTTATCCAGATCCTTGGTGTCACTCGGGAACACCGCTGGGGCTCCGGGCGCCGAACTTCCAGCCTGAGCTTCACGAGTTGCAGCTACTGATCCGAACCGCAACCCGTCCACGCCGCTGTCTTCGGCAGAAACAGATTCCTGGACAGAGTCAGTCCCCATATCTTCAGTCTTGTTCCTCACAGCTTCACTTGAGACCTCAGCTTCTGATGAGGCATCTGGCTTGGTGACTACCACTTCTATGGCTTTTTCCACCTCTGCAGCATCTCCCTCAGAGTCCTTGGCACGATACAGATCCACACCATACCTTGGTAAGTTCACATTTCCAACAGCATCTACTTGGGCTGTGTTCAGTTTCAGAGTCCTGCCTTTAAAGCTCAGCTCTCCTCCTTTCACCTTAGTCTTCGCCAGGGAACCGGCCAACTGTAAAACATCTTCAGATGCCATCTTCTGTCCGACTGCAAGGTCAGCATCAGCCTTCCTCTCAGGACTCTCAACCTCCTCTGCTACCATGCCTTCCTCATTTGCACTGGTTGCTTGATTGTCATCAGATGATTCACTATCACTACCACTATCCCTGTCTGACCCCTTTTTCTCAGCCACATCTGGCTCACTTTCAGGGTTATACACTTCATTTTCATTCACATCCTGCTCACTGTCAGGGTTATGCAATTCATTCTCATTCACATCCTGCTCACTTTCAGGGTTATACACTTCATTTTCATTCACATCCTGCTCACTGTCAGGGTTATACAATTCATTCTCATTCACATCTTGATCTGGAACCTTAGTTAACATGTCATCCACAACATTAACTTCACCATCTGGTCCCTGGTTTCCCTCAGGTGGTCCCTCAAGTATGTGACTATGTGACAACCCCAGCACTATACTTCCATATAGCTCAGGTACTAGGAGCTGGCTCACGACCTCTCCCTGGACTTCAGTGTCCCTATACAACAGGTAGTGTTTATGGCAACATGAGGAAACCTCTCCTCAGAGCCAAGCTCTTGGGAAACCTCATTTAGAACATTTATATTTTCCTGGGCCGTTTTAAGAGAGGGGTCTCGCCACTGCTCACTCTCAAAATTGTCACAGGACACAGGTAAGTCAGGGACACTCGGTTCCCGAGAACCACCATCCTCGTCTCCCAACATCACCTGCAAAGGAATTTCATCACTATCACAGTCATCATTATTATCAATATCATTATCATGATTATGATCAGTATCATCATCACTATCATGATCATCATCATTATCATTATCAGCATCATTATCATGGTCATCATCATTATCATGATCATCATCATCATTATATCATCATCATCATCATCATATCACATAAGTTTAACGGCCCACTAGCATTGTGTTCCGCCCCTCGGGACTGCGCACCCTCAATAGGAACTTATCACACTGTCCATCAGAAACATTTTCCCCCAGAGATCCTTAGACCGGGGAAAGTCATTACCCAATATGACAGGGGGCACCAGGTTCTTCACTACCCCCACTTCACATGAAACCTCCCCGCGTTTGGGGATCAAGTCCACGACAGTTTCTGGGTAGACTTTGGTGTCTCCATGGACGCACACCACACTCAGGTGTTTATCAGGGATAAAGTCCCTATCAATCAGGCTGTCCCATACGGAAGTCACTGGACTCTCTGAGTCCAAGAGGGCCTGTGCTGGGCAGTCATTTACAACCACCGGGGACCCCTGTGGTCCAGTCTCTTCGGCTGAGGTGGACACACACACAGGCTCTGCGCAGGGAGAGAGGGATCCGCCAACATCACAACACATAGGCTCCCCCTCTATTGGACAGTTGGCTGCAATTTCACGACATCTCCAACATGTCCATCACACTCTCCCACCCACCGACCCAACAGCTGGAACGCTCTTACCGGGAGAGGGTTTGGCGTCCAGGAAACTCTGAAGTGACGAACCTCTCAGACGGCTGGTCAAGGAGGCAGTCTTTTGGGGGTGAAGGCCCTCTCCCTCAGGCTGACCAGACGATTGGCGTCCTGGTGGTCTCCTTGTCCGACCCCTTTGGTGTACCTCAGGAGGGCGTGCTTGGGTGTAGCGGTCCACTATCACCTTTCAACTCCATAATCAGGGTTTTCTGACTGCCCGACTCCCAACTGCATCTCCAGTTATGAACTTTCCCCCCGGCACGGGCTGTTTACCGTAACACCCAGCCGGGTAGAATCTCCGCTTTCGCTTGGCATAGTCTTGGCTGTCCTGCTGCTCAGGTCAGCATAGGCCCTTTGGGGTTTTCCAATCAGATAGGGTGCGACCATCATGGCCCATTCAGATAGGGGCAGATTCTCCTTCTCTGCCAGTCCTCAAACTAGTGGATATACCTCCACATCGTCACGAGTGTCATCTTTTTTAGGGAAGTCTTCCCCCTTTTTTTACAGCGGGGAATGCAGGTGAATTTGAACATTTCTTGGGGACCCCCT
>JARQOD010000003.1:351675839-351716370 GCA_033576555.1 Oophaga sylvatica | reverse complement strand
TTCCCCCCTTTGTTTGGGGTTTTCTGTTATTTTGGGGTCCTCCCCGGGAAAGATAGCTTTCCTCTTTCTATCTTTAGGTGTAGTTAGTTTCTCAGGCTGTGACGAGGCGTCTAGGACCAACGTAGGAACGCTCCAGGGCTGCCTCTATTTTGTGGGGGTTTAGTCAGGGTACTGCAATCTCATATTTTCCCAAACTGCTCTGGTGTATTGCCTTTTTTACTGCACTCCTCAGCTACCAAAACCCATAACATACCCACCATCAATGAGTTTAACTGAACAACAAAAAAATTCTTACCTTATCACTCCTAAAAAAATTTTTGCATAAAATTTGGAACACAGTGTATATTAATGGCGGCTGCTGGAAAACCACAGGTCAGTTGCAAGACCAGATTAAAACATACACTTGGGTAGGAAAAAAGGATCATCCCCGCGCGCTGCAAGAAGAATTCCAAAAATTGTAGAGGCTTAAACGTGGTTTATTTTTCCGTTTTCGGGGTGCAGGTGACCCCTTCATCAGGACATCCCACAAATATGATCCTTTTTTCCTAACCTAAGTGTATATGTTGGATCTAGTGAGAGCCTCAGGAGGTATGTATCTCGGACGGCATCTTTTTTTGCCAGACAGACACGCTGTTTGTGCTCCCCGGGGGTCGCAGGAAGGACTTGCCGCCTCAAAGTCAAAAATCCCCCAATGGATTCGTCTGCTTATTCAAGAATCTTACCGCGTCAGAGGCACACCTGTTCCAGCAGGGATCGGGCACACTCCACCCCGGCAGTGGGCCCCTTTTGCGCTCTTTGCCACCAGGCATCAGCAGAACAGGTTTGCACAGCTGCAAACGGGCTAGCCTAAAATACATTTTCAAAGCACTACAATATCCATACTCAGACTTTGGCAGATGCAAGTCTGGGCAGAAGGATTCTCCAGGCTGCGGTAGCACACCTTTAGACAGTTGGTACTAAGAATTAAATCCGTTGGGTCAATTTCCCACCCAAAGAAATGCTTTGGGACGTCCCACGGTCCTGTGGGCCCCCAATGAGGCAAGGCGAAATAGGGATTTTTGGGGAGTACTCACCGAAAATCCTTTTCTCCAAGACACTCATTGGGGGCCACAGCACCACCCTATAGCCTGATGGCTCCTTTCTGTTTCTTTTTGGTAGGGGGTTTCTTGACATATTTTACCTGTAATTACGGTTGATTTATTTTGTTTCCTACTGCTTTTGCACTGAACTGGTTCGCTTAGAGCCAGCATGAGGGTTTATACTGCGGAGGAGGACTTTTTTGTATTCACTTAGTGTCAGCCTCCTGGCGTCTGTAGCATACACCCACGGTCCTGTGTACCCCAAAGAGCGTCTCGGAGAAAAGGATTTTACTGTGAATACTCACAAAAATCTCTATTTATTGGCCAGCAAACTCGCCTGACTTTAACCCCATAGAGAACCTATGGGGTATTGTCAAGAGGATGATGAGAGACACCAGACCCCACAATCCAGACAAGCTGAAGGCTGCTATCAAAGCAACCTGGGCTTCCATAACACCTCAGCAGTGCCACAGGCTGAGCGCCTCCATGCCACGCCGCATTGATGCAGTAATTGATGCAAAAGGAGCCCTAACAAGTATTGAGTGCATTTACTGAACATATGTTTCAGTAGGCCAACATTTCGAATTTTAAAATCATTTTTCAAGCCGATGTTATAAAGTATTCTAATTTACTGAGATAATGACTTTTGTGTTTTCATTGGCTGTAAGCCATAATCATCAACATTAACAGAAAAAAACACGTGAAATAGATCACTCTGATTATAATAACTCTATATAATATGAGTTTCACTTTTTGTATTGAAGAACTGAAATAAGTTAACTTTTTGATGATATTCTAATTTTGTGAGAAGCACCTGTATACATATGTGCTGCAATATAAAATAACACATTGATATTTAGAGGGTTTCGATTTTTAATTCTTTAGATCATCCCGATATTTTAATAAGAATCGAGGCTGAAGAGAACGGGGATCAGGACGAGGTTTACGTAGAGCCGCTGAATAGTGAGTTCTGGTTGCAATTTGTAAGACTTTTCATGGCTCCATACGAGTAACAGTTTGCTGTAATTGCAAATATGACTGGCTTTCTTTTATATGTAAACACACACATACACTTTTATATATGTACATATACTGTATATACAGTCATGTTTTGTTATACATGTTTATTTCCTTTGTGTGTATTGGAACAACCCAAAAAAATAAACAGAAAAAAAGGCAAATTGACATAATTTCACGCAAAACCCCCAAAATGGCCAGGACAAAATTATTGGCACCCTCAACGTAATATTTGATTGCACAGTCTTTGGAATAAATAACTTCCTGTCATGGTATAGGACATGGTTAATGTCCTGTCCCTTCTGGGTTAACTTTTGCTGGCCTCCTGGCATAATATAGGACATGGTTAATGTCCTGTCCACTCAGGGTTAACTTTTGCTGGCCTCCCTTTGGATCTGGGAGGGTATTTATACCCAGTCCAGAGGGAGATTCTCTGTCAGCTATACTGTTGTTTTGACTGTGTGGCTGACCCCCCGGTTTGCGTGTATACTGCTTAGGGTTGAGCATTCCGATACTGCAAATATCGGGTATCGGCCGATATTGGCTGTATCGGAATTCCGATTCCGAGTTCCGATATTTTCGTCATATCGGATACCGGAATCGGGAATGTCACTGTCACTGTCAGTGTCCGTCGGTCGGGTCTGTCAGGAGTCAGCGGCACTTACCTGGCAGAAGATCTCCGGCGGTCACGTCCTGGACTGCTTCATGGCCGTCATTCTCTTCTCCCCGGCGGTCACATGCAGTTTCTCGCGATAACTGCAGTGACTGCTGGGTAATCCCGGCCGTAAAGCAGTCAGTCCGATGACGTCACCGCCGGGGAAGCAGGTAATCAGCTGTGCTGCGTCGCGATGACAGGCTCTGCCTGTCATTGCGATGTAGCAGAGCTGGATCGTCGTGGGACTGTCGTTATGGACTGCGTCGGACAGTTGGTATACTGTTGGTTTGTTTTTTTTCTTTTTTTACAGGAGATCGATGGCGTCGCAGGAATGAGAGTATAATAAAATTAATGAAAACTGTGTTGTCTCTTTTATTTCATTAAAAGACTTTTTTCTTGCTTTGTCTTTTTTTTAAACATTTAAAAACTTTGGGATTAATAATGGATCGGTGTCTTATTGACACCTCTCCATTATTAACCGGGCTTATTGTCACCGTGCAATCAACGGTGACATTAACCCCTTATTACCCCGCTTGCCACCGCTACAGGGCAAGTGGGAAGAGCCGGGTAAAGTGCCACAATTGGCACATCTTTTGATGCGCCAAATGTGGGGCTGCTGTAGCCTGGTATTATCAGGCTGTTGAGGGTCAAAATCCATGGGCCTTGACAGTCTTTTAATACCAGGCCGCAGCAGTCTGCATTTTACTTGGCTGGTTAACAAAAATAGGGGGGATCCCCGCACCGTTTTTTTTTCGAGGGGATCCCCTATTTTTGTTAACCAGCCAAGCTAAGCAGACTGCTGTGGCCTGGTATTATCAGGCTGGCAAGGTCCATGGATATTGGATCCTTACCAGCCTGAAAAACCAGGCCTCAGCGGTCTGCTTCATCTGGCTGGTTAACAAAAATAGGGGGGACCCCACGCCAATTTTTTTCGAAGGGATCCCCTATTTTTGTTAATCAGCCAAGATATGCAGACTGCTGTGGCCTGGTATTATCAGGCTGGCAAGGTCCATGGATCTTGGCTCCTTAACAGCCTGAAAATCCAGGCCTCAGCGGTCTGCTTCATCTGGCTGGTTAACAAAAATAGGGGGGACCCCACGCCAATTTTTTTCGAGGGGATCCCCTATTTTTGTTAATCAGCCAAGATATGCAGACTGCTGTGGCCTGGTATTATCAGGCTGGCAAGGTCCATGGATCTTGGCTCCTTAACAGCCTGAAAATCCAGGCCTCAGCGGTCTGCTTCATCTGGCTGGTTAACAAAAATAGGGGGGACCCCACGCCAATTTTTTTCGAGGGGATCCCCTATTTTTGTTAATCAGCCAAGATATGCAGACTGCTGTGGCCTGGTATTATCAGGCTGGCAAGGTCCATGGATCTTGGCTCCTTAACAGCCTGAAAAACCAGGCCTCAGCGGTCTGCTTCATCTGGCTGGTTAACAAAAATAGGGGGGACCCCACGCCAATTTTTTTCGAGGGGATCCCCTATTTTTGTTAATCAGCCAAGATATGCAGACTGCTGTGGCCTGGTATTATCAGGCTGGCAAGGTCCATGGATCTTGGCTCCTTAACAGCCTGAAAATCCAGGCCTCAGCGGTCTGCTTCATCTGGCTGGTTAACAAAAATAGGGGGGACCCCACGCCAATTTTTTTCGAGGGGATCCCCTATTTTTGTTAATCAGCCAAGATATGCAGACTGCTGTGGCCTGGTATTATCAGGCTGGCAAGGTCCATGGATCTTGGCTCCTTAACAGCCTGAAAATCCAGGCCTCAGTGGTCTGCTTCATCTGGCTGGTTAACAAAAATAGGGGGGACCCCACGCCATTTTTTTTTCGAAGGGAACCCCTATTTTTGTTAATCAGTTCCCTCTGACGTCACTGATTGTGTCCCTGGCTGACCTGAAGTGAAAGTGGAAAGCAATTAATTAAGCTTTCCACTTAAGGGCCCGTCTCACATAGCGATATCGCTACCGAGATCGCTGCTGAGTCACTAGTTTTGTGACGCAGCAGTGAGCTCACCAGCGATATCGCTGTGTGTGACATTCAGCGACGATCAGCCCCCCTGCCGGGTATCGCTGATCGTCGCTGAAATGTCAGGACCTTTTTTTGATCGCTGGTTTCCCGCTGACAGGCACACATCGCTGCGTGTGACAGGCGGGAGACCAGCGATCCGCTGGTAACCAAGGTACACAGCGGGTTTCCAGGCGCGGGGCTGTGCCTAGAAACCCGCTGTGTACCTTGGATACCAGCGCCCTGATGCAGGGAGCTGGTATCCAAGGTACACAGCGGGTTTCCAAGCGCTGCGCGGTGCCTGGAAACCCGCTGTGTACCTTGGTTACCAGCGGATCGCTGGTCTCCCGCCTGTCACACGCAGCGATGCGTGCCTGTCAGAGGGAAACCAGCGATCAAAAAAAGGTCCTGACATTTCTGCGACGATCAGCGATACCCGGCAGGGGGGCTGATCGTCGCTGAATGTCACACACAGCGATATCGCTGGTGAGCTCGCTGCTGCGTCACAAAACTAGTGACTCAGCAGCAATCTTGGTAGCGATATCGCTATGTGAGACGGGCCCTTAAGCGATGTTACCGCAGTGTCGCTGTCCCAGATCGCTGCCTGAGGTGCCTGTTTGGCAGCTCAGCAGCGATCATGTAGCGATACACCAGCGATCCTGACAAGTGCATATCGTTGTCGGGATCGCTGGTGTATCGTTATGTGACACCCAGCCTTTACTCTCCTGTCAGCCAGGAGAGGAACTCATTCATTTGGGGTTTACTGTGAGGCTGCAGCATTAGCTGCGGTCCCTGCAGTAAACATTAACCCTTTCTGAAGGATTACACCGTGGGACCTGACTGTGCATGGGATAGGTAAGAATAATTTTGTTTTTTTATTTTATTTTTATTACAGGAAATGGTTTTTGCAGTAAAATAAAAGATGGTCAAAAACATGTGTCTTTATTTCATTAAAATGATTTTTAATTAAAGTGTGTGTGTTTTATTTTTATTTCATGCAATAGGATTAATAATTGATAGTTGTCTAATTGACAGCTCTCAATTATTAACCTGGCTTAAGGTCACCTTTCAATAGCAAGGTGGCTTTAACCCCATATTAACCCATTCGCCACCGCTACAGGGCAATGGGAATAGACGGGCAAAGTTCCAGAAAGGGCGAATCTAATTATAGATTTGTCTTTCCTGGGGTGTCTGGGGGCAGATGTTAGTAGCCGGGGGGGGGCAAAAATAATGGTCCCTCTCTGGGCTATTATCTGCCCCCACTCACTGGCTTTGTCTGTCTGGTTGCGAAAATAGGGCGGGAGCCCACGCATTTTTTTTCAGCAATTTTACACCTCATATATATATATATACATGTCATTGAATTTGTGACACATATATATATATATTTATATTTGTAGTTCATACACTTCTACATAGTATAATAGCCGCTAATTCAATTGCCGGCTTTTGTGAAAATGCAGAACCCGACATGAAATGACACTTGGTGTACATAGGGTTAACCATGTCTTTTCATGTCCTTTGCTATCTAATTTGCACAAACAATTAAATCAGTCTATGTGTTCAAAATTTCACACCTGTAGGGGTTAATTAAAGGTGTAAATTCGTAGCAAAAAAGTCTGTTTTTTTTACAACGAATTTACACCTTTAATTAACCCCTACAGGTGTGAAATTTTGCACACATAGACTGATTTAATTGTTTGTGCAAATTAGATAGCAAAGGACATGAAAAGACATGGTTAACCCTATGTACACCAAGTGTCATTTCATGTCGGGTGACCCGACATGAAATGACACTTGGTGTACATAGGGTTAACCATGTCTTTTCATGTCCTTTGCTATCTAATTTGCACAAACAATTAAATCAGTCTATGTGTGCAAAATTTCACACCTGTAGGGGTTAATTAAAGGTGTAAATTCGTAGCAAAAAAGTCAGTTTTTTTTACAACGAATTTACACCTTTAATTAACCCCTACAGGTGTGAAATTTTGCACACATAGACTGATTTAATTGTTTGTGCAAATCAGATAGCAAACGACATGAAAAGACATGGTTAACCCTATGTACACCAAGTGTCATTTCATGTCGGGTGCTTCTGTCTTTTCACTGAAGCCGGCTTTACCCGGCAATTGAATCAGAGGATATTTTACTATGTAGAAGTGTATAAACTATACATATATGTATATATATATGTCACAATGACATGTATATATATATATATATATATATGTATTCTATGTGTGTATATTTAGTGTTTACAAGGAAAGAATGGGGTTTTTTTAGTTACGATATTTTGTTCCCATAGACTTACATGGGACTTCCGGTATCGGTATCGGTATCGCCGATATTTTAATGATATCGGCGATACCATTCCGATTCCGATACTTTTGGATATCGGAAAGTATCGCTCAACTCTAATACTGCTCTGCTTGTTTGACTCCCGTGTATGACCCGGTCTGTTTGCTCACTCTGCTCTCTGTCTCACGTTTTGCTTATATTGTCTTCTCCGGTTCTGACCTCCTGGCTTGGCTATCGATACTCCGTTACAGTGTTGTCCCTATTGTACTGTCTATTGCCCGCTCTGGTTTACTGATCTATTGCTACGTCCTGACGTGCTATTTTGTGCTCTGATCTTGGCCTGTCCTGGTTTTCGTCCCTGTCTTTGCCCCTTGGTAACTTTATCTCGTCGTTACCCTGCTAGTTTTCCTGCAGTTCCTAGATCTCTGGAGCTGAGGCCACGCCCCCAGCAGTCACATGCTGCAGGTCCTGTTAGTCTGCAGTACACATCATTCATTACTGCTGTCCCGCTCCTCAGGTATCCTCGAGCACAGTTTGTTTTATTCAGGACACGTGCACTGGCTCAGTGAGCATGTGCAGTGCGGTGTTCTTGACACTTCCTATACCCATAAACAAGCTTCTGTGACGTCCGCCCACTGCAGGTCTGAACTGCAGGTAAGACAGCACCCCGAGAAACCCGAGACCCTTTACCCCTATACAGGGATCTGGAATTACAGCAAAGCCCAGGGGTAGCTGCCTATGAGAGCAGTGGACCGGAGTAGGAAGGACGCTAGGAAGGGAATAAAAAGCGAGACCAAATGCGTAGTCAGAAGTCCAAAGGTCAAAACCAGGAGGGCAGCAAAGGTACAAAATCGGCAGGCAGTAGAAGGGTCAGAAATTCAGGCTAAAGTTAAAGTCAAAACCAGGTGGGCAGCAAAGGTACAAAATCGGCAGGCAGTAGAAGGGTCAGAAATCCAGGCTCAAGTTAAAGTCAAAATCAGGTGGGCAGCAAATGTACAAAATCGGCAGGCAGCAGAAGAGTCAGAAATCCAGGCAAAGGTCAGAGATACAATAGCAAAAACAAACTAGCACACTGGGGAAACCAAGACTATATCTGGCGGCCTTGCAAGCCAGTCTCCAAGGCATTTGAAGGGCATGGCTACCTCTCACAGGCTCACAGTCTGATGACCTCATCTGGACCGCCCCCAGAACCAGGCCAGATGGTGATGCATGACTGACACCAACCACTTCACCTCTGACAGAAGAGTGAAGCCTATGCCCACCAGACGCCTGTGCAGGGACCCCTTCTCTGTCACCAACATTACCCACAGGAGAAACATGGCGATGCGCAGCGACAGAGGCTGGCGTCAAAGGAGCGGAACCATATGAGGATACCGCTCTCCTATCACCAGCACCACCAGCCGAAGGAGTCCGGTGCCTCCCAGCGGCCGAGGCAGGAACACGAGCCACTGAATCCAACGGCGACGTGACAGCTTCTTACACCTCTCAACTGGAATTTTGGGCAACTTTTCTTTTGCAAACTGCTCCTGGTCTCTCATATGTGAAGGCGCCTTCTACCAACAGAAATTTTAAGATGTCTCCACAGGTGTTCAATAAGATTTAGATCCGAACTCATTGCTGCCACTTCACAACTCTCCAGCTTTTTGTTTCCATTCTTTTCTGGATGTTGTTAGCGGTATGTTTGGGGTTATTGTCCTGCTGGAAGACCCATGACCTAGAACAAAAATCCAGTTTTTAACACTGGACCCAAAATCATTTGGTAATCTTCAAGTTTAATGATGCCATACACACAGTCAAGACACCCAGTGCCAGAGGCAGCAAAACAACCTCCAAACATCTTTGAATCTCCATATTTGACTGTAGGAACTGTGTTCTTTTCTTTGTAGGCCTCATTCTATTTTCAGTAAACAGTAGAATCATGTGCTTTTCCCAAAAGCTCTATCTTGGTTTCATCTGTCCATAAGACACTTTCCCACAAGGATTTTGGCTTACTCACATACATTTTGGCAAACTGCATTCTAGTTATTTTATGTCTCTGTGCCAGCAGTGGGGTCCTCCTGGGTCTCCTGCCATAGCATTTCATTCAAATGTCGACAGATAGTTCGCACTGACACTGATGAACCATATGCCTTCAGGACAACTTGGATTTCTTTGGAACTTGCTTGGGACTGCTTATCCACCATCCGGACTATCCTGCATTGCAATCTTTCATAAATTTTTCTCTGCCATCCACATCCAGAGAGATTAGCTACAGTGCCATGGGGTGTAAACTTCTTGATTATGTTGCGCACCGTGGACAAAGGAACATTAAGACCTCTGGAAAAGGACTTGTAACCTTAAGATTGTTAATATTGTTCAGCAATGTTGGTTCTCAAGTCCTCAGACAGTTCTCCTCTCCTCTTTTTGTTCTCCATGCTAATTGTGACACACACAATGCAAAGATTTAGTCAACTTCTCCCATTTTTATCAGGTTTTAGGTGTGATTTTCATATTGCCCACACCTGTTACTTGTCACAGGTGAGTTTGAACGAGCATCTCAAGCTTGGAACAATTTCAAGGGTGCCAACACTTTTGGCCATGGCTGTATAAATATATATATTATTTTTTTTGTATTATGTTTTGGCAAAAATCAGTAGTATACATCAGTAAATTATACTCTATAATAGATCTGAACAGCCACAAGTGTTATTTTCACATTAGCTATTCATGACTGAGATGGGAATACCTGTCTGTGCGGTGACCAGAGGTGATCGTGATTACAAAATAAATCCCAGTCAATATCTGTAACTGTTGTTCACTTCTACGGAAGTTGCAGAAACAACAAAGCACAGCCATGCCCAGCAATTTCTGTAATCACGGCCGCCCATGTATCCCCTTCCCGTCTCAAACATGCATGGCTGACTTTTCGAATACCCTGTTACATAGTTTTTCTTTCTTTACAGCAAGACCTGGTATCACAACGGTTGTACTAAATGCGCCGACACATCGAGATCTTCATGGTGATATCTATTCTGAATCTCAGCAGAATACACTGGGTAGGTGACAGCAGGAATAGTATTGTTACCATTGCCCTGCAATTTCTGTGTAAATGGATGTCAATCAATTGTTTATAATGCTTCTAAAATTTACGAGACCCTTTTTTATGTCTCTTGAGGACGATTTCAACCCCCAATAATGATAGAGTCTTTATTATAGGTTCTTCAGATGTGCAGAGTTCATGTTCTATTTTGGTTAAAGGATTATTTTCAAAAGAAAACAGGAAAGATATAAGAAGAAAAACCTCATCGAGGTCTACGAAAATTAAGATGAATATATATTCTGCTACCTCTAAAATATATTAAGGAATGTAAGGAGGAGCGGGACCTGACTAAGCTCCTGAGACACACAGAGAACATTTCTTTACTTCTTACAAAGTTTTGCTCTTAAACAACATTTACAGCTTCACAGAAGTTGTCGCTTTTCAGAAAATTTCAGAGTATAATTTACTCTAGCCGAATTCAGCATCGGCTCTCCTCAGCTGCTTCTTTCTCTGTTGTGTGTCTGTAGCGCTGACGTCACATTGTCAGCTCTGCAGTCAATCATTTAGCTCCACAGGTCACTGCCTGTGTAGATGGCACAAGGAGCTTAGCTCACTGATTGTCTGCAGCGCCGTCAACGTCACATCACTAATGCAGACAAACAACAGAGACCAGCGGAGTGTCCAGGTTGATTGGGCCGATGGTCCCAGGGCCGGCGTCAGCACCCGGCACACCCGGGCAAGTGCCGGGGCCCTGAGCAGGCGGGGGGGCTCACTCGCCGTCTGGCACCCCCGCGCCCGTTAGCGGAGGAGAGCGGTGTCAGCGCCGCCACTGGGCCCCCCCCGCTTGCTCAGGGCCCCGGCATCAGCTGGCACAATACTTACCTCTCCCATGCCTCCGCAGCTCCGGGCTCCAGGGGGCGCCGGCGCTTCCTCTCACAGCAGCGCCGCTGAATGATGACATCATTCAGCGGCCGGCTGTGGCAGAGAGCGCGTGGACGTCGGACGGGTAAGACGTGTGTGTGTGTGTCTCTGTGTGTGTCTGTGTGTATGTAGTGCGGTGCTTTGTGTGTGTGTGTGTGTGTGTGTGTGTATGTGTGTGTGTATAAGTATGTGAGAGAGTGCTTGTGTGCTGTCTGTGTGTGATGATGGGCAGGCATTGCTGATACTGGGGAGGCATTGATGATGATGATGGGGAGAAGATGATGATAATGGGCAGGCATTGATGATAATGGGGAGAAGATGATGATGGGCAGGCATTGCTGATACTGGGGAGGCATTGATGATGATGATGGGGAGAAGATGATAATGGGCAGGCATTGAGGATAATGGGCAGGCATTGATGATGGGGAGAAGATGATGATGGGCAGGCATTGCTGATAATGGGGAGGCATTGATGATGATGATGGGGAGAAGATGATGATAATGGCAGGCATTGAGGATAATGGGCAGGCATTGATGATGGGGAGAAGATGATGATGGGCAGGCATTGCTGATAATGGGGAGGCATTGATGATGATGGAGAGAAGATGATGATAATGGGCAGGCATTGATGATGGGGAGAAGATGATGATAGGCAGGCATTGATGATGATGGGGAGGAGATGATGATGATGGGCAGGCATTGATGATAATGGGGAGGCCATGATGATGATGGGGAGGCAATGATGATGATAGGAGACAATGATGATGATGGGGAGGTAATCATGATGATAATGGGGAGTCTTTCCACAGCGCCCTTTCCTGAGCCGTAACAGTGCAGAACGTAGTACAGCGCAGAGGAGAGCTCCATATTTTGTATGGAGCATTATATGGGGACCAGTATCCTGTATGGAGCATTATATGGGGACCAGTATCCTGTATGGAGCATTATATTGGGTCCAGTATTCTGTATGGAGCATTATATGGGGGGTGACATCCTGCATGGGGTATTATATGGGTGATGAGGGGGAGACTGTGGTGCCCATAATATTGTATGGAGGACTGTACTGTCCAGTCTGTTCTGTGCGCTGTGAGGATTTGGCGGTTTTTGAGCTATTGTACAATTTACAATAGATATCACTCATGTAATGTAAGAAGAGAAGTATTTGGCGTTGTGCTGTACCCATATTTCTCTGCTGTATCTGTGCATCATGAATCGTGGTCTGTGTTAAAGGGGCCCACTGAGGCTCCTTCGCCCGGGGCCCATAAAAACCTGGAGCCGGCCCTGGATGGTCCCATATGTACACCATTGCTCCATTCAATATCTATGGGACTTTCGGAGAAAAAAAATTCTCATCTTAATATTTTTTTATAGGCAGTTCTTTAAAAAAAAAAGTTTGCCCTGGATCATCCGTACTTCTCTCTCATACTTTAAAGTGAATCATGATTGCATGTTTTGTGCTCATTAGACATTTCCTAATGTTACAGATCATGGACCTGAACTTGTTCAGAGGGACCCTGTGTATGAGGAATATTACAATGAAAGAGACTCTGATGATTGTTGCAGCCCAAGTAAGTTTTTAGCTCTCTCAGGCAGCATCTCTCATCCTCTCTAGAGCCCTGACTAGTAAATATACCTAATTATGGAGTGTTATAAGAGCACTGGACGACTGCATCTCCTTAAGGTAGTTGTCTGGGATTTTAAAAAAGTTACCTAGGACCACAGGAGTGTCAGTGCTGGAGCAGAAGGGGATCTACCCGGTAGTAGATATTTCTTCTTAGAACATTACGTGCTCTTAAACTACTTTTCTTAAATCTGGGTCACCTTATTTCAACACCAAAAACACATAACCCAGGAACATACATGTTGCAGTCCCAATCAGGTACCCCTATTGAGATGGATGTGACATATTCCTGTCCATATTTATCATTAGCTGCCTAGTGAGGCACCAATGGGGTGTAGGGTTTTAGCTGATTGTCCCATCATGACAACCCTGGGGATCAGAAGTAATCACAAGGGAAGGTTTTCAGCGGCCACGTACTAATAGTATTACACAACACATATATATAAAAAAAAAGATTGGCCTACTGAGTAAATATATGGCGGTGCCTAGCACTTTCCAGCAGCTCTTTGCTTTTGCATATGGTGCAAGGATCTGCCCTATCTCAGCCTTATGTCTTAATTTTGCATTTGGAAAGGGGTTCTCCCATCAGTAGCAAGAGACTGATAACTTTATTTATGTTAAACAGGATTTCGCTGGCGTGCGGTGAGAAATTGCCCAACCTTTGTAGCAATGGCCTGTATATTACTAGGTGGTAGATTCATTTTCTATATACTTATTTGATCTTCTCTTAGAGGGTTATGAATGCACTTTTGGTTTCAGTCTCTATCAGGATTAAAGAAGAAGAAGATGATGATGATGTTCCCTATGAAGAAGACGAGTTGATAAATAATTACAGTACAGGTAAGTACCTTGCATTTAAAGGAATTGATTCATTAAGACGACCGCTGTCTATATGCCATATAGAACTCTGCTTTAGGTATACTTCACACATCTGTGTTTCCAGTATTACACGGATCCCATGTGTAACCACTATAACCTATGGTGCTATGTAAACATCTAAGTTTTTATGGATCGTTTGTATGTGCAAAACACATGGAGAAATTTCCTTTTTTTTTCCAGCAGCACAGATGATAAGGGCCAATACAAGTCTATGGGTCCATAAAAATTACATACAGCACACGGATGGCATCAATGTGCCATCTGAGTGCTGTACATAGTTAACATTCCAAAGTTTAGGAGAAATTTTGTAATGTATTTTTTTCTTTATCCATACCTGAAAAACACTGATGACCACACTAATGGTAAAAACGGACACACGAATGACACACTGATGGAAAACACTGATGACACCAATATTGTTTTTTCACATACTTGTTTTATACGGTCATGTGAAGGAGGCCTTATGACCTAGAATGGCAAGCTGCTTTGTAAGATCAGCTGCCACATCGTGGACCTTCAGGTCTGATCGACCATTGCAGGGGAAGTATGTGACCAGAAACATTTTTCTCCAGTAAGAATTTATTGGAGAGGATTAGAGAAACTGAGTTGGCCTCCAATATTAAACATTTTGGGTATATCAACAAAATATCATAGTCAGAGTAAGGGGTTAATGTTTTCAAGCCTTCCAAATTTCACAGTTAACCTAGATTTACTATATTTTCAGTCCGAATGCTGTCAATGAAAGCAAATGACAAATATGATCCAATGGGGCTGTCCAGATGACCATTTTTTTTATTTACATGGACCAAATCTGCACGTGAAAAGAAGTTGCCACATGCACTAGTCTTCTCCTTGTTTTAGATGAGACCAACCTATTTAAGTCAATAGGTGTGCAAAAACAATACATTAACAATACAAATGAAAAATCGTCCTTTTTTTCTGGATGAAAATAGGACAATTTTTTTTATACTCTTGTGTGAATATAGCTCTACGGTGTGGTAGTTCTCAGCAGAAAGCTGAAACAAAGAATTGCTGAGGGTGGACACCAGGAGTGTTTTTAACTTATTATGCAGCTAGGAATTATTCTATTTACTATCATGTATGAAAAAACCTAAATTAATGTACAGAATTCATGAAGGGTATAAAATATACAAACACTCCATGAAACCCTTGGAGATTGTCGGAAATCACACTCCTGTATTTCTTCAATTCCTACCGGTCGTAATCTGTATCCCAGAAACTTCGTAATTGAAGTGGTTTCCACTATAAGAATCATAAATGTGCACTAGGAGTTTCTTGTACACCCGCTCTGTGAGATGGCTAATGGTGGCCTTATCCAGTCCCAGACTGTATGAAGAGGTGGACGTCTCTCCATTCAAATCAATGGGATAAAAACAAATGACCGAGCTTCATTCAGCCTTTAGGCTGATCGACAGTGAAAACATGTTTAACCAGACAAAGATCTTGGGATGAAAAAATGAAATGCTCTTTTTATAACGTCTGATTGTTCTTTCATGACATAGTCTTTAGAATATGACTGACTATCATAGCAGTTCCTGACACCTGGGACCAAATTGTTTTAGAACATTTTCTAATGACCTAGATATGCCCTTGAATTAATGTATTATTACACAATTTTATGATATGGGGCTGCTTATTACGAGTTTTCTCTTTTATTTTCCATCTTGGCAGACTTTCACAGTCAGGACACAAGCGAACAGCAAAATTATGATTTTCTGGAATCTCCTATAAATAAATGTATTCTGGGTAAGTTTTCCAAACAAAGAGTTCATCCATGCACTGAATGTGGCAAAAGTTTTCTCTGCAAATCAAGTCTTAGCCGACACCGGAAAATCCACCGGCAAGACCGCTATAACTCTCTGGATGGCGAACAGTTCTTCCCGAGACTTCCCTACCTCGCGCTGCACCAGAAGATTCACCAAAACGAAAAGCAATATTCTTGTGATGAGATCCAAAGTGATTTCACGGACCAAACCTACCTTTATGAAGAAAATGAAGACAATATACCAGACACCGAGAGAAAGGCCATTTTCATGTGACATTTGTCCAAAAAGTTTCCGAAATCGGTCCAGTCTCTATAAACATAAGAAAACACACTTAGGTGTAAGACCATTCAGATGTGACCATTGTCACAAAACCTTCAGCCATAACTATGGTCTTCTGCGTCATAAGCGAGCCCACACCGGAGAGAGACCCTTTGAGTGCAGTCTGTGTAGGAAAAGATTTTATCGGAAGGACACTTTGGAAAAACATCAAGTAGTCCACGCCAAACAAAGGAGCTATATGATAAAGGCTGGTTGGCTGGATTAAAGCATTATTATTGTAAATATATTTTTTTCTTATTAAATATATGACAGTTCTTTATATTGACTTATGGGAACTGTAATACAGTCTTGATTCTTTTAGGCTATGTGAATTCAGAGCTTTTGTTGCAGATCCACTCCAAGAAAAACTTGAAAGACTCTTCCTGTTAGTAATGTAAAACCGCTTTGCTGTTCATAAGTTCAGTGTTTTATGCATATGTTTTTCTTCCCTTGGGCTTTGAAAAATGCTTGTTGCCAAAAAAAAAGTGCATGTCACTTCTACGAAGCGGCTTCTGATGGAATCTGCGCCAGACTAGATACTCTCCAATCAAAGGGCTGCAAAAAAAACTTCATAGTAACATAGTTATTAAGGTTGAAGGAAGACTTTAAGTCCATCTAGTTCAACCCATATCCTATCCTAACCTGCCCTAACATGTTGATCCAGAGGAAGGCAAAAAAAAAACCCAAGTGGCAAACAGTAAGCTTCACATTGGGGGAAAAAAATTCCTTCCCGACTCCACATACGGCAATCAGACTAGCTCCCTGGATCAACGCAGTATCTAGGAAACTAGTGAATATAGCCTGTAATATTATACTTTTCAAGAAAGGCATCCAGTCCCTTCTTAAATTTTAGTAGGGAATCACTCATTACAACATTATACGGCCGAGAGTTCCATAGTCTCACTGCTCTTACAGTAAAGAATCTGCGTCTGTGATTATGGCTAAACTTCTTTCCTCCAGACTTAGAGGATGCCCCCTTGTTCCCGTCACAGGTCTAAGAGTAAAAAGATCATTAGAAAGGTCTTTGTACTGTCCCCTAATATATTTATACATTGTAATAAGATCACCCCTAAGCCTTTGTTTTTCCAAACTAAATAACCCCAAGTGTAATAACCTGTCTTGATATTGCAGACCCCCCAGTTCTCTAATAACCTTGGTCGCTCTTCTCTGCACCCGCTCCAGTTCAGCTATGTCTTTCTTATACACCGGAGACCAAAACTGCACACAGTATTCTAAGTGTGGTCGCACTAGACTTGTATAGAGGTAAAATTATGTTCTCCTCATGAGCATCTATGCCTCTTTTAATGCATCCCATTATTTTATTTGCCTTGGCAGCAGCTGCCTGATATTGGCCACTAAATGTGAGTTTGTCGTCCACCCATACACCCAGGTCTTTTTCAGTGACAGTTTTGCCCAGTGTTTTACAATTAAGCACATAATTATACATCTTGTTTGTTCTACCCAAGTGCATGACCTTACATTTATCCCCATTAAAGCGCATTTGCCATTTATCAGCCCAAGCTTCTAGTTTACATAAATCCTCCTGTAATATAAAATTGTCCTCCTCTGTATTTATTACCCTGCAGAGTTTAGTGTCATCTGCAAATATTGAAATACTACTCTGTATGCCCCCTACAAGGTCATTAATAAATATGTTAAAGAGAAGCGGCCCCAATACTGACCCCTGTGGTACCCCACTGCTAACCGTGACCCAGTCCGAGTGTGCTCCATTAATAACCACCCTTTGTTTCCTATCCATGAGCCAGTTCTTAACCCACTTACACATATTTTCCCCTATCCCCATTGTTCTCATTTTATGTATCAACCTTTTGTGTGGCACTGTATCAAAAGCTTTTGAGAAGTCCATGAACACCAGAAAGAAAACTTTTTCCAAAAGTCTTTAAAAACTCTTCAAAACAAATCGAGAAAGAAAAGAAGTCCTCCAAAATCTCTGTCTTCACATAGCCTTAGGGTGTGATCACACATGGGCCCTGATTCATCATTGTCTTTGCTCAAGGTTTTTGTCTAGCTTTGTGTGTTTTGTGCCTTTTTTTTCTACCCAATTAGTCTTTTTTTTGTTGTTTTCTGCTTTGTGTCGAGTTTAATGATTCCAAATGTTTTCACCTGGATTTATAAATTTCATCTTTTTAAAAAGTCACAACTCCACTTCAGATCCCCCCTGGAGTATTATTGAGTGTGCCAGTATTTTGCCACAAATTTTTGCGCCATTTTGCAAAAGGTACGACTCTTGGCGCCAAAAAGTTGTAAAAACAGTTTGAGGCAGAAAAAAGACCATTATTGACTTTGCACCAAATTCATAAACTGTGTAAGCTATTTTGAAGAATTTGGCTCCAAAATGGCAACTAATCCCACAAGACAAAAAAGGAAAGTGACTTAAAAAAATACAAATGATGAATTGGGGCCTGAGACACTTTGCTGGGTTTTTGGAGTCGAAATTAAAAAAAAACCACAAGTTTTGGTTGGAGCGTTTCTGCTTCGAAAACTCAGCTAATAGACTCTGTGAGAACTTACCCTTAAGCTTATTAACTGCTATGCACTTGAGTCGGATATTTAATATTTTTTATGTATAAGTACTGGAAAGTGGAAAAATGCACAGTATTTTAATGTTTGTATGTAGAATACATATTCATAGTTTGCTTTGTATGAGTATATTGTGTTTTGTCTCACATAATGATACAATACCCTCTAGGTTTAATTTATATGTTCTCCTTGTGAAGTCTTCAATTTTTATATTTACTTGACTATTTTTTTGCATATAGCTATAATAATGGGGTCGTTATTAGGTTTAGGATTATATAACATGTATAGTATAAATTTTCTCTATTTAGAATGTTATTCCATCTTCCCATTTACATATAACAGAGCGGATTTTACTGAGGATTTTGTTCACTGTTGGAAAAGACTATCTGACATCAGTGATCTTTGGCCTTTAGTTCTCCAGCTGTTGAAAAACTCCTAGAACATCATGCTGGGAGTTATAGTTGTGCAAAAACTGGAGCGCTTTAAGGAGCACGCAAACATTGGACAAAACTGCCAATATCTGTGGACAGTGTAATGTGTATGGAGGTTCCCGACACTACCCCGACAGGTGTTATCAGGGGAGAGAAGAACCCGTCAATGGAATTTCCAATGGCAGATCCATGTGTTTGGCAGGGATATAATGAATTAAACTGAGAGAGAGAAGATACAGATTAGATATTAGAAAAAACTTTTGACATTGAGGGTGATAAATGAGTGGAACAGGCTGCCCTGACAGGTGGTGAGTTCTCCTTCAATGGAAGTCTTCAAACAGCGGCTGCACAGACATCTGTCTGAGATGGTTTAGTGAATCCTGCATTGAGCACGGGGTTGGACACGATGACCCAGGATGTCTTTTCCAACTCTACCTTTCTATGATAAGCAGCTGTTAGAGGAGTCTGACAGCGGCGCCTCTAATAGAGAACATTGGGGTGCTCCACCAAACTGAGCGTCCATGTGTATGGAGGAGGAGAAAAAGATAACTTTCAAATGAATGATTGTTCATCTGTCAGTAAACTAATGTATGGGGACTAGAGGTTGAATAGAAAAACATTTAAACTTCTTATAAAAACAAGCAACATTTCAATTTACTTCTTATTAAACTTTCTCTCCATTCTCAAGATTGCACAGATTCTTAATTTCATAGTTTACAGCTCGTTGTGTAAGTTAAAGGACACCTTTGCAGTGGCCAGTTTCTCACGTGAGGAGTTCCGGAGTTCATACAAAATGCAAGGCGTGGCTGGAAAGCTGGATCAGACTAGCCTTTGTGCCCCTATGCTCGGCTTTTGCTACAGAGGCAAACCCGCCTCTGCTGACAGCATAAGCACACAGTATAGACCAGCACCATAGTCATGATACTGGCCTGAACAGTCAAACTTCAGAAGCTCACCACTCCTTCAGGCAGGTGTGAGCATAGTAGGCAAATACTGAAGACTTCTGATAAAACTTTTTTTCCTATGTTCTGTATGATGCCATATATAATAAAGCAAAAGTAAAATATCCTTGAATTTGATGACACGTCCACATACAGTCATGGCTAAAGGTTTTGGCATTCTTGAAATTATTCCAGAAAATGAAGTATTTCTCATAGAAAATTATTGCAATTACACATGTTTATTTCCTTTGTGTGTATTGGGATAACACAAAAAAAAAACAGAGGAAAAGAAACGCTAATTGGACATAATTTCACACAAAACTCCCAAAATGGACTTGACAAAATTGGCACCTCTCCAAAATTATGGGTAAACAACTTTGTTTCAAGCAAGTGATGCTCCGTAAAACTCACCTGTGACTAGTAACAGGTGTGGGCAAAATGAAAATTACACCTGAAACCAGATAGAAAGGGGAGAAGTTGACTCAATCTTTACATTGTGTGTCTGTGTGTGCCACACTAAGCATGGAGAACAGAAAGAGAAGAGAACTGTCTGAGAACTTGAGAACCAACATTTTTGAACAATATCAACAATATCAAGGTTAAAAGTCCTTATCCAAAAAATGTTTATGTTCCTGTATCCACGGTGCACTACATAATCAAGAATCAAAAAGAAGAGAAAAGCGAGAAGCTACATGCCATAAAAATACAAAGTTTTATTGATACAATTTAAAAATCTAATAATAAAAATAAAATATGGTCAAACAGGGACAACAATGCAAAAAATAGCCACAATAAATGAAATAGAACCAAAAGAAGGTATACCACGTGCGTAATAGACCCTAGGCAATTGGACTATTACAAGGCCAAAGAAGAATAAATAAATATATAATTGTATGCAAGTAACAAAATAATAGCTTCCAGAGAATAATATAATGCATATCCAGGCCAAGTAAGTCAATTTTGTGAAGAAATAGAGAAAATCATATATATATTACATCCAAAGGATCAAAACAATTATCCTCATGTCCAAAGTCACAATGCCCATAATAATATCCATAAATATTGTGCATAGATCAGTGTCATACAAACGGTAGATGCAGATAAACAGAAAGTCAACAAATAAGGACTAGAGGAAGGGGGGTAAGTGGTTTTTAAGTGATTTTCTCTATTTCTTCACAAAATTGACCTACTTGGCCTGGATATGCATTATATTTTTCTCTGGAAGCTATTATTTTGCTCCTTGCATGCAATGATATATTTATTTATTCTTCTTTGGCCTTGTAATAGTCCAATTGCCTGGGGTCTATTACGCACATGGTATACCGTTTTTGGCTCTATGTCCTTTATTGTGGCTATTTTTTGCATTGTCGGCCCTGTTTGACCATATTTTATCTTTATGTGTATTATTATATTTTTCAATTGTATCAATAAAACTTTGTATTTTTATGGCATATAGCTTCCTGCTTTTCTCTTCTTTTGATTTATGAATGTTTTGGAAGTGCCACTAATCTAGGCAATTTAATATTTTGATGTACAGTACAGACCAAAAGTTTGGAACACCTTCTTATTCAAAGATTTTTCTGTATTTTCATGACTATGAAAATTGTACATTCACACTAAGGCATCAAAACTATGAATTAACACATGTGGAATTATATACTTAACAAAAAAGTGTAAAACAACTGAATATATGTCTTATATTCTAGGTTCTTCAAAGTAGTCACCTTTTGCTTTGATTACTGCTTTGCACACTCTTGCCATTCTCTTGATGAGATTCAAGAGGTAGTCACCGGAAATGGTCTAACAACAGTCTTGAAGGAGTTCCCAGAGATACTTAGCACTTGTTGGCCCTTTTGCCTTCACTCTGCGGTCCAACTCACCCCAAACCATCTAGATTGGGTTCAGGTCTGGTGACTGTGGAGGTCAGGTCATCTGGCGTAGCACCCCATCACTCTTCTTCTTGGTCAAATAGCCCTTACACAGCCTGGAGGTGTGTTTGGGGTCATTGTCCTGTTGAAAAAAAAATGATGGTCCAACTAAACGCAAACCGGATGGAATAGCATGCAGCTGCAAGATGCTGTGGTAGCCATGCTGGTTCAGTATGCCTTCAATTTTGAATATATCGCCAACAGTGTCACCAGCAAAGCACCCCCACACCATCACACCTCCTCCTCCATGCTTCACGGTGGGAACCAGGAATGTAGAGTACATCCGTTCACCTTTTCTGCGTCACACAAAAACACGGTGGTTGGAACCAAAGATCTCAAATTTGGACTCCTCAGAACAAAGCACAAATTTCCATTGGTCTAATATCCATTCCCTGTGTTCTTTAGCCCAAACAAGTCTCTTCTGCTTGTTGCCTGTCCTTAACAGTGGTTTCCTAGCAGCTATTTTACCATGAAGGCCTGCTGCACAAAGTCTCCTCTAACAGTTGTTGTAGAGATGTGTCTGCTGCTAGAACTCTGTGTGGCATTGACCTGGTCTCTAATCTGAGCTGCTGTTAACCTGCAATTTCTGAGGCTGGTGACTCGGATAAACTTATCCTCAGAAGCAGAGGTGACTCTTGGTCTTCCTTTCCTGGGGCAGTCCTCATGTGAGCCAGTTTCTTTGTAGCGCTTGATGGTTTTTGCAAATGCACTTCGGGACACTTTCAAAGTTTTCCCAATTTTTCGGACTGACTGACCTTCATTTCTTAAAGTAATGATGGCCACTCGTTTTTCTTTACTTAGCTGCTTTTTTCTTGCCGTAATAGAAATTCTAACAGTCTATTCAGTAGGAGTATCAGCTGTGTATCCACCAGACTTCTGCACAACACAACTGATGGTCCCAACCCTATTTAAAAGGCAAGAAATCACACTTATTACACCTGACAGGGCACACCTGTGAAGTGAAAACCATTTCCGGTGACTTCCTCTTGAAGCTCATCAAGAGAATGGCAAGAGTGTGCAAAGCAGTAATCAAAGCAAAAGGTGGCTACTTTGAAGAACCTAGAATATAAGACATATTTTCAGTTTTTTCACACTTTTTTGTTAAGTATATAATTCCACATGTGTAAATTCATAGTTTTGATGCCTTCAGTGTGAATGTACAATTTTCATAGTCATGAAAATACAGAAAAATCTTTGAATGAGAAGGTATGTCCAAACTGTTGGTCTGTACTGTATACATAATCAAGAAGTTTACAACCCATGGCACTGTAGCTAATCTCCCTGGACATGGACAGCAGAGAAAAATTGATGAAAGGTTGCAACGCAGGACAGTCCAGATTGTGGATAAGCAGCCCCAATCAAGTTCCAAAGAATTTCAAGCTGTCTTGCAGGCTCAGGGTGCATCAGTATCACCGCAAACTATGCGTCGACTTTTGAATGAAATGAAACGCTATGGCAGGAGACCCAGGAGGACCCAACTGCTGACACAGAGACCTAAAAAGCTAGACTGCAGTTTACCAAAATGTGAGTCTGGGAAAGCATCTTGTGGACAGATGAGACCAAGATAGAGCTTTCTGGTAAAGCACATCATTCTAGTGGAGCAGTTTACAAAATTCCAGTTGCTAGGTGTAAGAAATTTGTTGATGGTTATAGGAAGTGATTGATTGCAGTTATTCCAAAGGGTGTGCAATGAAATATTAAATTCAAGGTGCCAACAATTTTGATTGGCCAATTTTGGGGGTTTTGTGTGAAATTATGACCAATTTGCCTTTTTTCTCCTGTTTTTTTTGTATCGTTCAAATTGACAGAAAAAGGAAATAAAAGTGTATAACAAAACGTATAATTGCAGTCAGTTTCTGGAAGGAATACTTCATTCTCTGGAACAATTTCAAGTGACAACACTTTTGGCCATGACTGTAAATTCAACTACATGAAAGTACACATCACAAATGACCTGATGCCTTGAAAAACTTCTCCCTGATCAATAGAGTTATGATGAAACACATGGCCTAATAACCAACATATATAAGGGTTTCCAGAATCAGTAATAAGTGTCTACTTTTTTTCCCTAGAACCGTATGGGGAAATTCATCCAAGACTGAACACCTGTTTAGTGACATTTGCAAACATTTAACAACTTTTTGCATATTTATGCTGGCTTTGGTACTTTTGGTTTTTGCAAAGTCTATATATAATGCTATATTTAAAAAAATATATACAATTAGGAAAAATAAAATTGTAATGTACATTTATTAAAGCACTGAGTTATTATTACAATTCCACAATCCTGTGCCCTGTGTATCATAAATGTTATCAACTCTGTATATTTATACCTGTACAGAAAATATCAGTGTAGAAAATGGTCTAAACCTGTGGTTTGGTGGCACTATTTCTGGTGCAGTAGTGGCCTAGCCATGAAGCCAAGAGTGGTCACCAGAAGAGCGGTCAAAAGGCGACAAGACAGAGGATAAGAATGGAGCAGAAGATGCTTCAAGAAAACTCTGCTTTAAGAAAACTGAAGTGTCTTAGGCCGGTTTCACACGTCCTGATATTTCCAGTACCGGAAAAATCGGTACCGGAGATATCAGTGTCCGTGTGTGTACTATGTGCAGTACACGTGTGGCAACTGTGTGCCACCCGTGTGCCGCATCAGTACCACACGGACAGCCGCCGGGGAAGTAGCGGCTACAGTAAGCCGCTGTCCCCCTGCAGCTGGTGCTGAAGCCGGCTGTAATTCCCCCTGCTCTGCCTGCGAGCAGAGGAGAACGATGAGTAGTATATTAATACAACGCTCTTCGTTCTCCTCTGCTCGCAGGCAGAGCAGGGGGAATTACAGCCGGCTTCAGCACCAGCCGCAGGGGGACAGCGGCTTAGGCCTGGGTCACACTGGCGACAAAAACGGACGAGTGCAATGCGATGAAATATCGCATTGCACTCGGACCAATGTTAATCTATGGAGCAGCTCCTAGCATCCGATTTTTTTCCCGACCGTTTTCCTCGGACCGAGAAAATCGCAGCATGCTGCAGTTGTCACCGATTATCAGTCGAGAATTGAAAATGCAAGTCTATGGGTGCAATGAAAAATCGGATTACAAACGGACCACACGTGTGACTTGCAAGAAAATCGCACCGGTGTCCTTTAGAAAAGCCGGCAATTCATCCCCGGCTATACTGTAAAATCACACTGACAGCTTTAATAAAGAATAGAAAGAATACATATACACACAAAGAATACATATATATATACACACATGTCATTGTGAAACACATATATATATATATATTATAGTTCATACACTTCTACATAGTATAATAGCGCTAATTCAATTGCCGGTTTCTGTAAATTATTACAGAATCCGACATGAAATGACACATGGTTTACATACAGTTAACATGTAATTTCATGTAGTTTGATATATGGTTTTCACTAACAATTACATGAGTGTATGTATGCAAAATATCATACATGTAGGGTTAATTAAATGTGTAATTCGTTGTAAAAAATGCGTGGCTCCTGCTGTATTTTCTCCACCAGACAGGGAAAGCCAGTGAGTGGGGCAGATAATAATAGCCTAGGGAGGGTGCTTTTTTTGTGCCCCCCCCCCGGCTACTAACATCTGCCCCAGCCACCCAGAAAGGCACATCTATGATTAGATGCGCCTTTGCTTTCACTTAGCCCGTCTATTCCCATTGCCTGTAGCGTGGCTAATAGGTTAAGGCCACCTTGCTATTGAAAGGTGACTTAAGCAAGGTTAATAATTGAGAGTTGTCAATTAGACAACTCTCAATTATTAATCCTATGGTATGAAATGAAAAAAAAAACACACACACATTAATTAAAATCATTTTAATGAATAAATACACAGATTTTGACCATATTTTATTGTACTGGTAATCCTTGCGAAGCCCTTGTTCTCCTGTAATAAAAAAAAATAATAAAACAACATTATTCTTACCTCTCCGGCGCTCAGTCAGGTCCCACGCTGCAATCCATCTGAAAGGGTTAACAGTTTTACAGCGAGGACCGGAGCTAACGCAGCCTCGCTGTAAAGCCCCAAATGAATGAGCTCATCTCCCCGGCTGACAGGAGAGGAAGTGATTAGCTGGAAAGCTTAATTGATTGCTTCCCACGCTAATCAGTTCACTTCAGGTAAGCCGGTCAAAAAATAAAATATGGTCAAAAATTGTGTATTTATTTCATTAAAATGATTTTTAATTAATGTGTGTGTGTTTTTTTTTCATTTCATACAATAAGATTAATAATTGAGCGTTGTCTAATTGACAACTCTCAATTATTAACCTGGCTTAAAGTCACCTTTCAATAGCAAGGTGGCCTTAACCCATTATTAACCCATTAGCCACCACTACAGGGCAATAGGAATAGACGGGCTAAGCGCCAGAAAAGGCGCATCTAATCATAGATGTGCCTTTTTTGGGGTGGCTGGGGGCAGATGTTAGTAGCCAGGGGGGCACATAAAAATTGCACCCTCCCTAGGCTATTATTATCTGCCCCCACTCACTGGCTTTCCCTGTCTGGTGGAGAAAATACGGCGGGAGCCCACGCATTTTTTTACAACGAATTTACACATTTAATTAACCCCTACATGTATGAAATTTTGCACACTTACACTCATGTGATTGTTAGTGAAAACCATATATCAAACTACATGAAATGACATGGTTAACTGTATGTATGAATTAGCGGCTATTATACTATGTAGAAATGTATGAACTATAAATATATATATATATATGTGTCACAATGACATGTACATATATATATATGTATTCTATGTGTATATATCTATTCTTTCTTTTGTGATTTAAAAACTATCATTTGGATCCATTATATGTCGGTTTTGCTAGCCACCGACAAAATCTCGCCAGACGGATGCCAAACAGGATGCGAGAAAATCGCATCCTCGCATTCCAATCGGATGACAGACGGATCAATGTTCAGGAAACATTTGTGCGAATATCGTCCGTCAAAAACGGTCCGATTTTTTAGACGGTGTGTGTGACTCCAGCCTTTCAGTAGCCATGACTTCCCCAGCGGCCATCCAGGCACATGGAGGAGTGTGTGAACAGTTCTCCGTGTGCACGTGTGCGGGACGTTTTCCGGTCCGTGTGTCCGTGTCAAAACGGACATGTCTACGTGTTTGGCACACGGACATACGGTCTGTGTGAAAACACGCACATGTACATAGACACATAGATTATAATGTGTCTATGTCTGTACGTGTCTCCAGTATTTGTGAAAACTGTCACCACACGTACTGGAGACACGGACGTGTGAAGATGGCCTTAGGCGTCTTTTGCTGTGGTTCTGCCAATGATGATTTTTGTTTCTTTTCCATTATGTATGTAAGGCCAGGGTCAGACGTGCGAGAAACTCGTGCGAGGCTCGCACGTCAATACCCGGCACTACCGCGGCACTCGGACCAGAGCGTTCAGCTGCATAGAAATACATGCAGCTGAACGCTCCGGTCCGAGTGCTGGCGGTAGTGCTGGGTATTTACGACGTGCGAAACTCGTGCAAGTTTCTCGCACCTCTGACCCCGGCCAAACACCGAGTGTCTTCCTAGCTGAAGAGTGCTAAGGGTATTCCTTTCACAATGTTGCAGCTATTGAAGCCTAAAGTGGCAAAAAGACACTCAAAAGACTGAACAGCTGCACAAACAGTGTTTTTAAAGTAGGCATATGTTCACTCTTTAAAGCATGTGTTAAGTGCTTTCTCAGGTGTGTTCCAGACTAAACCCACCTGAAAAAGACACTGTGTGCATATATTTTAGGATAAGTCCCCACAATAAGTATTTGGTGTCCTTTTCACAGTATGTATTTTCACTGCGCAAAGAACGCATCAAATTACAATTCAAGCAAACTGGATGGGATTTATAGAAAAACGCAGAGTGAAATACACAATAAAAATGCATGTAGAAAAATGCTAAAAAAGACAAGAAACCTAACTGGTGCAGAAATGCTGCAGCAAATGAAAAACGCACCAAATACATATTGTGGGAACGTAGCCTAGCCTAAGGGTATGCGCACACAACATCTTTTTCAGGCGAACTTCCCCTGGAATCCACTTGAAAGGCGCTGTAAAAGTATCGCAAAAAATGAATATATTGCACAGCAATGTAAAAAAACAAATTGCTGTCCCATCTTATGTCACTCCTTTTAACCGATTCAATGTTTGGAAGCCTTGAAGTGGTTAAAAAAAAAATTTCTTATTCAGGTGGCTTCGCTTATACTGTCAGGATTCTCAAGGAGCAGGCGGTCATGGGCCCTATGCATTCTCCCAGTCACATTCCAACTAGATGTGTCCAGCATTCCTGAGTGCAAGGGAATTTAGTGAAGATGTGCATGTCTAGTTGGAATATGGCCAGACCTATGCAAATTGTATATTTGCAGTCACATGACTTCCTGGCCTCAGCACCAAAACTTAAAGGGAATCTGTCACCCCAAAATTGCCATATCAGATAAAGATATGGCTGAATACAGCGTCCCATAACAAATCTATCTGTCTTTTCCTTATATTCTGATACCCCCGTTTTCATATATAAATACCTTTGTAAACTTTGTTTTTCTGGTGTCAATCATGGCGGTCAGGTCAGGAAGGCGGCGGTTATTCGCTTCCCCCAACCCTCCTCCGTTCTTGGCGTACGCATTTATTTTTTTCCTTGAGCGTTGTTTTTCAGCGCTTGCGCTGTGAAAAAGACCCTCGCGCGTGCGCAATGTTGTTTTGCCAACAGTGGGGCAGCATATTTTAATTACTGCGCAAGCGCCAGTAATTTGAGCCAATTCAATTGAGGAAGTGTGACGCATGCGCTGTATTGTTTGACTAGTTTGCCCACAGCTGGGCAAATAAGACTGCGCAAGCGCGGGGGCCCTGCTGCAGAGCGCAAGCGCTGAAAACTTACGCTGCCTGTGATATTCACAGGCAGCGTTACGTGACAGAAGTAGAGGAGCGGGGGATTGGGGGAAGCGACTAACCGCCGCCTTCCTGACCTGACCGCCATGATTGACACCAGAAAAACAAAGTTTACAAAGGTATTTATATATGAAAACGGGGGTATCAGAATACAAGGAAAAGACAGATAGATTTGTTATGGGACGCTGTATTCAGCCATATCTTTTTCTGATATGGCAATTTTGGGGTGACAGATTCCCTTTAAGAATACTGACAGTGAGCAATGTGAGGATTAACAGGTCTACAGTCACACAGAGTGCCTGCAGACTTTCTTGCCCAATCTGGTCAACCCCTTTAAGTATATTGGGAATAACAGGAGTATAGCCATGGACTTCCATTGTGCAGTCTCTTTTTTTTCGGTTTTAGCCCCCCTTTACACTGTGTTTACCAACAGATATATCTTATTATACTATAAACTAAGTCTATTTGTTGTGCAGGTAAAAATTATTTAATTGACAGCATTATTAAATTGTTTGATTTTTTTTGGTTGGTGGCAATTAAAGTGACCCTGACAGGAGATTCAGGAGCTGCAGCATTTCAGAGAAAGCAATCTTTAAAAAGTGTCTGGGGACGATGCATCTCACATGGCTAGTCTGAGGATGATCCCTGGTAGCATCTCCCCGTCCCTCTCCCTTAGGCCGGGATCAAACATGCGAGAAACTTGCACGATTCTAGTGGGAGTCTCTCGCATGAACACCCGGCGCTGCCGCCTGCACTCGGGCCCAGAGCATGCGGCTGCATAGAAATACATGCAGCGCACGCCCTGTCCGAGTGCTGGCAGCCGTACTGGGTATTGACATGCGAGACTCGTGCGAGTTTCTCGCATGTCTGACCCCGGCCTTAGACTGACAGGTTTCCCCCTATGTGTGTATGACGTTAGAAGAAGCTCATGTGGCTACTGGGCACCACAGGCAGGCATGTCATGGCGGCACAGTGTATGTCCACCGCGGTAGGGAGTGTCTGCGATACTTTAGCTGGTGGTTATCGGTTTAGAAAGAGTCTGGTATGTTTGGAGGTCTGGGATAAGGACACAACAGAGGCGAAGGTAGACCCCATGAAAGACACGAGCAGAGCCGTGTGGAGATATTCCCCCCACACTGCTCCTGTATGTACACCGTGTCATATTATATGAGTATCTCCCCTGGATTTTTTAATGAGGCAATTAAAAGCAACGAGAAAATGTGGTATTATACCGCCAAACTGGGCTGTACACAACTGACAGGTTTTACATGTGAAGTACCACTGTGCTGAGTGTATTGTGTATGACAGTGATTATTGTATACACCTTCATATATCACTGTAGGCTGCATATATATCTGCATAGAACCAGCAAGGCCCTGAGGTGCTGGCAATGGCATCAACTACACGGTACACCGTACACCGTGGAGAGACTACCACGGTAACCAACGCAGCGCGCATGCGCACCAATAGATCAAGCAAGCTGCTCAGAGCGCACGCGTTAAGGTTACTGCGCACCGTCGTCACGCATGCGCGCTCCTCCGTCCGTTGACTCGCGTGTAGAGGAAGTTGAATGTTTTCGCATCCAGGCAGCTCAACTATAATGAGAAGATCCACGCAGGTCAGTGTCACCTGTGGGTCTGGGCGTGTGTGTAATGGCAGTATGACTGAGCTTAGACACTTGACGTCACTTAGCTGCAGGGTTTGCAGGTAGCGTTAAAGCGCTAATTTCTTTATAGACGTTTATAGTTTATAGCAGAGCTGCGGGGTGTCTGATGGGAGTGCCCCTTTAAATATGCTAATTAGGTTAATTTAACTCTTGATGCTTTGTTTTTTTTCTGGTACAGGGATCACTACTATTTCTTCATTAGCAGATTAATAGTAATTGTCTATAGGCATTATTATTTATTATTATCATCATTGTTATATTATCACTTTATTATTAATTTAGCACTATATTGTTTTTATCACATTATTGGGCAGATTATTATTTTTTATCTGATTTAGCTTAATATTTATCACATTTATTCACTATTATTTATCACATGATTAATTATCATTATATCATTTATCTAACTTATTTATCATTCTATTATCACATTTTATTATTATTATTTTAGTTTATTACTATAATTATTATTGGTTTTATTAATAATTATTTTATTATTGCTATGTATTATTACTATTGCTATCATTATTATTATTACGATTGTTTTTATCATTATTGCTACTATTATTCAGTTATTATTTATTACGTATTACTATTGTTATCATTATTATTACTATTGCTATTATTATTGGTTCCTGTAATTGTGACTGAAGGGTTTGGGGGAAATCTTCCTGCTGTCACCCCCCATAGAGCTGCTCAGCATTGCAAACACCGGGGACGTTGCAGCCGTTGCTGGTCCTTGTGTAATAACGGAGAGGGATCGCCACATTTCAGACAGTCGTTTCCCACCCTACAGCATATAAAGTAGCAGCAGAAGGTAGAAACCCCTTTCTTCTGCATTGCCCCTGTTGATATACCTACATATTGGTTGCATTACTGGGGTTTTCCGGCTCTCTTCTCTTCCACATCGGAGGTAACGGGTGCTGGTATGATCATCCGGTATCGTGCACACGTCTCTACAGCTACGTAGGGTGGTTACATTACTGGCAATACTCGCCTCCAATGCAAAAGTTAACGGTGCTGGACAACCCCTTAAAATTTAGATTTAACATTCTTCATTTTGTTATCAACAATCTTGGCCCTTTGGCAGTGGACGAACAAGCACATAGCATTTTAGGAGCCTTAAAGGGGTTGTCCAATAACAGATTATTGTGATCTGGCCTATTTACTAATCAACTGTTTATGGCTCCGGTGTCTACAACAATACACAGCATACAGAGCCGGACATCGCAGCTCTGTGCACTGAGTGCCGCTCAGCTCCTGTTGAAGTGAATGAGAATTGAGCTGCAGTACCTGAGAATGACCACTGCACAGTGTACGGCGCTGTGCTGCTCTGGCTGCCTACACTTCTTACATCCGGCCACTACTGAAGCTGCAGACAGCTGATCATGCGCGTGCCGGGTGTGTGATCCTGCAGGATCTGATACTGATCACCTGTCCTAAAGACAGGGAATGATAGTGTATCCGAACAGTGGGAGACCTGTTTATTTCTGGTACTCTTAATTATGTACAAGGGTTTTTAATTCATGTTTTTAATTTCTGCTTTATATTTCAGGCATTGGGGTCTCATGTGTTTTCTGAAATCCCAGATTACTCCTTCAACTAGACGTCCATCTTTTCCTTGATTGAGGATTTAAGATATTTCACGCTTACAAAATGACCATCCAGGTGAGAAATTATTAGTAGCGATTTATAAGACCGTGCTCCGCTTACTGTAGTAGATGTGGAACTGAATAAAGGGCTACTCATCTGCACGATCTGACACAGAAGAGAAAAAACTCCTCCAGTCACCAGGGAACATGCAGCACTTGTCCTGTTCTGATTAAGGGTCCATGCACACGTTGCGGATTCACTTGCGATTTTTCCATGTGGATTTTGCTAATTCTGCAGGTAAAATGACCTGTAGATTTAGCGTGGATTTGCTGCTGTTTTTGTGCCGATTTGCCCTGCGGTTTTACACCTATAATGGAATAGGTGTAAAAACGCTGCGGAATCCGCACAAAGAATTGACATGCTGCGGATTTAAATCCGCAGAAAAATCCGCAGCATGTGCACAGCATTTTCCCCCCCCCCATTCACTTTCATTGTACTATACATGACTTGCGGATCTGCTGCGGATCCGCAGGGCCAAATCCACTGCGGATCCGCAGCACAATCCGCAACGTGTGCACAGATCCTAATAGGACCAGTGCGTGACACTTGTTAGGTGTTGATCGGTTACCTCTGCAGCTGACCCTGTCAGCATGCAGCTGGGTGTCTTCATGTCCGGATTAGGCTCTGGCGTATATATATGCTCAACTCCTAGCTTATAGATTGGTTTGGGGTTGTCTAACCGCCTTCTTACTGATGGATGTAAATATACGTGCTAATGTGGAGTAACTTATCGCGTGAGGTTGCACATATTCTTTTATCTTCTCAAAAAGTAACCACGTCATGTAAGGGGTTTGACAAGGGGAAACCGCTCCTTATATCAGCCCATCGACATCTCTGCTACGGGTTGCCACAGCCATATTCAAGGGCCTATTAGATCCTTCAGGAGGCGGATCAATGCTGTAGAACACTGACAGGCCGAATAATGTTTTTAAGTGTTAAAATATTTTTTTTTTATTTTTTAAATTTTTATTAATGAATAAAGTTTTAGGAGGGCGGTAATTCAGCCAAAAAAGTAGGCACAGACTCCAGACTACCTATACCCATTGTTTCAGACCGTGCAGATTAGCATCCGGCGCAGGAGACTTATAAAAGATATTTTTTGGGATATGCAGCAGAAGTGGGAGCTTAGATGCAGGGTGGTAATAGACGAGTTAAAGGTGGTGGCTTTAGTTTATATTGGGAAAACCTGGTCACAGGTTCCATATAAGGATGGATCATTAATCTCCTAGCACTGGAACTCTATTTTATTATAAATATACGAAAACCATACAACATAACACATATCAAAATCAAAACCTACTTCCATGACCACGTTATACCATAAATAAATATTACCAAAGAAACTTTTTAAGGAAAAACAAGGAACCAGTTCAAATCCACTTCTTTTTACGCCATCTTCCAAAGTCCTCACTTTATAGGTCCTTTTAGAACTTTCCAGCTCTTCTTCAGGGACCCCCAGCAGAAACCTTCTTCAAATGAAAAAAAGGGAAAAGAAAAGGGAAAAAAATCATATTCCTATTTACCCATTCACACACATTCATACCTCATTCACCCCTCATTCACACCTATTTACATATTTACATAATTTACAAAAGACTATTACACAACATTCTGGCCCATTGCCTCCAACAAAAATTATGCCATTCTGGCCTTAACAACTCCCCTTAACCATTCGCTAAACACCCTAATACAAATCACACAAAAATTATTATTATTATTTTTTTTTTTTTTTTTTTTTTTATATATATTCCCCCCACCACACCTCCGGTCCATAAGTTCATGGCCTAACTGAAAACAAAAAACCCGGGTCCATATAATGTTTATGCCCTTTTCACAGCAAAAATTTTTCTCTTCAGGTCCGTGGGTCCATGGCAAGTTTCCTGCCCACTGCCCTTCAAAAATCTTCTTTCTCCACACCCCACCCCCCCAGACAACCCCCACCCAACCTAACTATACCCCCACATACTACTATCTACAGACACTCAGACAATCAAAAACAAAACACGTTATATATAACAATACAATACACTCAATATAATACATATACAAAATACAATCTACAATGTTATCAATACATGCCATAACTACTTAACTAATCTTAATTTTTCCTTTCATTTCCTATTTTACAAGGCCCAAGTTCGGTGCCTGTAAGCCTCAATATCCATTCTTTATTTTATTACAAAACAAAAAGCTACATTGTGTCATGCAATAGCCCACCACCAGGATCTCCTAGCACTGGACAACCCCTTTAAGTGGTTATTGCTGGGGCCTTCTGCAACTAATAATTTTACTTTTTGCCTTTTGTTTTTATAGGGTCCGATTACTTTCCAAGACGTTGCAGCTTCTTTTACAGAAGAGCAGTGGGTGCTGCTGGAGGACTGGCAGAAGGAGATTTACAAGACTGTTATAAAAGAGATACATGAAGCTATAATCTCTCTTGGTGAGTCTGGAGGAGGCATCACTGCGGGCGTATGTTATGCATCACCATTTAGTTTGTAGGATCCAGTATTTTGTAATATTGTAATATGAGATTATATTGTGAAACTGATGATCACCTATGAAGCTCAGCCTATGGGCTTAAGGAGAATTTGTCACCGGGTTTTGCCTAATCTGAGAGCAGCATGATGCAGAGACAGGGACCCTGATTCTGGCAATGTATCACTTAACTAATAGCAAAGCCACAAAAGAGGACTAAAAGTCCTCCAAAAATTCAAAAATACAGCAGAAAAAAAAGGGGCAGCACCGCTTACCTGCCCAGATCTTTGAACAAATGCACTATAGGATGCAGCCTGCCCATATAGCAAAGATGTTGCAAAGCACAGGTGCAAAATACTAAATAGACAGCCACTCTCCACCTACCCATTCATGGAGGGGGTGACTGCTTAGTATACATTTTCACAATAAAGGCCTGTATATCGCGCTGTTCACATGTAGGTAATGCATAGTGTCTGGTTCTTAGCATATTAGTCACGCCCATACTATTCGATTAGGTGGGCTGGCCAGCACTCTCTAATTACATCTTATGTGAAGACCCCTGCATACAATTCTCAAAGTGCTGGGCTTGGCTGCACCCTGAAAAATAAAGTGCATAAAATACATATAAATATGTGAGGTATTGGTCGATATTTTGGCCAAGATATGCAAGCTCGCAACCCAACGTCAAGGGTCCTCACGCTTGCGAGTCTTATTAGTAAACTAGTAGCAAAGCCACAAAAGAGGACTAAAATCCTCAAAAAATACAGCAGAAAAAGGGGCAACACCGCTTATCTGCCTAAGTCTTTTTTTTTTAAATTCATTTATTAAACCATAAACAAATGTACAACGCTCATACTGGTATATAATGTTAAACAGAATATGAAATACACATATGTTTCACATGGCATTAAAAAATGTATGGCAAAATGTAAATACCAGTTGCATACAAATAAACCAAAACATAATATGAATTAAATCACAATGGCCTTGTGTCATTATTCCAGCGATGAAATCTACCTAACTTTCCGCAGCCTACCTCCACGCAATTAGCTGTTTATTATGTGACATCTTCTCTCGACTAAGTAAGGTGGGAGGAATTCCACCTCCCCCATATCTTCTCAAATTCACCTGGACACCCTCTGTTCTGATATAACGTGCGCTCATATGGGATGATCGAGTTCACCAAATTGATCCAGGACCCGAGGGAGGGAGATGAACTCCCCATCCACCTCAATGCTAATACTAATGTTACGAATCTGTAGAATTGTGTTAGTTGTATTATGCTGTCGCACCAAATAAGCCAAGAATTTGCTAGCCTGATTCCCCATTTCAAAATAAGATTGTCTGGTAAAAAATAGTTTACGCTTAGTTTTAGTATCAGTATATTGAGTGTATAACCTTTGAGCAGTCAACCACTCCACCCTATTACTGTTAGTTTGATCAGATATATAGGCTGCCTCTGAATCTTTCAAACGTCGCTCCATCTCGCCATCTTCCCCCGATGTCACTCGTTTAATATAAGAGATCGTAGAGGATAGACAACCCCTTAAATAAGCTTTAAGAGTGTCCCAGAATATATTAACCTTTCGGGGTTCAGGGTGAGACGAGACGAAGCAATGTAACTGATCTATTGTTCTATCAGGCGATTTTATCAACTTTAACCAAAAGGGATTTAATTTCCACGTTATCCTATTGGTCGATGGGCCATATTTAAGTTTAAGAACAACCGGACTATGGTCTGAAATTCCTCTACTGCCATGTTCAATTTCTTCTACCCATGTCACCAGGCTACTGGATCCAAAAATGTAATCTATGCGGGACAGAGAGCGTTTAGTAGAGGAGTGGCAAGTATACTCCTTCGTATAACGGTGGTTCATTCTCCATAGATTTAGCCACCCACTTCCCACCATAAACTGTGACAATTGAGATGTAACCGGGGGGTTGTCCCACTTTGGACCCCATCGTCTAGTCTCAGTTTATCAAGATGATTATTCATAACCAGATTAAAATCCCCCAAACAAATAACTTGAGCATCTGGGTAATTCAGAGCAAAACTCATTGCCTTCTGGATAATTAACATATTCGCTGGAGGAGGGTTGTAAATACACAGGATAACATATTTCTGAGAATTAATTAACGCATGTACAAACACAAACCGTCCCTCAGGATCTTTCCGGGCCTCCCTGGTCTCCCACTGGACATCTTTATGTATTAATAGTGAGACTCCCCTGGAATAGCTAGTATGAAAAGCGTGTATAAACCACTGTACCCATGGTTTTTGTACCCACCGAGCCGTATCTCTGGTCAAGTGCGTCTCGACCAAAGCCACAACATGAGGACAATATTGTCTAATTTGTGAGAACACCTTAATTTTCTTTCGGGGGGTTTTTATGCCCCTTACATTCCAGGTCATACAAATCAGCTCAGAACCCATTCCTACCTATCTGGATATATTGTGTTGTAGTATCCAAACAGAGTACAGAGATATCACCTAGAGAACCAAATTGGCATCGGCTGCGGCATTTACCTAAATAGCTATAAAAACTAAAACCTTGAAAAAAGATAAAACAAAACAAATACTTAGTGGTATAGGAGCACAGTCTCACGCCCCCATCAAAAAATAAAGAAGGGGATACCATCACTGAACACAGCGTCCGGTATTGTTGGTAATTGGATACTCGCCGAGAAAAAAGGAACTCCAATTAGACCTGTAACTAAAAGGACCCAAGTTAACAGCCATCACATTAGGATTTCTTCGCTGGGGATCCTCCATGGGACCGCAGCCACTCTGCTGCCTCCGCCGGATCTGTGAAAAATACGGAGATATCTCCATGAACAACCCGTAACCGAGCCGGGTATAACATCGAGTACACAATGTTTCTGTCCCTGAGTCGTTTCTTTACCTTGATGAATTGTGCCCGCTGCTTCTGCAGTTCCATGGAAAAATCCAGAAAGATGCATATGATAGCATTATTGAACTTGATGGGACTCTTTAGTCGTGCAAGACGTAGAATGGTGTCCCTGTCTTTACAATTGAGCAGGCGTTCCAGGAAAGGCCGAGGCATAGCCCCCGGAGGCAGAGGTTTTGTGGGAACCCTATGGGCTCTTTCAATAGCGAACGTTAAGGAGAATTCATCTCCCAGGGATGTCTTAAGCCAGTCCTCCAGAAACTGCTCAGGATGTTGACCTTCCGAGCGTTCAGGTAGACCAATAATGCGGATATTGTTCCGACGCATTCTATTTTCCAGGTCGTCTGCTTTTTGCTTCCAGGCATTCATGGAGCCCGCTACCTTCATCAATTTGGCCTCCATAGGTATAACGGTATCCTCCACTTTGGACACCCTCGTCTCCACTTCTGTAATACGTCCCTTCATGGCCTGCATGTCGTGACGAAGTCTCCCCACTTCCATGTAGACATCCTCGATTTTCTCCGTCAGGGATGTCCTGGTCAGAGAGATAGCCTGCATCAATTGCTCAGACGCCTGGGTCAGTTCCTCCTGCTCCGTCTCCTCCTCACCTCCGGAAGGGTGATTTTTGCGTTGAACTTGGGAGGAGGCATTTCTAAGATGCTGTGTACCCTCGGAGGGATCGGGTCTTACAAACTCTTTAAGTTTTTTTGCCGCTCCTGACCCCTTAAATCGACTCATGACTGATTACAATGTGATCTAGTGAAACAGCCAGAAATGCGTACCTCGGATGATTCCCACTACAGAGGGTAATCACAACAGAGTTCTTAATAGACGTTTATAGTTCCAGCAGAGGCCACAGATGGGAAGCCGCGTATAATTAAAAGCACTATTCAGAAAAGTCTCTTGCGGTCAGGGGAGGGAGAGGAAGCCCCAAAGAGATAGCAGCAGTGGGGAGGATGTTCAGAGCCTCCCACAGTAGTAGCGCCAGTCAGCGCAGCGAGGGGTTAACGATGAAAAAAAAAGGGGAGTGGGAACTTGCAGGGCCCAATTTTTCCAGGGCACTCACCGCGCGTCCCCACTATCAGTCTGTCAATGTCCTCGCTGCCTGTGATACGACGGTGTGAATCAGCGCCACAGCTCTCAGCAGCAGAGCCGCGTGCCCAAAATGGCCGCCGCCTCATGGAGAAGCAGGATCAGCCGCCCGCTCTGGTCTCCTCAGCCACCCGACCGCAGATATCACCTCGCGTCCTCCCGCAGGGTACCAGGGGGTCCCAACGTCCAGGGGGTCCAAATCGCAACCAATGAGGTACTTAAAAAGGAGTCCAGGTACCAGGATTTTTAAAGGATTCTTAGGAGCTCTCACGGCAGCGTCCTCTCCTGTTCGCTACATAGCCACGCCCCCCATCTGCCTAGGTCTTTGAACAAATGCACTACAGGATGCAGCCAGCCCATATAGCAAGATGTTGTAAAACACAGGTGCAAAATACTAAATAGACAGCCACTCACCACCTACCCATTCATAGAGGGGGTGACTGCTTAGTATACATTTGCACAATAAAGGCCATGTGAGTGCTGTCTGATTTTTACGCACCGGTGTCCTTTGAAAAGCCGTCAGTTCATGTGCGGCTACTGTAAAATCACACTGACAGCTTACAAAATAATATATATATATATACTCACATGTCAGTGACATGACAATACAATTAGTATAGCGTGTGTGCAAAATGATGGACATGTATTTAATTAATAAATGATTATTTCACAGAAAAAAATGGCGTTGGGCCCCCCTATAATTTATAGCCAGCAATAGCTATGCTGAGAGATGATATTTATAGCCTAGGAAGGGGCCAAGGATAGTGTCCCCCCCCTGGCTACAAACACCAGCTCTCAGCCGCCCTGGACAAGGCAGATGCGCCAATTCTGGCACATAGCCTTGCTCTTCCCACTGCCCTGTAGCGGCAGCATATGGGGTAATAGTTGGGGGGGGTTAGTAATGAAGATGCGTCAATTAGACGCCCCCATTACTAATCCCATAGTCAAATTGTAAATAAAACACAGACACCCTGAAAAAAACGACACAGACTCCTTTATTATTCTAAATTAAACCATAATTACAACCTCTGCTAATTTCCCGAAGCCCTTGATCTCCTGTAATAAACATAAAATAATAAAGCAACAATATACCATACCTGTCCGTCGTTGTGTCCTACGCAGTAATCCATATCTGGGGAATATACAGTTTACAACCAGGACGGTGCCAAGATGCGACCATCCCGGCTGTAAACTACTGGTGAATGAATGAGATGCAGGGAGTGGAGCTTCAGTGACTAGCGGTGACGTCACTGATGCGCTTCCTCACAGCCTGACCCACACTGAACTCTTGAACGTAGGAAAATGCCAGTTCATTTTCCCACGCTCCAGAGTTCAGCGCAAGTCAGCCTGTGAGGGAGCGCTGCTTCAGTGATGTCACCATTTTTCACTGAGGCTGCTCGGGCAGCATCTCATTCATTTACCAGTAGTTTACAGCTGGTTTACAGTCCTGGTTGTAAACTGTATATCCCCCAGATATGGATTATGGCGTGATACACAACGACGGACAGGTATGGTATATTGTTGCTTTATTATTTTATGTTTAATACAGGAGAACGTTGTGTTTATTTCTAATAAAGGAGTTTTTAATCAGTGTCTGTGTTTTATTTACTATTTGACTATGGGATTAGTAATGGGGGCAGCTAATTGATGCATCTTCATTACTAACCCCCCCAACTATTACTCCATATGCCGCCGCTACAGGGCAGTGGGAAGAGAGAGGCTAAGTGCCGGAATTGGCGCATCTTAGAGATGTTCCATTTCTGGTGCGGCTGTGAGCTGGTGTTTGTAGCCAGGTGGCGGCCAATGTTCATGGCCCCTTCCAAGGCTATGAATATCAACCGCAGCTGTCTGCATAGCCTTTTCTGGCTATTAATTATAGGGAGACCCCACGTCGTTTTTTTGGGGGGTTCCCATATTTTAATAGCCAGTAAAGGCTAAATATACAGCTGTGGGCTGATATTAATAGCTGGGAAGCTCCATGGGTATTACCCGCTTCCCAGGCTATAAACATCTGCCCCCAGTCGCTGGCTTTCCCTCTCTGAACTGGAAAATTGCACAGGAGCCCACCCCATTTTTTCCAAAAAATAATGTATTAATTAAATACATTTACAGTAACCTGCACACATACTATACTAATTGTATTTGACACACACATCTATATATCTACCTATTCTGTATGTATTTACTGTATGTAAACCATCTATTCTATCCTTTTCTGATAGCTATCTAATGTTCTATCTATCTAATATATATATATTTACATTATATATTTTTTATGAAGAGTGTATTGATTTAAAACGATGTATACAGTTGTGTATAACAATGCGATTTTAACATGAGCTTTTACATACAGTCATGGACAAAAG
>JARQOD010000003.1:351561434-351675739 GCA_033576555.1 Oophaga sylvatica | reverse complement strand
TTATCTTTAGAAAATTCGGGTATTTTTGGGGGTTGGGGAAAAAAGGACACAACAGGCGAAGGTAACCCCGAAAGACACGAGAAAGAGCCGGGGGAAAATTCCCCCCACACTCCCCTGTATTCCCCGGCCCTTTTATATAAAATCCCCCGGGATTTTTTAATGGGGCAATTAAAAAAACCCGAAAAATTTTGGGGTATTATACCGCCAAACTGGCTGACACAACGACATTTTTACATGTAAAATCCCAAATGTCGAGTGAAAATTTTTATGACTTTAAAAATTTGTATACCCCTTCAAAAAACACGTGGGCCCAAAAATCTCATAAACCCACAAGGCCCGGGAAGGGGCAATGGCACAACTACACGGTAACCGTACACCGTGGAGAGAAAAACCCACGGAACCAACGCAGCGCGCATGGCAAATAGATAAGCAAGGCCAGAGCGCACGCTTAAAGGGTTTTCTGCGCACCGTCGCACGCATGCCCCTCCTCCCCTTTTGACCGCTGAAAGGGGAAAAGTTAAGGGTTTTCGCACCCGGGCAGCTCAACTATAAAAACCCCCACGCAGGCAGTGTAAACCTGGGGGTCGGGGTTTGTGTGAATGGCAAAAAGACTGGCTTAGACACTTACGTAAATTGCGGGGGGGGTTTGCAGGTACTTTAAAGCGCAATTTCTTTATAACGTTTATATTTATAGCAAGCTGGGGGGTGTCGGGGGGGGAGTGCCCCTTTAAAAACTTTTTTTTTTTAAATTTTTAACCTTATGCTTTTTTTTTTTCTGTACGGGGACATCTTTTTTTTTTCAAGCAGATTAATAAATTTCCTATGGGCTTTTTTAAATTTATTATTATCATCTTTTTTTAAAATAATCACTTTTTTTTTAAATTTTAGACTATATTGTTTTTATCACATTTTTGGGGGAGATTTTTTTTTTATCTAATTTAGCTTAATTTTTATCACATTTTTTCACAAATTATTTTTCAAAATTTTAAATTTAAACTTTTTAAACATTTATAATTATTTATCATTCTATTTCACATTTTATTTTTTAAATTTTTGTTTTTTTACTAAATTTTTAATTGGTTTTTTTTAAAAATTATTTTATTATTGCAGTATTTTTACTATTGCTATCATTTTTAATTATTACGATTGTTTTTACATTTTTTGCTACTAAATTCAGTTTTTTTTTTATTACGATTATTTTTTTTATCATTATTATTACATTGCTTTTAAATTTTTGGTTCCGAAATTTGTGACTAAGGGGGTTTGGGGGGAAAATTTTCCTCTGTCACCCCCTTTAAGCTCCAGCTTTAAAAAACCCCCGGGGGGACGTTGCAGCCGTTGCGGTCCTTTTAAAAAGGGGGAGAGGGATCGCCACATTTCAGACAGTTTTTTCCCCCACCCTCCCGCATATAAAGTAGCAGAAAAAGGGGAAAAAACCCCCCTTTTTTTCTGCATTCCCCCCTTTTGATAACCTACATTTTGGTTTTTTTTAAAGGGGGGGGTTTTCCCGGGGCCCCTCTTTTCCACATCGGGGGAACGGTGGGGTATGACCCCCCCGGGGCGTGCACACCTCTACAGCAACGAGGGGGGGGTTACTTTACGGCAAAACTCGCCTCCAATCAAAATTTAAAACGGTGCGGAAAAACCCCCCCCTTTAAAAATTTTTTTTTTAAAACTTTCTTCATTTTGTTAAAACCCAATTTTTGGGCCCCTTTTGGCATGGAAAACAACCAAAACATTTTAGGACCCTTTAAAAGGGGTTTTCCAAAAAAAATTTTATTGGATCGGGCCTTTTTACTAACAACTTTTAGGCTCCGGTGCCCTACAACAATACACAATACAACCGGGGACCCGCAGCCTGTGCACTAAACCGCTACCCCCTTTGAAGTGAATAAAATTTTGGCTGAAAAAAACCTGAAAAAGCCCACTGCACAGTGTAGGGGCGCTGGCGCTCTGGGCCTACATTTCCCTTACATCCGGCCAAAACTAAAAGCGCAGACAGCACATGCGGGGCCCCGGGGTTATCCTGCGGGGTCAATCTGACACCTGCCCCAAAAAACAGGGAATAAAAAAAAGTGAAACCGAAAATGGGAGACCTTTTTAAATTTCGGGGCCCCTTTTTAATTTTGACAAGGGTTTTTAATTTTTTTTGTTTTTTTTTGTTTTATTTTTGGGGTCCATGTTTTTTAAACCCGATTCCCAAAACTCCTTTTTTTGGGAAAAATTTTCACGTTTTTCCCCCCCCCTAAAATTTAAATGCTTTTCCGGCCCCACATAAGGGAATTTTTTTTAAAAAATTTGAGACTGACCAAAAAAAAAAAACTTCCTTTTTGGGAAAACCCCCCTTTTTTAAAGGGCCACCCGGGGGACCCCTTTTTTTTTCCAACAACTGGGAAAAAAAACCCCCTTTTTTTTTTTTTTTTTTCCGTTTTCCCCCGGGGGTTTTTTTAAAAAAAAATTAAAAAAGGGGGGGGCCCAAAAAATTTGCCCGAAAACCCAGAAAAAACGGCCAATTTTCCCCCCCCCCCTTTCAGAAAAAAACTTTAAAGGGGGAAACCGCGGGGCCAAACCCTCGGACCCAACAACCCAAAACCCAACCAAAACCTTCCCCCCAAATGGTTTCCGCACCCCCAATCCAGCGGCCAAACCCCTTGCCGTTAATAAAAAACCCCTTTGATTTTTTTGGGGGTTTTCCCCCCCCCCCTTTTGGGAAAAACCTAAGGGGTTAACTTTGGGGGGGAAAATTTTTTATTAATTTTTTTAACCAAAGTAAGGGGTTTGAAAGGGGAAAGAAAAATTTTTCCCCACCCCAATTTTCCAAGCCAAAGGGCAAAAAAAAGGGGGGTAAGGAAAAAACAGGCCGAAAATTTTTTTTTTAAAAAATTTTTTTTTTTTTTTTAAATTTTTATTAAAATAAAGTTTTAGGAGGGCGGTAATTCAGCCAAAAAAATAGGGACGCTCCCGAAAACCAAAACCCATTTTCGACCGTGCGATTAGCATCCGGGGCCGGAGACTTAAAAAAGATTTTTTTTTGGGATATCGAAAGGGGGAGCTTGATGCAGGGGGGGAAAGACAGTTTTTAAAGGGGTGGTTTTTTATTTGGAAAACCGGTCCAGGTTCCATATAAGGGGGTCATTAATCCCTAGCACGGGAAATCTTTTTTATTAAAATTACGAAAACCAACAACATAACAATAAAAAAACAAAACCTACTTCCTACCCTTAACCCTAAAAAAAATTACCAAAAAATTTTTAAAAAACAAGGGAAACCTTAAACCACTTTTTTTACGCCATTTCCAAAGCCTACTTTTAGGGCCTTTTTGAATTTCCAGCTCTTTTCAGGCCCCCAAAAACCTTTTTCAAAAAAAAAAGGGAAAAAAAAGGGGAAAAAAAAACATTTCCTTTTTACCCTTTAAAAACATTTTCCTCTTCAACCCCCATTCAAATTTACATATTACAAATTTACAAAAAAAACTAAAACACAACATTGGCCCCTTCCCAAAAAAATTATCCATTCTGGCCTTAACAACCCCCTTAACCATGCTAAAAACCCTAAAAAAACACACAAAAATTTTTTTTATTATTTTTTTTTTTTTTTTTTTTTATTTAAAAATTTTCCCCCCCCCACACCCCGGGCCCCCTAATTCATGGCCTAATGAAAAAAAAAAAACCCGGGTCCATAAATTTTATGCCCCTTTTCACAGAAAAAATTTTTCTCCAGGCCCGGGGCCTGGAAACCCCCCCCCCAAAAAAACTTTTTCCCCCCCCCCCCCCCCCGCCCCCCCCCCCCCCTCAACCCCCCCCCCCCTAACCCCCACACCCCCCCCCAAAAACAAAAACAAAACAAACAAACACCAAAAAAAAACAAAAAACACAAAACAAACCCAACAAAAACAATTTTTTTTATTTCCATTTTACAAGGCCCCAAATTGGGGCCGTAAACCAAAATTTCCCCTTTATTTTTTACAAAAAAAAAAAGCCATTTTAGCAATAGCCCCCCAATCCACACGGAAACCCCCCTTAAAGGGGTTTTGGGGGCCTTCGCAACAAAAAAATTTTACTTTTTGCCTTTTGTTTTTATAGGGTCCGATTACTTTCCAAGACGTTGCAGCTTCTTTTACAGAAGAGCAGTGGGTGCTGCTGGAGGACTGGCAGAAGGAGATTTACAAGACTGTTATAAAAGAGATACATGAAGCTATAATCTCTCTTGGTGAGTCTGGAGGAGGCATCACTGCGGGCGTATGTTATGCATCACCATTTAGTTTGTAGGATCCAGTATTTTGTAATATTGTAATATGAGATTATATTGTGAAACTGATGATCACCTATGAAGCTCAGCCTATGGGCTTAAGGAGAATTTGTCACCGGGGTTTTGCCTAATCTGAGAGCAGCATGATGCAGAGACAGGGACCCTGATTCTGGCAATGTATCACTTAACTAATAGCAAAGCCACAAAAGAGGACTAAAAGTCCTCCAAAAATTCAAAAATACAGCAGAAAAAAAAGGGGCAGCACCGCTTACCTGCCCAGATCTTTGAACAAATGCACTATAGGATGCAGCCTGCCCATATAGCAAAGATGTTGCAAAGCACAGGTGCAAAATACTAAATAGACAGCCACTCTCCACCTACCCATTCATGGAGGGGGTGACTGCTTAGTATACATTTTCACAATAAAGGCCTGTATATCGCGCTGTTCACATGTAGGTAATGCATAGTGTCTGGTTCTTAGCATATTAGTCACGCCCATACTATTCGATTAGGTGGGCTGGCCAGCACTCTCTAATTACATCTTATGTGAAGACCCCTGCATACAATTCTCAAAGTGCTGGGCTTGGCTGCACCCTGAAAAATAAAGTGCATAAAATACATATAAATATGTGAGGTATTGGTCGATATTTTGGCCAAGATATGCAAGCTCGCAACCCAACGTCAAGGGTCCTCACGCTTGCGAGTCTTATTAGTAAACTAGTAGCAAAGCCACAAAAGAGGACTAAAATCCTCAAAAAATACAGCAGAAAAAGGGGCAACACCGCTTATCTGCCTAAGTCTTTTTTTTTTAAATTCATTTATTAAACCATAAACAAATGTACAACGCTCATACTGGTATATAATGTTAAACAGAATATGAAATACACATATGTTTCACATGGCATTAAAAAATGTATGGCAAAATGTAAATACCAGTTGCATACAAATAAACCAAAACATAATATGAATTAAATCACAATGGCCTTGTGTCATTATTCCAGCGATGAAATCTACCTAACTTTCCGCAGCCTACCTCCACGCAATTAGCTGTTTATTATGTGACATCTTCTCTCGACTAAGTAAGGTGGGAGGAATTCCACCTCCCCCATATCTTCTCAAATTCACCTGGACACCCTCTGTTCTGATATAACGTGCGCTCATATGGGATGATCGAGTTCACCAAATTGATCCAGGACCCGAGGGAGGGAGATGAACTCCCCATCCACCTCAATGCTAATACTAATGTTACGAATCTGTAGAATTGTGTTAGTTGTATTATGCTGTCGCACCAAATAAGCCAAGAATTTGCTAGCCTGATTCCCCATTTCAAAATAAGATTGTCTGGTAAAAAATAGTTTACGCTTAGTTTTAGTATCAGTATATTGAGTGTATAACCTTTGAGCAGTCAACCACTCCACCCTATTACTGTTAGTTTGATCAGATATATAGGCTGCCTCTGAATCTTTCAAACGTCGCTCCATCTCGCCATCTTCCCCCGATGTCACTCGTTTAATATAAGAGATCGTAGAGGATAGACAACCCCTTAAATAAGCTTTAAGAGTGTCCCAGAATATATTAACCTTTCGGGGTTCAGGGTGAGACGAGACGAAGCAATGTAACTGATCTATTGTTCTATCAGGCGATTTTATCAACTTTAACCAAAAGGGATTTAATTTCCACGTTATCCTATTGGTCGATGGGCCATATTTAAGTTTAAGAACAACCGGACTATGGTCTGAAATTCCTCTACTGCCATGTTCAATTTCTTCTACCCATGTCACCAGGCTACTGGATCCAAAAATGTAATCTATGCGGGACAGAGAGCGTTTAGTAGAGGAGTGGCAAGTATACTCCTTCGTATAACGGTGGTTCATTCTCCATAGATTTAGCCACCCACTTCCCACCATAAACTGTGACAATTGAGATGTAACCGGGGGTTGTCCCACTTTGGACCCCATCGTCTAGTCTCAGTTTATCAAGATGATTATTCATAACCAGATTAAAATCCCCCAAACAAATAACTTGAGCATCTGGGTAATTCAGAGCAAAACTCATTGCCTTCTGGATAATTAACATATTCGCTGGAGGAGGGTTGTAAATACACAGGATAACATATTTCTGAGAATTAATTAACGCATGTACAAACACAAACCGTCCCTCAGGATCTTTCCGGGCCTCCCTGGTCTCCCACTGGACATCTTTATGTATTAATAGTGAGACTCCCCTGGAATAGCTAGTATGAAAAGCGTGTATAAACCACTGTACCCATGGTTTTTGTACCCACCGAGCCGTATCTCTGGTCAAGTGCGTCTCGACCAAAGCCACAACATGAGGACAATATTGTCTAATTTGTGAGAACACCTTAATTTTCTTTCGGGGGGGTTTTTATGCCCCTTACATTCCAGGTCATACAAATCAGCTCAGAACCCATTCCTACCTATCTGGATATATTGTGTTGTAGTATCCAAACAGAGTACAGAGATATCACCTAGAGAACCAAATTGGCATCGGCTGCGGCATTTACCTAAATAGCTATAAAAACTAAAACCTTGAAAAAAGATAAAACAAAACAAATACTTAGTGGTATAGGAGCACAGTCTCACGCCCCCATCAAAAAATAAAGAAGGGGATACCATCACTGAACACAGCGTCCGGTATTGTTGGTAATTGGATACTCGCCGAGAAAAAAGGAACTCCAATTAGACCTGTAACTAAAAGGACCCAAGTTAACAGCCATCACATTAGGATTTCTTCGCTGGGGATCCTCCATGGGACCGCAGCCACTCTGCTGCCTCCGCCGGATCTGTGAAAAATACGGAGATATCTCCATGAACAACCCGTAACCGAGCCGGGTATAACATCGAGTACACAATGTTTCTGTCCCTGAGTCGTTTCTTTACCTTGATGAATTGTGCCCGCTGCTTCTGCAGTTCCATGGAAAAATCCAGAAAGATGCATATGATAGCATTATTGAACTTGATGGGACTCTTTAGTCGTGCAAGACGTAGAATGGTGTCCCTGTCTTTACAATTGAGCAGGCGTTCCAGGAAAGGCCGAGGCATAGCCCCCGGAGGCAGAGGTTTTGTGGGAACCCTATGGGCTCTTTCAATAGCGAACGTTAAGGAGAATTCATCTCCCAGGGATGTCTTAAGCCAGTCCTCCAGAAACTGCTCAGGATGTTGACCTTCCGAGCGTTCAGGTAGACCAATAATGCGGATATTGTTCCGACGCATTCTATTTTCCAGGTCGTCTGCTTTTTGCTTCCAGGCATTCATGGAGCCCGCTACCTTCATCAATTTGGCCTCCATAGGTATAACGGTATCCTCCACTTTGGACACCCTCGTCTCCACTTCTGTAATACGTCCCTTCATGGCCTGCATGTCGTGACGAAGTCTCCCCACTTCCATGTAGACATCCTCGATTTTCTCCGTCAGGGATGTCCTGGTCAGAGAGATAGCCTGCATCAATTGCTCAGACGCCTGGGTCAGTTCCTCCTGCTCCGTCTCCTCCTCACCTCCGGAAGGGTGATTTTTGCGTTGAACTTGGGAGGAGGCATTTCTAAGATGCTGTGTACCCTCGGAGGGATCGGGTCTTACAAACTCTTTAAGTTTTTTTGCCGCTCCTGACCCCTTAAATCGACTCATGACTGATTACAATGTGATCTAGTGAAACAGCCAGAAATGCGTACCTCGGATGATTCCCACTACAGAGGGTAATCACAACAGAGTTCTTAATAGACGTTTATAGTTCCAGCAGAGGCCACAGATGGGAAGCCGCGTATAATTAAAAGCACTATTCAGAAAAGTCTCTTGCGGTCAGGGGAGGGAGAGGAAGCCCCAAAGAGATAGCAGCAGTGGGGAGGATGTTCAGAGCCTCCCACAGTAGTAGCGCCAGTCAGCGCAGCGAGGGGTTAACGATGAAAAAAAAAGGGGAGTGGGAACTTGCAGGGCCCAATTTTTCCAGGGCACTCACCGCGCGTCCCCACTATCAGTCTGTCAATGTCCTCGCTGCCTGTGATACGACGGTGTGAATCAGCGCCACAGCTCTCAGCAGCAGAGCCGCGTGCCCAAAATGGCCGCCGCCTCATGGAGAAGCAGGATCAGCCGCCCGCTCTGGTCTCCTCAGCCACCCGACCGCAGATATCACCTCGCGTCCTCCCGCAGGGTACCAGGGGGGTCCCAACGTCCAGGGGGTCCAAATCGCAACCAATGAGGTACTTAAAAAGGAGTCCAGGTACCAGGATTTTTAAAGGATTCTTAGGAGCTCTCACGGCAGCGTCCTCTCCTGTTCGCTACATAGCCACGCCCCCCATCTGCCTAGGTCTTTGAACAAATGCACTACAGGATGCAGCCAGCCCATATAGCAAGATGTTGTAAAACACAGGTGCAAAATACTAAATAGACAGCCACTCACCACCTACCCATTCATAGAGGGGGTGACTGCTTAGTATACATTTGCACAATAAAGGCCATGTGAGTGCTGTCTGATTTTTACGCACCGGTGTCCTTTGAAAAGCCGTCAGTTCATGTGCGGCTACTGTAAAATCACACTGACAGCTTACAAAATAATATATATATATATACTCACATGTCAGTGACATGACAATACAATTAGTATAGCGTGTGTGCAAAATGATGGACATGTATTTAATTAATAAATGATTATTTCACAGAAAAAAATGGCGTTGGGCCCCCCTATAATTTATAGCCAGCAATAGCTATGCTGAGAGATGATATTTATAGCCTAGGAAGGGGCCAAGGATAGTGTCCCCCCCTGGCTACAAACACCAGCTCTCAGCCGCCCTGGACAAGGCAGATGCGCCAATTCTGGCACATAGCCTTGCTCTTCCCACTGCCCTGTAGCGGCAGCATATGGGGTAATAGTTGGGGGGGGTTAGTAATGAAGATGCGTCAATTAGACGCCCCCATTACTAATCCCATAGTCAAATTGTAAATAAAACACAGACACCCTGAAAAAACGACACAGACTCCTTTATTATTCTAAATTAAACCATAATTACAACCTCTGCTAATTTCCCGAAGCCCTTGATCTCCTGTAATAAACATAAAATAATAAAGCAACAATATACCATACCTGTCCGTCGTTGTGTCCTACGCAGTAATCCATATCTGGGGAATATACAGTTTACAACCAGGACGGTGCCAAGATGCGACCATCCCGGCTGTAAACTACTGGTGAATGAATGAGATGCAGGGAGTGGAGCTTCAGTGACTAGCGGTGACGTCACTGATGCGCTTCCTCACAGCCTGACCCACACTGAACTCTTGAACGTAGGAAAATGCCAGTTCATTTTCCCACGCTCCAGAGTTCAGCGCAAGTCAGCCTGTGAGGGAGCGCTGCTTCAGTGATGTCACCATTTTTCACTGAGGCTGCTCGGGCAGCATCTCATTCATTTACCAGTAGTTTACAGCTGGTTTACAGTCCTGGTTGTAAACTGTATATCCCCCAGATATGGATTATGGCGTGATACACAACGACGGACAGGTATGGTATATTGTTGCTTTATTATTTTATGTTTAATACAGGAGAACGTTGTGTTTATTTCTAATAAAGGAGTTTTTAATCAGTGTCTGTGTTTTATTTACTATTTGACTATGGGATTAGTAATGGGGGCAGCTAATTGATGCATCTTCATTACTAACCCCCCCAACTATTACTCCATATGCCGCCGCTACAGGGCAGTGGGAAGAGAGAGGCTAAGTGCCGGAATTGGCGCATCTTAGAGATGTTCCATTTCTGGTGCGGCTGTGAGCTGGTGTTTGTAGCCAGGTGGCGGCCAATGTTCATGGCCCCTTCCAAGGCTATGAATATCAACCGCAGCTGTCTGCATAGCCTTTTCTGGCTATTAATTATAGGGAGACCCCACGTCGTTTTTTTGGGGGGTTCCCATATTTTAATAGCCAGTAAAGGCTAAATATACAGCTGTGGGCTGATATTAATAGCTGGGAAGCTCCATGGGTATTACCCGCTTCCCAGGCTATAAACATCTGCCCCCAGTCGCTGGCTTTCCCTCTCTGAACTGGAAAATTGCACAGGAGCCCACCCCATTTTTTCCAAAAAATAATGTATTAATTAAATACATTTACAGTAACCTGCACACATACTATACTAATTGTATTTGACACACACATCTATATATCTACCTATTCTGTATGTATTTACTGTATGTAAACCATCTATTCTATCCTTTTCTGATAGCTATCTAATGTTCTATCTATCTAATATATATATATTTACATTTATATATTTTTTATGAAGAGTGTATTGATTTAAAACGATGTATACAGTTGTGTATAACAATGCGATTTTAACATGAGCTTTTACATACAGTCATGGACAAAAGTTTTGAGAATGACACAAATATTAATTTTTACAAAGTCTACTGCGTCACTTTTTCTAATGGCAATTTGCATATACTCCAGAATGTTATAAAGAGTGATCAGCTTAACAGCAATTACTTGCAAAGTCAATATTTTCTAGAAAATGAACTTTATCCCCCAAAACACATTTCAACATCATTGCAGCCCTGCCTTAAAAGGACCAGCTAACCTCTTTTCAGTGATTGCTGCATTAACACAGGTGTGGGTGTTGATGAGGACATGGCTGGAGATCAATCTGTCATGATTAAGTAAGAATGACACCACTGGACACTTTAAAAGGAGGCTGGTGATTGGCATCATTGTTTCTCTTCTGTTAACCATGGTTATCTCTAAAGAAACACGTGCAGTCATCATTGCAATGCACAAAAATGGCCTAACAGGGAAGAATATCGCATCATCAAGAACTTCAAGGAGAGAGGTTCCATTGTTGCCAAAAAGGCTCCAGGGTGCCCAAGAAAGACCAGCAAGCGCCAGGACCGTCTCTTAAAAGTGTTTCAGCTGCGGGATCGGGCTACCAGCAGTGCAGAGCTTGCTCAGGAATGGCAGCAGGCAGGTGTAAGTGCATCTGCACGCACTGTGAGGCGGAGACTCTTGGAGCAAGGCCTGGTCTCAAGGAGGGCAGCAAAGAAGCCACTTCTCTCCAGAAAAAACATCATGGACAGACTGATATTCTGCAAAAGGTACAGGCAGTGGACTGCTGAGGACTGGGGTAAAGTTATTTTCTCTGATGAATCCCCTTTTCGATTGTTTGGGACATCAGGAAAACGCCTCATTCGGAGAAGACAAGGTGAGCTCTACCACCAGTCTTGTCTCATGCCAACTGTTAAGCATCCTGAAATCATTCATGAGTGGGGTTGCTTCTCAGCCAAGGGAATCGTCTCTCTCACAGTCTTGCCTAAAAACACAGCCATGAATAAAGAATGGTACCAGAATGTCCTCCAAGAGCAACTTCTCTCAACCTCCAAGAGCAGTTTGGCGATCAACAATGCCTTTTCCAGCATGATGGAGCACCTTGCCATAAAGCAAAGGTGAGAACTAAACGGCTCAGGGAACAAAACATAGAGATTTTGGGTCCATGGCCTGGAAACTCCCCAAATCTTAATCCCATTGAGAACTTGTGGTCAATCATCAAGACACGGGTGGACAAACAAAAACCTAAAAATTCTGACAAAATGAAAGCATTGATTATGCAAGAATGGACTGCTATCAGTCAGGATTTGGTCCAGAAGTTGATTGAGAGCATGCCAGGGAGAATTGCAGAGGTCCTGAAGAAGAAGGGTCAACACTGCAAATATTGACTTGCTGCATTAATTCATTCTTACTGTCAATATAAGCTTTTGTTACTCATATGTTTGCAATTATATTTCTGTCTGTGATAAAAACATCTGTCAAACACACATAAAAACCAGAGGGCAGCAGATCATGTGAAAATATAATATTTGTATCATTCTCAAAACTTTTGGCCATGACTGTACATGACGCATGTCATATGGATATTCCGTTTAAAAATCCCACGGAAATCGCATGACAATCGCATGACACTTGTCCTTTTTTTCGGTCCGGAAATCGGACCGTTTTTTTTTCTCGCATATGAGTACGTACCCTAAGAAGAGAAAAAGACTATAGGCCATACAAGCAGGGATCATCTTAAATAATTAAATACTTTATTAGGTACACAAAAATCAAACAACATACATAAAATAATTTAAAAGTCAAACAAGTGACATAAAAGTTGTATCATATTGCTCATAATAGAGCTACGGCCCTCAACAGGGTGACCTAACAAGTGCTATAATCAGGAATATAAGTACCAATTCATGATGTACAAAAACACAAAAAGATACGGTCAGCACACCACATTATTCAAGGGGTGTTGCTGAAGATGTGTGAGAGCTCATTTTTTTTTCTGTTTGTGTGTGTCGAGCTGATTTTACCACATTTCATTGCGCTACATGCAATGTTTTGGTGGATTTTTGGCAACTCAAAAAACCTCAATTCTTGCATTTATTTATTTTTTTACTTTTTATTGCTTTTACCTCATGGGTTAATAAACTTTATATTGTGATTGGACTTTTACAGATGCTACAAACAAAATATGTGTATTTTTGTTACCATTTATTTGGGTCCCTTTACGTTACTTAACTTGCAATCGTGTGTATTTTTTTAACTTCTGATGTTTTGAAGTGAGAAAAAAGGGGGGATTTTAGTTTTTATATAGTTCCTAAAACTTTTTTATTTTTTTTAAATTTTACTTTATTTTTTTAGTAGTCTCATAGTATTGCAGTGTAAAATGGTAACCTATCGGCACCCCCATGACCATGATGTGGGAGGACGATGGGCACAGGGATCAGGAAGCCCCCTCGACTGCTCCCTTGAAATGCCACTGTCACAGATTGCCCGAGGCTTTTAAGGAGTTTACAGCAGCTATTGGAGCTCAGCTCCGATCTCTGCAGATGTCGAATGTATAACACAGCCGTCATCTGTCTGGTGTAATGCAGGCTCAGCTCCTGAGCCTTCTCCATACTCAGCAGCCAACATTTGGACACATCAGTACGACCAATGTCTGAAAGGAGTTAATATAGTTGTCTTTACAGGATACACCATCATTGATCCGGACGTTGTGTTCAGCGTTAGGAAACGAGATGAGTCTTGTGTTCGTGTGGACGATCAGTCAGTAGAGAAGAATGCAGGCAATGGAGGTGAGCGGGTACTGGGGTACCCTGGCAGGCACTACGGACAATAGACGTTTGCCAATTTTTTTATTTTTTTTTTAACAATAGTGCAGCCTCTTTCTGGTTGATATCAGGGAGCAGTAGATTGCAGTTATCCTATATATTGCATATTTATTTTTCCAGTCCTTCCTGATCTGTTCCTGAAAGTGAAGGCTGAACCTCCCGTAGAAGCCACATCGGAAAAACAGCAAATGGACGCTCTGCCTTCACCATGTCAGTATTACTGATACTTTTACTACCAGACTCCTTTATTACTTGTCAGTGCTCAGAATAGTAAGAAGACCTGATTTTTTTTCCATTCCCACAGGTCCTTCAGCGTCTTCATTAAATGTAATCGAGGTGGACGCTGCGCTAGGACAGACGTTCACTAGTAAGTTTCTGGACCTTCGGGATGTGTCCTGACCTCAAGGGCAGGGCCACAAGGCAATATCTGGTTTTGTGTTAATAAGTACAGCACTTTATATATGGAACTTCTGGAACTATCTACTATACGTTTGGGAGGGGGATTAATCCAGACTGGGGTTTTGCCGTATTCCTCTTAATATATTTGGTGCATTTTTTGGCCCCTCATGTGCCAGAGACAGAAAATAGCTCAATTGTGCACTGATGTACGTCTCTGCCACAAATTATCCACCATTACGGCGAAAATTATAGTGAATCTGCTGGATTGTGCTAGGCCACTTCCAGCCAAGCTGGCGGGAAAAGCACCAAGAGTGTGCAAAAATCCTGCAAATCAGGTGTCTAGTTTGGGGTATCTACAACAATTTGATCACTCTTTATTGCATTTTTTGGGAAAGAGAGTTGTGGAGACTGAAAAATTGCAATTCTGCCTTTTTTTTTCTCTATATGCTTTTTTCCCGTACAGGTTACTTAATTTTACATATGTGATCACTGGGGGGGTATTGGGTGCGATCACAGGGGGCCGTTGCTACTGGAAAAACCCTTTTTGATCTTTTGTCACATTAAAATTCCGTGTCCGATTCACTATTATCTTTGCGCCTTTTTGTTTTAATTTTTTTTTTTTTGCTGCCTATTTTTCTAATTTTTTTAAGACTTGTCTTTTAATTTGTGCCTGTTTTAAAGTCTGTCTCACGTTTTCATCTTTTTATTTTTTATTTTTTCCTCTTCTCCGTTATGGACAAGGTTTGGGGGTTTATAGGTGTTTCTGGACTGATTCATCAATTCCGACATTTGAAAAGTCCAATTTTTGCACAAATGTGTTTCAGTCTCCCTCTGGATTGATTTTTATGTATGTCTGAAATGTTTGCAGGAATTGGTTAAAATTTTAGAGAATTGTGCAACTTTTAGTGCTTTTAAAAAGTCATCAGAGAATGTTAAAACATAAAATAAAGGGTGTTTTTGTTGACTTTATGAAAAATTCATGAATGGCTTTCGCCATTTAGAACAGGTTGCCCTAGGATAAGAAAAAAAGAAAACTGACTTTAAAAAAAACGTAAATGGTGAATCGGACCCATATTGTTTTATTTAGGGAACCCATTTTTGGCTGCAAAGACAGTCAATCGCTTTGGAGAAGCAGACATATCTGTTCCTGGGCTGGAATGGCCTACTAATTCCAGTGGGTGCAGTGTAATGTCTCATTTCCCATGTGGTGGAGCAGCGGGGCTTTAAACACATCCTGAGATGTTTCCCCCTCCCATAAAGTACATTTTATTGCATTGTACCCAGCATTGAGAAACTAAGTTTTTGGGCGCATTTACAGCAGGGTGCCATTATACGCTCATTTTAATGTCACGTACTTATGTTTTATAGGTTCTCCACCAAAAAGGTCCAATGCCTTTCCTATAAAAGTAGAGGAAGAAGGATGTGCAATAGATGAATATAATATTGGAGGAGGCAAGAAACAGCCACGTCCTCCTGGCGGTAAGAGGGTTATTTCTGTCTGGGTCACTCAGTCTTCAGCGGATACCTGGATTGGAAACGAATCATGTCTCTGGGGCCTGAGAAAACAAAAGGGAGAGTTCAGCTCCTGGGTGTTACAGAAGATAATGCTGCATAAAAACGTTCCCTGCGCAGCAGTTTAGTGCCATAATATGTCCATAAAGTGAGCGGAGCCCTACTTTACTGTCTGTGTGACCAAATTCGATGCATTTGTTTAAAATGGAAGAACGTCTCCATAGTTCAGGGTGTGATGACACCATATAGCGTCTTCTGGTGTGGTGTGCCTGCCGCTCCAAAAGGGCTAACAAACAGGCAATCCCTGCATGTGTTACGACTGTCGAACAGCCGAGAAACATGCAGCTGCGGGGACTCGAACATATTTTCGAGCTCGCCGAAGTCACTCTTTTAGCACCTGAGCATGCTCAGATAACACCTTATCCGACCCCGTTCGCTCATCACTATTCTAAGTACTTTATTTCCCTTAAGACCCTCCTCTTATAAATCCTGCTAAATGGGCAATGAACACCCACAAGGCGAGACAAAAATCTTACAAGATTTTGTTTGCCCCTGAAAGCGGTTGTCGTCTTTTCCACCATTATTAGGAAACCCTGGTTGTCTTCTGTTCTTTCTCTTAACTCTGTTAAACGAGGGTTTAAAGGAAAAATATTAGGCCTGATAAATATTTGAATTGACGCATTTTTTTTATTTAATTTTTGGTGTTTTTTCATGTTTTTCATTAGCACTTTCATTATTCTTTTAAGTTGTGCCTTTTTTTAAAAAAAAATCAGTTTCATATGTGTTTGCTTGTTGTTGTTTTTTTATGTACAAGTTCATCATCAAGGGTGAATTTTGGGGTTTCCAAATGTGTTTGGCTGATTCGTCAATTGCGAGTCATTAAGTTTTTTGCCTACATGTATTAAAATCTGTTTGCCTCCCCCCTCCCTACATCACCCCGTAGTGATTTTCTGTATGTCCTGATTATTATTTTTTTTTTGTGAAAATGTTTTGACACCTGAGAAGCACGTGTGACTTTACACTTCAGATGTTGAAATGGTTGAAAACGAAATTAAAGGTCTATTTTTTGATTTTGCACAAAATTCATGACCCTGATGCTCCTTTTTCAAGAATTTGACATAAAAATATGAATGAATACCACAAGACGAAAAAGAAAAGAAAAATTAGTTGATTAAAGAAAAAACAGAATTGATGAATCGGGCTCATTGTGTCCAGTCAAGGTTAATTGTATGTGTGGAACTTCAAAAAAAAACCCTGTTCACCTGTTTTTATTCAATGCCTCTTTTTATGTAACATAGTGGATGGCCTCGTTAAGAATGAATCTGAGGAGGAAACAGACACCGAAGAGGATTTTCAAGGTACATGTAAGAAATAATTTAAAAAATGAGGTCTAGTATATTATATATATAACAGTGGATGCGTCCTTCTGTCCGAAGCCAGGATTGTCGTCGCCTGCAAAGTATGGCGTCGGATTCAGCGCATACTGCACTTTGGCACCATTTTATTGAAGACGCCGTGTGTGCGAACACAGTGTCTTCAACAAAATATTGCATATCGAGGAATGCACACGCGCTGACTCTGGTACCATTTTATTGAAGAATTCTACTACAACATCACCATAGCATTGCGCACGTACCCGCCATCGCCACTATCCCTATGGCCGGTGCATGCGCACTGGTATGTTGACGTTGTAGTACATTAAATAAAATGGCGCCAGAGTTAGTGCGTGCACATATCATGATCTAACGCCATTTTATTGAAGACAGTTTATAAATGTACCAATAAAAATGCTCGCCACCCAGGCATAGAACGGTTTCAATAGCTAGTATAATAGAACTGAAAATGTGCTCTAGGAAAGGAGATGGTAATCCCTGCCCTGGTCTTTCTATTGGCATGTCTAAATAATATTTATATACTGGTCATACTCCTAATGATTCAGAGATAAGCAGTACTGCATAGACTTTGCCTATCTCCTTCTGTGGAGACTGTGTTTCACAGATCTGTTATGCATGAAGCTCTTTCTTCTGGGTCAACCACTGAGTGACTGCCATGTCATCCTACCTCTCTCTCAAGAGGCTCTTCAGCAGCTGCAGTGCGTATTATACTGTACTCAACCACTGAAGAACATCGTAATCCATTTTTTGGCTGCTGCTTGCCTTCTTGTATACATCAGTGTATTTTATATCAATGTTTTAGGTGCGTATTTTTTTCTTTATTACAATAGCCCCTGGTGCTTTGAAACAAAAAGAGTCTGGTCTGAATCCTAGACCTCGTAAACCTTTTTATATTGTGGTATGACATCAAAATGTACCAATTAGGCCTTATTCATATGTCTTCCATCTGACATAAATGCTGAGAAAATCTCCCATGTACTTTGCAGCAAAGCCAAGTAAGACTGGGTTAAATCCTAGCACTGCAGGTCTCAATTAGATGGAATTGGTTAGTTTTGATTAGGAAAAGGGTTCACCCTTTGTCAGTCTGCTGGATGTTGAGCAGAGTTGAGTGTGCTGCTGGTGAAGTGGCCAGCCAAAATGTGAACTTTAACTAGGAGAGAGACATACTGGAGTTTCTCTCTGAATGTTGACTGCACGGATCAGCTAGGAAAGCTGAGCAGTCTGTATGTTGGAGCTGCAGAGAAACTAATGGAATCTGCAGCCTGTTCAGTGTGAGCTGTGCATGGTGTACACTTCTGTTTGGCGCTGGAAGCCGCTGGAGTTCAGGCTGAAGGTGATACAGAGACTAGTAGGACTGTACCTCTTTTTTGAGCAAAGTTTGCTCCGGAAGAATAGACCCTTTATATCACCTTATTGTATCTGGGAGGAAGAAAGACCTCTGTTGTTAACAGTCTCAGCCAGAAATGGAGTTTTATGAAAGCAATAAAACTGCACATGCAAAACAAGGAGAAACCGAGTCAAAATATACTAAAATTATAAAGATTTTATTATTGTTACAAAAGATTACAAAAAATACATTAACAATGTTAAATTTGTATGAGTACAACGTGATTTGATTCGTGGGTGAAAAAGGAGGCCGGAGAATTGGTCAGGACATAGTGGCAAAATGCGAACAACTAGATAGTTTTATCCAATGTTAAAAATTCATAAGAGACACAAGCATCAACTGGTATTCTTAAATTCAATTATTACTTTATGTAAGATAGTAATAGAAAAACTTTCCAATAAAGGAGTAGTAATACAGTTTCTGTTATGAAATGTCGATAAGTTTGTTTGCATGCTATACATGTAAAAAATGAGTACATTCAATGAAAAGAGTAATTACCCATTCTGCTTGTCAATCATGCCAAGACAGCAGCCACATTCCCCAACATGCATTTCACGTTAGTATCGCTTCCTCAGGGGGCTTTGCCTGTATGAACGCTGTCTAATGCCTACTTGAGAACATGAATTCCTATTATTGGTGGAGAATGCGGGCAGAAGTCCAAGAGAGCACAGGTGATTTAAGTGTAAAGATTGAATGTCCTACGTAAAGGCAGCTACTGCATTGCAGACACAGTCTAAAAGCATGGAGAAGCTGTCCTGCCCAAATGTGACATTGCTGCGGTGTTGTGGCGTTGCTGCTGCTGCTTGGGGGGAGTACTGAATTCTGGGAGTTTTCTCATTAGTGGAGTTGTGCAAAAGAGAACTGGTGTCAGCAATCCTGGAGGCGAGGTTCACATAGCACCTCGGTACAAGAGATGGTGGAACTGATCAATTCCCAGAACCAATGGACTGCGGCATTAACCAGTGCAACTCCTACTTCCCCCTACCCTGCATGCGATGCTGTTCCTCACCCTGGTGAGAGGCCATGCCAGAAGACTGTGAACAGTGTCGAACTGACTGGACCTCTGGACTCGGGGAGTTTTGTGACTCTGATAAGGGTTACACTTCCATATGTGCTAGACCCTAGGAATTGGGTGGAGGTAAGTTTTATCCATGGAGATGCCAAGAACTATCCCATGGCTCAGGTCGATATACGCACAGACTGTGATTCCGTGTCCCACCAATAATCGTTTTCTGAAATTGGCCAGGCATGATCCTCCCTCTCTGGTCAATTTAAAGCCATGTAGGCACTTTGTGTTGGTAGATGGTACCCACCCCTTGGCTTGGGTAGATGAGCGGGTTACGTAGCAAAGCCAGGTCGGAATGGCTTTAATCCTAGCACTGCAGGTCTTAATTAGATCAACTTAGCTAGCTTTGACTAAAATCCAGGAAATGGGTTCACCCTGTGTCAGTGTGCTGGGGGGTTGAGTAGAGTGGAATGTGTTAAAGCTGGTGAGTGACCAGCCAAAATGTGAGCTGTAGCTGGGAGACAGACAAGCCAGAGTTTCTGTCTGAATGGAGACTGCACTGGTCATCTAGGAAAGCTGAGCAGTCTGTGTGTTTGAGCTGCAGAGTAACGTGAGGAAGCTGCAGGCTGTTCAGTGTGAACTGCATGGAGTTGAACACTTCTGTTTGATGCTGGAGCTCAGGATGAAGGTGATACAGAGACTGGTAGGACCGTACCTCTTCTTTGTGCAAAGTTTGACTGTATAAATCACCTTATTGTATCTTGGAGGAAGAAAAGCCCACTGGTTTTGGCAGTTTCAGCCAGAAGCTGTGAGGGAGAGGGCTGTAATTTGTTCAGGTGAGCCCACCCTGACATATATGTGCCTGCTAGATTAACTGTTTCATTTTCTGTTATAACTTTGTGCCTGAAGAGGCAGTTTTGGTTTTGAATCCCTTGGGAGTTTTATGAAAGCAATAAAACTGCACATGTTTGAACCAAACCGCGTTATCTGTGTGACCGCCACCTAATGCCTGAGAACTTGAATTCCTATAGCTTGTTCAAGGGATTTTCAGAGGTGGTGATAAAATCGGCCACAGTCACATATTTCAAGCTGCAACATGTCTTAATCATGTAGCACCGACAAACATGATACACAACTAGAATATGTATATAAAATATATATTTATCATTTCAATTAAAAAACATGATGCACATGAAGAAAAATTAATGAAAATAAGGGGAAGGGCAAAAAATCAAAAAGTGGAAAACTACAATACGGGGTCTAGCGGGGTTCAAATGTTATGATCACCAAAGACACTATCGTATTGCCAAATATAACATGACTTCCAATGGTATTAGAATAACATGGCAAGCAAAAAGGTGAAAAGATATATAAAAAGTATACAGTCAATATTAGGACAGTACGGCACAAAGAAAACCAAATGGACAAATATCCTTCAAATGCACACAAAAAAGGGGACAATAACAGGTGTATTGTTGTGAATGGACTTGAAATGAGTTCTGAGCAGAGGCTCCCTCTGGTGGTTACAAGCGGTACTGGACTGTCCAGTGAAGATTGTGAGGATTGGGAATCAGGTGTTACTGACTGGTCTTATATAAGGGAGTCGCCTTCCCATCAGGGTTGCCGGTGATCAATTGTCCTGGTCTCAATCCTTGATTCCTGTTTCCTTTGTAGCCTGCTGTGTCGTGTCTGCATCTCCTGCTAACAGATAAGACATTTTCTTCTTTTTGTTTTTGTGTCATGTGTGCATTGCCACGAAGATCGTCGCGGTTGCACATTTTGACTTCTCACAGCTGAGCTGCTGTTTCTTTGTTTTTGGCAGCTAGGGAGTTAATTCTGTCTGTGCTCGGTGCTGGGACTGGGTGCAGTTTCTCCCGGCTGCAATTGATTATTTGTTGATTGGTTTCCTTTAAATTTCTGGTTGTCTGCTTGGGGAGTTGCCAGTGAAACCTTCATGCAGACCACAGATAGGAATGAATCTGTATAGACTTTAGTTGTGAGCTCCTTAGTTGTTCTAAGCTCAACTTGGTTAGAGTTTATTTCCCAGACCATTTATGTTCCTTTGGTGTTTGAGTGTGTATGCAAGCGAGTGTTATCCTGTCTGTCTTATATGTCTAATCTGTGTATTTAGCTGAGATCAGCCCATATCCCTTTGGTGGTAGTCAGGATCCTTCTTAGGACTGATTACAGGGTTCAGGGTCTGATAGGAGACAGGGTTAGGTTGGAGACTTGGACCTCTGAACATTATCAGTACCTCCAAGGTGAGGGATTAGTTAGGACCCCAGTTTAGGGTCAGGTTAGATCCCGGTCCACCTCTTTCCTGTTTCAGCTCATCAAGTCCTCAAGATTAACCCTGAGTTCAGCAGATATCGTGTCAGGTAAATCTATTCTATACTTACATGCTGATGTTGCTATACTAGTTGTTGTATAGAGTGTTGTTCCTGTATTAATAGTTTACTGACATTGTATACATATCATTAGACAGCGTGACATTTTCACTGGCCATAAAAATTATCTCCAGTTACCATGGATCCAGTAGCCCAGCTGGCTCTGCAGTTGCAGGGATTATCCATGGAGCTGACGGACATTAAGTCCAAAGTTTTGTCTCCCCTGGAGCAAACCAGAGTTGAACCTAAAGTAGCTCTCCCGGACAGGTTCACTGGTGGGCGAGACAAATTTTTCACCTTCCGGGAGGCATGTAAATTGTATTTTCGGCTTCGGCCTCGATCATCAGGGAGTGAGGAGCAGAGAGTGGGAATTGTTATCTCACTTCTGCAAGGGGACCCTCAATCCTGGGAATTTTCCCTTCCTCCGGGATCCCCGGCTCTACTGTCTGTAGATCAATTTTTTACTGCCCTGGGATTGGTATATGATGACCCAGATCGGGTCTCTCTTGCTGAGACAAAATTACGTAAGATACAGCAGGGAGATCGTCCGGCAGAGGAATTTGCTTCTGAATTTCGTAGATGGGCCACAGATACTCAGTGGAATGACCCAGCTCTTAGGAGCCAGTTTTGTCATGGGCTTTCTGATAAATTAAAAGACGTTTTGGCTCAGTATGAGTCTCCTCCTTCTCTGGAGGCTGCTATGGCCTTAGCTATCCGTACTGATAGACGGCTTCGGGAGAGGGGTGAGGTAGCCCCACTCCCTGTTGTTTCTCCACCTACCACTAGAGTCCCTTATGTTGAGGTTCCCCTTGTCTGTTCGGATGAGCCTATGCAGTTGGGAGGGACATCATTTCGTAGGAGGGGATTGGCGGTACGCCGCAGGACTAGAAGATGTTTTTTCTGCGGGAAAGAGGGACATTTTGTTGGAGAATGTCCATCCCGTGCCTTTTGAGCCAAAAGTCGCCGGAAAACTGTTAATCCCAGGTTGTGTGGTGGACGACAACCTGGGAGTATGTATTTCATCCGCCAGTTCTTCTCAGTTCCTTGTACCAGTGGAGGTGGTAGTTGGTACGAGAGTGGAGAGATTGTCTGTTCTTCTTGATAGTGGTTCCGGGGCTAATCTGGTTGACGCTCAGTTTGCTCAGGCTCAAGGTATGCATCTGAGTGTATTGGTCAAACCGATCCCTATATTCTCCATTGACGCCAGGCCTCTCGGCCAAGGTAGCTTTGTTCATGAGGTTCATAACATTGACCTTCGGGTAGGGGCAATACATAGGGAACAATTATCTTGTTATGTGTTTGAGGGTCTACCTACTCCCATTGTGTTGGGACTTCCTTGGTTGGTTAAACATAACCCTGTGATTAATTGGCAGTCCAGAGAAATAAGCCAATGGGGTGAGTTTTGCAAAAGCAACTGCATGAACACAGTCATCAGTGCGGTCGTGCCTAGTACATTGCCTCCTTTTTTGGAGGATTTTGGGGATGTTTTCTCTGAGGAGGGGTGTCAGGAGTTGCCTCCTCATCGCGTGTATGACTGCTCTATTAATCTCCTTCCTGATGCTAAGTTGCCTAAAGCTAGATTGTATAATCTTTCTGGTCCTGAGAGGCAGGCTATGAAAGATTATATGTTGTGAATGGGTTTGAGATGAGTTCTGAGCAGAGGCTCCCTCTGGTGGTTACAAGCGGTGCTAGTGAAGATTGTGAGGACTGGGAATCAGGTGTTACTGACTGGTCTTATATAAGGGAGTCATTTTCCCATCAGGGTTGCCGGTGATCAATTGTTCTGGTCTGAATCCTTCATTCCAGTTTCCCTTGTAGCCTGCTGTGTCGTGTCTGCATCTCCTGCTTACAGATAAGACTTTTGCTTCTTTTGTGTTTGTGCTATATTTTTGCATTTTGTCCTGCACTTCTTTGGGGGCCTTCAGGGTCCCCTCCGGGGGCTTCTGCCCTCTCAGTTTAGTTCAGCCACTGAGTTTTGTTCTTTTGCTTTTTCCAGTTTTTTCAGTGGCTGCTGTTTTTATTTTGTTACACCAGAGAACTAATTTAGGTGGTAGAGGTCGTGTGATCTCAGGTGATTTTGAAATTAGTAGAGTTGGTGCTTTTCAGGGTTTTCTGGGATTGCAGTAAGTACCCTTCCTATCCTTTTCTATTTAGATAGTTTGGGCCCCAGCGTTTGCTCATACTATTTTCTTTCTGTGTCAGTATTTCCTCTTGTCTAACCGCCATTACATGTTTGGGGGCTTTCTGTTATCTTTGGGGTTCTGCTCCGGGGCAGATAGCTTTCCTATTTCTATCTTTAGGTGTAGTTAGTTTCTCAGGCTGTGACGAGGCGTCTAGGACCAACGTAGGAACGCTCCACAGCTGCCTCTAGTTGTGGTGGTTAGTCAGGGTACTGCAATCTCATAGATTCCAACTGCTCTGGTGTATTGCCTTTTTTACCTGCACTCCTCAGCTACCGAGACATAACAGTATCACCGGCCTAAAAATTGAAATTGTATGGTACTCACAGAAGGAAAAAAAATATTGTAAAAAAAAAAAAGTTGTCAGAGTTGTCAGAGATATTTTTCTGTTTGTTGCATTTTTTTTTTTTTTTTTTCCTCTGTATCTCTGGGTGCTGGGGAGGATCTTTTCTCCCAATGGAGTTTGCACAGTTGTCTGGCCGTGTGGATCAGCTTGCCACTGAGGTTCAGAGTATTGCTGCATATCTTGCTAGGTTGCCTGTTGTGGAACCTAGGATCCCCATGCCAGATTTGTTTTTAGGGGATCGAGCTAAGTTTCAGAATTTCAAAAATAATTGTAAATTGTTTTTTGCCTTAAAATCTAAGTCCTCAGGAAACGCAGCGCAGCAGGTTCAAATTATCATCTCTCTCCTGCGCGGCGATCCTCAGGATTGGGCTTTTTCCCTGATACCTGGGAATCCTGTTTTGAGTGATGTTGATGCGTTTTTTCAGGCTTTGGGGTTATTGTACGATGAACCTAATGTCACTGATCAAGCTGAAAAAAACCTTGTTGGCATTAAATCAGGGGCTTGATGACGCTGAGTTATACTGTCAGAGATTCCGTAGGTGGGCAGTCCTGACCAAATGGAATGACGACGCTTTGGCGGCCCTTTTCCGGAAGGGTCTGTCAGATAATGTAAAGGATGTTATGGTGGGATTCCCTGTCCCCTCTGGTCTCAATGATTCTATGTCATTAGCGATTCAAATTGACAGACTTGCGTGAGCGGAGAAGTATGCGTGGATGTGTTGCCTTGTGAACCAGCTTCTGAACCATGCAGTGTGATAGAGTGGTGTCTGGGGCACAGCGTCATGAGTTTCGAATGCGCAATGGGTTATGTTTCTACTGTGGTGATGCCTCTCATGCTATTTCAGTCTGCCCTAAGCGGGGAAGACGTTTTGCACGCTCAGTTGTCTTGGGTAGTGTTCAGACTAAGTTTTTATTAACTGTCACTCTGATATGCTCTCTGTCCTCATTTTCTGCTCAGGCTTTCGTTGATTCTGGAGCAGCTATTAACCTGATGGATTATGATTTTGCTAAACGTTGTGGGTTTCCCTTGATACCCCTACAGAAGTCTATTCCCCTACTGGGGATCGATTCTACCCCTTTGGCTGAGAATAAACCCCAGTTTTCTACTCAGGTGATAATGAGGGTTGAACCTGATCACCAGGAGTGCTGCAAATTTTTGGTTCTATATAATCTGCATGACATTATCGTACCCCTGAAGGCATTTTTGAGTACCTAGTGATGCCCTTTGGGCTCACTAATGCTCCTTCCGTCTTCCAGTCCTTCATGAATGACATTTTCAGGGATTTTGTGGACAATTTCTGATTGTTTATTTGGATGATATCTTGATTTTTTTCTAATGACTGGGACTCTCATGTGAAACATGTCGAACTGTATTCCAGATTTGAGAGAGAATGCTCTGTATGTGAAGGGATCAAAGTGTCTTTTGGCGTACAGAGGATCTCATTCTGGGATTCATTTTGTCCCCATCTGTTATTGAAATGGACCCGGTCAAGGTTCAGGCCATCTGTGATTGGGTCCAACCTACTTCATTAAAGGCTCTTCAGAGATTTTTGGTTTTGCCAATTTTTTATCGTAAATTTTATTGGTAATTTCTCGGTTATTGTTAAAACCATTAACTGATTTGACCAGAAAGGGTTCTGAATGGTGGTGAATTGGCCTCCTGAGGCAGTCCTGCATTCAGGAACTTAAGCAAGAGATTCACTTCTGCTCCTGTTCTACGGCAGCCTGATGTTTCTCTGCCATTTCAGGTGGGGTTGATGCCTCTGAAATTGGGGCAGGTGCCCATTTTGTCCCAAAAGATCCAGAGACCTCTAAAAGTAACCCTGTGCCTTTTTCTCTCGAAAATTTTCTCCTACTGAACCGTAATTATGACGTAGGTAATCGGGAGTTATTGGCCATGAAGTGGGCTTTTGAAGAGTGGAGACATTGGCTGGAGGGAGCCAAACATCAGGTGGTGGTCCCTACGGACCATAAGAATCGGTCTATTGGAATCTGCCAGGCACTAATCCTAGACAGGCCAGGTGGGCCTTGTTTTTTCACACGTTTTAATTTTGTGGTTTCCTTTCTTCCTGGCACTAAGAATGTTAAGGCGGATGCCTCTTCGAGGAGTTTTCCTTGCGGACTCTCCTGAGTTATCTGATCCTTCTGTTATTTTGAAAGAGGGTGTAGTTCTTTTCCGCCATCTCGCCCAATTTGAGACTTGCTCTTGGGGGGTGTCAGGAGGATAGGCCCGAGCGCTGCCCTGTTGGAAAATTGTTGTCCCGGACCATGGAAAAAGAGTGTGATGTCTGAGATTCATTGTTCCGCATTGGCTGGGCAATCCCGGAATTTTTGGTACCAGAGACTTGGTTAGTCGGTCCTTTTGGTGCCTACCTTGTCTCGTGATGTCAGGGAATTGTGCAGTCCTGCGGGACTTGCTCTCGCTCCAAGCCTTGCTCTCGCTCTAGTGGTTTGTTGATGCCATTGCCTGTGCCCAAGAGACCATGGACCCAATCTCTATGGATTCATTTCCGATCTTCCTGTTTCTCAGAGAATGACCACCATCGGGTAATTGGTGATAGGTTTTTTCCAAATGATACATCTTGTGCCATTACCAAGTTGCCTTCCTCCTCCTGAATTGGGCCGTTTTCCTTCAGCACGTGGTTCGTTTACACGGCATTCCTGAGAACATTGTGTCTGACAGGAGGAGTCCAGTTTGTTTCCAGATTTTGGAGACTTTTTGTTCTAAACTGGGTGTTCAATTGTCTTTCTCCTCGGCATTTCATCCCTCAGAGACCATGGTCAAAACTGAGAGAAACAAACCAGACATTGGAGACTTATCTAAGATGCTTTGTGTCTGCTGATCAGGATGACTGGGTCTCTTTTTTTTGCCTTTGGCTGAGTTGCTCTTAATAATAGGGCTAGCTCTGCCACTTTGATGTCTCCGTTTTTCTGTAATTCTGGGTTTCACCCTCGTTTTCTTCAGGACAGACGGAGGCTTCTGTCTGTCCAGGGTGTGACTCTGTTGTTGGAGCGTATGCAACGATTTGGGACCAGGTAGTGGAGAGGTTGTCCCCTCTCTCAGGAGAAGGCCCAGCGTTTGCTAACCGGCATAGGACTGATAGTCCTCGGTTTAAAGTGGGGAATGGTCTGGTTGTCCTTCAAAGAATATTCTATGAGAGTAGCAATCTCCTAAATTTAAAGCCTAGGTTCATTGGACCTTATAAGATCATGGAGAATTATTAATCCTGTTTCTTTTCGTTTGCTTCTTCCAGGGACATTTAAGATCCATAACGTGTTCCACAAGTCCTTGTTGAAGAGGTTTGTTGAGCCAGTGGTTCCTGCTGCTGTGCCTCCTGACCCTGTTTTGGTTGAGGGCAATCTGGAGTTTGTGGGTGAGAAAATATTGGAATCTCGTTTTTTCTAGACGGAAACTCCAGTATTTGGTTAAATGCAGAGGTTATGGTCAGGAAGACAATTCTTGGGTGTTTGCTTCGGACATCCATGCTAGGAGACTTATCCGTGCGTATCATAGAACTCATCCTGACCGACCTGGTCTCAAATGAGGGTTCGGTGACCCCTCCTCAGGGGGGGGTAACTGTTGTGAATGGGTTTGAGATGAGTTCGAGCAGAGGCTCCCTCTGGTGGTTACAAAGCGTGCTAGTGAAGATTGTGAGGACTGGAATCAGGTGTTACTGACTGGTCTTATATAAGGAGTCATTTTCCATCAGGGTTGCCGGTGATCAATTGTTCTGGTCTGAATCCTTCATTCCAGTTTCCCTGTAGCCTGCTGTGTCGTGTCTGCATCTCCTCTTACAGATAAGACTTTTGCTTCTTTGTGTTTGTGCTAATTTTTTGCATTTTTGTCCTGCACTTCTTTGGGGGCCTCAGGGTCCCCCTCCGGGGGCCTTCTGCCCTCTCAGTTTTAGTTCAGCCACTGAGTTTTGTTCTTTTGCTTTTTCCAGTTTTTTCAGTGGCTGCTGTTTTTATTTTGTTACACCAGAGAACAATTTAGGTGGTAGAGTCGTGTGATCTAGGTGATTTTGAAAATTTGAGAGTTGGTGCTTTTCAGGGTTTTCGGATTGCAGTAAGTACCCTTCCTACCTTTTCTATTTAGATAGTTTTGGGCCCCAGCGTTTGCTCATACTATTTTCTTTCTGTGTCAGTATTTCCTCTTGTCTAACCGCCATTACATGTTTGGGGGCTTTCTGTTATCTTTGGGGTTCTGCTCCGGGGCAGATAGCTTTCCTATTTCTATCTTTAGGTGTAGTTAGTTTCTCAGGCTGTGACGAGGCGTCTAGGACCAACGTAGGAACGCTCCACAGCTGCTCTAGTTGTGGTGGTTAGTCAGGGTACTGCAATCTCATAGATTCCAACTGCTCTGGTGTATTGCCTTTTTTACCTGCACTCCTCAGCTACCGAGACATAACATTATATTTCTGAAAGTCTGGACAAAGGGCATATTAGACTTCATCTTCCCCAGTAGCCGCGGGGTTCTTCTTTGTTAAGAAGAAAGATGGAGGCCTACGCCCTGCTTGGATTTCCGCGAACTTAATCGGATTACTGTTCGAGATCCGTATCCACTCCTCTTATTCCTGATCTCTTCAATCAAATTGTTGGCGCCAAATGGTTTTCTAAATTGGATCTCAGGGGGCGTATAATCTGATTAGGATAAAAGAGGGGGATGAGTGGAAAACGGCGTTTAACACGCCGGAGGGACATTATGAGAACCTAGTCAGCTTTTGGTCTGACTACTGCACAGCAGTATTCCAACATTTTGTTAATGACATTTTTCGTCACCTTGTGGGGCTGTTTGTGGTTGTATATTTGTGACGACATTTTAATTTACTCGCCAGATCTTGTGTCTCATCAGGAGCATGTGAGACAGGTGTTGCAGATCTTGCGAGACAATAAACTATACGCCAAACTGGAAAAGTGTGTATTTGCCGTACAGGAACTTCAGTTTTTGGGTTTTTTGGTGTCAGCCTCCGGTTTCCGTATGGACCCTGAAAAGGTGAGAGCAGTGCTTGAATGGGATCAGCCAGGGATCTTAAGGCTCTGCAGCGTTTTTTGGGGTTTGCTAACTACTACCGAAATTTATTTGTAATTTCTCATCGTCGTCAAACCTCTCACTGACATGACAAGAAAAGGACGGATTTTTCTAAATGGTCGACAAAGCTTGCCAAGCCTTTTCCTCTTTGAAGAAATGTTTTGCTTCGGCACCCGTTTCTCATCTAACCAGATGCATCTCAGCCGTTCATTGTGGAGGTGGATGCGTCTGACGTAGGGTGGGTGCTATATTGTCCCAGGGTCCGTCCCCTGGTAAATGGCATCCGTGCGCTTTCTTTTCTAAGAAATTGTCGTCCGCCGAAAGGAATTATGATATCGGCAATAGGGAACTTTTGCCATTAAGTTAGCTTTTGAAGAATGGCGTCACTTTTTGGAGGGGGCAGTCCACCCGGTTACCGTTATTACTGATCACAAGAACCTGTTGTATTTGGAATCGCTAAGCGTCTGAATTCCAGACAAGCTCGATGGTCGTTGTTTTTTACCAGGTTTAATTTTGTCGTCACTTATCGCCCGGGGTCTAAGAATGTAAAGGCTGATGCCTTGTCTCGCAGTTTCCCAGGGGCCGGGAAAAACGGATGACCCGAGTCCTATACCTTCAGGAGGGGTGGTAGTGTCGGCTGTATTTTCTGAGCTTGAGGAGGAGGTGTTAGAGGCTCAGGGGGACGCCCCTGCAGGACCTCCAGGGAGACTGTTTGTCCCAAATCTGTTGAGACAAAAGGTTATTGAGGCACATCATAATTCTGCTCTAGCAGGACATCCAGGGAGTAAGGCTACTTTAGATCTCCTTTCTCGCCGGTTTTGGTGGCCTAATGCTAATAAAGATGTTATAACTTTTGTCGCGTCATGTGGGGTGTGTGCTCGCTCTAAAACCCCTCATACCCGTCCGTCTGGGACCCTTTTACCCTTAAAACTTCCGGAGCGTCCATGGACTCATTTATCTATGGACTTCATTACGGACCTTCCTCCGTCGTCAGGGAATACTGTCATACTGGTGGTTGTTGACAGGTTCAGTAAGATGGCACATTTCGTTGCTCTTCCTGCACTCCCTAATGCTAAAACTCTGGCGCAGGTGTTCATTAGGGAGATCGTTAGACTTCATGGGTTGCCTTCTGATGTGGTGTCAGATAGGGGGTCTCAGTTTTGTGTCCAAATTTTGGAGGGCATTTTGTTTACGTCGGGGGATGCAATTGTCATTTTCCTCGGCTTTTCATCCGCAGACCAATGGTCAGACAGAGCGTCTGAATCAGAGCTTAGAGACATATCTCCGGTGTTTTGTCTCAGAGAACCAAGAGGACTGGTCTTCTTTCTTGCCTCTGGCAGAGTTTCGCTCTTAACAACAGGCGGAGCGAAGTCCACTGGTAAGTCCCCGTTTTTTGGGGCATATGGTTTCCATCCCCAGTTTTGTACTTTCAATGGAGGGGGCCCTTCTGGGTTCCTGAGGAGGAGCGTTTCTCGTCGTCACTTGCTTCTGTGTGGAGAGGTGTATTGAATAATCTGAGTGCGATGGGGAACCGTAATCCAAAGATCATTGACTCACGTCTGAATTCGCGGTCCCTTCTGTACTTGGTGCATTGGAAGGGGTATGGTCCAGAGGAGAGGACGTGGGTCCCTGCGTCTGATGTTAACGCAGATCGTTTGGTTCGGACCTTCCACAGAACTCACCCGGGCAGGCCTGGCCCTGAGGGTCCGGAGGCCCCTCGTAGAAGGGGGGGTACTGTCATGTGTGCATTGCCACGAAGATCGTCGCGGTTGCACATTTTGACTTCTCACAGCTGAGCTGCTGTTTCTTTGTGTTTGGCAGCTAGGGAGTTAATTCTGTCTGTGCTCGGTGCTGGGACTGGGTGCAGTTTCTCCCGGCTGCAATTGATTATTTGTTGATTGGTTTCCTTTAAATTTCTGGTTGTCTGCTTGGGGAGTTGCCAGTGAAACCTTCATGCAGACCACAGATAGGAAATGAATCTGTATAGACTTTAGTTGTGAGCTCCTTAGTTGTTCTAAGCTCAACTTGGTTAGAGTTTATTTCCCAGACCATTTATGTTCCTTTGGTGTTTGAGTGTGTATGCAAGCGAGTGTTATCCTGTCTGTCTTATATGTCTAATCTGTGTATTTAGCTGAGATCAGCCCATATCCCTTTGGTGGTAGTCAGGATCCTTCTTAGGACTGATTACAGGGTTCAGGGTCTGATAGGAGACAGGGTTAGGTTGGAGACTTGGACTTCTGAACCATTATCAGTACCTCCAAGGTGAGGGATTAGTTAGGACCCCAGTTTAGGGTCAGGTTAGATCCCGGTCCACCTCTTTCCTGTTTCAGCTCATCAAGTCCTCAAGATTAACCCTGAGTTCAGCAGATATCGTGTCAGGTAAATCTATTCTATACTTACATGCTGATGTTGCTATACTAGTTGTTGTATAGAGTGTTGTTCCTGTATTAATAGTTTACTGACATTGTATACATATCATTAGACAGCGTGACATTTTGTGCTTGATTTTTGCATTTTGTCCTGCACTTCTGTGGGGGCCTTCAGGGTCCCCTCGGGGGGCTTTTGCCCTCTCAGTTTAGTTCAGCCACTGATGTTTGTACATTTGCTTTTTCCAGTTTTTTCAGTGGCTGCTATTTTGATTTTGTTACACCAGAGAACTAATTTAGGTGGCAGAGGTCGTGTGATCTCAGGTGTTTTTGAAATTAGTAAAGTTGGTGCTTTTCAGGGTTTTTTGGGATTGCAGTAAGTGCCCTTCCTATCCTTTTCTATTTAGGTAGTTTGGGCCCCAACGTTTGCTCATACTATTTTCTGTCTGTGTCAGTATTTCTTCTTGTCTAACCGCCATTACATGTTTGGGGGCTTTCTATGTTCTTTGGGGATCTGCTCCGGGGCAGATAGCTTTCCTCTTTCTATCTTTAGGTGTAGTTAGTTTCTCAGGCTGTGACGAGGCGTCTAGGACCAACGTAGGAACGCTCCACGGCTGCCTCTAGTTGTGGTGGTTAGTCAGGGTACTGCAATCTCATAGATTCCAACTGCTCTGGTGTATTGCCTTTTTTACCTGCACTCCTCAGCTACCGAAACATAACAGTGTATATTAAAGTGCTGAGAAATATTGCATATTAGACCAGTAATAAAGGTCAAGTTACCAAGAATGATAAGGTGCAAATGTAAACATAGTATAAAGTGCCAATGTATATAGATGAAGGATAAAAGCAGTATACTGACCAGTGAAAAGATACCCCGCAGCAACCCGCACCTGCCCGAGGCGCGTTTCGCCTGAGCTTTGACAAGGACTGACATTTCATTTTCTGTTATAACTTTGTGCCAGAAGAGGCAGTTTTGGTTTTGAATCCTTTAGAGTTTTATGAAAGCAATAAAACTGCACATGTTTGGACCAAACCGCTTTATCTGTGTGACCGCTACCTAATGCCTGAGAGCTTGAATTCCTATAGCTTGTTCAAGGGATTTTCAGAGAAGGTGATAAAATCAGCCACAGTCACATATTTCAAGCTGCAACATGTCTTAATCATGTGGCAGGACGGGTTGCTACCTGATGAAACAGGTTGAAACATGTGTCTCAACAGTCAAAGGAGCAGCATCATGAGCAAACATGTCTGATTTGCTCAGTCAGATGCGGCGCAGGCTGACTGAGCACAATGTTAATTTTTTTTCACCAGCTTCAGCTCTGCTCCTTGATCACTCATTGTCTGTATCCAGCTGTAAGGCTGTCAGACTGACTTAGCAAAATGTGTTTACAAATGAGCACTGAGCAGGATGAAACTGGTGAAAAAAAGCATCTTGTGCTCAGTCAGATGAGAAGTTTTCTTCATTTTTCTCTTGTTACAGCTCTGTTCTGTGGCTGAGTGAGGAGATCAGGTATATTTGTTCACGATGACAATTGAGACACATTTCTTGAGAAGTGTTTCTTCAGGCTGCAACATGTCCTGTGATTAGGATGGTTTGCAGCTTGAAATATGTGACGGCAACTTCTTTTTAATCAAGGTCTCTGACAGATGATATATAGCGACATCTGTCATCCTATTGTCCCCTTGTTAATGGAATAACCATTGAAGTTTATCTTATATATTTCAGAGCACAATGGTGACGAGAAACTGAGCGGAGAGGATTGTACATCTGTAAGTAACACTCTTACAGATACCTGTGCACATATAACACACCTAATCTATCTTCATACACGTCTTTTAAACTCAGGCTAACCTGAGTTTTTCATGCAGAAGACGCTTCAGGAAACTTTTTTTTCTTTCTGTATCGTCTTTTGGGTCAGTTTTCTTTTTTTTTTTTTTTTCATTTCCTGAGTGTTTTTCCAACAATTTTGGTTGCCTTTTTTGAAAGCTTTTTCCATAGTTCTTTTGACGTTACTTTTAATCTGTAATAATTTTTTTACTCAATTGAATACTGAAGAAATGGCTAGTGTTTTTTTTTTCAATTTTTAAGAAAAATGCTCCAAAATACGTACATGCATCTTTTGAGCTCTCTCATTGACTTGCATTGTAAAGTACAGAGAGTCTTAGGAGCAGAAAACGCCAGAAGAACTTATTGAAGCAGATAACTGGTATTGGTATTCTAATTATTAATATTTTTTTCTGAAGGCATTTAGTTTATCTCCTCCTCATTACTTCATCCATAGTGGTACACATGTGCTCATAGATTGTGAATGTACAGCGTTACAGATTAAATTGGTGCTTTATAAGCTTCAGGAAATAAAATCCTCTTTTTAGATGGTCCTATGGAAAGTTTTCGACGCCCTTCCAGTTTATTATGCTATACCTTTTTTTTTTAGGTTTAGTGTTTCTTTAAACTTTGGGTGATGAGGATATATTTTCTTTTTGACTTAAGCATATTAAACTTATTCTTTTACCCTTTTTAGCTGGAAACGGAAGCAAAGAAGAGGAAATTTGGTCCTCAAGTTCATGGTGATATTCTGAGTTTACGAGAAAGAGAAGCCAGGGTAGGCAAAATTTTGGAAATGGCTGTATTACATATAAAACGAGCCCAAAGATTTGCAGGACCCTAGTCCAGAAGCCACATTGGTAGTATTTTGCCTCCAGACCAGAGCCTGGTGAGCCTCCTACTACCCGCCAGCACCACAGCGCCTCTGATGATTAGTAGGACACACTGCAATGTAATGGGGGTGGAGGGTGGCAGACCCCCACTAATCTCACATTGATGACCTATCCAAATAGATTGTGTCCATCCTTTCCTTTCCTTCAACATCTGCTGTCAGGGGACAGATCTAGTATCTCTAGATGGTTGTCTGACCATTCCTCAACCACCTTTAGTGTCCTTTAGGACTTGTTCACACAAGGTGTTTTTTTTTCGTGCAAAAAAAATCCCCTGTATTTTACAATAACGGCAAAATTAATTAGATGATTTCTGAAATGTCATGCACACACAATACCTGAGTATTTTGAGCCCTGCTACATTTTTGCCAAGACTCAGTATGATAATTCTTTGAGGTTTTTTTCAGCTCTTTTCACCCATTAAAATGAATGGGATGAACATGTAAAACCTGAGCAGAGTTTTTCTTGCCACCAGTCTTGGTTTTGGTGCAGACAAAAAAAAAAACACTCTGCATTTACAGTTATATATTCCATTTTTTTTTCACAGCGTATCCGGTCCTGGAAGGCATGGTAAAACCATCTGAAACATATCCCAATGTTATGTTCTATCCTTCAAACCATCAAGGAGTAAAAGAAGAGCTTCCAGAAGTCCCGGATATCAGACGTGATATAAGAAACACCAGTTGGTGTAAATGTGGCCACTGCTGTGTCATGTCTACCTTGGAAGAGTCTATATGTTGCCACGAGATTTCCGTACTTCTCCCGCAGCTTAACGAAGATCGCATTTGTATCACGAAGCATCCATCTTTCCAGGAGATGTGTCTAGACAAGGATCGTCTTGATTTCCTTTATCGTTTCTTAGGCAGAATTAAGAGAAAAAATGATGTTCTGTATTATCTTCAGTAAGTATTAGTTACGTTCTCACCATATAGGTTTTTGCTGCAATATTTCATTCTAGTATTGTGATGTACTTATGTGTAAATTCCTTACTTTTCAAGGTCTTTGCTTGCCATTAGCAAATTAACTCATACTTCTTTAGCTTTAAAATAAAAAGCGCAAAACCAATACAAACTAAATACTTCTAACTGCTTAGAGTTTGCAACAATTACCGGTAATTAAGAAAGTTATTAGCCTGTCTCCGGTAGAATATTGCATAGCATGTCGTGAGCTTTCGGCTGGGTCCAGAGAATGCCAAATAGCTTGGTTTTTATTCAGAAAAAAAAAAAAAGACAATTTTTCATCTGTAATGCCTACCGTCTGCAATCTATATGTCTGTTTGTTTTTTTTAAATATATATCTGTATAGCATCCGGATTTTACATAAGCAATTAAATAAAAGGCCATACAGTTTCTCATGTTGGTCCATAAAAGCAGAAAGGCAGCACTCACTGTTGCCTGTGGTGAAAAGAAGACCTTTAATTCATTTTATACAGGCATCCAAAGCGGTGTGAGGGGAGAGATCTGGGGGGGAGATGGAAGGACAATGGCCATCTCGCACACAGGTGGGGCTACTACAGGTCCAATCATGGCATATTATGTGTCATGTGAACATTTAAACACCCATGAGTTTGGGTCAGGAGACCAACAGTCAATCTGGGTATTGCATCAGTATTCGGGACGTGGAATATTGCCGTCTGAGTCCAGCATTCAATTTATTTATTTATTATGCTTTGCTTATATAGAATAATCTTAGTCTGCAGCGCTTTACTGACTTCATCATCACTGTCCCCATTAGGGCTCACAATCTAAATTCCCTATCAGTATGTCTTTGGAGTGTGGGAGGAAATTGGAGAACTTGGAGGAAACCCACGCAAATACGAGGAGAACATACAAACTCCTTACAGATGTCCTTGGTGGGATTTGGACCCACTGCAAGGCTGCAGTGCTAACCACTGAGCCCACTATACAGTGCTAACCAGTGAGCCACTGTGCTGCCCTATGCACAGTACAGTGCTAATCACTGTGTGACCCCAATACACAATGCTTTGAGGGGTGAATTTAACTTTATTCTCATTTTCTAGCATGAAAACAAGTGGAAATTTTGTGCTTAGACACATTTTAGCAATATGTATATTTTTACCATTTTTCAATTGTTTTCTGAAAAGTCAGTGGTGCTTGGTATTATGGTCAAGACTTAATCACGGCTCGAAAGATTTGCTATAATTTACAGCAGAAACTCAGCGATAATGGTGCTCATTACCTATTACTTTATTTTTTTAATTTTATTTTTGTTTTCTTACAGCAAGCTAAGGCGGACATCCTATAGAACCTTTGTAGTCTGGGCCCACGGCTTTCTGAACTTTCGGAAGTACAAGTTGATCCCTGCGTGCGTGGTCAAACATGTACAAGAATTCTTACCTTACCCTGAAGAGTTAAATGTTGGCTACAGGAAGATGTACGACTACGCTGCAGCGATAATGGCATTGGATCATATCTGATATAGTTGTGTTTAATTTTTTTGGATACCCTTGCACATTTTTATACGAATTAAATGCATTTACAACAATTTTCCTTCAGTTGATAACTGTATTGTAAGATAGCGGATCAATACAGAAAGATGCTCCTGGAAAGATGAGTTAATTCTCACGATCCGGATTATGGACGAATTCATACATCAGTTTTTCTTTTTTTTTTCTCATTCAAAAGTCCCTGAAAAATTGGACAGACTTAATCAGTGAGCTGGAACTAGTCTTAATTTGCTTTTGGTCTGTTTGTACCATCCATATGTGATCCCATAGCCGTCTTCTTGCATTAGGCAGCATACACGTACTTTTCGTAGTTTTTAGTAGACCGGCAAATTGGACTGAACTTGGACATGTCGTTTTTTTTTTTTTTTTGGGTTTCCTGGACCATCGTTCTGTAAACAAAGAGAGATATGTGAGCAGGGCCGGCTCCAGGTTTTTATGGGCCCGGGCGAAAGAGCCTTAGTGGGCCCTTTTAACACATACCACAATTCATGATGCACAGATACTGCAGAGAAATATAGGTACAGTACAATGCCAAATACTTCACTTCTTCCATTACATGAGTGATATCTATTGTAAATTGTACAATAGCTCAAAAACCGCCAAATCCTCACAGCGCACAGTACAGACCGGACAGTACAGTCCTCCATACAATATTATGGGCACCACATAGTCTCCCCCTCATCACCCATATAATACCCCATGCAGGATGTCACCCCCCATCCCCATATAATGCTCCATACAGAATACAGGACCCAAAATAATGCTCCATACAGAATACTGGACCCAATATAATGCTCCATACAGGATACTGGTCCCCATATAATGCTCCATACAGGATACTGGTCCACATATAATGCTCCATACAAAATATGGAGTGGAGCTCTCCTCGCTGTGCTGCGTTCTGCACTGTTACGGCTCAGGAAAGGGCGCTGTGGAAAGACTCCCCATTATCATCATCATTGCCTCCCCATCATCATCATCGCCTCACCCTCATAATCATTGCCTCCCCATCAACATCATTGCCTCCCCATCATCATCATTGTCTCCCCATCAACATCATTGCCTCCCCATCATCATCATTGCCTCTCATCATCTCATCATCATCATTGCCTCCCCATCATCATCATTGCCTCCCCGTTATCATCAATGCCTGCCCGTCATCATCATTGCCTCCCCATCATCATCAGTGCCTGCCCATCATCATCATCGTCTCCCCATCATCATCATTGCCTCCCCATCAACATCATCGCCTCCCCATTATCATCAATGCCTGCCCATCATCATCATCGCCTCCCCATCATCAATGCCTGCCCATTATCGTCAATGCCTGCCCATCATCATCATCGCCTCCCCATCATCATCAATGCCTGCCCATTATCATCAATGCCTGCCCATCATCACACACAGACAGCACCGCAGCACACAAGAACTCTCTCACATACATACATTCACACACACAAAGCACCGCACTACATACACACACACTGATACACACATACACATCACATCTCACCTGTCCGGCGTCCGCGCGCTCTCTGCCACAGCCGGCCGCTGAATGATGATATCATTCAGCGGCGCTGCTGTGAGAGGAAGCGCTGGAGCCCGGAGCTGTGGCAGCGGAGGCACGGGGAGAGGTAAGTATTGTGCCGGCTACTGCCGGGGCCCAGTGGCGGCGCTGACACCGCTCTCCTCCGCTAACGAGCGCCGGGGTGCCCGATGGCGAGTGGGCCCCCCCTCCTGCTCAGGGCCTGGCACTTGCCCGGGTATGCCGGGTGCTGACGCCGGCCCTGTATGTGAGATATGTTCAATCTCTGACAGCGGTATTTAAAGGGGTTGTCCACTACTAGGACAACCCCTTCTTAAATTAAATGTCGAGTCCCAATAAAGTAATTAAGCCTATACTCTCCTCCTGTGCTGGCTCCGTTCCCGCTGTGTCAGCACTCGCTTTTCCCGGGGCTGTGATGTGGTCTTGCGACATGTGACCCCAGCGCCCAATGAGCATTGGTGTCAGGCTCTTTCGGCCTTCACCTTGAGCTATGACCTGAACATGAAGAGGAAGCCAGGGATCAGCTGCAGCCCGGACTTCCTCTTCATGTTCAGTTTGTCCAAAGGCGGAGTCAGTGACACCAGCGCTGATTGGGCGCCTGGTTTCACGTGTCATTCCACCGCATATCAGCCCCGGGACTGCGAGTGCTGACCCCACGGGAACAGCGCCGGCATGGGAGGCGAGTGTAGTCTTTATTATTTTATCCGGGTATAACATTTAGTTTTTGAAGTGGTTGTCCTAGTAGTGGACAACCCCTTTACCATGCGCACGCCGGAAGCGCATCGCAAACCCTCCCTCATCGTAAGAAGCATTTCAAGATCCTGGAGCTGCCTAGCCAGTCTCCAGACCTGAACCCAATATGAAAATCTTTGGAGGGAATTGAAAGTTGATGTTGACCAGTGACAGCCCTGAAACCTGAAAGATCTGGAGAAGATATGTATGGAGGAGTGGGCCAAAATCCCTGCTGCAATGTGTGCAAACTTGGTCAAGAACTACAGGAAACTGACCTCTGTAATTGCAAACAAGGGTTTCTGTACCAAATATTAAGTTCTGTTTTTCTATTGTAGCAAATACTTATTTCATGCAATAAAATGCAAATCATGTAAAAATCATACAGTGTGATTTTCTGGATTTGATTCTGTCTCACAGTTGAAGTATACCTGCAATAAAAATTAAAAAAGTGCAACCAACAACTATAATATTATTTATAAATAATTTATTGGTATATATTGGAGGAGGGGCTGTGCGAAGTAAGAGACACTGTAATAGGTCAGTGCAAGGGAGGGCGTGCCCCAAAGTGAAAAACAGCGCCTGATTAGCCTGGAAAAGGCGCCAAGAGAACGCGCGCAGGGACAGGAGGGAGGAGGGGGCGTGACCAGGAGACCCCACAGAGAAGAAGAGAAAGTGAAAGTGCCGGGCAGCGACGTGCCCGGCAAAGAAACACCTATCCCGCACCCCGACATTGCGGCGGTAGAGAAGGAAAAAGGGATTACTTGTGGATCTGCGGAGATCCAGGTCCGCCTCCTACAGACACTAAGCACAAACTGAGGTACTTAGTGCTTGTCGGTGGGTGTATACTGCTGGGGGAGGAGCCACTTTTTCCTTTTTTGCATAGTGTCAGCCTCCTAGCGACAGCAGCATACACCCATGGTTACCTGTGTCCCCCAATGAAGCGATAAAGAAAATAAGTATTTGATACACTGTCGATTTTGCACGTTTTCCCACCTGCAAAGAATGGAGAGGTCTGTAATTTTTATCGCAGATCAGAGAAAAAAAAACAATTGTATATATCTAAAAAGTTTTGCACAAAAAACGGATAAAATCCTCCTAAAATAAAAAAAGTGCAACCAACAACTATAATATTATTTATAAATAATTTATTGGTATATATTCAAAATAAACACAAATATTTAAAATATTCAACAGCTGAAATAACAGCAAAAAGGAGTATGGAAAATATAGAGAATGTAGTACAACCACGTTGCCTCAGCACTAATATTTTGTGTACATAAAAATATCAACAAAAATTATATATATTTATTTAATAAGTGCAAATAAAAAAGTGCAATAGTGCCAAATGAATACAATTTATATACATATACTATTAAGTGATCCAATATAAATATTGAAGTGCAAATGCAATATATAAAAATCACAAACAGTGCAAAAAATTACACAAAAATTTATATATAAAAATATATATATATATAAAAAATATATAATAAACAATGTTAAGAATAGTGTATAATATATATTTTAGACTCAATAAATATATAGTGCAAAAAAATAATAAATTTCATATGTATATCACACCAAATATGATCATGTGTTAAAAATTGCTGATAAATAATATATGCACAACAAAAATTGAGACTAAAATATAGTGCCAAAAAGTGCAAACAAATGAATCAATCAAAAAAATGTGCTGCAATTGATAAATTATACACAAAATGTGCAAAAAATGCTAATAAGTAATAACTACACAACAACGATTAAATAAGGTGCCAATAGTGCCAGCAAATAATCAAAAGAAGTAACTACACAGCGCTACAACACATGCAAAGTGCCAAAGTGATACCGTGCTAGCAGCATAGGAACTAGTACTCATATAGAGCTGTAAAGCAGCATTGTGTAAAAAACAGAGAGCGCTCAACTCATATACAATAATGCTATGCTAGCAGCAACATGATTGGGAAAAGGGTGTACTAAATAAATATCACATATCAAAAGAGGAACTGGAAGCATATAGCCATAGAATATTAACACTTTATTAATTATCAAGTATACAAAAGACAAAAAAGATAAAATGAGATGAATATCCAATATTGCCAATATAAGGTACATATGAAAATCTAATAGTGAAGCATCCAATGAAATGCAAGTTACCACAGCATATGCTCCTACCCAAATCAGGGATAAACACTTTAAATAAATCAGTATATATACACACATTCCCCAAGTATTGGTGGATTGTTTAGGTAGCCAAATGCAGTATACAGATAGTATATTAACATAATTTAATGACCTGTGTCAAACATCCATGACCATAGACCACTCCTAATCATGTGGTATATAAGTAATATACTCCGTGTGTCTCCAAAATATGGAAGAATGGGACAGGAATGAACTATCAAATATGGATAGACATGTGACAATATGATATAAAGTGCAACAGTGCAGTGACTGGATTGTCTCTCATTTAGTTTCCATTCATTCCCAAGGTCGTATGAGTTTATGTTAGACTGTTTATACTTATTGTTACCCTGGATGGGAATGAAGGAAACTAAATGAGAGACAATCCAGTCACTGCACTGTTGCACTTTATATCATATTGTCACATGTCTATCCATATTTGATAGTTCATTCCTGTCCCATTCTTGCATATGTAGAGATAGGCTCACTTCCATATTTTGGAGACACACGGAGTATATTACTTATATACCACATGATTAGGAGTGGTCTATGGTCATGGATGTTTGACACAGGTCATTAAATTATGTTAATATACTATCTGTATACTGCATTTGGCTAAACAATCTAAACAATCCACCAATACTTGGGGAATGTGTGTATATATACTGATTTATTTAAACAGTGTTTATCCCTGATTTGGGTAGGAGCATATGCTGTGGTAACTTGCATTTCATTGGATGCTTCACTATTAGATTTTCATATGTACCTTATATTGGCAATATTGGATATTCATCTCATTTTATCTTTTTTGTCTTTTGTATACTTGATAAATAATTAATAAAGTGTTAATATTCTATTGCTATATGCTTCCAGTTCCTCTTTTGATATGTGTATATGGTAGGAAGTGCCATCTATCTAGACCTGGTTTTTTGGATACAAATAAATATCAATTTACATACCACCAAAGTGCTCTGTCCCTGCGCGTGTTTCGGCTCGTGCCTTCTTCAGGGAGGCGTGTATAAGAATAAGCAGGTATACTACGTATTTATAAGATGATGGACCAATCACCGCACAGTGTTCCTCACAGAGTGGTGTATGTGGGCGCATGCGCCATCGCCTGAACCAATCAGTCCCATGCATCCAGCGTCACCTTGGCAACGCACAACTGATTCACTGACAGCGCCCAAGTGGGTACCGCGGGCGAATCAGAAACAAGAGTGCGCTCACCCAGGACTTAGACGCCGGAATGAATGAGACTAACAGACAGGAAAACAGCGCATGCGCCCCACCAGCTCTGTGGGACTTGAGAAAAATACCTTTATTACTAGGGCGAAGTGGATAATAAATAAATTCTAGCCCTAACAAAATGGACATTGAATGAGATATAAAGTATAACATATATAAATAAATCCATTGTGATTATACATAAATATATAAATCAGTGTATACAAAAATATAATATACAAATATATACAAATAAATACAAATAAATTAATTAATTAATGTATTTCAATATATATGTATGAATTATATAGAATAAAACATAATATAAAGCCATAATTCATGCAATATCAAAAAAACATTTCAATATGTCATACATAATACCATAATTAAATAAGCACACATGTGTATAATAAATACCATACTTATGTTAAAAATAAAGATTAAAGGTTGAAAAATAAAAAAATAAAAAAAATTTAAAATAAAAATAAAAAAATATAAATGAAAAAATTATATACAATAATTTATATAAATATGAAATAAATAATGGTGAATAAATACTGAAATAAATAATTAAATAAATAAGTTCATATGTAGCATATTATTCAATGTGTCCATAATAAGACTCTTCAATCCCAAAATGGAGGAATGCCGAACAGTCTTATTTCTTGATTGAATAATGGATTCAGAATGTATCCAAAAGGTAATCATAAACCATTATAAAGTAGATAGTCCAGAATAAAAACTGTTTCAAGATAAAACATAAATTAGTATCATAAAAGCAATAAAAAAAATTTTATATATAAAATTACCGTATATACTCATGTATAAGCCAACCCGTGTATAAGCCGACCCCCCTAATTTTGCCACAAAAAACTGGGAAAACTTATTGACTTGCGTATAAGCCGGGTGTATAAACCACCGTCCTGCTCTGTGCTGCCCCCGTCCTGCTCCTTGCTCCCCCATCCAGCTCTGTGCTCCCCCATTCTCTGTGCTCCCCCCTCCTGCTCCATCCTCCGCTGTGCTCCCCCCTTCCTGCTCCGTCCTCCTGTGTCCCCCGTCCTGCTCCGTGCTCCTCTGTGCTCTCCATCCTTCCCCCGTCCTGCTCCGTGCTCCTCTGTGCTTTCCATCCTCCCCCCGTCCTGCTCCGTGCTCCTCTGTGCTTTCCATCCTCCCCCCGTCCTGCTCTGTGCTCTCCATCCTCCCCCCGTCCTGCTCCGTGCTCCTCAGTGCCCTCCATCCTCCCCCCGTCCTGCTCCGTGCTCCTCTGTGCCCTCCATCCTCCCCGTCCTGCTCCGTGCTCCTCTGTGCTTTCCATCCTCCCCCCCCGTCCTGCTCTGTACTCTCCATCCTCCACCCGTCCTGTTCCGTGCTCCTCAGTGCCCTCCATCCTCCCCCCGTCCTGCTCCGTGCTCCTCTGTGCCCTCCATCCTCCCCGTCCTGCTCCGTGCTCCTCTGTGCCCTCCATCCTCCCCCGTCCTGCTCCGTGCTCCTCTGTGCTTCCATCCTCCCCCCGTCCTGCTCCGTGCTCCTCTGTGCTTTCCATCCTCCCCCATCCTGCTCGTGCTCTCCATTCCTCCCCCCCTGCTCTTGCTCCTGTGCCCTCCATCCTCCCCCCCGTCCTGCTCGTGCTCCTCAGTGCCCTCCATCCTCCCCCGTCCTGCTCCGTGCTCCTCTGTGCCCTCCATCCTCCCCGTCCTGCTCCGTGCTCCTCTGTGCCCTCCATCCTCCCCTGTCCTGCTCCGTGCTCCTCTGTGCCCTCAATCCTCCCCCCCGTCCTGCTCCGTGCTTCTCTGTGCTCTCCGTCCTCCCCCCCCCGTCCTGCTCCGTGCTCATTGTCCTCCTCCATGGTTCCCCCATCCTCCATTCTCCCCCCGTCATACTCACCCTCCCCGTGCCATCGCTGAACGTCCTGGCAATCCTCAAGTGGAACCCGGCTTCCTGCAGCTCTCCTGTGCTGAGTGGTGATGTAACACCGCTCATTAAGGCCATGTATATGGACGCCACGCCTATGGGAGTGGCGTCGCGTCCATATTACATGACCTTAATGAGCGGTATTACGTCACCGCTCAGCACAGGAGAGCTGCAGGAAGCCGGGTACAACGGAGGATTGCCGGGACATTCAGCGATGGCACGGGGAGGGTGAGTATGATGTCCCAGCCACTGGCTCCTGCCGCGGCACCCCCTCCCCCGCTGGTTTCTGCCCAATGACTCGTGTATAAGCCGAGGAGGCATTTTCAGCACAAAAAAAGGTGCTGAAAATCTCGGCTTATACACGAGTATATACGGTATATAAAAATAATCAGAGAAAAGACGAATAATTTAATGTCTCATTGAGACCCAGAGGTTGAAGAGTGCGAAGTGTCCATATCCATCTCGTTTCCTTTTGTGTCAATCTGCGACTAACATTACCCCCACGCAAATCGGTAATTATACGATCAATACCAATCACTCGCAGCCCGGTAGGATCACAGTTATGATATTTCTTTATCGCTTCATTGGGGGACACAGGTAACCATGGGTGTATGCTGCTGTTGCTAGGAGGCTGACACTATGCAAAAAAGGAAAAGATGGCTCCTCCCCTGCAGTATACAACAACCGACAGGCACTAAGTACCTCAGTTTGTGCTTAGTGTCTGTAGCAGGCGGACCTGGATCTCCCCAGATCCGCAGCTAATCATTTTTCCTTTTCAGGTTTTGTTGTGTTTTATTAATCTTTTCTCTTTGTTTTTCAGATACAGCTATCAGGGAATCAGGGTGTAATTTCTCACCCTGCCTTCCCATCATGTGGCTGAGCGAGCAATGTGGTGTCACCCACATCGCCACTCTCAGGCCCGCAGGCGGGACACTATCCCCTGTCACCTTCACTGGTGCTCCAGAGTTGATTTCGGTGTCTGGTCCTTGCCTTTTCCCTCCTCACCCCTTTCCTCGGAGAGGGCTGAGAGGAAGATGGTGGTCACCGGCGGTGACTTTCCCCCTTTCCCTGAAGGGGTTGAGGCCGTCTTCTACACCGCCCAGGACACGGTGTGGGAAGGAGGATTATCGTCTCCAGCGCCCCTCTTCTCAAGGGACCCTGAGCAATCCTCACCTTCGCGGCAACTTGAGTCATGGACAACAGGTACTACAGCAACCCCCTGGATCCTGCGAGCAAGCCCACGAAACGGCCCCCCCAGCGGCACGCCGCCCGATGCCTCCTTTGTTTCAGAGGGAGCTGCATAGCATCCCCTGACATTCAAATCCGGCGCCTCTCTCACTCGCGCGTCTTCCTGCAGTCCCGCTCTCATCAGTAGCGCTTTCACTTTTGAATTTCGTGCCTATCCACGCCGGTCTCTCCTGGAGCCACTCCGTGTGTGTGTGCAGCTCCCTCAGTCCCTCTCCCCTGTATCTCGCCGTCATGAGCTCAGCCTCGCCGGTCCCACACGCCCCAGCTCTGCAGCATATGTGCGTGTGTTTCCCTTATCGCCGGGCATGCCGCCCGGCACTTTCGCTTTCACTTCCCTACTCTCCTCGGTGGGCTCTGTGTCACGCCCCCTCTCTCCCCTCCTCCTTGAGCGCGCTCTCGGCGCCCTTTTTTCCTACTAATCAGGCGCTGTTTCTCTTGGTGTTCACGCCCCTCCTTGCCGTTTGGCCTATCACAGGGGCGTTTTCTTTGCTCTGGCCTCACAGCCCCCACCGCCCTTCTGGGGAAGTAGCCTGTGAACGCTCTGCAATCAGGCCCCTCCCTCCGTCTCACATCATGAGGGTCCCTGCACTATGCCATCTTGGGACACAGCACTGCATCTCTCCTAACTTGGACGCTTGCTCGGCCGGGGGTCACAGCTAACTTTTGCGGTAGCTCGCTGTACTGGGTAGGCTCTGCACCTCTCTCTTTTCCGGGCCCTATTTATTGCTCCTCCGCAGTATCCCCATCGATACTCCTATTGCCATAGTGCAGCAGGTCCTACCTATGTCCAACTCCGCTGGGGCCTCTTACTCTAAGCCCACGGTGACCCATTACGCCTGCGCACGTTGTAAGAAAAATTGGACGCCAGGCCAGTCGTCACCTTTCTGCCCATCCTGCGGTCCTTCCAACATGTCTGCACCACAGGAGCACTCCGACTCCTGGGATGAGAGCACTCACCCTTCCCCGGAGTGGGCCGTTGCCATGTCTTAGTTGGTTGCACACCTGACTAAGGTGTCCCAGTCCCTGGTCCAGGTCCTTGAACGCCATCCACAGCTCTCCTCAGCCACCAGTGCTCCGAACGTCTCACATGGCGATTCGTACGCACATGACCTCGACCTTCAAAGGGACAGAACTGTGAGAAGTTCTAGAAAGAGGGCTCTGTCCGGCTCCTCATCCAGCTCCCCGGGCCCCTCAGAAGCATCCAAGCTGCTATCCTCCGCCCATTTCCCCTCTTCAGAGGAGGACCTTGGGTCGGACATAGACTCTCAGTCCGGGTCTCACTCGGATTCAGACCAGACCTCCAAGACGCAGGTCATGGTGGATAGCCTTATCTCAGCTATCTCTCAAACTCAAGGTAAAAGAGGACAAGGCTCCCGCCCAGGATCCCTCTGTCTCATTTAAATAGGTCGAGCGTCCTTCACGCACCATCCCAAGCCACTAGGAGTTTGAGTCTACCCTGTCTAAGCACTGGGAACATCCCGAAAAGCGCTTCCCAGGCAGGAAGCATTTACACGTTCTATATCTTCTCAGCAAGTGGGCAGAGTCCCTTAAGGTGGATCCACCTGTTTCTCTTCTCTTCTTCTAAGATGGTCCTGTCCTTGCCGGATGGCGCGTCTCTCCAAGACGCTGCGGACAGGCAGATCGAATCTCTGGCCAAATCGGCCTTTGAGGCAGCTGGCGCTCCCCTTTGTCCCAGCTTCGCTTCTACCTGGGTGGCCATCTCCGCATGGGCCAAGATGCTTCGCAGGGGCATCTTCACTTCTGCTCCCCCAGATGAGCTGGCAGACCAAATTGGCCATGCTGGCATATACATTCTGGCTGCTTCCTTGGACTCGGCAGGTTGTCCCGCTAGAGCATGCAGCAACATTGTGGCTATTCGCTGCATCCTTTGGTTGAAGGCGTGGACTACGGATTCTACTTCCAAAGGTCTCTCACCAACCTAGCCTTCCAGGACTCTAGGCTCTTTGGGGCTAGGCTGGACCAGATAATTTCGGACGCTACTGGAGGCAAGAGCACCTCTCTCCCTCAATCCAGATCCAAGCGTCCTTTTTAGCAGGAAGGGCCCTCAACCCTTTAGGTCTTTTCGCCTCTTCTCAGCTTCAAAATCCTCTTCACAGCAGGAGCGCCTCTCTGCTGTAGGAGAGCGGAAGAAACCTTTCACACCCTCTCCTCACTGGAATCCAAAGGGCCATTCTTCTAAGCCCTCTGGGCCCCGATCAAACAGGTTTCGTTCCAAGTGACCGTTCACCCCCACCTTAAAAGCTTTCCAGGGTGTGAGGAAAACTTATTTTCTTCAGGGACGTTTGGCTGTAGGGGTCAGAGATACCTGGGTCAGGGAGATCGTTACCTTCGAGTTTTCTCCCCCCCCAGAAAGGCGTTTTCTTTCTTTCTCGCCCTCCAAGGCAGCCGTCCCAGACCCCAGGCTTTCTCTAGGCCGTCTCTTCCCTTCTGGCCGCCGGAGTAGTCGTTCCCGTTTCCTCAAATGAACACTTTTCGGGGTTCTACTCAAATCTTTTCGTAGTCATAAAAAAAAAAAATAAGAAGTTCTCTCCGCCCAATCCTGGACCTCAAACTGCTGAATCGTCACGTTCGGATCCGCCACTTCAGAATGGAGTCCTTCGCTCAGTGATCGCTGCGATGGAGCCGGGGGGAATTCCTCTGCTCCGTAGACATTCAGGATGCGTACCTTCACATCCTTAATTGGGGCACCAGCAATTTCTTCGGTTTGTGATCCAGGAAGATCACTACCATTTCACGGCCCTCCCCTTCAGTCTGGCCTCTGCCCCCTAGGGTCTTTACGAAGGTAATGGCGGCGGTCATGGCCATTCTTTGCTCCAGGGGGATTCTCATAATCCCTTACCTGGATGACCTGCTAATCAAGGGCTCATCCCTCGTGGCGATACACCCATGACAGATCACTACCAATTCACGGCCTTCCCCTTCGGTCTGGCCTCTGCCCCCAGGGTCTTCACGAAGGTAATGGCGGCGGTCATGGCCATTCTTCGCTCCAGGGCCATTTTTTGCTCTTACCTGGACGACCTGCTAATCAAAGGCTCATTCCGCCGAGACTGTGCTTAGAGTCACTCTGGACACCCTGACTCGTCTGGGCTAGATCATCAACAGGGATAAGTCCTCTCTGACCCCTTCTCAGCATCTGACTTTCTGGGAATGGAATGCGACACATATTTATCCCGGGTGTTCCGAAGGACAAGTTCTCAGCTCTCTGGTAGGGAGTTGATCCCTAAGGCGACCAGTTCCCCTTACTCTTCGATCCTGCATGAGTGTCCTGGGGAAGAGGGTCGCCTCCATGAAAGCCGTGCCCTTCGGGCAGTTCCACACTCGCCCTCTTCTTCCCATCAACCTTCTGGAGATCAGGGCAATCTTCCTTGCCCTCCTCCGCTGGGAGCCTCTTCTGGCAGGCAGGCCGTTTCGCATTCACTCGGACAACGCCACGGCCGTGGCATACATAAACCATCATGGCGGGACCCGCAGCAAACAGGTGATGGCAGTATCGGCAAGAAAAAAAAATTTGCGTTGGGTGGAATGTCATGTTCCGGCTCTATCAGCCGTTCATATTCCGGGGTCAAAAATTGGGCAGCCGATTTTTTCAGTCACCAGTGCATAGCATCAGGTGAGTGGTCCCTCCTTTCTTCATTCTTCAATCAAACTTGTCAGCCTTTTGGGCTCTCTGGACAATCCATCTCATGGCGTCTCGGAAGAACCTCAAAGTTCCTCGGTTTGTGGCCAGGGCCCGGGATCCGCTGGCCATCGGCTACGACGCCTTTGGTGATTCCGTGGTCTCAGTTTCAGTTTACTTACCTGTTTCCTCCATTACTCCCAAGGGTCATAAAGAAGATGAAAGCGGAAGGGTTTCCGGTTATCCTGGTAGCACCAGACTGACTAAGGCGCCCTTGGTATGCGGAACTTGTAAACATGCTCGTTTCCAGACTGTCCGGATCTCCTCTCGCAGGACCTCCTCTTCCACCAGAGTTCTCAGTCTCTGAGTCTAACGGCATGGCCGTTGAGGCCGTGGTCCTAAAGGAGTCGGGATTCTCTCACCAGGTCATCCAGACCATGATCAGAGCCAGAAAACCACCTTCTTCCCATATTTACCACAGGTACTGGAAGGATTTTTTGAGATGGTGTGAGGAAAACAATCTGTTTCCTACGACTTTTTCCCTTCCTTCCCTTCTTGCCTTCCTTCAATTAGGACTTGATCCGGGTCTATCCTTCAGTACCCTAAAGGGTCAGGTCTCCAACCTGTCCATCCTCTTCCAAAGGGATCTGTCTTCCTTGCCTCAAGTGAAGACCTTCCTTCAGGGGGTTGCCCATCTGGCTCCTCCTTACCGTTTTCCTTTGGACCCCCTGGGACTTTAACCGTTCTCCTTTGGACCCCTGGGACTTTAACCTGGTACTGAGCGCTCTCCAGTTTGCGCCCTTCGAGCCTCTTCAGGACATCTCCTTTTCCTTCCTTTCTTGGCTAGTGGCCTTTCTAATTGCAATCACGTCAATTATGAGGGTCTCTGAGTTGGCGGCCTTACCTGTCCTTCCCCATTTCTGATTCTTCATCAGGACAAGGTAGTTCTCAGACCCGTTCCTTCATTCCTTCCCATGGGGATGTCCTCCTTCCACATCAATGAGGACATCGTTCTTCCCTCATTCTGTCCTTCCCCGGTTCATCCTCTGGTGAAGTCTCTTCATAAGCTGGATGTGGTAAGGGTCATCCGGGTCTATCTTTCTAGGACTGCCCCTCTTCGTCAATCTGATTCTCTGTTTGTCACCTCTGAAGGTCGCCGGAAAGGTCTCCCAACCTCTAAGTCTACGATCGCTTGTTGGATTCGTTCTGCGATACTAGAAGCGTTCCGGGTTCAGGAGAACCGGCCCCCTTCGGGAGAGAGAGACCACTCCATACGGTCTGTCGGAGTTTCTTGGGCTGTCCGTCACCAAGCTTCTGCACTACAGATCCGCAAGGCTGCAACTTGGTCGTCCTTGCACACTTTTGCGAGGTTCTACAGGGTTCATACCCAGGCCTCATCCGATGCAGGCTTAGGTAGGAAGGTTCTGCAGGCGTCGGTGGCTCACCAGCCGTCCTAGGTCCTTTCTTCGTGTCGCCTAAGTTATTTCCCACGCTTGGGACTGCTTTTGGACGTCCCATGGTTACCTGTGTCCCCCAATGAAGCGGTAAAGAAAGAAGGATTTTTGGTACTCACCGTAAAATCTCTTTCTTGGAGCCTTCATTGGGGACAGAGCACCCCCTATTTGTTAGTTGTACCATGTTGGGCTTAAGAGCCTTTTGTTTGGTTGGTACATGTTTGAGTTCTTGTTACTGCTCCTACTGCTTTTTGCACCAACTTAGGTACTTAGTGCCTGTCGGTGGGTGTATACTGCCAGGGGAGGAGCGATCTTTTCCTTTTTTGCATAGTGTCAGCCTCCTAGCAACAGCAGCATACACCCATGGTTACCTGTGTCCCCAATGAAGGCTCCAAGAAAGAGATTTTACAGTGAGTACCAAAAATCCTTCTTTTTTGAAGTGCCTGGGTAATGTCTTCAAATGTTCCATTACCGTTTTCTTCTCTGCAGCAAGAATATCCCTCACATGTTCACGTACCCTAATTTTTAAAGCTCTTGTAGTAAGTCCAATATAAATTTTTGAACATGGACATGTGGCATGATAAATTACAGCTTTTGTGTTGCATGTAATGGTCTGAGTGATTTTATATGATTTGTTGTCAGATCCTAAAAAGTTAGTAGCTGTACCGATATTGGAACATGCAATATAGTTGCCACATGAGATACACCCCCACTTCTCAAGAGGCTTTGAAATTAGTGAGGGAAATAAGGTAGATTGATTATTTATGGGATAAAAACTCTTAGGAAGGTGATCTTTTAAATTACGGGCTCGACGTGCTGTTAAGCACGGTTTTGCAGGAAGATACTCTTTAAGAATGGGATCACTCGTAAGTATCGACCAATTCCTTGCAAGAGCATCATACATTGATCCTCATTGAGAATGATACTCAGTAATCATTCTAAACTTCTCTTCCCTTCTCGGCCTATTGGTAGAAAAAATCAGACTAGCCCTTTTATTGCCCTAGAGTATGCCCTTTTAATGGATCTATAGCTATAACCCCGGTCAAGAAATCTTTGCTTCATTTCAATAGCACGTATTTTGAAATCATCAAATGATGAACAAAGACGACGTAATCTCAAAAATTGTCCAATTGGTATGGCATTAATGACATGTTTCGGATGCGATGAAGAGGCATGGAGTACCGAATTTACTGAAGTTTTTTTGCGAAAGATGTGAGTCTGTAATACGCCAAAATTATCACATTTAATCACAACATCTAAAAAATCAACGTGATTAAAATCAAAATTGCATGTTAATTTAATATTCAATTGGTTTGTATTTAAAATCTTAATAAAATCTAAGCTCATCAGAAGTACCACGCCAAATGAAAAAAATGTTATTAATAAAACGGGTCCAAAAAATGACCCGATCCATGGTATCTGTTGAAAAAACCTCCCTCTCCCAAACCCCAGGAATAGGTTCGCATAAGATGGTGCACAAGCTGCACCCATCCCTGTTCCCTGGAGCTGCAGGAAGAAGGAGCCATTAAAAGTAAAAAAATTGTGAGTTAAAACAAACTTTAAAAGCAAACCAATAAAATCCACTTCATCAGTACTAAAGTTCAACATGCTTAAAAAATATTTAGACGCTTTGAGACAGTCTTCGTGCTTGATACTTGTATATAATGCCTCCACATCACAAGTAACAAGTATCATATTGTCCTCAATTACCATAGATTCAATTTTACGGAGTAAATCGGCAGTATCCCTCAAATATGATGGCAAAGTTTCGACAAACAGTTTAAGATGTGAGTCGATATAACGACAGACATTGTCAGTTAGGCCCCCAATACCTGAAATAATGGGCCTACCTGGGGGGCAGGAAGGATCCTTATGGATCTTCGGAAGGAGGTATATTGTTGATATTGCCTGTTCTTTAATAGTGACTATATCTTGTATCTCCTTGGTAATCAAATTATTATCACGTGCAGTCTGTAATAGCGTACCTAATTAATTTTTAAACGATAAAAGGGGATTATAGGTAAGTTTTTGATAACATTGGCGATCTCTTAGCATACGGTTCATTTCCTGTTCATACATTGAACAAGGCCACACAACAATGTTACCCGCTTTGTCGGCGGGTTTAAAAACTACATTTCTCCTTTTTTTAATAGCATTGAGAGCAGCACGTTCATCTACTGTCAGATTATCAAGATAAATATTAGATGGAATTTTACTAAATTCCTCAGAGACTAAACGGACAAAAATCTCAACACTAGGGCTTATCGATAAGGCAGGACATTTTTGGGATTTCTGTTTAAGAGAAGAAGGAACCTTACCCAACGGTACAGAATTATGTTCTTCTTGCAGTTGTTCTAAAATCTGAATTGCTTCCTGCTCCTCAGGTCTTGGAAACTCCTGTTGTCTCTTTATTATGAAATTTTTTTTTAAAAAAATTAAAGATCTGGCAAAAATCTTGAGGTCTTTTATGGCTGCAAAATGATCAAAGCGAGAGGCAGGTGAAAATGACAGTCCCTTTGATAATAATGATATCTCAGTGTCAGATAATAATTCATTAGAAAGATTAATTACCTAAGGGGTAGAGTTGAGCGATACTTCCCGATATCAAGAAGTATCGGATCGGAATAAGTATCGCCGATACCCAAAAAGTGTCTGCGATACCCGATTCCGATACCGGAAATCCAATGCAAGTCTATGGGACAGAAATATCGGAACTAAAAAAAAACATTTCTTTCCTTGTAAACACTAAATATGCACACACAGAATACATATATATATATATATATATATATATATATATATATGTAATTGTGACATATATATATATATATATATACATATATTTATAGTTCATACACTTCTACATAGTAAAATAGCCTCTGATTCAATTGCCGGGTAATGCCGGCCGATACCCGATATACCCGATAGTATCGGAATGCTCAACACTACTTAGGGGTATTCACATTGGTCTCCATAGTGGCTTTACGTTTGTTAAAGCCCGGTCTCCTATCCCACTTCCTATTTTGTTTACCAAATCGAGTGGACATCATATTTTGTGATGAATCCGAAAATTCACCCGAAGATGAAATAGATGATACAGAAATAGATCTTTCACCATGAGATGCCACATTAGGACGCTTCCATCTGTAAACCTTTTTCTGTTTATAATCATTAGTGTCCCTTAGCAATTTTTTTGAATGTGTTTCACGTATTTGGGCCTCCCATTCTTCAAATTGTTTTTCCATTTTAGTTGAAAATTGTTTCAATTGTTCATCAGAAGATATTGATTTAAAATCATTTTGTATCAAATCAATTTAAAAATCCAAGGCTGTTATTGATTTTGTGTTTAGACCAATCAGCAGTTCCATGAATTTAAATGAACTTTGAGAACAGACCTCTTCCCAATCAGAGATAAAAGCCAGATCATCCACAGGAAAGGATGGAAATACATTAATTCGCAAACCTCTGGGTATCAATTTAAGTCTCATAAAATTTTCTAAAAAAGCTTTATTCCAATAAATCTTCAATCTTTTATGCAATAAATGTTTAATGCTATTTTGTAATTCAAAAGATTTCCGCTGATTATCAGAGTTACTATCACCCTGCTTACAATTAAATACGCCAGTCAGTTTGTTCTGCCAGGTCGCCTCCCTGGCCTTATAATCCATTATACAATGAGGTTTAAAAAATCTGTGAAATACAGAAAAAACAATTAGTAAATCAGAGAAAAAAACCAATTGTATATACCTAAAAAGTTTTGCACAAAAAACAGATAAAATCCTCCTAAATAAAGTGCAATCAACAATAATAATATTATTTATAAATAATTTATTGGTATATATTCAAAAAAACATAAATATTTAAAATATTCAACAGCTGAAATAAGAGCAAAAAGGAGTATGGAAAATATAGACAATGTAGTACAACCACGTTGCCTCAGCACAAATATTTTGTGTACATAAAAATATCAACAAAAATTATTATATATATTATTTAATAAGAAGTGCAAATAAAAAAAGTGCAATAGTGCCAAATGAATACAATTTATACACATATACTATTAAGTGATCCAATATGAATATTACAGTGCAAAATGCAATATATAAAAATCACAAACAGTGCAAAAAATGACACAAAAAAATATATATATAAAAAAAAATATATATATATATACATATATATATATATATATATATATATATATATATAAAATCATATATATAATAACAATGTTAAGAATAGTGTATAATATATATTGTGGACTCAATAAATATATAGTGCAAAAAAATAATAAATTTCATATGTATATCACACCAAACATGATCATGTGTTAAAAATTGCTGATAAATAATATATGCACAACAAAAATTGAGACTAAAATATAGTGCCAAAAAGTGCAAACAAATGAATCAATCAAAAAAATGTGCTGCAATTGATAAATTATACACAAAATGTGCAAAAAATGCTAATAAATAATAACTACACAACAACGATTAAATAAGGTGCCAATAGTGCCAGCAAATAATCAAAAGAAGTAACTACACAGCGCTACAACACATGCAAAGTGCCAAAGTGATACCGTGCTAGCAGCAATAGGAACTAGTACTCATATAGAGCTGTAAAGCAGCATTGTGTAAAAAACAGAGAGCGCTCAACTCATATACAATAATGCTATGCTAGCAGCAACATGATTGGGTAAAGGGTGTACTAAATAAATATCAATTTACATACCACCAAAGTGCTCTGTCCCTACGCGCATTTCGGCTCGTGCCTTCTTCCGGGGGGCGTGTATAAGAATAAGCAGGTATACTACGTATTTATAAGACGGTGGACCAATCACCGCACAGTGTTCTTCACAGAGCGGTGTATGTGGGCGCATGCGCCATCGCCTGAACTAATCAGTCCCATGCATCCAGCGTCACCTTGGCAACGTGCAACTGATTCACTGACAGCGCCCACGTGGGTACCGTGGGCGAATCAGAAACAGGAGCGCGCTCACCCAGGACTTAGACGCCGGAATGAATGAGACTAACAGACAGGAAAACAGCGCATGCGCCCCACCAGCTCTATGGGACTTGAGAAAAATACCTTTATTACTAGGGCGAAGTGGATAATAAATAAATTCTAGCCCTAACAAAATGGACATTGAATGAGATATAAAGTATAACATATATAAATAAATCCATTTGATTATACATAAATATATAAATCAGTGTATACAAAAATATAATATACAAATATATACAAATAAATAAATTAATTAATGTATTTCAATATATATGTATGAATTATATAGAATAAAACATATAATATAAAGCCATAATTCATACAATATCAAAAAAACATATTTCAATATGTCATACATAATACCATAATTAAATAAACACACATGTGTATAATAAATACCATACTTATGTTAAAAATAAAGATTAAAGTTTGAAAAAAAAAAATTTTAAATAAAAAATAATATATAATATATATATATATATATATAATATATATATATACAGTACAGACCAAAAGTTTGGACACACCTTCTCATTCAAAGATTTTTCTGTATTTTCATGACTATGAAAATTGTACATTCACAGTGAAGGCATTAAAACTATGAATTAACACATGTGGAATTATATACCCAAAAAGTGTGAAACAACTGAAAATATGTCTTATATTCTAGGTTCTTCATAGTAGCCACCTTTTGCTTTGATAACTGCTTTGCACACTCTTGGCATTCTCTTGATGAGCTTCAAGAGGTAGTCACCGGAAATGGTCTTCCAACAGTCTTGAAGGAGTTCCCAGAGATGCTTAGCACTTGTTGGCCCTTTTGCCTTCACTCTGCGGTCCAGCTCACCCCAAATCATCTCCATTGGGTTCAGGTCTGGTGACTGTGGAGGCCAGGTCATCTGGCGTAGCAACCCATCACTTTCCTTCTTGGTCAAATAGCTCTTACACAGCTTCGAGGTGTGTTTGGGGTCATTGTCCTGTTGAAAAATAAATGATGGTCCAACTAAACGCAAACCGGATGGAATAGCATGCCGCTGCAAGATGCTGTGGTAGCCATGCTGTTTCAGTATGCCTTCAATTTTGAATAAATCCTCAACAGTGTCACCAGCAAAGCACCCCCACACCATCACACCTCCTCCTCCATGCGTCACGGTGGGAACCAGACATGTAGAATCCATCCGTTCACCTTTTCTGCGTCGCACAAAGACACGGTGGTTGAAACCAAAGATCTCAAATTTGGGCTCATCAGACCATATATATATATATATATATATATAATATACAGTACAGACCAAAAGTTTGGACACACCTTCATTCAAAGATTTTTCTGTATTTTCATGACTATGATAATTGTACATTCACACTGAAGGCATCAAAACTATGAATTAACACATGTGGAATTATATACTTAACAAAAAAGTGTGTAACAACTGAAATTATGTCTTATATTCTAGGTTCTTCAAAGTAGCCACTTTTTGCTTTGATGACTGCTTTGCACACTCTTGGCATTCTCTTGATGAGCTTCAAGAGGTAGTCTCCGGGAATGGATTTCACTTCATAGGTGTGCCCTGTCAGGTTTAATAAGTGGGATTTCTGGCCTTATAAATGGGGTTGGGACCATCAGTTGTGTTGTGCAGAAGTCTGGTGGATACACAGCTGATAGTCCTACTGAATAGACTGTTAGAATGTGTATTATGGCAAGAAAAAAACAGCTAAGTAAAGAAAAATTAGTGGCCATCATTACTTTAACCCCTTCACCCCCAAGGGTGGTTTGCACGTTAATGACCGGGCCAATTTTTACAATTCTGACCACTGTCTCTTTTTGAGGTTATAACTCTGGAACGCTTCAACGGATCTTCGCGGTTCTGAGATTGTTTTCTCATGACATATTGTACTTCATGATAGTGGTAAAATTTCTTCGATATAACTTGCATTTATTTTTGAAAAAAAAGCAAATATGGCAAAAATGTTGAAAATTTTGCAATTTTCAAACTTTGAATTTTTATTCCCTTAAAACAGAGAAATTTGTCACACAAAATAGTTAATAAATAACATTTCCCACATATCTACTTTACATCAGCACAATTTTGTTAGGAAATTATAAGGGTTAAAAGTTGACCAGCGATTTCTCATTTTTACAACAAAATTTACAAAGCCATTTTTTTTAGGGACCACCTCTAATTTGAAGTCACTTTGAGGGGTCTATATAGCAGAAAATACCCAAAAGTGACACCATTCTAAAAACTGCACCCCTCAAGGTACTCAAAACCACATTCAAGAATTTTATTAATCCTTCAGGTGCTTCACAGGAGCTGAAGCAACGTGGAAGAAAAAAATGAATTTTTAACTTTTTAGCCACAAAAATGATCTTTTACAAACTTTTTTTTTATTTTCACAAGGGTAAAAGGAGAAAATGGACAGATAAAGTTGTTGTGCAATTTCTCCTGAGTACGCCAATACCCCATATGTGGGGGGAAACCACTGTTTGGGCACACGGCAGAGCTCGTAATGGAAGGAGCGCCGTTTGACTTTTTCAAACTAAAATTGGCTGGAATTGAGATTGGACGCCATGTCGCGTTTGGAGAGCCCCTGATGCGCCTAAACAGTGGAAACCCCCCACAAGTGACAACATTTTGGAAACTAGACCCCCTAAGGAACTTATCTAGATCTGTTGTGAGCACTTTGAACCCCCAAGTGTTTTACAAAAGTTTATAATGCCTTGGTTTGAAAAAAAAAAAAACAATTTTCCACAAAAATTATTCTTTAGTCCCAAATTTTTGATTTTTCCCAAGGAAATTGGACCCCAAAAGTTGTTGTCCAACGGCAGGGCAGAGCTTGGAAAGAAAGTAGTAACGTTTTGGAATGCAGACGTTGATGGGGTCATGTTCCGTTTGTAGTGCCCCAGATGAGCCTAAACAGTGGAAACCCCCCACAAGTGACCCCATTTTGGAAACTAGACCCCATAAGGAACTTATCTAGATCTTTGGTGAGAACTTTGAACCCCCAAGTGCTTCACATAAGTTTATAATGCCCGGGCATGAAAATAAAAAATCCTATTTTTTTTCCCACAAAAGTGATCTTTTAGTCACTAATTTTTTATTTTCCCAAGGATAACAGGAGAAATTGGACCTCAAAAGTTGTTGTCCAATTTGTCCTGAGTACACTGATACCCCATATGTGGGGTGGAACCACAGTTTGGGCGCACGGCAGAGCTCGGAATGGAAGGAGCACCATTTGACTTTTTCCAACCAAAATTGGAATTGAGATTGGATGCCATGTTGCATTTGGAGAGCCACTGATGTGCCTAAACAGTGGAAACCCCCCACAAGTGACCCCATTTGGGAAACTAGACCCCCTAAGGAACTTATCTAGATCTTTGGTGAGCAATTTGAACCCCCAAGTGCTTCACACAAGTTTATAACGTAGAGCCGTAAAATTAAAAAATCATATTTTTTCCACAAAAATGATCTTTTCACCCTAATTTTTATTTTCCCAATGGTAACAAGACTCCAAAAGTTATTGTGCAATTTGTCCTGAGTACGCTGATACCCCATATGTGGGGGTAAACCACTGTTTGTGTGCATGGCAGAGTTTGGAAGGGAAGGAGCACAGTTTGACTTTTTCAACGCAGAATTGGCTGGATGCCATGTCGTGTTTGGAGAGCTCCTGATCTGCCTAAACAGTGGAAACCCCCGACAAATGACACCATTTTGGAAACTAGACCCCTCAAGGAACTTATCTAGATGTGTGGTGAACACTTTGAACCCCGAAGTGCTTTACAGAAGTTTATAACGTACAGCCGTAAAATAAAAAATCTTTTTTTTTTACTAAAATGATTTTTTCGCCCCCAATATTTTATTGTCACAAGGGTAACAGGAGAAATTGGACCCCAAAAGTTGTTGTCCAATTTGTCCTGAGTACGATAATACCCAATATGTGGGAGAAAACTACTGTATGGGCACACGTTGGGGCTCGGAAGGGAAGTAGTGACGTTTTGGATTGCAGACTTTGATGGAATGGTCTGGGGCGTCATGTCGCATTTGGAGGGCCCCTGATGCGCCTAAACAGTGGAAACCCCCCACAAGTGACCCCATTTTGGAAAATAGACCCCACAAAGAACTTATCTAGATGTGTGGTGAGCACTTTGAACCCCAAAGTGCTTCACAGAAGTTTATAATGTACAGCCGTAAAAATAAAAAATCCTCTTTTTTTTACAAAAATGATTTTTTCGCTTCCAATATTTTATTTTCACAAGGGTAACAGGAGAAATTGGACCCCAAAAGTTGTTGTCCAATTTGTCCTGACTACGCTGATACCCAATATGTGGGAGAAAACTACTGTATGGGTACACGTTGGGGCTCGGAAGGGAAGTAGTGACGTTTTGGATTTCAGACTTTGATGGAATGGTCTGGGGGCCTCATGTCGCATTTGGAGAGCCCCTGATGCGCCTAAACAGTGGAAACCCCCACAAGTGACCCCATTTTGGAAAATAGACCCCACAAGGAACTTATCTAGATGTGTGGTGAGCGCTATGAAGCCCCAAGTGCTTCACAGAAGTTTATAACGTACAGCTGTAAAAACAAAAAAATCATTTTTTTTTACAAAAATGATATTTTCGCCCCCAGTTTTTTATTTTCCCAAGGGTAACAGAAGAAATAGGACAAATTGCACAATAACTCTTGGGGTCCAGAGTACGCTGATACCCCATATGTGGGGGTAAACTACTGTTTGGGCGCATGGAAGAGCTCAGAAGTGAAGGAGCACCGTTTGACTTTTTCAACGCAGAATTGGCTGGAATTGAGATCAGACGCCATGTCACATTTGGTGAGCCCCTGATGTGCCTAAACAGCGGAAACCCCCCAATTCTAACTCCAACCCTAACCCCAACACTCCCCTAACCCTAGTCCCAACCCTAACCACAAACCTAACCCTAACACACCCCTAACCCTAATCCTAACCCTAATCCTAACTTTAGCGCCAACCCTAACCCTAACCCTAATGGGAAAATGGAAATAAATACATTTTTTTAATTTTATTATTTTTCCCTAACTAAGGGGGTGATAATGGGGGGTTTGATTTACTATTTATAGCGGGTTTTTATGATTGGCAGCTGTCACGCTAAAAGACGCTTTTTATTGCAAAAAATAGTTTTTGCATCACCACATTTTGAGAGCTATAATTTTTGCATATTTTGGCCCACAGAGTCATGTGAGGTCTTATTTTTTGTGGTACGAGTTGAAGTTTTTATTGGTACCATTTTGAGCACGTGACATTTTTTGATCGCTTTTTATTTCGATTTTTGGGAGGTTAGAATGAACAAAAATCAGCAATTCATCAATTTCTTTTGGGGGAGGCGTTTATACCATTCCGCGTGTGGTAAAATTGATAAAGCAGTTTTATTCTTCGGGTCAGTATGATTACGGCGATGCCTCATTTATATATTTTTTTATATTTTGGTACTTTTATAGAATAAAAACAATTTTATATAAAAAATTATTATTTTTGCATCGCTTTATTCTGCGAGCTATAACTTTTTTATTTTTTCGCTGATGATGCTGTATTGTGGCTCGCTTTTTGCGGGACAAGATGTCGTTTTCAGCGGTACCATGTTTATTTATATCGGTCTTTTTGATCGCATGTTATTCCACTTTTTGTTCGGCGGTATGATGATAAAGCATTGATTTTTTGCTTTTTTTTTTAAGGGGTTCACTAAAGGGGTTAACTAGTGGGACAGTTTTATAGGGGGGGTCGTTACGGACGCGGCGATACCAAATATGTGTACTTTTATTGTTTTTGTTTTTTTTATTTACAGGAATAAATGAATTTATTGGGGAATATTTTTTTTTTTTTTTGGAATTTTTTTTTACACTTTTTATTTTTATTTTTTTAACTTTTATACTGTGTCCCAGGGTGGGACATCACTGTATAGGGTGAGATCGCTGGTGTGACAGTGTGCACAGCACTCTGTCACACCAGCGATCGCTCTGGCAGTGCTGCAGGCTTCTCAGTGCCTGCTCTCAGCAGGCACTGAGGAAGCCGCCTCCCTGCAGGACCCGGCGGCCATCTTGGATCCGGATCCTTGGAGGGAGGAGAGTCCCTGGGAACAGCGTGACACATCGCGCTGTTCTGAGGGTCTCAGGGGAGCGTGCAGGGAGCCCCCTCCCTGCGCGATGCTCCCCTTGTGCCCCTGTTTGATCGCGGTTTGCCAGGGGTTAATGTGCCAGGAGCGGTCCGTGACCACTCCTGACACACAGTCCCAGGTGTCAGCCATGATAATCAGCCGACACCCGGCGGCGATTAGCTGCGTTCCCCCCGGGAGCGCAGCTGATCGCCCTGGACGTACTATTCCGTCCATGGGAATGAGGTCCAGGGTCACATGGAATATTGCGTCCGATGGAATAAAGGGGTTAAGAAATGAAGGTCAGTCAGTCTGAAAAATTGGTAAAACGTTGAAAGTGTCCCCAAGTGCAGTTGCAAAAACCATCAAGCGCTACAAAGAAACTGGCTCACATGAGGACCGCCGCAGGAAAGGAAGACCAAGAGTCACCTCTGCTTCTGAGGATAAGTTTATCCGAGTCACCAGCCTCAGAAATCACAGGTTTACAGCAGCTCAGATTAGAGACCAGGTCAATGCCACACAGAGTTCTAGCAGCAGACACATCTCTACAACAACTGTTAAGAGGAGACTTTGTGCAGCAGGCCTCCATGGTAAAATAGCTGCTAGGAAACCACTGCTAAGGACAGGCAACAAGCAGAAGAGACTTCTTTGGGCTACAGAACACAAGGAATGGACATTAGACCAGTGGAAATCTGTGCTTTGGTCTGATGAGTCCAAATTTGAGATCTTTGGTTCCAACCACGACGCACAAAAGGTGAACGGATTGATTCTACATGCCTTGTTCCCACCGTGACGCATGGAGGAGGAGGTGTGATGGTGTGGGGGTGCTTTGCTGGTGACACTGTTGGGGATTTATTCAAAATTGAATTCATACTGATCCAGCATGGCTACCACAGCAACTTGCAGCGGCATGCTATTCCATCCGATTTGCATTTAGTTGGACCATCATTAATTTTTCAACAGGACAATGACCCCAAACACACCTCCAGGCTGTGTAAGAGCTATTTGACCAAGAAGGAAAGTGATGGGGTGCTACGCCAGATGACCTGGCCTCCACAGTCACCAGACCTGAACCCAATCGAGATGGTTTGGGGTGAGCTGGACCGCAGAGTGAAGGCAAAAGGGCCAACAAGTGCTAAGCATCTCTGGGAACTCCTTCAAGACTGTTGGAAGACCATTTCCGGTGACTACCTCTTGAAGCTCATCAAGAGAATGCCAAGAGTGTGCAAAGCAGTCATCAAAGCAAAAGGTGGCTACTATGAAGAACCTAAAATATAAGACATATTTTCAGTTGTTTCACACTTTTTGGTTAAGTATATAATTCCACATGTGTTAATTTATAGTTTTAACCCCTTAACCCCCAAGGGTGGTTTGCACGTTAATGACCGGGCCAATTTTGAAAATTCTGACCACTGTCTCTTTATGAGGTTATAACTCTGGAACGCTTCAACGGATCTTCACGATTCTGAGCCTGTTTTCTCGTGACATATTGTATTTCACGTTAGTGGTAAAATTTCTTCGATATAACTTGCGTTTATTTTTGAAAAAAACGCAAATATGGCGAAAATTTTGAAAATTTTGCAATTTTCAAACTTTTAATTTTTATTCCCTTAAAACAGAGAAATATGTCACACAAAATAGTTAAGAAATAACATTTCCCACATGTCTACTTTACATCAGCACAATTTTGGAACCAAATTTTTTTTTTCTTAGGAAATTATAAGGGTTAAAAGTTGACCAGCGATTTCTCATTTTTACAACAAAATTTACAAAGCCATTTTTTTTAGGGACCACCTCATATTTGAAGTCACTTTGAGGGGTCTATATAGCAGAAAATACCCAAAAGTGACACCATTCTAAAAACTGCACCCCTCAAGGTACTCAAAACCACATTCAAGAAGTTTATTAACCCTTCAGGTGCTTCACAGGAGCTGAAGCAACGTGGAAGGAAAAAATGAATATTTAACTTTTTAGCCACAAAAATTATCTATTACAAACTTTTTTTTTATTTTCACAAGGGTAATAGAAGCAAATGGACAGAGAAAGTTGTTGTGCAATTTCTCCTGAGTATGCGAATAGCCAATATGTGGAGGAAAACCACTGTTTGGGCACACGGCAGAGTTCGTAAGGGAAGGAGCGCCGTTTGACTTTTTCAAACTAAAATTGGCTGGAATTGAGATTGGACGCCATGTCGTGTTTGGAGTGCCCCTGATGTGCCTAAACAGTGGAAACCCCCCACAACTGACACCATTTTGGAAACTAGATCCCCTAAGGAACTTATCTAGATCTGTTGTGAGCACTTTGAACCCCCAAGTGTTTCACAAAAGTTTATAATGCCTGGGTCTGAAAAATAAAAAAAAACAATTTTCCACAAAAATTATTTTTAGTCCCAAATTTTTGATTTTTCCCAAGGAAATTGGACCCCAAAAGTTGTTGTCCAATTTGTCCTGAGTACGCTGATACCCCATATGTGGGAGGGGGAAACTGTTTGGGCGCACGACAGGGCTTGGAAAGGAAGTAGTAACGTTTTGGAATGCAGACGTTGATGGGGGTCATGTTCCGTTTGCAGTGCCCCAGATGTACCTAAACAGTGGAAACCCCCCACAAGTGACCCCATTTTGGAAACTAGACCCCCTAAGGAGCTTATCTAGATCTTTGGTGAGCACTTTGAACCCCCAAGTGCTTCACACAGGTTTATAATGCCAAAGCATGAAAATAAAAAATCCTATTTTTTTCCCACAAAAATTATCTTTTAGTCACTAATTTTTTATTTTCTCAAGGGTAACAGGAGAAATTGGACCACAAAAGTTGATGTCCAATTTGTCCTGAGTACGCTGATACCCCATATGTGGGGGGGAACCACTGTTTGGGCGCACAGCAGAGCTCGGAATGGAAGGAGCACCATTTGACTTTTTCCAAACAAAATTGGCTGGAATTGAGATTGGACGCCATGTTGCATTTGGAGAGCCTCTGATGTGCCTAAACAGTGGAAACCCCCCACAAGTGACCCCATTTGGGAAACTAGACCCCCTAAGGAACTTATCTAGATCTTTGGTGAGCAATTTTAACCCCAAAGTGCTTCACACAAGTTTATAACGTAGAGCCGTAAAATTAAAAAATCATATTTTTTCCACAAAAATGATCTTTTCACCCCAATTTTTATTTTCCCAAGGGTAACAAGACTCCAAAAGTTATTGTGCAATTTGTCCTGAGTACGTTGATACCCCATATGTGGGGGTAAACCACTGTTTAGGTGCATGGCAGAGTTTGGAAGGGAAGGAGCGCCGTTCGACTTTTTCAACACAGAATTGGCTGGATGCCATGTCGTGTTTGGAGAGCTCCTGATCTGCCTAAACAGTGGAAACCCCCAACAAATGACACCATTTTGGAAACTAGACCCCTCAAGGAACTTATCTAGATGTGTGGTGAGCAAATTGAACCCCGAACTGCTTCACAGAAGTTTATAACGTACAGCTGTAAAAAAAAATCTTTTTTTTTTTTACAAAAATGATTTTTTCGTCCCCAATATTTTATTTTCACAAGGGTAACAAGAGAAATTGGACCCCAAAAGTTGTTGTCCAATTTGTCCTGAGTACGCTGATACCCAATATGTGGGAGAAAACTACTGTATGGGTACTGTTATGTTTCGGTATCTGAGGAGTGCAGGCAAAAAAGGCAATACACCAGAGCAGTTGGAATCTATGAGATTGCAGTACCCTGACTAACCACCACAACTAGAGGCAGCCGTGGAGCGTTCTTACGTTGGTCCTAGACGCCTCGTCACAGCCTGAGAAACTAACTACACCTAAAGATAGAAATAGGAAAGCTATCTGCCCCGGAGCAGAACCCCAAAGATAATAGAAAGCCCCCAAACATGTAATGGCGGTTAGACAAGAGGAAATACTGACACAGAAAGAAAATAGTATGAGCAAACGCTGGGGCCCAAACTATCTAAATAGAAAAGGACAGGAAGGGTACTTACTGCAATCCCAGAAAACCCTGAAAAGCACCAACTCTACTAATTTCAAAAACACCTGAGATCACACGACCTCTACCACCTAAATTAGTTCTCTGGTGTAACAAAATCAAAACAACAGCCACTGAAAAAACTGGAAAAAGCAAAAGTACAAACTTAAGTGGCTGAACTAAACTGAGAGGGCAAAAGCCCCCGGAGGGGACCCTGAAGGCCCCCACAGAAGTGCAGGACAAAATGTAAAAATCAAGCACAAAAACAAAAAGAAGAAAATGTCTTATCTGTTAGCAGGAGATGCAGACACGACACAGCAGGCTACAAGGGAAACAGGAATCAAGGATAGAGACCAGAACAATTGATCACCGGCAACCCTGATGGGAAGGTGACTCCCTTATATAAGACCAGTCAGTAACACCTGATTCCCAATCCTCACAATCTTCACAATCTTCACTGGACAGACCAGTACCACTTGTAACCACCAGAGGGAGCCTCTGCTCAGAACTCATCTCAAGCCCATTCACAACAGGTACACGTTGGGGCTCGGAAGGGAAGTAGTGACGTTTTGGATTGCAGACTTTGATGGAATGGTCAGGGGGCGTCATGTCGCATTTGGAGAGCCCCTGATGCGCCTAAACAGTGGAAACCCCCCACAAGTGACCCCATTTTGGAAAATAGACCCCACAAGGAACTTATCTAGATGTGTGGTGAGCGCTATGAAGCCCCAAGTGTTTCACAGAAGTTTATAACGTACAGTCGTAAAAACAAAAAAATCTTTTTTTTTTTTAAAAAATGATATTTTTACCACCAGTTTTTTATTTTCCCAAGGGTAACAGAAGAAATAGGACAAATTGCACAATAACTCTTGGGGTCCAGAGTACGCTGATAACCCTAGTCCCAACCCTAACCACAAACCTAACCCTAACACACCCATAACCCTAATTCCAACCCTAACCCTAATCCTAACTTTAGCGCCAACCCTAACTTTAGCCGCAACCCTAACCCTAATGGGAAAATGGAAATAAATACTTTTTTTTAATTTTATTATTTTTCCCTAACTAAGGGGGTGATAAAGGGGGTTTGATTTACTATTTATAGCGGGTTTTTATGATTGGCAGCTGTCACGCTAAAAGACGCTTTTTATTGCAAAAAAATAGTTTTTGCATCACCACATTTTGAGAGCTATAATTTTTGTATATTTTGGCCCACAGAGTCATGTGATGTCTTATTTTTTGCGGGAAGAGGTGACGTTTTTATTGGTACCATTTTTGAGCATGTGACATTTTTTGATCGCTTTTTATTTCGATTTTTGGGAGGTTAGAATGAACAAAAATCAGCAATTCATGAATTTCTTTTGGGGGAGGCGTTTATACCGTTCCGCGTGTGGTAAAATTGATAAAGCAGTTTTATTCTTCGGGTCAGTATGATTACGGCGATACCTCATTTATGTCATTTTTTTATGTTTTGGCGCTTTTTTAGAATAAAACCAATTTTATATAAAAAATTATTATTTTTGCATCGCTTTATTCTGCGAGCTATAACTTTTTTATTTTTTCGCTGATGACGCTGTATGGCGGCTCGTTTTTTGCGGGACAAGATGACGTTTTTAGCGTACCATGTTTATTTATATCCGTCTTTTTGATCGCGTGTTATTCCACTTTTTGTTTGGCGGTATGATGATAAAGCATTGATTTTTTTTTTTTTTAAGAGGTTCACTAAAGGGGTTAACTAGTGGGACAGTTTTATAGGGGGGGTTGTTACGGACGCAGCAATACCAAATATGTGTACTTTTATTGTTTTGGGTTTTTTATTTACAGGAACAAATGAATTTATTGGGGAATATTTTTTTTTTTTATGATTTTTTTAAACAATTTTTATTTTTTTAACTTATTTACTTTGTCCCAGGGTGGGACATCACTGTATAGGGTCAGATCTCTGGTGTGACAGTGTTCACAGCACTCTGTCACACCAGCGATCGCTCTGGCATCGCTGCAGGCTTCTCAGTGCCTGCTCTCAGCAGGCACTGAGGAAGCTGCCTCCCTGCAGGACCCGGATGGACCCCGGCGCCATCTTGGATCCGGGGTCCTGCAGGGAGGAAGGACCCTCGGAACAGCGCGACACATCGAGCTGCTCTGAGGTTCTCTGGGGAGCGCGCAGGGAGCCCCCTCCCTGCGCGATCCTCCCCTGTGCCCCCGGTACACCGCGATCATGTTTGATCGCGGTGTGCCAGGGGTTAATGTGCCGGGAGCGGTCCGTGACCGCTCCTGACACATAGTGCCGGGTGTCAGCTGTGATAATCAGCTGACACCCGGCCACGATCGGCTGCGCTCCCCCCGGGAGCGCGTCCGATCGCTGGGATGTACTATCCCGTCCATGGTCATACGGGCCCAGGTACCATGGACGGGATAGTATGTCGGATGGCAGTAAGGGGTTAATGCCTTCACTGTGAATGTACAATTTTCATAGTCATGAAAATACAGAAAAATCTTTGAATGAGAAGGTGTGTCCAAACTTTTGGTCTGTAGTACTGTGTATATATATATATATATATATATATATATATATTATCTTTTTTTTTATTATTATTTTTTATTTTAAATTTTTTTTTTTTTATTTTTCAACCTTTAATCTTTATTTTTAACATAAGTATGGTATTTATTATACACATGTGTGCTTATTTAATTATGGTATTATGTATGACATATTGAAATATGTTTTTTTTTTATATTGTATGAATTATGGCTTTATATTATATGTTTTATTCTATATAATTCATACATATATATTGAAATACATTAATTTATTTATTTGTATATATTTGTATATTTTTGTATACACTGATTTATATATTTAATATTTATGTATAATCAAATGGATTTATTTATATATGTTATACTTTATATCTCATTCAATGTCCATTTTGTTAGGGCTAGAATTTATTTATTATCCACTTCGCCCTAGTAATAAAAGTATTTTTCTCAAGTCCCATAGAGCTGTTGGGGCGCATGCGCTGTTTTCCTGTCTGTTAGTCTCATTCATTCCGGCGTCTAAGTCCTGGGTGAGCGCGCTCCTGTTTCTGATTCGCCCGCGGTACCCACGTGGGTGCTGTCAGTGAATCAGTTGCGCGTTGCCAAGGTGATGCTGGATGCATGGGACTGATTGGTTCAGGCGATGCGCCCACATACACCACTCTGTGAGGAACACTGTGCGGTGACTGGTCCACCGTCTTATAAATACGTAGTATACCTGCTTATTCTTATACACGCCCCCCGGAAGAAGGCACGAGCCGAAACGCGCGTAGGGACAGAGCACTTTGGTGGTATGTAAATTGATATTTATTTAGTACACCCTTTGCCCAATCATGATGCTGCTAGCATAGCATTATTGTATATGAGTTGAGCGCTCTCTGTTTTTTACACAATGCTGCTTTACAGCTCTATATGAGTACTAGTTCCTATTGCTGCTAGCACGGTATCACTTTGGCACTTTGCATGTGTTGTAGCGCTGTGTAGTTACTTCTTTTGATTATTTGCTGGCACTATTGGCACCTTATTTAATCGTTGTTGTGTAGTTATTATTTATTAGCATTTTTTGCACATTTTGTGTATAATTTATCAATTGCAGCACATTTTTTTGATTGATTCATTTGTTTGCACTTTTTGGCACTATATTTTAGTCTCAATTTTTGTTGTGCATATATTATTTATCAGCAATTTTTAACACATGATCATATTTGGTGTGATATACATATGAAATGTATTATTTTTTTGCACTATATATTTATTGAGTCCAAAATATATATTATACACTATTCTTAACATTGTTTATTATATATATGATTTTTTTATATATATTATATATATATATATATATATATATATATATTTATATATATATTTTTTTTTATATATATATATTTTTGTGTCATTTTTTGCAGTTTGTGATTTTTATATATTGCATTTTGCACTTTAATATTTATATTGGATCACTTAATAGTATATGAGTATAAATTGTATTCATTTGGCACTATTGCACTTTTTTTATTTGCACTTCTTATTAAATAATATATATAATAATTTTTGTTGATATTTTTATGTACACAAAATATTGTGCTGAGGCAACGTGGTTGTACTACATTCTCTATATTTTCCATACTCCTTTTTGCTCTTATTTCAGCTGTTGAATATTTTAAAAATTTGTGTTTATTTTGAATACAGTATATACCAATAAAATATTTATAAATAATATTATAGTTGTTGGTTGCACTTTTTTATTTAGGAGGATTTTATCTGTTTTTTGTGCAAAACTTTTTAGGTATATACAATTGGTTTTTTTCTCTGATCTGCGATAAAAATTACAGACCTCTCCATTCTTTGCAGGTGGGAAAACATGCAAAATCGACAGTGTATCAAATACTTATTTTCTTTATCGCTTCATTGGGGACACAGGTAACTATGGGTGTATGCTGCTGTCGCTAGGAGGCTGGCACTATGCAAAAAAGGAAAAAGTGTCTCCTCCCCCGGCAGTATACACCCACCGACAGGCACTAAGTACCTCAGTTTGTGCTTAGTGTCTGTAGGAGGCGGACCTGGATCTCCCCAGATCCGCAACTAATCCCTTTTTCCTTCTCTACCGCCGCAATGTCGGGGTGCGGGAGAGTTGTTTCTTTGCCGGGCACGTTACTGCCCTTCACTTTCACTTTCTCTTCTTCTCTGCGGGCTCTCCTGGTCACGCCCCCTCCTCCCTCCTGTCCCTGCGCGCGTTCTCTTGGCGCCCCCCCATTGCACTGACTTATTACAGCGTCTTTTACTTCGCACAGCCCCTCTCTGGCCGTTCCCCCTGCGGCGAGCAGCCTATTAGCTACCGCAGTCAGACTCTCCCTCCTCCCACATCACGAGGGTCTCTGCGTGCCTCCATCTTGGAAAGCAGCACAGCATCCTGACACGTACTGCCCTGCTCTGGACGGACTCTCAGCCGGGGGACACAGCTAACTTCGCCTGCTGCAGTTCGCTGTACCGGGTAGGCTCTGCCCTTATCCCCTTTATTCCACGTGCCCTATCTAGCGCTCCTCCGCAGTATTTTCTCTGGTGCTCCCTATTGCTATAGCGCAACAGGCTCTACCTATGTCCTACTGTCACGGGTGTGTCGCGGCGAAGATCGTCGCGATTGCACACCCTGACTTCGCACAGCTGAGTTTCTGGTGCTGGGTGTTTTTCGGCACTGAGGGAGTTAATTCTTTCTCTCTCGATGCTGGACTGACCAGCCTCGCCCAGCTGCGATTGATGTTTTGTTAATTAGCTTCCTTCATATACCTGCTGGTCTGCTGGGGAAGTTGTCGGTGAAAGCATTCATTCAGACCAGCAGAGCGGATCGTTTCTGAGAAGACTTAAGCTAAGAGTGCCTGTTGTGGTTTATCCTCTCCTCGCTTATTGTTTATTTCCTTAACCTTTTGTGTTCCTCTGTAGTGGAAGTTTTGTATGCAAGGCAGTGTTTTCTTTACCCCTTGTCTGTCTCGTTTGTCTTAGACTGTGTGTAAGCTGTGACCTGCCCATTCCCTGTGGTGGTAATCAGGGTCCTTCTCAGGACTAGATTACAGTGGTCAGGGATCTACAGGAGACAGGGTTACGCTGGCGGCCTGGACCTCTGTACCATTAACAGTACCTCCAGGTAGAGGGACTAGTCAGGACCCCAGTTCAGGGTCAGCATAGACCCCGGTCCACCTCTACCCTGAGACAGCGTGACACGTACACAGTATAGACCCACAATACATAGGATATTATGTCAGGTAAGACATTGCTGGCAGATACTATGTATACATGTTGATATTTTCTATTATATGAAATATAGAATGTTGTCACATTAGATATATGTTACTATCATAGAATATATCTGTTATACGTCGTGACACCTACCCTGCTGGGGCCTCTTACCCTAAGCCCACTGTGACCCATTATGCCTGCGCACGTTGCAAGAAAAAGTGGATATCATTGCCCTTCTGCCCGTCCTGCAGTCCTCCCACCATGTCCGCCCCACAGGAGCACTCCGACTCCCGGGATGAGAGCACTCCCCTCCCACGGAGTGGGCCGTTGCCATGTCTCAGTCGGTCGCAGACCTGACTAAGGTGTCTCAGTCCCTGGTCCAGGTCCTTGAATGCCTTCCACAGCTCTCCACAGCCACCAGTGCTCCAAACGTCTCTCACGGCGATTCACACGCACCTGACCTCGACCTTCAAAGGGACAAAACCGTGAGGGGTTCTAGAAAGAGGACTCTGTCTGGCTCCTCGTCCAGCTTCCCATGCCCCTCAGCAGCATCCAAGCCGCTTTCCCTCTCCCATTCCCCCTCTTCGGAGGAAGATCTTGGGTCGGACATAGACTCCCAGTCCAGGTCTGACTCGGATTCGGACCAGACCTCCAAGATGCAGGTCATGGTTGATAGCCTCATCTCGGCTATCACTCTAACGCTTAAACTAAAAGATGACGAGTCTCCTGCCCAGGATTCCTCTGTCTCATTTAAACGGGTTAAACGCCCTTCACGCACCTTTCCAAACCACAAGTAATTTGAATCTACCTAAGCATTGGGAACATCCCAAAAAGCGTTTCTCAGGCAGGAAGCACTTAGACATTTTCAGCAAATGGGCAGAGTCCCCTAAGGTGTATCCGCATGTTTCTCGTCTTTCTTCCAAGACGGTCCTGTCCTTGCCAGATGGCGCGTCTCTTAAAGACGCTACGGGCAGGCAGATCGAGTCTCTGGCCAAATCAGCCTTTGAGGCAGCTGGCGCTTCCCTTCGTCCCAGTTTCGCTTCCACCTGGGTGGTGAAAGCCATCTCTGCCTGGGCTAAGATGCTTCGCAGGGGCATTGTCACGCTGTTACTGCATACAGGAGATCCGGGGTCTATGCTGACCCTAAGCTGGGGCCCTGACTAATCCCTCTACCTGGAGGTACTGTTGATGGTACAGAGGTCCAGGCCGCCAGCGTAACCCTATCTCCTGCAAATCCCTGACCTTCAGTAATCTAGTCCTGAGAAGGACCCCGATCACAACACAGGGGACTGGAAGGTATATGCCTAAACACAGTAAAAGACGAACGAGACAGTACAAGGGGTAAACTAAAATCCACCTTGCATACAAAACTCACACCACAAAAACAGAGGGAACACCAACGGGTATGGAGATAAATGATAAAGCGAGGAGGGGAAAAAAACACACCAGGTACTCTTCATTTCAGACTTCACAATACCACGATCCGCTCTGCTGGTCTGCATGAATGCTTTCACCGACACATTCCTAGCAGACTGGCAGGTATTTGAAGGAATCTCATTACTGCAGCATTAACTGCAGCTGGGCGAGGCCGGGCCTCGTCTAGCACAGAGAGAGAGAGAATTAACTCCCTCACTGCCGAAAAACACCAAGCACCAAAAACTCAGCTGTGCGAAGTCAGGTTATGTAATCGCGACGATCTTCGTGGCCACACACCCGTGAAAGTACCCCCCCTTCTACGAGGGGACTCTGGACCCTCAGAGCCAGGTTTATCCGGGTGAGTCGTGTGGAAGGCCCGAATTAATCGGTCTGCATTAATATCCGACGCAGGAACCCACGTCCTCTCCTCAGGGCCATACCCCCTCCAATGAACCAGGTACTGAAGGGACCGGCGGTTAAGACGTGAATCGATGATTTTCGACACCTGAAACTCCAAGGCGCCTTACCTTACAGCCTTATTGCTTTACTTACTTAGCGCTATAACTCACCTTCATTGTACCAGTGGACTTCACATGAACTCACCTTGCAGCTCTTTACAATCCGTCTGAAGAAGGTCAGATGCATGACCGAAACGTTACAAATTTTGAGGATTGTATATTGAAATAAAAAAACTCTTTTTCTTTCACCTTCAATTGAGTGCCAGATTTATTTTTATATTATTTGTACTATGGGATTGGCATCCCAAATCTGAGCACCTTATTTTCATATACAAGGAGTGACGTGTTATTATACTCAATAATTATAGAACTGATCCTGTATGGCCCGATGAACCTGGGACCCAGTTTCGAAGAGGGAACCTTGAGTTTTATATTCTTGGTAGACAACCATGCCCGATCGTTCACACATAGGTCCGGACCAGACACTCTCCTCCTGTCAGCCATACGTTTGTATCGGTTCCCCATAGTACTAAGATTGTTCAGCACTCCTCTCCACACTGAAGCAAGTGATGACGAAAATCGTTCTTCCTCAGGAACCTCCGAAGAGCCCCCCCTACTGAAAGTACAAAACTGGGGGTGAAAACCATATGCCCCAAAAAACGGGGACTTACCAGTGGACTCGCTCCGCCTATTGTTAAGAGCAAATTCCGCCAGAGGCAAGAAAGAAGCCCAGTCCTCCTGGTTCTCTGACACAAAACACCGGAGATATGTCTCCAAACTCTGGTTCAGACGTTCTGTCTGACCATTGGTCTGCAGATGAAAAGCCGATGAAAACGACAACTGCATCCCCCGCCGTGTACAAAATGCCTTCCAGAATTTGGACACAAACTGAGACCCTCGATCTGACACCACATCGGAGGGTACACCGTGAAGCCTCACAATCTCCCCAATGAACACCTGCGCCAGAGTTTTAGCATTAGGAAGAGCAGGAAGAGCGATAAAATGAGCCATCTTGCTGAACCTGTCCACTACAACAAGTATGACTGTTTTACCCGAAGACGGCGGGAGGTCCGTAATAAAGTCCATAGACAGATGAGTACACGGACGCTCCGGGATCTTCAAAGGTAAGAGGGCCCCAGACGGACGGGTATGTGGGGTCTTAGAGCACGCACAAACCCCACAGGACGCAACAAAAGTTACCACCTCCCTATGTAAGTTAGGCCACCAAAACTGCCGCGAGAGGAGATCCACAGTTGCTTTACTCCCTGGGTGTCCTGCCAAGGCTGAGTTATGGTGTGCCTCAATCACCTTTTGTCGCAAGTGATCCGGAACAAACAGTCTCCATGGAGGTCCAGCAGGGGCGTCCCCCTGAGCCTCCAATACCTCCTTCTCAAGCTCAGAGCATACTGCCGACACCACCACCCCCTCCTGAAGGATCGGAACCGGGTCATCCGTCTTCCCGGCCCCAGGGAAACTACGAGACAAGGCATCCGCCTTTACATTTTTTGACCCAGGACGATATGTGACAACAAAATTAAACCTGGTAAAAAATAACGACCACCTAGTTTGTCTGGGATTCAGACGTTTTGCGGACTCTAAATACAGCAGGTTCTTGTGATCGGTGATGACGGTGACCGGGTGGACTGCCCCCTCCAAAAAATGACGCCACTCCTCAAAAGCTAACTTAATGACCAAGAGCTCCCTATTGCCGACATCGTAATTCCTCTCAGCGGACGACAATTTTTTAGAGAAGAAAACGCACGGGTGCCACTTACCAGGGGACGAACCCTGTGACAATACTGCTCCCACACCTACCTCAGAAGCGTCCACCTCCACAATGAACGGCTGTGACGCATCCGGTTGAATGAGTATGGGAGCCGAAGCAAAACATTTTTTCAAGGAGGAAAACGCTTGACAAGCCTTGTCAGACCACCTAGAAAAATCCGTCCCTTTTTTAGTCATGTCTGTGAGAGGTTTAACAATGGACGAGAAATTACGAATAAATTTCCGGTAGTAGTTAGCAAACCCAGGAAACGTTGTAGTGCCTTAAGATCCTCTGGCAGATCCCACTCAAGAACTGCCCGCACTTTCCAGGGTCCATACGAAAACCGGACGCTGACACCAGGAAACCTAAAAACTGAAGTTCCTGTACGGCGAACACACACTTTTCCCATTTGGCGTACAGTTTATTATCCCGCAAGATCTGCAACACCTGCCTAACATGCTCCTGATGAGACACCAGATCCGGCGAGTAAATTAAGATGTCATCCAGATATATGACAACAAACTGTCCCACCAGGCGGCGAAAAATGTCATTAACAAAGTGTTGGAACACCGCCGGGGCATTAGTCAGACCAAATGGCATGACAAGGTTCTCATAATGCCCCTCTGGAGTGTTAAACGCCGTCTTCCACTCATCCCCTCCTTCATCCTAATCAGATTGTACGCCCCCCTGAGATCCAACTTAGAGAACCATTTGGCGCCCACGATCTGATTGAAGAGATCGGGAATAAGTGGGAGCGGATACGGATCTCGGACCGTAATCCGATTGAGTTCACGGAAATCTAGGCAAGGGCGTAGGCCTCCATCTTTCTTCTTCACAAAGAAGAACCCCGCGGCCACCGGGGAAGATGAAGGTCTAATATGCCCCTTAGCCAGACTCTCTGAAATATAATCCTTCATGGCCTGTCTCTCAGGACCAGAAAGGTTATACAACCTAGATTTAGGTAACTTGGCCTCAGGGAGCAGTTTTACAGAACAGTCATACACGCGATGAGGAGGTAGTTCCTGACACCCTTTCTCCGAGAATACATCCTCAAAGTCCGCCAGAAATGGAGGTAAGACTCTAGGAGCGACCGCACCGATGACAGTATTCATGCAGTTTTTATTACAGAATTCACTCCATTGGCTTATCTCTCTGGATTGCCAATTAATAACCGGGTTATGCTTAGTTAACCAAGGAAGGCCCAGCACTATAGGGGTGGGAAGACCCTCCAACACGTAACACGACAACAGTTCTTTATGTATCGCCCCCACTTGAAGATCTATGTTATGCACTGCTTGCAAAAAACTACCCTGACCGAGAGGTCTGGTGTCGATCGAGAATATGGGATGGGTTTAGCCAATACACTCAGTCGCATACCTTGAACCCGGGCAAAGCGAGCATCACCAGATTAGCCCCGGCCCCACTATCCAGAAGAACAGATATCCTCTCAGTTCTCGCACCCACCACCACCTCCGCCGGCACGAGGAATTGAGACAGACCTAGGGACGAAATACCTACTCCCAGATTGCCGTCCACCACACAACCTGGGATCAATAGTTTTCCGGCGACTTCTCACTCTGCAAAGGACGGGATGGACACCTCCCAATAAAATGTCCCTTTCTCCCGCAGAAGAAACACCTTCCTGTCTTGTGGCGCACTGCCGATCCCCTCCCCCGGAATGATGTCCCTCCTAACTGCATCGGCTCTTCTGGACTGACCAGGGGAACCTCCATATAAGGGGCCCTAGTAGAAGGTGGAGTCATCACAGGGGGCGGAGTTACCCGCACCTCTCCCGAAGCCGCCTGTCAATGCGAATAGCAAGGGCCATAGCGGCTTCCAGTGACGTGGGAGGGTCATACTGTGCCAGCACATCCTTTAATTTGTCAGATAAACCTTGACAAAACTGGCTCCTAAGAGCCGGGTCATTCCACTGGGTGTCCGTGGCCCACCTACGGAACTCCGAACAGAATTCCTCCGCCGGATGATCTCCCTGCTGTATCTTATGTAACTTTGATTCAGCAAGAGAGATCCGATCCGGGTCATCATATACAAGACCCAGAGCTGCGAAAAACCTATCCACTGACTGGAGAGCCGAGGAGCCCGGGGGGAGAGAGAACGCCCAGGATTGGGGGTCCCCTTGTAGGAGCGAGATGACAATCCCCACCCTTTGTTCTTCACTCCCAGATGACAGAGGTCACAGCCGAAAGTACAATTTACATGCCTCCCGGAAAGCAAAAAACTTGTCCCGCCCCCCCAGTGAACCTGTCAGGGAGAGCTACTTTAGGTTCTGGACCGGCTTGCCCCAGGGGGTACAAAACTTTGGACTTAACGTCCGCCAGCTCCATGGACAAACTCTGCAACTGCCGAGCTAGACTGGCTACTGGATCCATGGTGGCTGGAGAAAATCTTTAGTGGTCGGTGAAAATGTCACGCTGTTACTGCATACAGGAGATCCGGGGTCTATGCTGACCCTAAGCTAGGGCCCTGACTAATCCCTCTACCTGGAGGTACTGTTGATGGTACAGGGGTCCAGGCCGCCAGCGTACCCTATCTCCTGCAAATCCCTGACCTTCAGTAATCTAGTCCTGAGAAGGACCCCGATCACAACACAGGGGACTGGAAGGTATATGCCTAAACACAGTAAACTAAAATCCACCTTGCATACAAAACTCACACCACAAAAACAGAGGGAACACCAACGGGTACGGAGATAAATGATAAAGCGAGGAGGGGAAAAAACCACACCAGGTACTCTTCACTTCAGACTTCACAATACCACGATCCGCTCTGCTGATCTGCATGAATGCTTTCACTGACACATTCCTAGCAGACTGGCAGGTATTTGAAGGAATCTCATTACTGCAGCATTAACTGCAGCTGGGCGAGGCCGGGCCTCGTCTAGCACAGAGAGAGAGAATTAACTCCCTCACTGCCGAAAAACACCAAGCACCAAAAACTCAGCTGCGCGAAGTCAGGTTGTGTAATCGCGACGATCTTCGTGGCGACACACCCGTGACAGGCATCTTGGCTTCAGCTCCCCTAGACGAGCTAGCTGGGTTGGCAGATCAAATTTGTCATGCCGGCAAATACATTCTGGCTGCTTCCTTGGACTCGGCAGGTTGTTCCGCTAGAGCAAGCAGCAACATCGTGGCTATTCGCCGCATCCTTTGGTTGAAGGCGTGGAGCGCGGATACTACTTCCAAAAGATCTCTCACCAACCTAGCCTTCCAGGGCTCCAGGCTCTTTGGGGCTAGGCTGGACCAGATAATTTTGGACGCTACGGGAGGCAAGAGCACCTCTCTCCCTCAATCCAGACCTAAGCGTCCTTTGAAGGTCTTTTCGTCCCTTCACACCTTCAGAATCCTCTTCACAGCAGGAGCGCCACTCTGCTTCAGGAGAACGGAGGAAACCTTCTGTAACGAATGGAAGCGGAGGCAGAGGTGTTGAAGTTCACATTCGTATTTATTTTTTAATGTGGAACCTCGAGACCGCGGTCCGGGGGGCTCCGAAGGGGGCGTAACTAGTGAGCCCCGGGTACCCGTAGTAAGGCCCCTCGAACAGGACCAGAATGGAATACCCGGAGGACACAGGTGCTACCTCCAGTTAGACCCCGGACACGTGGCAGCTGTCCCAGAGGGACCAAAAGGTAAACAGGTATATACAGAGTCCGTGGAGGGTTCTTGACGGAGAAGGGTAAGGTCCTGGTCCAGAATGGATGGAAGTAGGCTGGCTCCAGTGACCTTGTCACGGTCCACGGGTACAGATGGCTGATGGCGGAACGGGATGACACTTGCGCCAGTAATAGCCGAGATTGTCCAGATATCCAGATACAGGTTAGCAATGATCTGAGGAGACAAACAGTGTAAGCGAAGCACAGAGACTGCAGACGCAGCGCAGACAGATCAGGAACAGAACCGGATGTAGCAATGATAGAACACGTTGCTCCGGCACTCCCCTAATGGTGGAGTGACCAGATATAGTACTGAGTGCGCAGCCATTGGTTAATTAGCAATTTCAAAAGATGCACGCTGCCCCTTTAAGAGAGGCGGTGGGCGCGGCCTCGCGTCCTAAGCAGACTGTCTGGAGGCCTGCCAGCAGCGTGCCAGGAAGTGGAGGAGGACACAGGACGCCGGGGAACAGATGGGACAGGAGACCCCAGCCCACGCACAGACTGCCGCAGAGGGACAGCCCGAGGAACAGGTGAGTGAGCAGAACGGAGTGCAGGGCCAGCGCTGGGACCGGGTGTAACAGTATCCCCCTCTTTACTCCCCCTCTTTTTCAAGCCTGCGTGAAATCTTTTAAGAAGAAGAGGAGCCTGGATGTTCTCTTTAGGCTCCCAAGACCTCTCCTCAGGACCAAAACCCCTCCAGTCCACCAGGTAATAGATCCTACCTCTTACTCTCTTAGAGGCCAAGATATGTTTTACCTCAAAAACATCATCCTCAGAGACCGGATCAGGAGTGGTACCCGGGACCTTAAAGAAGGAACTCAACACTACTGGTTTGAGGAGGGAAACATGACAGGAGTTAGGTACTCTTAGAGAATTAGGCAATTTCAGTTTATAAGAGACCGGGTTGATTTGTCTCAAAACTTCAAAGGGACCAATGAAACGGGGACCCAATTTGTATGATGGTAACTTCAGACGGATGTACTTGGAGGAGAGCCATACCTTGTCTCCTGGACGAAAGATGGGAGCCTCCAAACGTCTTTTGTCCGCATGCGTTTTCATACGTTGAGAAGCTTTCTCCAAAGCCGACCTGGTCTCTCTCCAAATGTCCGAGAAATTCTTTGACAAGGTATCGACTGCCGGAACATCAGACAATCCCGAGACAGGAAGAGGAATTCCGGGTTGCAGTCCAAACACAATCTGAAAGGGAGACTTTCCAGAAGATTCACTTACTTGATTGTTGTAGGAGAATTCCGCCCAGGGCAGTAATTCTACCCAGTCATTATGATGAGCGTTGACGAAGTGACGCAGGTATCCAGCCAGGATTTGATTGATCCTCTCCACTTGCCCATTAGACTGGGGATGATATGCAGAAGAAAAATCTAGTTCAATTTTTACCATTTTACAGAGTCCTCTCCAGAACTTAGAGGTGAACTGGACGCCCCTGTCGGACACGATGTGGAGAGGAAATCCATGAAGACGGAAGATGTGCTGAATGAAGTGAGTGGCCAGTTCTGTAGCAGACGGGAGGCCAGATAGCGGAACGAAGTGAGCCATTTTAGAGAAGCGGTCCACCACAACCCATACCACTGAGCAGCCAGAAGAGATGGGAAGATCCGTGATGAAATCCATCGCGATGTGCTGCCAGGGAGCGGACGGAATCGGAAGAGGCAGAAGCCTGCCGGCTGGTAGATGTTTAACAGTTTTGTTACGGGCACATGAAGGACATGCTGCGACGAACTCCTGGATATCCTTGACCATGGTAGGCCACCAGTAATACCGGGAGATGAGTTGCTGCGTCTTTCTCTGACCAGCATGGCCAGCCAACTTAGAAGAATGACCCCAGCGCAGAACACGACTACGATCAGAGACGGACACGAAAGTCTTCCCAGGAGGAAGCCGGGCCAGATCAGTAGAGGCAACAGAGACTAACTTAGAAGGTTCAATAATGTGTTGAGGTTCCTCCTCCAGTTCAGGAGGCAAGAAGGCTCTAGAGAGTGCGTCTGCCTTGATGTTCTTGTCAGCTGGACGGAAATGAAGTACAAAATTGAAACAAGCAAAAAATAATGCCCAACGGGCCTGACGAGGATTCAGTCTTAAAGCAGATTGGAGATAGGCAAGGTTTTTATGGTCGGTGAATATGATTACCTGGTGATGAGCTCCTTCAAGAAGATGTCTCCATTCTTGCAGAGCCAATTTGATGGCCAACAGTTCGCGATCACCGACAGAGTAATTCCTTTCTGCAGGAGAAAAAACCTTGGAAAAAAAACCACACGAGATCATCCGCCCGGTAGACGATTTCTGGGTCAGAACAGCTCCTGCACCTATGGAAGAAGCGTCAACTTCAAGAAAAAATTGCTCACTTGAATTAGGACGATGGAGAACGGGTGCGGAAGCGAAGGCTTTTTTGAGAGAAACAAAGGCCTCTTCTGCCTCGGAGGACCATTCCTTAGAGTTTACACCTTTCCGGGTTAAGGCTGTGATTGGAGCCACTCGGGTGGAAAAGTGTGGAATGAATTGCCGGTAGTAATTGGCGAATCCGAGGAACCTTTGTATGGCTTTTAGCCTAGACGGACGAGGCCAGTTGAGAACTGCAGACAACTTCTCCGGATCCATCTTTAATCCTGTGGAAGATACAATGTACCCAAGGAAAGGCAAAGAAGACTGCTCAAAGAGGCATTTCTCATATTTGGCTTAGAGCCTGTTCTCTCTCAGTCTTTGTAAGACCAGGCGTACTTGCCTCCGGTGTGACGTCAAGTCAGCAGAAAAAAATCAAAATATCGTCCAGGTAAACCACGACACATGTATATAGCAAGTCCCTGAAAATGTCATTAACAAATTCCTGAAAAACCGCAGGTGCATTGCTTAGGCCGAATGGCATTACCAGGTATTCATAGTGGCCGTCACGGGTGTTGAAGGCTGTTTTCCATTCGTCTCCCTCTCTGATTCGGATCAGGTTGTAGGCCCCTCTGAGGTCCAATTTGGTGAAGATCTTGGCCCCTCGGAGACGATCAAACAGCTCTGAAATAAGAGGTAATGGATACCTGTTTTTTACCGTGATTTGATTTAGACCCCGATAGTCAATGCAGGGCCGCAAGGACCCATCCTTTTTCTTCACAAAGAAGAATCCAGCTCCTGCCGGTGACGATGACTTCCGGATAAATCCTCTAGCCAGATTCTCTTGAATGTAGTCCGACATGGCCTGAGTCTCTGCCTGTGAAAGGGGATAAACTCTCCCGCGAAGGGGTGATGCTCCTGGAAGAAGCTCTATCTGACAGTCATACGACCTGTGTGGAGGTAGTCTCTCAGCCTCCTTTTTCCCAAAGACATCAGAGAAGGACCAATAGGCGGAAGGCAACCCTGGCAGGGTATCAGGCTGGACTGGAGGCGAAACAGGTTGAATCCGGGTTAAGCAACGATTCATGCAGGTATCTCCCCAACGCAGAACTTCTCCAGTTTTCCAATTAAGGACTGGTTCATGCATCTGGAGCCAAGGTAAACCTAGAAGCATGGGATGGGATAAACCGGGATATACATAAAATCGCATTCGTTCAGTATGCATTAGACCTACCCGGAGTTCCACAAACTCGGTTTGAAACTGGACGGGCTCGGTCAGCGGTTTGCCATCCACGGCGGACACCTGTAACGGATCAGGAAGACGCTGGACTGGTAAGCGGTATTGATCCACAACCGCCTGCTGGATGAAGTTCCCTGCAGCTCCAGAATCCAATAGACAATGTTCGGAGAACTTCACTGCTCCACAAGACACGGTGACTGAGATGCGTAAAGAGGGAGAGGACTGTTCACTACCTAGGTTGGCCCCTCCTACCGGACCTAGGCAGTGGAGTTTCCCGACTTTTTGGGACAGAAATGGATCAAATGTTCAGAACTATCGCAGTAGTAACAACTTCCCTCCTTGCGACGTGCCTCCCGGCGGCGGGTGGCCAAACTTATATGGTCCACCTCCATGGCCTCAGAGGCGGAGGGCGAAGTACCTGGTTTGTACAAACTAGAGTCCAAGTGATAGGACCTTTTGTCCCGCTTGATCTCCATGGAGCGCTCCTGGAAACGCAGGTCAATTCGGGTTGCCAAGGATATTATCTCTTCCAAGAGGGTAGGTCTGTCCCGTCCTGCCAGCTCATCCTTGATTCTTCCGGATAGGCCTTCCAGAAGTTAGCAACCAGGGCCTCATTGTTCCACGATAATTCAGACGAGAGGGTGCGGAATTTAACAGCATACTGATCTACCGTGAGAGTACCTTGGCACAGGCGGAGCAGAGCTGATGCAGTCGAAGTGGTGCGACCAGGTTCATCGAACGTCCTGCGAAAAGCCTCTAGGAAAGATTGAAGATCGTTAACCAGCGGATCCCCTCTCTCCCATAGCGGGTTTAGCCAGGCGAGGGCCTCTCCTCCCAGGTGTGACATGATGAAGCCCACCTTGGCTCGGTCAGAAGCAAACATATGCCCCAAGATTTCGAAGTGTAGAGTGCACTGATTGAGGAAACCCGACACAGAGTAGGATCACCCTGGAAACGGGTAGGAGCCGCCAGGCGGGGACCTTTACTTGCCATGGGAACTGGTACCTGAGTATTGATAGAAGAGTCAGGTGCAGACGAGGACCCCAAGGAATCCATGCGGGTAGACAAGCTGCGTAGATAAGTCGTGATCTTGTCCTGTTGAACTCCTAAACGGGCCACCTCCTGGCACAGATCCGTGGTCGGAGGTCTCTGGGATCCAGCGGGTTTCATGGCCGGAGCAATCTGAAACGAATGGAAGCGGAGGCAGAGGTGTTGAAGTTCACATTCGTATTTATTTTTTAATGTGGAACCTCGAGACCGCGGTCCGGGGGGCTCCGAAGGGGGCGTAACTAGTGAGCCCCGGGTACCGTAGTAAGGCCCCTCGAACAGGACCAGAATGGAATACCCGGAGGACACAGGTGCTACCTCCAGTTAGACCCCGGACACGTGGCAGCTGTCCCAGAGGGACCAAAAGGTAAACAGGTATATACAGAGTCCGTGAGGGTTCTTGACGGAGAAGGGTAAGGTCCTGGTCCAGAATGGATGGAAGTAGGCTGGCTCCAGTGACCTTGTCACGGTCCACGGGTACGGATGGCTGATGGCGGAACGGGATGACACTTGCGCCAGTAATAGCCGAGATTGTCCAGATATCCAGATACAGGTTAGCAATGATCTGAGGAGACAAACAGTGTAAGCGAAGCACAGAGACTGCAGACGCAGCGCAGACAGATCAGGAACAGAACCGGATGTAGCAATGATAGAACACGTTGCTCCGGCACTCCCCTAATGGTGGAGTGACCAGATATAGTACTGAGTGCGCAGCCATTGGTTAATTAGCAATTTCAAAAGATGCACGCTGCCCCTTTAAGAGAGGCGGTGGGCGCGGCCTCGCGTCCTAAGCAGACTGTCTGGAGGCCTGCCAGCAGCGTGCCAGGAAGTGGAGGAGGACACAGGACGCTGGGGAACAGATGGGACAGGAGACCCAGCCCACGCACAGACTGCCGCAGAGGGACAGCCCGAGGAACAGGTGAGTGAGCAGAACGGAGTGCAGGGCCAGCGCTGGGACCGGGTGTAACACCTTCTTTCAAGCCCTCTCCTCAATGGAAACCAAAAGGCCGTTCCTCTAAGCCCTCTGGGTCGTGATCTAACAGGTTTCGTTCCAAGTGACGGGTCACCCCCACCTGGAAGGCTTTCCAGGGTGGGAGGCAGACTTCATTCCTTCAGGGACGCTTGGCTGTTAGTGGTCAGCGATGCCTCCGGTTACAAGATCGAGTTTTCTTCCCCCCCCAGAAAGTCGCTTCCTTCTTTCTCGCCCTCCAAGGCAGCCGTCCCAGACCCCAGGTTTTCTCCAGGCCATCTCTTTCCTTCTGGCCGCCGGAGTAGTCGTTCCCGTTCCTTCAAACGAACATCTTTCGAGGTGCTACACGAATCTTTTCGTAGGCCCGAAAAAAGACGGTTCTCTCCACCCAATCCTGGACCTCAAACTGCTGAATCGTCACTTTCGGATCCGCCACTTCAGGATGGAGTCCTTACGCTCAGTGATCGCTGCGATGGAGCCGGGAGAGTTCCTCTGCTCCGTAGACATTCAGGATGCATATCTTCACATCCCTATTTGTCTGTGACACCAGTGATTTCTTCAGTTTGCGATCCAGGACGATCACTACCAATTCACGGCCTTCCCCTTCGGTCTGGCCTCTGCCCCCAGGGTCTTCACGAAGGTAATGGCGGCGGTCATGGCCATTCTTCGCTCCAGGGCCATTTTTCGCTCTTACCTGGATGACCTGCTAATCAAAGGCTCATTCCGCCGAGACTGTGCTTAGAGTCACTCTGGACACCCTGACTTGTCTCGGCTGGATCATCAACCGAGAGAAGTCCTCTCTAACCCCTTCTCAGCATCTGACCTTCCTGGGTATGGAATTCGGCATATATTTGTCCCGGGTGTTCCTCCCGAGGGACAAGTTCTCAGCTCTCTGCAAGGGAGTCCGATCCCTAAGGCGCCCAGTTCCCCTTCCTCTTCGATCCTGCATGAGGATCCTGGGGAAGATGGTCGCCTCCATGGAAGCCGTGCCCTTCGGCCAGTTCCACACTCGCCCTCTTCAACTGTTCCTCCTGTTCTCCTGGAACAAAGCATGTGCCACCCTAGACAGTCCTGTTCGTCTGCCTCTCCAAGTGAGGCAGTCCCTGACCTGGTGGACTCTGTCTTCCTCAGTCCTGCAAGGGAGGTCCTTCCTTCCCCTTCGGTGGCAGGTCATCACCAATGACACAAGTCTCCTCGGGTGAAGAGCAGTTTTCCTCCGGCACACAGCGCAAGCCCTTCTTCCCATCAATCTTCTGGAGATCAGGGCAATCTTCCTTGCCCTCCTCCGCTGGCAGTCTCTTCTGGCAGGCAAGCCCGCTCGCATTTAGTCGGACAACGCCAAGGCCGTGGCATACATAAACCATCAGGGCGGGACCCGCAGCAAACAAGTGATGGCGGGAAACGGCAAAAAATTCTGCATTGGGCGGAACGTCACGTTTCGGCCCTATCAGCTATTCATATTCCGGGGGTCGAAAATTGGGCAGCCGATTTTCTCAGTCGCCTGCGCATAGCATCAGGCGAGTGGTCCCTCCATCCCTCTGTCTTCAATCAAATTTGTCAGCGTTGGGGCTCTCTGGACGTCGATCTCATAGCGTCTCGGATGAACCACAAAGTTCTTCGGTTTGTGGCCAAGTCCCAGGACCCTCTGGCCATCGACTACGACGCCTTGGTGATTCCGTGGTCTCAGTTTCAACTTCCTTACCTGTTTCCTCCACTTCCCTTACTCCCAAAGGTCGTAAAGAAGATAAAAGCGGAAGGGATTCTGGTTATCCTGGTAGCGCCAGACTGGCCAAGGCGCCCTTGTTATGTGGAACTGGTAAACATGCTCGCGGATGCTCCTTGGAGGCTTCCAGACCGTCCGGACCTCCTCTCGCAGGGCCCCCTCTTCCACCAGAGTTCTCAGTCTCTGAGTTTAACAGCATGGCTGTTGAAGCCGCGGTCCTAAGGGAGTCGGGATTCTCTCACCAGGTCATCCAGACCATGATCAGAGCCAGAAAACCAGCTTCTTCACGCATTTACCACAGGTACTGGAAGGCCTTCTTCAGATGGTGTGAGGAAAACGACAGGTTTCCTATGTCTTTTTCCCTAACTTCCCTTCTTGCTTTCCTTCAATTAGGACTTGATTCGGGTCTGTCCCTCAGTACCTTAAAGGGTCAGGTCTCCGCCCTGTCCATCCTTTTCCAGAGGGATCTGTCTTCCTTGCCTCAAGTAAAGACATTCCTCCAAGGGGTTGCCCATCTGGCTCCTCCTTACCGTTCTCCTTTGGACCCCTGGGACCTTAACCTGGTCCTGAGCGCTCTCCAGTTTGCGCCCTTCGAGCCTCTTCAGGAGGCCTGTGATCTCCAGGGTAGATCGGATTGCTTCATTGCTATAACATCAAGAATAGTGGACTTACCTTTTGGTTGCTCCAAAATAGGGAAAAAAGGCTGAAATATATCCATTGACCCATTCACGTACCACAGGATCGGTATATAAAAATTTAAACCAAGACTAGGAGTCAAAAGCCTTACATCATGGAGCACTTGTCTTTCCCGTTTTCAGTAGTTGACTGGATGGATGTAAACCGATGTTGAATGCTAGGCTACGTTTCACAATGAGGCTTTAGGGAGTTTTTGATGCTTTGCTTGCATTTTTTTTGAAAATGCAATCTATTTTACATATTGGGTGCAGAAAATCTGCAACATCAAAAGCTCAACATAGGAACGTAGCCTTGAGGGCCCTTTTTTTCCGGCATACAGTAAATCCCATTTGGTCTCCATGAATAATCTGACAGATATAAGACCGCAAGTCGATTTGTTAAAATTTTAGCTAGATTTTTTACATTAGATTGCAATACCGAAATAGGTCTCTATGATGGTGAAGCTTGGGGTTGGTAATGATTATGGCATTGACACCAGTAGCAGGCTGCTCTCAAGAGATTCTTCAAAGGGGGACTTTATAACCGGCAACAAACATTACAAGTAATGCTTATAAAATTCCCTGGCAGCCTGTTGGAACTGGGGAACTTATCATTTGATAAAACCTTTTTTTTCTTTATTTTATATAAAAATGTCACTTTCCCTTATAAAAGGTACAAGGTCAAGAATCAGATGTCAGTACAATCAACATCCAGGCAACCATGGCCAGAATATTGCATTCTATCATCCTTGATAATATTGAATTCCATCATCTTTGATTTCTCTTGGCACCTTCTTCCATGGGTAAAAGTGACTTGCACAACTCACTGGAGATGATGAAATTGGGAGACTCTTTTAGAGCTAAACATTTCTGGGATTGTTGGCTCAAAGTCCTGGTAATTTTAATGAGCGGCCATTGATTACTTATCTGCTCTTTAGCAATATTCATCTGGGGAAAATAGCAAATGTTCGACAGTCAAAGGATAGAGTCCACCCTGTAGACATAAATTATATAGCCCCTGTGTTAATGAGTAATATTGCACACCAAATATACTGTATGGCACTGAAAACCTAACAATCTGTGGCTTATCATATGGAGGCCTCGGAAGTGTAAACTCACGATAGATCCCACCGATTTGAATAGGATCCAACTCCACGCTGCTCTCAGGAGAAACAATGATCCCAGCATCGTGGGATGTGCATGGTAGATGCCTGTTCACACTAATGACTTCTCAGTCCTCTTTAAAACGCAGTCAGACAGCTGTATAAATCGGACCGAGATCGGAACGCATTGCTTGGACTGGCTGGCAGCTCTCCCGACTCAAGTGTGACATGACGCTATCACGCTCAAGTAGGGAGGACCGCCGGCCAGTAAGTGCACTGTGTTCCGATCTCGGTCCGATTTATACAGCTGTCTGACTGTGCCCTAAAGCCAAGGCATCACAATGACTAAAGTGTGATGAGAAGGCTGTGTTTCCATGATCAGGAAACACAGCGCTTTGGACAGAGCGGAAAGTCCGCTCCGCCCAAAGCCCCGCCCCCTAGTGAATGCGCCGTCAATCCGGATGTATTCATTGAACAAATCCGGAATGACCGCAGCGCTACACAGGCCTGTGTTATTTCCCTTGCGGCGACGCAGCGTCGCCGCAAGGGAATAGGACATGCTGCAATCTAAAAAGACGCGCCGCATGTCCGTTTATGCAGGTCTGCCGCCTGCGTGTTTTTAAGCATAGTGGAGACGGGATTTCTTGAAATCCCCTCCTTAATGCTGTAACATCTGGACGCTGCATGATTGACGCTGCGCCAGCGCACAGCGTCAAACATGCAGCAATTACTGAGTGTTTCCTGACCGTGGAAACACACCCTAATTCACATTTGGCTCAGAAAAAAAGGCTTATGTTACACTCGGTCCCCGTGCTGGCTCTGCTCTCCGTTCTGGTCACTTACCTTCTGCTCCCTCTGCTTCCCAGCATCCTGCTTCCTCTCCCAGTTCCTGGCACGCTGCCAGCAGGCCTCCAGAATGAATATTTAGGACGTGAGGCCATCTCCACCCTCTCTCTTAAAGGGGCAGCGTGCATTTTTGAAAATGTCAATCAACCAATGGCAATGCACTGATAACTATATCTGGCCACTCCACCATAGGGGGAGTGCCGGAGCAACGTGTTTCTATCATTGCTACATCTGGTTCTGACTCTGATCTGTCTGCGCTGCGTTAGCAGTCTCTGTGCTTCGCTCATTCTATTTGTCTCCACAGATCATTGGGATCCTGTATCCGGCTATCTCTGACAATCTCGGCTATCACTGGCGCAAGTCTCATCCCATTCCGCCATCAGCCATCCGTGTCCGTGGACTGTGACAAGGTTACTGGAGCCAGCCTGCTACCATCCACTCTGAACCAGGACCTTCCTCATCTACGTTTAACCCCCACGGTTTCTGCTATCTTATCTGTTACCCCTTTTGGCCCCTCTGGGACAGTTGCCACGTGTCCGGGGTCTAACTGGAGGTAGCACCTGTGTCCTCCGGGTATTCCATTCTGGTCCTGTTTGAGGGGCCTTACTATGGGTACCCGGGGCTCACTAGTCACGCCCCATTCGGAACCCCCGGACCGCGGTCTCGAGGTTCCACTTCAAAAATAAAAGACGAATGTGAACTTCACCATCTCTGCCTCCTCTTCCATTCGTTACAGATTGCTCCGGCCATGGAACCCGCTGGATCCAGAGACCTCCCACCATGGAATTGTGCCAGGAGGTGGCCCGTTTAGGAGTTCAACAGGACAAGATCACGACTTATCTATGCACCTTGTCTACCCGCATGGATTCCCTGGTGTCCTCGTCTGCACCTGACTCTTCTATCAGCACTCAGGTACCAGTCCCCATGGCAAGTAAAGGACCTCGCCTGGCGGCTCCTACCCGCTTCCAGGGTGATCCTACTCAGTGTCGGGGTTTTCTCAATCACTGCACTCTACACTTCGAAATCTTGGGGCATATGTTTGCTTCTGACCGAGCCAAAGTGGGCTTCATCATGTCACATCTGGGAGGAGAGGCTCTCACCTGGCTAAACCCGCTATGGGAAAGAGGGGATCCGCTGGTTAATGATCTTCAATCTTTCCTAGAGGCTTTTCGCAGGACCTTCGATGAACCTGGTCGCACCACTTCGACCGCTTCAGCCTTGCTTCGCCTGCTCCAAGGAACTCTCACGGTGGCTCAGTATGCGGTTAAGTTCCGAACCCTCTCGTCTGAATTATCTTGAAACAATGAAGCCTTGGTAGCTAACTTCTGGAAGGCCTGTCAGGAAGTATCAAGGATGAGCTGGCGAGACGGGACAGACCTACCACCTTGGAAGAGCTAATATCCTTGGCAACCCGAATTGACCTGCGTTTTCAGGAGCGTTCCAGGGAGATCAAGAGGGACAAAAGGCCCTATCACCTGGACTCTAGCTTGTTCAAAACAGGTACCTCGCCTTCCTCTCCAGAGGCCATGGAGGTAGACCGTGTAAGTTTGGCCACCCTCCGCCAGGAGGCGCGTCGCAAGGAAGGAAGTTGTTACTAATGCGGTAGTTCTAAGCATCTGATCCATTCCTGTTCTAAGAAGTCGGGAAACTCCAATGCCTAGGTTTGGTAGGAGAGGCCACCCTAGGTCCTCTCCCTCATTGCAAATCTCGGTCTCAGTTTCCTGCGGAGCAATAAAATTCTCTGAACATTGTTTACTGGATTCTGGAGCTGCAGGGAACTTCATCCAGCAGGCGGTTGTGGATCATTACCGCTTACCAGTCCAGCGTCTTACTGATCCATTACGGGTGACCGCGGTAGATGGCAAACCACTGAACGAGCCCATCCAGTTTCAGACCGAGCTGGTGGAACTCCGGGTAGGTCTAATGCATGCTAAAAGAATCTGTTTTTATGTATATCCCGGTTTGTCTCATCCCTTGCTTTTAGGTTTACCCTGGCTCCAGATGCATGAACTGGTCCTAAATTGGAGAACTGGAGAGGTTCTACGTTGGGGAGATACCTGCATGAATCAATGCCTAATCCGGATTCAACCTGTCTCGCCTCCAGTCCAGCCTGATACCCTGCCAGGGTTGCCTTCCTCTTATTGGTCCTTCTCTGACGTCTTTGGAAAAAAGGAGGCTGAGAAGCTACCCCCTCACAGGTCGTATGACTGTCAGATAGAGCTTCTACCTGGAACATCTCCTCCTTGCAGGAGAGTTTATCCTCTTTCTCAGGCAGAGACTCAGGCTATGTCGGACTACATCCAAGAGAACCTGGCAAGAGGATTTATCCGGAAGTCATCTTCACCAGCAGGAGCAAGATTCTTCTTTATGAAGAAGAAGGATGGATCCTTGCGGCCCTGTATCGACTACCGGGGTCTAAACCAGATCACAGTAAAAAACAGGTATCCATTACCTCTTATTTCAGAGCTGTTTGATCGTCTCGGAGGGGCCAAGATCTTCACTAAATTGGATCTCAGAGGGGCCTACAACCTGATCCGAATCAGAGAAGGAGACGAATGGAAAACAGTCTTCAACACCCGTGATGGCCACTACGAATACCTGGTAATGCCGTTTGGCCTAAGCAATGCACCTGCGGTCTTTCAGGAATTTGTTAATGACATTTTCAGGGACCTGCTCTATACTTGTGTCGTTGTCTACTTGGACGACATTTTGATTTTCTCTGCAGACCTGGCCTCACACCGGAGGCAAGTACGCCTGGTCTTACAAAGCCTGAGAGAGAACAGGCTATATGCCAAATATGAGAAATGCCTCTTTGAGCAATCTTCTTTGCCTTTCCTTGGGTACATTGTATCTTCCACAGGATTAAAGATGGACCCGGAGAAGTTGTCTGCCGTCCTCAAGTGGCCTCATCCTGGGGTTCGCCAACTACTACCGGCAATTCATTCCACACTTTTCCACCCGAGGGCTCCCCTCACAGCTTTAACCCGGAAAGGTGTAAACTCCAAGGAATGGTCCTCCGAGGCAGAAGAGGCCTTTGTTTCTCTCAAAAAAGCCTTCGCTTCCGCACCCGTTCTTCATCGTCCTAATTCTAATGAGCAATTTTTTCATGAGGTAGACACTTCTTCCATAGGTGCAGGAGCCGTTCTCACCCAGAAGGCATCTACCGGTCGGATGATCTCTTGTGGTTTTTTTTCCAAGGTTTTTTTCTCCTGCAGAAAGAAACTACTCCGTTGGAGATCGGGAACTGTTGGCTATCAAGTTGGCTCTGCAAGAATGGAGACATCTGCTTGAGGAAGCTCATCACCAGGTAGTCATATTTACCGACCATAAAAACCTTGCCTACCTCCAATCTGCTCTTAGGCTGAATCCCCGTCAGGCCCGGTGGGCGTTGTTTTTTGCTCGTTTCAATTTTGTCCTTCATTTCCGCCCAGCTGATAAGAACATCAAGGCAGACGCACTCTCCAGAGCCTTTTTGCCTCCTGAACTGGAGGAGGAACCTCAGCACATTATTGAACCTTCAAGGTTAGTCTCTGTTGCCTCCATTGATCTTTCCCGCCTTCCTCCAGTGAGGACTCTCGTGTCCGCTTCTGAACGTAATCGTGTCCTGCGGTGGGGTCATTCTTCTAAGTTGGCTGGTCATGCCGGTCAGAAAAAGACTCAGCAACTCATCACCCGTTACTACTGGTGGCCTACCATGGGTAAGGATATCCAGGAGTACGTCGCAGCCTGTCCTTCATGTGCCCGTAACAAGACTGATAAACGTCTACCAGCCGGCAGGCTTCTGCCTCTCCCGATTCCGTCCGCTCCCTGGCAGCACATCGCGATGGATTTCATCACGGATCTTCCCATTTCTTCTGGCTGCTCAGTGGTATGGGTTGTGGTGGACCGCTTCTCTAAAATGGCTCACTTTGTTCCGCTATCTGGTCTTCCGTCTGCTCCAGAACTAGCCGCTCACTTCATTCAGCACATCTTCCGTCTACATGGATTTCCTCTCCACATCGTGTCCGACAGGGGCGTCCAGTTCACCTCTAAGTTCTGGAAAGCAGTCTGTAAAATGGTAAAAATAGAACTAGATTTTTCTTCGGCATACCATCCCCAGTCCAATGGGCAAGTTGAGAGGATCAATCAAATCCTGGCTGGATACCTGCGTCACTTCGTCAATGCTCATCATGACAACTGGGTGGAATTACTGCCCTGGGCCGAATTCTCCTACAACAACCAAGTGAATCTTCTGGAAAATCTCCCTTTCAGATTGTGTTTGGACTCCAACCCAGAATTCCTCTTCCTTTCTCTGGACCGTCTGGTGTTCCGGCAGCCGATACCTTTTCCAGAGATTTCTCAAACATTTGGAAAGATACCAAGACTGCTTTGGAGAGAGCCTCTCAACATATGAAAAGGCATGCGGACAAAAGACGCTTGGATGCTCCCATCTTTCGTCCTGGAGACAAGGTATGGCTCTCCTCCAAGTACATCCGTTTGAAGTTGCCTTCGTACAAATTGGGTCCCTGTTTCATTGGTCCCTTTGAAGTCTTGAGACAAATCAACCCGGTCTCTTATAAACTGAAATTGCCTACTTCCCTACGTGTGCCTAACTCCTTTCATGTTTCCCTCCTCAAACCAATAGTTTTGAGCTCCTTCTTTAAGGACCGGGTACCACTCCAGATCCGGTCTCTGAGGATGATGTTTTTGAGATAAAACATATCTTGGCCACTAAGAAAGTAAGAGGTAGGACCTATTTCCTGGTGGACTGGAAAGGTTTTGGTCCTGAGGAGAGGTCTTGGGAGCCTAAAGAGAATATCCAAGCTTTTTTAGAGAAGAAAACGCACGGGTGCCACTTACCAGGGGACGAACCCTGTGACAATACTGCTCACACACCTACCTCAGAAGCGTCCACCTCCACAATGAACGGCTGTGACGCATCGGTTGAATGAGTATGGGAGCCGAAGCAAAACATTTTTTCAAGGAGGAAAACGCTTGACAAGCCTTGTCAGACCACCTAGAAAAATCCGTCCCTTTTTTAGTCATGTCTGTGAGAGGTTTAACAATGGACGAGAATTACGAATAATTTCCGGTAGTAGTTAGCAAACCCCAGGAAACGTTGTAGTGCCTTAAGATCCTCTGGCAGATCCCACTCAAGAACTGCCCGCACTTTCCCAGGGTCCATACGAAAACCGGACGCTGACACCAGGAAACCTAAAAACTGAAGTTCCTGTACGGCGAACACACACTTATCCCATTTGGCGTACAGTTTATTATCCCAGAGATAAACACGATGTAACTAAGACACATGATCATAATTTAAAAATAAAATCGTTACCCATGTGTCAAAATGGATATAACAGCTAATCACCAATTAGAACAAAACAAAATCATGAGAACAGTGATCAAAAAGCTATAAAAAATATATAAATTTTATTGAACAAATAAATATTACATGCACCAAGTATTAAAGGGGAAATGGAGACAAAAAGACATAAGATTGCACAGTGCAATGCGTAAAGCAACGCACCACCACAAGTCTAGAATATCAATAAGTAATGTAATATATGACATAAAATGTGTACTACCGCCAAACAAAATCTATAATAGACATAAATACAGTTGTATCACCATGTAGTTTAGTAAATAACCAGATAGAACCTCTAATTACATGAATGTATATAAAACATGTACCAATTAGCACTTTAGAACAAACTTTTCATTCAGCACAATTGCTGAGGGCAAGAAAATAATTGTTAATTATAGCAGCCCAAGTTAGATACATGTACAGCCGTACAATTAGCAGCATCAAACAGCGGCAGTGAAAAACAAATAGCCACATAGGAGGTTTATGATTCAAAGTAGCAAATAGCTACTACTAACATACATGGCGTTATATCTAATGCCATACATGGACCTACACTCAAACGCTGCCCTACACATTACTATCTGAAAATGCATGGGATCTCAGCCCCAAAAAGGTATAATTACCGGTGAGGTCCCCTGAAGAAGGAAGGTCGAACGCGCGTCGGGGCGGACGCGCTACCCAGGTCATATCTGCTGCCTCAGCCACATTGGTCTGACACTCTTACCGGTAATTATACCTTTTTGGGGCTGAGACGCCATGTATGTTAGTAGTAGCTATTTGCTACTTTGAATCATAAACCTCCTATGTGGCTATTTGTTTTTCACTGCGCTGTTTGATGCTGCTAATTGTAGCGGCTGTACATGTATCTAACTTGGGCTGCTATAATTAACAATTATTTTCTTGCCCTCAGCAATTGTGCTGAATGAAAAGTTTGTTCTAAAGTGCTAATTGGTACATGTTTTATATACATTCATGTAATTAGAGGTTCTATCTGGGGGCAGTAATTCTACCCAGTCATTATGATGAGCGTTGACGAAGTGACGCAGGTATCCAGCCAGGATTTGATTGATCCTCTCCACTTGCCCATTAGACTGGGGATGATATGCAGAAGAAAAATCTAGTTCAATTTTTACCATTTTACAGAGTCCTCTCCAGAACTTAGAGGTGAACTGGACGCCCCTGTCGGACACGATGTGGAGAGGAAATCCATGAAGACGGAAGATGTGCTGAATGAAGTGAGTGGCCAGTTCTGTAGCAGACGGGAGGCCAGATAGCGGAACGAAGTGAGCCATTTTAGAAAGCGGTCCACCACAACCCATACCACTGAGCAGCCAGAAGAGATGGGAAGATCCGTGATGAAATCCATCGCGATGTGCTGCCAGGGAGCGGACGGAATCGGAAGAGGCAGAAGCCTGCCGGCTGGTAGATGTTTAACAGTTTTGTTACGGGCACATGAAGGACATGCTGCGACGAACTCCTGGATATCCTTGACCATGATAGGCCACCAGTAATACCGGGAGATGAGTTGCTGCGTCTTTCTCTGACCAGCATGGCCAGCCAACTTAGAAGAATGACCCCAGCGCAGAACACGACTACGATCAGAGACGGACACGAAAGTCTTCCCAGGAGGAAGCCGGGCCAGATCAGTAGAGGCAACAGAGACTAACTTAGAAGGTTCAATATTGTGTTGAGGTTCCTCCTCCAGTTCAGGAGGCAAGAAGGCTCTAGAGAGTGCGTCTGCCTTGATGTTCTTGTCAGCTGGACGGAAATGAAGTACAAAATTGAAACGAGCAAAAAATAATGCCCAACGGGCCTGACGAGGATTCAGTCTTAAAGCAGATTGGAGATAGGCAAGGTTTTTATGGTCGGTGAATATGATTACCTGGTGATGAGCTCCTTCAAGAAGATGTCTCCATTCTTGCAGAGCCAATTTGATGGCCAACAGTTCGCGATCACCGACAGAGTAATTCCTTTCTGCAAGAGAAAAAACATTGGAAAAAAAACCACACGAGATCAGAGTTTACACCTTTCCCGGGTTAAGGCTGTGATTGGAGCCACTCGGGTGGAAAAGTGTGGAATGAATTGCCGGTAGTAATTGGCGAATCCGAGGAACCTTTGTATGGCTTTTAGCCCAGACGGACGAGGCCAGTTGAGAACTGCAGACAACTTCTCCGGATCCATCTTTAATCCTGTGGAAGATACAATGTACCCAAGGAAAGGCAAAGAAGACTGCTCAAAGAGGCATTTCTCATATTTGGCATAGAGCCTGTTCTCTCTCAGTCTTTGTAAGACCAGGCGTACTTGCCTCCGGTGTGACGTCAAGTCAGCAGAAAAAATCAAAATATCGTCCAGGTAAACCACGACACAAGTATATAGCAAGTCCCTGAAAATGTCATTAACAAATTCCTGAAAAACTGCAGGTGCATTGCTTAGGCCGAATGGCATTACCAGGTATTCATAGTGGCCGTCACGGGTGTTGAAGGCTGTTTTCCATTCGTCTCCCTCTCTGATTCGGATCAGGTTGTAGGCCCCTCTGAGGTCCAATTTGGTGAGGATCTTGGCCCTCGGAGACGATCAAACAGCTCTGAAATAAGAGGTAATGGATACCTGTTTTTTACCGTGCTTTGATTTAGACCCGATAGTCAATGCAGGGCCGCAAGGACCGTCCTTTTTCTTCACAAAGAAGAATCCAGCTCCTGCCGGTGACGATGACTTCCGGATAAATCCTCTAGCCAGATTCTCTTGAATGTAGTCCGACATGGCCTGAGTCTCTGCCTGTGAAAGGGGATAAACTCTCCCGCGAGGGGGTGATGCTCCTGGAAGAAGCTCTATCTGACAGTCATACGACCTGTGTGGAGGTAGTCTCTCAGCCTCCTTTTTCCCAAAGACGTCAGAGAAGGACCAATAGGCGGAAGGCAACCCTGGCAGGGTATCAGGCTGGACTGGAGGCGAAACAGGTTGAATCCGGGTTAAGCAACGATTCATGCAGGTATTGTCACGCTGTATAGCAGATATATATATGTGATGTCAGTAATCTATATCAAAAGGGCAACATACTATATAACATGCGCATAGATATATGATAACATAGAATTACCTGACAGAATGTCCAGTGGGTCAATACTGAATCCGTTATACGCTGTCTCCGGCTAGAGGGTGACCGGGGTCTATGCTGACCCTAAACTGGGGTCCTGACTAATCCCTCTACCTGGAGGTACTGTTAAAGGTACAGAGGTCCAGGCCACCAGCGTAAACCCTGTCTCCTATCAATCCCTGCCAACTGTAATCTAGTCCTAAGAAGGACCCTGATTACCACCAAAGGGAATGAACAGGTAACGGTTAATGAACAGAAAGACATACAAGAAAGACAAGAAATAAAGTAAATAAAGTCTTACATACAACACTCACACACAGTAGGAACACCTAAGGTCTCAGAGATAAACTATAAGCTATAAGAGTAAAGGTACTGCCACACTAAACAATCCCGCTAGCGATCACGATAACGACGCATACTAATGCGATCGCTAGCGGGATTGTTTCTATATCGCTAAGTGCGGCCACATTTAGCGATATAGTTAACGACGCTATCGCCGTTAGCGATCTTCTTAACGACTTTAGCGGTACAAAAGTACCGCTAAATCGCTAAGAAAAGGTGCCACACTAGCGATATATACTTACCCAGCGGGAGCGCCGACGAGAAAATAGGGTCCGGAACGATTCCAGCGACGAGCGAGATCACAGCAGGAAACTCGTCGCTGGCAGCTGCCGCACTGAACAACATCGCTAACGGGATCGCTAAATAGTGACGTTTTTTAGTGATCCCGTTAGCGATATTGTTCAGTGTGGCATACCCTTAAAAACAACTAAGGAGCTCTTAGCTTAAGTATTCTCAGAACCGCTCCAGTCTGCTAGACTACATGAATGCTTTCACCGGCGTCTAACACCCAGACTGGCAGGAATATAAAGGAAACTAATTAGAACATAATCAAAAGCAGCCGGGCGAGGCTGGACCTAGTCTTAGCAAAGAGCTAGGTAAAATTAACTCTCTCATTACCAAACACAAAGAAACAGCAGCTCAGCTGTGAGAAGTCAGAATGTGCAATCGCGACGATCTTCGTGGCGATGCACCCATGACAGTACCCCCCTTCTACGAGGGGCCTCCGGACCCTCATGACCAGGTCTGTCCGGGTAAGTTGTGTGAAAGGTCCGAACCAATCGATCTGCGTTAGCATCAGACGCAGGGACCCACGTCCTCTCCTCAGGACCATACCCCCTCCAATGAACTAAGTACTGAGGGGATCGGCGACTGAGACGTGAGTCAATGATTTTCGACCATGAAATTCCACGTTATCATTGACTACCACTGAAGGAGGAGGTAGAGGTGACGGTATGACTGGTGCCACATACTTTTTAAGTAATGACTTGTGAAAACACATTATGAATTTTAAACGTAGGAGGGAGGTCCAGACGAAATGCCACAGGATTAATTATGGAACTGATCCTGTACGGCCCGATGAATCTGGGACCCAACCTCCAGGAGGAAACTTTAAGTTTTATATTCCTGGTAGACAACCAAACCAGATCGTTCACCTTCAGATCTAGACCAGAAACTCTCCTCCTATCAGCCATCCGTTTGTAACGGTTCCCCGTAACCTTCAGTCTTAAGCGATCTGGAACTATCAGTCTCCCTGGAAGTCCCACAGGGGCGTCCCCCTGAGCCCCCAATACCTCCCCCTCAAGCTCAGAGCATACAGCTGACACTACAACTCCCTCCTGAGGAATAGGAACTGGATCATCCGTCTTCCCGGCCCCTGGGAAAGTACGAGATAAGGCATCAGGAAGCAACTTTATTGAGCAGTCATATGCGCGATGAGGAGGTAACTCTTTACACCCCTCCTCTGAGAACATCTCCCCCAAAGTCCTCCAGAAAAGGAGGCAAAGTCCTAGGCACAACCGCACCCATGACCGTGCTCATGCAGTTATTCCTGCAAAATTCACCCCACTGGCTTATCTTTCTGGATTGCCAATCAATCACTGGGTTATGTTTAGCCAACCAAGGAAGTCCCAACACAATAGGAGTATGTAGACTCTCCAACACATAACAAGACAATTGCTCTTTATGTATTGCCCCTACTCGAAGATCTATGTTATGAACAGCTTGTACCAAGCTACCTTGACCGAGAGGTCTAGAATCAATAGAGACTATAGGGACTGGTTTGGCCAATACACTCAGTTGCATACCATGCACCTGGGCAAACCGAGCGTCCACCAGATTAGCCCCGGACCCACTATCAAGAAAAACAGAAATCCTCTCAGTTCTAGTACCAATCACCACCTCCGCAGGCACGAGAAACTGAGAGGGATTTGGGGACGAAATACACACTCCCAGGTTAACTCCTTTGCTCAAAGAGGCCCGGGATGGACACCCCCCAACAAAATGTCCCTCTCTCCCGCAAAAGAAACACCTTCTAGTCTTGCGGTGCACCGCCGATTCCCTCCTACAAAATGATGTCCCTCCCAACTGCATGGGCTCCTCAGAACAGACCAGGGGAACCTCAGTATAAGGGACTTTAGTAGTAGGTGGAGTCATCACGGGAGGCGGAGTTACCTCGCGTCTTCCCCGAAGTCGTCTATCAATGCGAATAGCGAGGGCCATAGCAGCCTCCAGTGATGGAGGAGAATCATACTGAGCCAACATATCTTTTAATTTGTCAGATAACCCTTGACAAAACTGGCTCCTAAGAGCTGGGTCATTCCACTGAGTATCTGTTGCCCATCTACGGAACTCAGAAGAATATTCCTCCGCTGGACGATTTCCTTGCCGTATTTTACGTAACTTTGTTTCAGCAAGGGAGACTCGATCCGGATCATCATATACCAGACCCAGGGCAGTAAAAAATCGATCCACTGACTGGAGATCTGGGGAGCCTGGAGGAATGGAGAACGCCCAAGATTGAGGGTCCCCTTGTAAGAGCAAGATAACAATTCCCACCCTCTGCTCTTCACTCCCAGATGTCCGAGGCCGCAGCCGAAAGTACAATTTACATGCCTCCCGGAAGGTAAAAAATTTGTCCCGCCCACCAGTGAACCTGTCCGGGAGAGCAACCTTAGGTTCAGATCTGGTTTGCTCCGGGGGGGACAAAACCTTGGACTTAATGTCTGCAAACTCCATGGACAACCCCTGCAACTGCCGGGCCAGCTGGGCTACTGGATCCATGACAGCTGGGGAGAATCTTTAGTATGGCCGGTGAAAATGTCACGCTGTATAGCAGATATATATATGTGATGTCAGTAATCTATATCAAAAGGGCAACATACTATATAACATGCGCATAGATATATGATAACATAGAATTACCTGACAGAATGTCCCGTGGGTCAATACTGAATCCGTTATACGCTGTCTCCGGCTAGAGGGTGACCGGGGTCTATGCTGACCCTAAACTGGGGTCCTGACTAATCCCTCTACCTGGAGGTACTGTTAAAGGTACAGAGGTCCAGGCCACCAGCGTAAACCCTGTCTCCTATCAATCCCTGCCAACTGTAATCTAGTCCTAAGAAGGACCCTGATTACCACCAAAGGGAATGAACAGGTAACGGTTAATGAACAGAAAGACATACAAGAAAGACAAGAAATAAAGTAAATAAAGTCTTACATACAACACTCACACACAGTAGGAACACCTAAGGTCTCAGAGATAAACTATAAGCTATAAGAGTAAAAACAACTAAGGAGCTCTTAGCTTAAGTATTCTCAGAACCGCTCCAGTCTGCTAGACTACATGAATGCTTTCACCGGCGTCTAACACCCAGACTGGCAGGAATATAAAGGAAACTAATTAGAACATAATCAAAAGCAGCCGGGCGAGGCTGAACCTAGTCTTAGCAAAGAGCTAGGTAAAATTAACTCTCTCATTACCAAACACAAAGAAACAGCAGCTCAGCTGTGAGAAGTCAGAATGTGCAATCGCGACGATCTTCGTGGCGATGCACCCATGACAGGTATCTCCCCAACGCAGAACTTCTCCAGTTTTCCAATTAAGGACTGGTTCATGCATCTGGAGCCAAGGTAAACCTAGAAGCATGGGATGGGATAAACCGGGATATACATAAAATCGCATTCGTTCAGTATGCATTAGACCTACCCGGAGTTCCACAAACTCGGTTTGAAACTGGACGGGCTCGGTCAGCGGTTTGCCATCCACGGCGGACACCTGTAACGGATCAGGAAGACGCTGGACTGGTAAGCGGTAATGATCCACAACCGCCTGCTGGATGAAGTTCCCTGCAGCTCCAGAATCCAATAGACAATGTTCGAAGAACTTCACTGCTCCACAAGACACGGTGACTGAGATGCGTAAAGAGGGAGAGGACTGTTCACTACCTAGGTTGGCCCCTCCTACCGGACCTAGGCACTGGAGTTTCCCGACTTTTTGGGACAGAAATGGATCAAATGTTCAGAACTACCGCAGTAGTAACAACTTCCCTCCTAGCGACGTGCCTCCCGGCGGCGGGTGGCCAAACTTACATGGTCCACCTCCATGGCCTCAGAGGCGGAGGGCGAAGTACCTGGTTTGTACAAACTAGAGTCCAAGTGATAGGACCTTTTGTCCCGCTTGATCTCCATGGAGCGCTCCTGGAAACGCAGGTCAATTCGGGTTGCCAAGGATATTATCTCTTCCAAGAGGGTAGGTCTGTCTCGTCCTGCCAGCTCATCCTTGATTCTTCCGGATAGGCCTTCCCAGAAGTTAGCAACCAGGGCCTCATTGTTCCACGATAATTCAGACGAGAGGGTGCGGAATTTAACAGCATACTGATCTACCGTGAGAGTACCTTGGCGCAGGCGGAGCAGAGCTGATGCAGTCGAAGTGGTGCGACCAGGTTCATCGAACGTCCTGCGAAAAGCCTCTAGGAAAGATTGAAGATCGTTAACCAGCGGATCCCCTCTCTCCCATAGCGGGTTTAGCCAGGCGAGGGCCTCTCCTCCCAGGTGTGACATGATGAAGCCCACCTTGGCTCGGTCAGAAGCAAACATATGCCCCAAGATTTCGAAGTGTAGAGTGCACTGATTGAGGAAACCCCGACACAGAGTAGGATCACCCTGGAAACGGGTAGGAGCCGCCAGGCGGGGACCTTTACTTGCCATGGGAACTGGTACCTGAGTATTGATAGAAGAGTCAGGTGCAGACGAGGACCCCAAGGAATCCATGCGGGTAGACAAGCTGCGTAGATAAGTCGTGATCTTGTCCTGTTGAACTCCTAAACGGGCCACCTCCTGGCACAGATCCGTGGTCGGAGGTCTCTGGGATCCAGCGGGTTCCATGGCCGGAGCAATCTGTAACGAATGGAAGCGGAGGCAGAGGTGTTGAAGTTCACATTCGTATTTATTTTTTAATGTGGAACCTCGAGACCGCGGTCCGGGGGGCTCCGAAGGGGGCGTAACTAGTGAGCTCCGGGTACCCGTAGTAAGGCCCCTCGAACAGGACCAGAATGGAATACCCGGAGGACACAGGTGCTACCTCCAGTTAGACCCCGGACACGTGGCAGCTGTCCCAGAGGGACCAAAAGGTAAACAGGTATATACAGAGTCCGTGGAGGGTTCTTGACGGAGAAGGGTAAGGTCCTGGTCCAGAATGGATGGAAGTAGGCTGGCTCCAGTGACCTTGTCACGGTCCACGGGTACGGATGGCTGATGGCGGAACGGGATGACACTTGCGCCAGTAATAGCCGAGATTGTCCAGATATCCAGATACAGGTTAGCAATGATCTGAGGAGACAAACAGTGTAAGCGAAGCACAGAGACTGCAGACGCAGCGCAGACAGATCAGGAACAGAACCGGATGTAGCAATGATAGAACACGTTGCTCCGGCACTCCCCTAATGGTGGAGTGACCAGATATAGTACTGAGTGCGCAGCCATTGGTTAATTAGCAATTTCAAAAGATGCACGCTGCCCCTTTAAGAGAGGCGGTGGGCGCGGCCTCGCGTCCTAAGCAGACTGTCTGGAGGCCTGCCAGCAGCGTGCCAGGAAGTGGAGGAGGACACAGGACGCCGGGGAACAGATGGGACAGGAGACCCCAGCCCACGCACAGACTGCCGCAGAGGGACAGCCCGAGGAACAGGTGAGTGAGCAGAACGGAGTGCAGGGCCAGCGCTGGGACCGGGTGTAACACCTTCTTTCAAGCCCTCTCCTCAATGGAAACCAATAGGCCGTTCCTCTAAGCCCTCTGGGTCGTGATCTAACAGGTTTCGTTCCAAGTGACGGGTCACCCCCACCTGGAAGGCTTTCCAGGGTGGGAGGCAGACTTCATTCCTTCAGGGACGCTTGGCTGTTAGTGGTCAGCGATGCCTCCGGTTACAAGATCGAGTTTTCTTCCCCCCCCCAGAAAGTCGCTTCCTTCTTTCTCGCCCTCCAAGGCAGCCGTCCCAGACCCCAGGTTTTCTCCAGGCCATCTCTTTCCTTCTGGCCGCCGGAGTAGTCGTTCCCGTTCCTTCAAACGAACATCTTTCGAGGTGCTACACGAATCTTTTCGTAGGCCCGAAAAAAGACGGTTCTCTCCACCCAATCCTGGACCTCAAACTGCTGAATCGTCACTTTCGGATCCGCCACTTCAGGATGGAGTCCTTACGCTCAGTGATCGCTGCGATGGAGCCGGGAGAGTTCCTCTGCTCCGTAGACATTCAGGATGCATATCTTCACATCCCTATTTGTCTGTGACACCAGTGATTTCTTCAGTTTGCGATCCAGGACGATCACTACCAATTCACGGCCTTCCCCTTCGGTCTGGCCTCTGCCCCCAGGGTCTTCACGAAGGTAATGGCGGCGGTCATGGCCATTCTTCGCTCCAGGGCCATTTTTCGCTCTTACCTGGACGACCTGCTAATCAAAGGCTCATTCCGCCGAGACTGTGCTTAGAGTCACTCTGGACACCCTGACTTGTCTCGGCTGGATCATCAACCGAGAGAAGTCCTCTCTAACCCCTTCTCAGCATCTGACCTTCCTGGCTATGGAATTCGACACATATTTGTCCCGGGTGTTCCTCCGAGGGACAAGTTCTCAGCTCTCTGCAAGGGAGTCCGATCCCTAAGGCGCCCAGTTCCCCTTCCTCTTTCGATCCTGCATGAGGATCCTGGGGAAGATGGTCGCCTCCATGGAAGCCGTGCCCTTCGGCCAGTTCCACACTCGCACTCTTCAACTGTTCCTCCTGTTCTCCTGGAACAAAGCATGTGCCACCCTAGACAGTCCTGTTCGTCTGCCTCTCCAAGTGAGGCAGTCCCTGACCTGGTGGACTCTGTCTTCCTCAGTCCTGCAAGGGAGGTCCTTCCTTCCCCTTCGGTGGCAGGTCATCACCAATGACACAAGTCTCCTCGGGTGAGGAGCAGTTTTCCTCCGGCACACAGCGCAAGCCCTTCTTCCCATCAATCTTCTGGAGATCAGGGCAATCTTCCTTGCCCTCCTCCGCTGGCAGTCTCTTCTGGCAGGCAAGCCCGCTCGCATTTAGTTGGACAACGCCAAGGCCGTGGCATACATAAACCATCAGGGCGGGACCCGCAGCAAACAAGTGATGGCGGAAACGGCAAAAATTCTGCGTTGGGCGGAACGTCACGTTTCGGCCCTATCAGCTATTCATATTCCGGGGGTCGAAAATTGGGCAGCCGATTTTCTCAGTCGCCTGCGCATAGCATCAGGCGAGTGGTCCCTCCATCCCTCTGTCTTCAATCAAATTTGTCAGCGTTGGGGCTCTCTGGACGTCGATCTCATAGCGTCTCGGATGAACCACAAAGTTCCTCGGTTTGTGGCCAAGTCCCAGGACCCTCTGGCCATCGACTACGACGCCTTGGTGATTCCGTGGTCTCAGTTTCAACTTCCTTTCCTGTTTCCTCCACTTCCCTTACTCCCAAAGGTCGTAAAGAAGATAAAAGCGGAAGGGATTCTGGTTATCCTGGTAGCGCCAGACTGGCCAAGGCGCCCTTGTTATGTGGAACTGGTAAACATGCTCGCGGATGCTCCTTGGAGGCTTCCAGACCGTCCGGACCTCCTCTCGCAGGGCCCCCTCTTCCACCAGAGTTCTCAGTCTCTGAGTTTAACAGCATGGCTGTTGAAGCCGCGGTCCTAAGGGAGTTGGGATTCTCTCACCAGGTCATCCAGACCATGATCAGAGCCAGAAAACCAGCTTCTTCACGCATTTACCACAGGTACTGGAAGGCCTTCTTCAGATGGTGTGAGGAAAACGACAGGTTTCCTATGTCTTTTTCCCTAACTTCCCTTCTTGCTTTCCTTCAATTAGGACTTGATTCGGGTCTGTCCCTCAGTACCTTAAAGGGTCAGGTCTCCGCCCTGTCCATCCTTTTCCAGAGGGATCTGTCTTCCTTGCCTCAAGTAAAGACATTCCTCCAAGGGGTTGCCCATCTGGCTCCTCCTTACCGTTCTCCTTTGGACCCCTGGGACCTTAACCTGGTCCTGAGCGCTCTCCAGTTTGCGCCCTTCGAGCCTCTTCAGGAGGCCTGTGATCTCCAGGGTAGATCGGATTGCTTCATTGCTATAACATCAAGAATAGTGGACTTACCTTTTGGTTGCTCCAAAATAGGGAAAAAAGGCTGAAATATATCCATTGACCCATTCACGTACCACAGGATCGGTATATAAAAATTTAAACCAAGACTAGGAGTCAAAAGCCTTACATCATGGAGCACTTGTCTTTCCCGTTTTCAGTAGTTGACTGGATGGATGTAAACCGATGTTGAATGCTAGGCTACGTTCTCACAATGAGGTTTTAGGGAGTTTTTGATGCTTTGCTTGCATTTTTTTTGAAAATGCAATCTATTTTACATATTGGGTGCAGAAAATCTGCAACATCAAAAGCTCAACATAGGAACGTAGCCTTGAGGGCCCTTTTTTTCCGGCATACAGTAAATCCCATTTGGTCTCCATGAATAATCTGACAGATATAAGACCGCAAGTCGATTTGTTAAAATTTTAGCTAGATTTTTTACATTAGATTGCAATACCGAAATAGGTCTCTATGATGGTGAAGCTTGGGGTTGGTAATGATTATGGCATTGACACCAGTAGCAGGCTGCTCTCAAGAGATTCTTCAAAGGGGGACTTTATAACCGGCAACAAACATTACAAGTAATGCTTATAAAATTCCCTGGCAGCCTGTTGGAACTGGGGAACTTATCATTTGATAAAACCTTTTTTTTCTTTATTTTATATAAAAATGTCACTTTCCCTTATAAAAGGTACAAGGTCAAGAATCAGATGTCAGTACAATCAACATCCAGGCAACCATGGCCAGAATATTGCATTCTATCATCCTTGATAATATTGAATTCCATCATCTTTGATTTCTCTTGGCACCTTCTTCCATGGGTAAAAGTGACTTGCACAACTCACTGGAGATGATGAAATTGGGAGACTCTTTTAGAGCTAAACATTTCTGGGATTGTTGGCTCAAAGTCCTGGTAATTTTAATGAGCGGACATTTATTACTTATCTGCTCTTTAGCAATATTCATCTGGGGAAAATAGCAAATGTTCGACAGTCAAAGGATAGAGTCCACCCTGTAGACATAAATTATATAGCCCCTGTGTTAATGAGTAATATTGCACACCAAATATACTGTATGGCACTGAAAACCTAACAATCTGTGGCTTATCATATGGAGGCCTCGGAAGTGTAAACTCACGATAGATCCCACCGATTTGAATAGGATCCAACTCCACGCTGCTCTCAGGAGAAACAATGATCCCAGCATCGTGGGATGTGCATGGTAGATGCCTGTCCACACTAATGACTTCTCAGTCCTCTTTAAAACGCAGTCAGACAGCTGTATAAATCGGACCGAGATCGGAACGCAGTGCTTGGACTGGCTGGCAGCTCTCCCGACTCAAGTGTGACATGACGCTATCACGCTCAAGTAGGGAGGACCGCCGGCCAGTAAGTGCACTGTGTTCCGATCTCGGTCCGATTTATACAGCTGTCTGACTGTGCCCTAAAGCCAAGGCATCACAATGACTAAAGTGTGATGAGAAGGCTGTGTTTCCATGATCAGGAAACACAGCGCTTTGGACAGAGCGGAAAGTCCGCTCCGCCCAAAGCCCCGCCCCCTAGTGAATGCGCCGTCAATCCGGATGTATTCATTGAACAAATCCGGAATGACCGCAGCGCTACACAGGCCTGTGTTATTTCCCTTGCGGCGACGCAGCGTCGCCGCAAGGGAATATGACATGCTGCAATCTAAAAAGACGCGCCGCATGTCCGTTTATGCAGGTCTGCCGCCTGCGTGTTTTTAAGCATAGTGGAGACGGGATTTCTTGAAATCCCCTCCTTAATGCTGTAACATCTGGACGCTGCATGATTGACGCTGCGCCAGCGCACAGCGTCAAACATGCAGCAATTACTGAGTGTTTCCTGACCGTGGAAACACACCCTAATTCACATTTGGCTCAGAAAAAAAGGCTTATGTTACACTCGGTCCCCGTGCTGGCTCTGCTCTCCGTTCTGGTCACTTACCTTCTGCTCCCTCTGCTTCCCAGCATCCTGCTTCCTCTCCCAGTTCCTGGCACGCTGCCAGCAGGCCTCCAGAATGAATATTTAGGACGTGAGGCCATCTCCACCCTCTCTCTTAAAGGGGCAGCGTGCATTTTTTGAAAATGTCAATCAACCAATGGCAACGCACTGATAACTATATCTGGCCACTCCACCATAGGGGGAGTGCCGGAGCAACGTGTTTCTATCATTGCTACATCGGTTCTGACTCTGATCTGTCTGCGCTGCGTTAGCAGTCTCTGTGCTTCGCTCATTCTATTTGTCTCCACAGATCATTGGGATCCTGTATCCGGCTATCTCTGACAATCTCGGCTATCACTGGCGCAAGTCTCATCCCATTCCGCCATCAGCCATCCGTGTCCGTGGACTGTGACAAGGTTACTGGAGCCAGCCTGCTACCATCCACTCTGAACCAGGACCTTCCTCATCTACGTTTAACCCTCCACGGTTTCTGCTATCTTATCTGTTACCCCTTTTGGCCCCTCTGGGACAGTTGCCACGTGTCCGGGGTCTAACTGGAGGTAGCACCTGTGTCCTCCGGGTATTCCATTCTGGTCCTGTTTGAGGGGCCTTACTATGGGTACCCGGGGCTCACTAGTCACGCCCCTTCGGAACCCCCCGGACCGCGGTCTCGAGGTTCCACTTCAAAAATAAAAGACGAATGTGAACTTCACCATCTCTGCCTCCTCTTCCATTCGTTACAGATTGCTCCAGCCATGGAACCCGCTGGATCCCAGAGACCTCCGACCATGGAATTGTGCCAGGAGGTGGCCCGTTTAGGAGTTCAACAGGACAAGATCACGACTTATCTACGCACCTTGTCTACCCGCATGGATTCCCTGGTGTCCTCGTCTGCACCTGACTCTTCTATCAGCACTCAGGTACCAGTCCCCATGGCAAGTAAAGGACCTCGCCTGGCGGCTCCTACCCGCTTCCAGGGTGATCCTACTCAGTGTCGGGGTTTTCTCAATCAGTGCACTCTACACTTCGAAATCTTGGGGCATATGTTTGCTTCTGACCGAGCCAAAGTGGGCTTCATCATGTCACATCTGGGAGGAGAGGCTCTCACCTGGCTAAACCCGCTATGGGAAAGAGGGGATCCACTGGTTAATGATCTTCAATCTTTCCTAGAGGCTTTTCGCAGGACCTTCGATGAACCTGGTCGCACCACTTCGACCGCTTCAGCCTTGCTTCGCCTGCTCCAAGGAACTCTCACGGTGGCTCAGTATGCGGTTAAGTTCCGAACCCTCTCGTCTGAATTATCTTGAAACAATGAAGCCTTGGTAGCTAACTTCTGGGAAGGCCTGTCAGGAAGTATCAAGGATGAGCTGGCGAGACGGGACAGACCTACCACCTTGGAAGAGCTAATATCCTTGGCAACCCGAATTGACCTGCGTTTTCAGGAGCGTTCCAGGGAGATCAAGAGGGACAAAAGGCCCTATCACCTGGACTCTAGCTTGTTCAAAACAGGTACCTCGCCTTCCTCTCCAGAGGCCATGGAGGTAGACCGTGTAAGTTTGGCCACCCTCCGCCAGGAGGCGCGTCGCAAGGAAGGAAGTTGTTACTAATGCGGTAGTTCTAAGCATCTGATCCATTCCTGTTCTAAGAAGTCGGGAAACTCCAAGTGCCTAGGTTGGTAGGAGAGGCCACCCTAGGTCCTCTCCCTCATTGCAAATCTCGGTCTCAGTTTCCTGCGGAGCAATAAAATTCTCTGAACATTGTTTACTGGATTCTGGAGCTGCAGGGAACTTCATCCAGCAGGCGGTTGTGGATCATTACCGCTTACCAGTCCAGCGTCTTACTGATCCATTACGGGTGACCGCGGTAGATGGCAAACCACTGAACGAGCCCATCCAGTTTCAGACCGAGCTGGTGGAACTCTGGGTAGGTCTAATGCATGCTAAAAGAATCCGTTTTTATGTATATCCAGGTTTGTCTCATCCCTTGCTTTTAGGTTTACCCTGGCTCCAGATGCATGAACTGGTCCTAAATTGGAGAACTGGAGAGGTTCTACGTTGGGGAGATACCTGCATGAATCAATGCCTAATCCGGATTCAACCTGTCTCACCTCCAGTCCAGCCTGATACCCTGCCAGGGTTGCCTTCCTCTTATTGGTCCTTCTCTGACGTCTTTGGAAAAAAGGAGGCTGAGAAGCTACCCCCTCACAGGTCGTATGACTGTCAGATAGAGCTTCTACCTGGAACATCTCCTCCTCGCAGGAGAGTTTATCCTCTTTCTCAGGCAGAGACTCAGGCTATGTCGGACTACATCCAAGAGAACCTGGCAAGAGGATTTATCCGGAAGTCATCTTCACCAGCAGGAGCAAGATTCTTCTTTATGAAGAAGAAGGATGGATCCTTGTGGCCCTGTATCGACTACCGGGGTCTAAACCAGATCACAGTAAAAAACAGGTATCCATTACCTCTTATTTCAGAGCTGTTTGATCGTCTCGGAGGGGCCAAGATCTTCACTAAATTGGATCTCAGAGGGGCCTACAACCTGATCCGAATCAGAGAAGGAGACGAATGGAAAACAGTCTTCAACACCCGTGATGGCCACTACGAATACCTGGTAATGCCGTTTGGCCTAAGCAATGCACCTGCGGTCTTTCAGGAATTTGTTAATGACATTTTCAGGGACCTGCTCTATACTTGTGTCGTTGTCTACTTGGACGACATTTTGATTTTCTCTGCAGACCTGGCCTCACACCGGAGGCAAGTACGCCTGGTCTTACAAAGCCTGAGAGAGAACAGGCTATATGCCAAATATGAGAAATGCCTCTTTGAGCAATCTTCTTTGCCTTTCCTTGGGTACATTGTATCTTCCACAGGATTAAAGATGGACCCGGAGAAGTTGTCTGCCGTCCTCAAGTGGCCTGTCCTGGGGTTCGCCAACTACTACCGGCAATTCATTCCACACTTTTCCACCCGAGTGGCTCCCCTCACAGCTTTAACCCGGAAAGGTGTAAACTCCAAGGAATGGTCCTCCGAGGCAGAAGAGGCCTTTGTTTCTCTCAAAAAAGCCTTCGCTTCCGCACCCGTTCTTCATCGTCCTAATTCTAATGAGCAATTTTTTCATGAGGTAGACACTTCTTCCATAGGTGCAGGAGCCGTTCTCACCCAGAAGGCATCTACCGGTCGGATGATCTCTTGTGGTTTTTTTTCCAAGGTTTTTTTCTCCTGCAGAAAGGAACTACTCCGTTGGAGATCGGGAACTGTTGGCTATCAAGTTGGCTCTGCAAGAATGGAGACATCTGCTTGAGGAAGCTCATCACCAGGTAGTCATATTTACCGACGATAAAAACCTTGCCTACCTCCAATCTGCTCTTAGGCTGAATCCCCGTCAGGCCCGGTGGGCGTTGTTTTTTGCTCGTTTCAATTTTGTCCTTCATTTCCGCCCAGCTGATAAGAACATCAAGGCAGACGCACTCTCCAGAGCCTTTTTGCCTCCTGAACTGGAGGAGGAACCTCAGCACATTATTGAACCTTCAAGGTTAGTCTCTGTTGCCTCCATTGATCTTGCCCGCCTTCCTCCAGTGAGGACTCTCGTGTCCGATTCTGAACGTAATCGTGTCCTGCGGTGGGGTCATTCTTCTAAGTTGGCTGGTCATGCCGGTCAGAAAAAGACTCAGCAACTCATCACCCTTACTACTGGTGGCCTACCATGGGTAAGGATATCCAGGAGTACGTCGCAGCCTGTCCTTCATGTGCCCGTAACAAGACTGATAAACGTCTACCAGCCGGCAGGCTTCTGCCTCTCCCGATTCCGTCCGCTCCCTGGCAGCACATCGCGATGGATTTCATCACGGATCTTCCCATTTCTTCTGGCTGCTCAGTGGTATGGGTTGTGGTGGACCGCTTCTCTAAAATGGCTCACTTTGTTCCGCTATCTGGTCTTCCGTCTGCTCCAGAACTAGCCGCTCACTTCATTCAGCACATCTTCCGTCTACATGGATTTCCTCTCCACATCGTGTCCGACAGGGGCGTCCAGTTCACCTCTAAGTTCTGGAAAGCAGTCTGTAAAATGGTAAAAATAGAACTAGATTTTTCTTCGGCATACCATCCCCAGTCCAATGGGCAAGTTGAGAGGATCAATCAAATCCTGGCTGGATACCTGCGTCACTTCGTCAATGCTCATCATGACGACTGGGTGGAATTACTGCCCTGGGCCGAATTCTCCTACAACAACCAAGTGAATCTTCTGGAAAATCTCCCTTTCAGATTGTGTTTGGACTCCAACCCAGAATTCCTCTTCCTTTCTCTGGACCGTCTGGTGTTCCGGCAGCCGATACCTTTTCCAGAGATTTCTCAAACATTTGGAAAGATACCAAGACTGCTTTGGAGAGAGCCTCTCAACGTATGAAAAGGCATGCGGACAAAAGATGCTTGGATGCTCCCATCTTTCGTCCTGGAGACAAGGTATGGCTCTCCTCCAAGTACATCCGTTTGAAGTTGCCTTCGTACAAATTGGGTCCCTGTTTCATTGGTCCCTTTGAAGTCTTGAGACAAATCAACCCAGTCTCTTATAAACTGAAATTGCCTACTTCCCTACGTGTGCCTAACTCCTTTCATGTTTCCCTCCTCAAACCAGTAGTTTTGAGCTCCTTCTTTAAGGACCCGGGTACCACTCCAGATCCGGTCTCTGAGGATGATGTTTTTGAGGTAAAACATATCTTAGCCACTAAGAAAGTAAGAGGTAGGACCTATTTCCTGGTGGACTGGAAAGGTTTTGGTCCTGAGGAGAGGTCTTGGGAGCCTAAAGAGAATATCCAAGCTCCTCTTCTTCTTAAAAAATTTCATGCAGGATTGAAAAAGAGGGGGTGTAAAGAGGGAGATACTGTTACACTCGGTCCCCGTGCTGGCTCTGCTCTCCGTTCTGGTCACTTACCTTCTGCTCCCTCTGCTTCCCAGCGTCCTGCTTCCTCTCCCAGTTCCTGGCACGCTGCCAGCAGGCCTCCAGAAAGAATACTTAGGACGCGAGGCCGTCTCCACCCTTTCTCTTAAAGGGGCAGCGTGCATTTTTTGAAAATGTCAATCAACCAATGGCAACGCACTGATAACTATATCTGGCCACTCCACCAAAGGGGGAGTGCCGGAGCAACGTGTTTCTATCATTGCTACATCCGGTTCTGACTCTGATCTGTCTGCGCTGCGTTAGCAGTCTCTGTGCTTCGCTCATTCTATTTGTCTCCACAGATCATTGGGATCCTGTATCCGGCTATCTCGGCTATCACTGGCGCAAGTGTCATCCCGTTCCACCATCAGCCATCCGTGTCTGTGGACTGTGACAAGGTTACTGGAGCCAGCCTGCTACCATCCACTCTGAACCAGGACCTTCCTCATCTACGTTTAACCCTCCACGGTTTCTGCTATCTTATCTGTTACCCCTTTTGGTCCCTCTGGGACAGCTGCCACATGTCCGGGGTCTAACTGGAGGTAGCACCTGTGTCCTCCGGGTATTCCATTCTGGTCCTGTTCGAGGGGCCTTACTACGGGTACCCGGGCTCACTAGTCACGCCCCCTTCGGAGCCCCTGGACCGCGGTCTCGAGGTTCCACTTCAAAAATAAAAGACGAATGTGAACTTCACCATCTCTGCCTCCGCTTCCATTCGTTACAGCTTAAAGTGGATTTACGATTTTAGGAAACCCCTTGACTCCTGGCCATGGTTTAAAAAAACAAACTAACAAAAAAAAAAATTCTTTAGTCACCCTCCCCAGGTACGATGTTGAATCTTCGCTGCAGCTGCCAGTGTCCATTGTTGTTTGCAGCGCCAATGTCACTTCCAGCATGACTGCAGACAATCAGTGAGCTCAGGGACTTGTGTAGTCAACTCAGTCACTGAGCTCAGTGTTTGGCTGCAGTGCTGTAGACGTGATACTGGCGCTATTAACTAACAAATATCAGGAACAACTTTAGAGACTCAACTGTACCTGGGGAGGGTGAGTAAAGCACAGTCTGTATGCTTTTTCTAATAAACTCGGCCGGCGGACAAGGGCTTTCCAAAGCCAAAAAACTAATTTATTACATATTTAAAAAATAGGAAGCAATACATTCCTGTGGAGCCCTCGGCGCCTTGACTAACCGCCACTGCTCCAGTCATAGTCTTTATTAGGCCGGGGTCACACTAGCGTAGAATAAGGACGAGTGCTATGCAGAAAACATCGCACAGCACTCGGACCAGTGGAATCTATGGGGCAGCTCACATCACTGTTTTTTTTCTCAGGCGTATTTGACGTGTGTGTAAAATAGCAGCTTGCTGCGATTGTACGCGTATATCGTCCGAAACTCGCCAATGCAAGCCTATGGGTGCAAAAAAAACTTGGATGCCACACGGACCATCCATGTAGCTTGTGACAAATATGGACACATTTTCCTCATTTCAGCTCATTGAGCCATTTAATTCAATGGGGAAAATCAGTGAGAAATGTAAAGCCAGTATGCATGTCATACGGATACATAGGTGCGAGAAAATCGCATCATCGCATTGCAAACGCTTTACACACGGAGAACACTTGTGCGACTCTCAGCAGGGAGACTCGGACCGATTTTTCATACATTAAGTGTGACCCCGGCCTTACTGTGGTCATGTGGGTGAATAATAAGGCCTCATTCAGACGTCCGTCTTTCAATTATATGTTCTATCTGAGTCCTTATCTCATTATAGTCCATGTCCGGGTTTTTTTTATGGACTGGGTATTAATTAAAAAAAAAAAAAAATGGAGACATTTCTGTGTCACTGGTCACCCATTCAAATCAATGGGTTTAAGAGAAACACAGCACATGGATGCCATCCATCGTTTTTTT